>OX454415.1:133306107-134509544 GCA_949715475.1 Microchrysa polita | reverse complement strand
TCAGCTAGTTTAGAACTTCAGCATACTTCATTGTTGCACCAAACAAAAATGAGTTTGAAAACTGAATGAAAACTTAAATTTTTTTTAATAAATAAGGCATAACAACTATTTTCGACTGGTCATAATAATAGGTGTGATTACAGAATTAAGTAATAAAATTTTATTTCGTCCCTTATGATGACAGTTAATGTTAGTTTTGGTAGACCACAGTTAATACCCAGAATATCCGCCATTATTCTCCATGACCTTATCAATTCTTTTGGGCATGCACGATACCAACTTCCGGCCAGTTTCTAGGGGAATATTGTACCAAACCTTTTTGATATTTTCCCAGAATTGCTTTTTATTTTGGCAATCCGTTTTTGACACTTGCCTTTTAAGCTCACCCCAAAGGTTTTCTATTGGATTCAGGTCGGGGGACTGACTTGGCCACTCCAAAACGTTAACACTTTGCTCCTCGAACCAAGCTTTGACCAATCGTGATGAGTGCTTCGGATCGTTATCCTGCTGAAATGTCCACAAAAGGGGCACATTATCCTCAGCGTAAGGCAGCATAATAGTCTTCAGGAGATTCTTGTAGGCAAATCTGTCCATAATCCCATGGATTCGCGTATATGGGACCGACAACTTGCCACGAAAAGCAGCCCCATACCATTATGTTGCCTCCGCCATGTTTCACAGTCTTTTTTGTGAACCGAATGTGAAATTCTTTTCCCTTAGGACGGCGAACGTTTCTTCCTGCATCGTTACCAAATATAATGATTTTCGTTTCATCGCTGAAAAGGATATTCCGCCATTTCTTTTCGCCTTGTGGACCGCACCATGTTTTATGAGCCGACGCGAAAAAAAAGTAAGAGGAAACTCTTCTTAAAATTCACGGATCTAAGCAGAGGAACTTTGCGAGCAATCCTACCGGGCAAATTTGAGCTTGCCAATCGGCGTCGAACGTTTTGTGATGAAATGACATTCCCAATCTCGGTCGCAATTGTCCTTGACGATTTGAATGGGTCGCGTTTGGCTAATGTAACGATTCGATGGTCAGTCACTGGTGAAGATTTTTTAGGTGCCCCACGAGTTCCTAGAGTTTTTCTGGTTTCAGGACATTGGTTACGAAATGTTCGGACGTTCCCAAAGATGTGGCAATAAATTTGTAACTTCTTCCTTCATCTCGGAGCTGACGAAAAAGCCTTCTCCTCCTCTAGACTGCAGTGACGTCCTCGACCCATCTAATGTTAGTTTCAGTTTTTAAATAGCATTAGAGTATGGTTATAATGCCTTCATTTGATTTATTTTTCTCAATATCTCACCTTCTACAACCGAATAATTCTTCAAATGGATATTCTGTATAAAGAAAACAATGCACACCTATTTTTTTGTCCAACTCAATTTGAAGATTGAGCAAATGAAGGAGCCGTTACCTATGACAACACACGGTTTCCGCGTGAAGATTCCTCAGTTTCATTCAAAACATAGTGCTACTAGATTTCCAAATTGATATTTTTCATAGTAAAGAATATTGTTGCTATTTTTACTACTTTTTTCAAATTTTTTAGTTCACACCTATTATTTTGACCAGCAGTGTACATATTTACATACTAGCATCAATCTTTAATTTGTGACAAATGCATTATTCATATTTTTAAATTTATTTTCTTTTTTCTTTAATTTCAGGATGCTGATGTTATTACATACACTGCTAGCAAGAATATCCAAATGAGGTACAAAAATGGTATGCATGATGTACATTGCTCTTATAAATTTACTTGATTGAATTTTTGGAAAATTGTGAACGCACGTACTATTACGTCCGCAAGTTTGTTTACTATTTGCAGTTGGTTTTTGTTATGCTAAATAAAATCGAAGTTTTTAACTGATGTGATTCATCAAAATATTCGTTATCAAACGAAAATCATTAATTTAAATATTTTTTTTTTTATTTGTCTCAAAATGTTTGGTATTTTCACTGAACAAAAACACTTTGTTGCAAAGCTCAGCCCCTTCCAGTAATTCGTCACTGTTTCCAAAAATTCGTCAAATATACTAATTTTTCCATTATGATGATTTCTCGATCGGATTCCCCATCTTTTGACAGTTAATTGAAAACCCGATTCTGAAAAATTTAACAAGATGGTTATCATCAAAGTGAAGAAAACGATGTGTAAAACAGATCTGTTTTTGTTTTCAGGAAATCGATGCCGATTGTTACGGCACTATTACGCTTTCGGCATTTAGCAGAACGTGAAGTGATATCAACCTATTTGCTGAATCCAGCAAAGTAAGTAAATGTTTAATATGTATTCAAATTTGTGAAGAGTTCAAGTTTTTTATGATGATTTTCTATCGGATTCCCCATCATTTGACGGTTAAATGAGAAATCGATTCTGATAAAATTGGCTTCAAACGTAACCATCATTAATAGATGTAATACAAATATTAAAAATTTTATGTTTTTATTTTAACAGAATATTATGCCGTCCCTAAGACGTGTGGCTAGACGAGCGTGCAGGCATAAAATCTATCGAAAATCACTTCGTAATAGTAAGTATTATGTGATTCAATTGATTTGTTTTTACATATATCTACACTAATCTCACTGTAAGCATATAACTGAATGTTTAATTCAATATTTGGCAATTAGATAATAATTAAACTCACACACCAGGAAACTAAAATCTCAACGTCCCGTCCAGGCGATTCGAGCAGACCTAACCTATAAGACGCTGACCTGAGACGAGGGTGTGAAATGTGTTTTACAGTGAGATTTTATAGTTATTATGATGATTTTTCATCGGATTCCCCATCTTTTGACTGTTAAATGAAAACTCGATTCTGATAAAAAAAATTAAATGTTTTACCCGTATTACACAAGCAGACAAGTAGAGTAACATTATTTCGTTTTCCGTTTCAGGCAAAAATAATCGTATCGGCTGTGTGTGACATTCTTTTTACATACATTGATTAAGCGACGTAAGTGATAATTTCCAGCTGTATAGTATAATGTGTCTGTGTATTAATGCAAGAATATCCAATTGTTCGTGATTTGTACCAATATTGTGTCTATTTTGAAATGAATGTACAAAAACGTATTTTTTCGATTTTTTTCGCCGTTAAATATGTTTATTTAATAAATCTATCTCAATTAAAATATTCTAGCATTAATGCAAAAATATACAAGAACAAATATAATTGAAATTATGTTCCTACAAGTGTGTCGATTGGTGAATCATGTCTCCGCCTAACCCTTAATAAAGAATTTTTTCTGCTTTGGGGGTTTGAAATGGGGACTAGATTAAAGCTGCTGTCCTGTTTCCTATAGCTAAGAAATTCAACTAAGATTTCTTGGTTCATAAAATAGGCACAGCTTTGTCACTAACGATATTGGCATTGCTTTATTGGAATTATTTCTAATATTATTATTGAATTTTTTTAAACAATTGTGCTTGCACCTCTAATTTATGAACAGAGCCAACTACCAGATTTTTATATCATAGTTTGCCTTATTTTCTAACGTCCACACCAGCATTGTTTAAGCGAACTCTACGCAAAACATTTCTTAGTATGGACGAATAAAATTGCCCTTCTTCGCTTTACTGGCAATTAGGTTTTTGTTAATATTTGTCAGATAATGGAAGGTTACAATTGAAAACATTTACACTTTATAAGAAACGATGTTACGTTATGTGCTAATAAAGAGTCTTTTTTTTAACAACCAGTCGTCTTATTTTGTCGATATTCTTTTATGGAATTATTACAGATTATAGGTATTGTTTTGTGGTCTGGCTGGTCGAGCGGTTAGTGCGCGCACCTTCGGTGCACAGGCTCATGAGTTCGAATCTCACCGTGTTCCATTGTGTTTTTCGAACTCACGAGCTTGTGACAGACTATGATCTCACTCAGATGTTAAACGAGTACCCATTTATGGGGATAAATAACACTGCTGAGCGTGATGCTGATCTCATTACCTCATCAAAAAGCAGATAAGATCTTGGAAATAGGATGTCACTAACACATCCTGCGGCCTTAGTCCAATGTTGGATTGTCGCGCCTGTTATTTATTTATTTTATAGGTATTGTTTTCGTCATACTCGTATTTTCTTTTTGGAAAAAGGTAAGTGCTTGCAGTGCGAAATTCTAAAAGGATTAATTGCATAATTCTAAAAGAGTACATCGAGCGAAAATTCCGTTGGTTGCAAAAATCATTTATGGATATTGGATACATATATGTATTTTATGAAAATGTATCGCCAAATATTTGCACAGGTAACCCAATAAGACTCGGACCATGATACCGTTATACTAGCGCTACAAGAAATTATATTCTAATAACTATTATTCTGATAAAGAAGAAAGTTAATAGCGTATTTTTAGTTTGTTCTTGAAAGGGCTAGAGAGCGTGTTACGAAAACGCATGGCTGGGTCAAACTTACTTTCTTTTTATATGAATTTTCAGTATAAAATGCTTCAAAAGTGAGACGATACCGAATCAGTAAAACAACCTATATGTATTTGGTTTCCAATACAGGGCGTCCAGAAACTACCAGCAACATTATTTTGTCAAAGGGAGATCTACTAATACAAACCTTATCTCTTTTGGACATACGGCTGAGAATGCCTTAAATAACCGTAACCAAGTTTATGTTTTGTTCCAAGACTTTTTGGCACTGTCAATCAGGACATACATACCTATTATTTAGTAAGCTTTAAGGCTTTCGAGGTGTTGGTTCACCTAACTATCTAACCGCGAATGTCGTGATATATTTAAAAACGGTGTTTCTTCTCCTTTCTATCCTTTCTCCGGTGTTCCCAAGGTTCTATCCTGAATCAATTTCTTTTCAACATCTTCATCAACGATCTTGCCAGCCATTCCTCAATTCTCTTTTGTATGCAGATACAGTGAACACCCGATATTCGCGGTCCCAACATTCGCTTATTCGTGATTTATATTTTTCGACATTTTTTCATTATTTGCGATGGTTATTCTCGATTTCGTTCTAGATCAAACATTCTAGGTTTTTCATTTATTTGAAATTATAGGATTTCAGAATCACTGCAAAAAAACGTTGACCTCGAAATTTAACGTAAACCGGCCACCACGAGGTCATGGACTGTGCCGATCATTGCCTCTTTTGGAGCCGTTATGAGAGCTTGTTCATTCAGAAACTGACAATGAAAACCGAATGGTTGAGTATCCTAAATATTATATAGATTTGTTGGTGAAATTTGAAAGGAGCGTTGACGGCGAGGGATTCGAAAACCACATGGGAGTTCATTTGCTTAGTGTTTTAGTGGCAAGGAAATTTTTGATTTGTTCCCACGATTTAAACTGTCAGGTTCCCCACCCTATACATATAACATTTTCAGATCTTTGAATATTTGGAACATATTTCCAACTATATTCAATGACACTGAGTCCCTACATTCGTGACGATTTCGTGGAAAGCATCGCTCGCGAATGTCGGGGGTTCACTGTAACCTGATGACCATCAGAAGGCTGCCTGCGTCTTCAATCTGATCTAAATGCTCTTCAAAGACTTAGGGTGACTTAGGCCTGAAATTCGACCAACATATCTTTGCCTATAAACGACTGAGTTAACGCACCACAGCCCCACATGGGGCTATACGGTACTGAGGAGGAGAAGTTTCTCGTGCGCACCCTATTTATTGTATTTCGAGTCCCTCTCCGAGGAAGCCATTTTGCAATTTTTCTTTCCTTCTATCCCATTATAGTATTTTTCTTTTATCTTTTATTCGAATTGCAATTCGGAGTATGTCCCGTATACCTTTTTTTTTGCCTGGAATCACACAAAGTATCATTTTCCGTTTGAGCCATTTGAATATGGTGCAATCGAACCGGCTCAGTTCCCTTGACTTCTCCAATCAATATGATTAGAAGCAAATGCAATGTGTTTCGAATTATTTCCTTAAAATGTTCCATCATAACCAGCCGACTAAAGTGATATATGGCGGTAAAGACCAACTAAGTCCACTGGGACCTTCATGTATTAAGATCAATTGTATACACGTAATTTGCGAATTCACTGGAATTGAGCGCGATAAGAAGTTTTTCATTTCAGTTTTATTGGTAAAACCCGTTAGGTTCTGGGAAATTCAATTGAAAATGGTAATAAAAACAAAAATCATCGCTACACTTTCTTGTAATCAGTAGCAACTTATGCTATTAGTATGTTCGTAATGGATACACATGGGATTTCACCAATTCAATTTTGTTTCTAAGAACCGTTCGATTCTGGGAAGTTCTTGTGATTAAGGTATATAAAGAAGACCTCGCTGCATTCATTAAGCTCTAGGTGCGCGTCATAGCGGTAAAAGCTCCCTCAATATCTAAGCCCTTGTAGGAAAGTAATAAGTTTCAGAAAAAATGAGTGCTTCATAAGATAAAATACACCTGTAGATAAGCCGCTGAACGTATTGTTAATGCCTGAGTGCCAGTGATTAGGATGAAGCTGTGGAGAGTTTGGCCAGATACTTGGAGCAGGATGATGAAGATGATCCTTTTGCTGACGAGGGCAGTGATCATGAGTATATTCTGGATGAAGATGAGTCTGATGCCGAAATCGAAGTGGCAGATTATTCATATTCATAAGACGATGACGACCTGCTTGAAAACACTACATCCTGGCCAGCAGCAATTTGCAATGAAAGTCCTCATTTTATTTCAAGAGTGGCTACAAATGTTACGCTGATTCATCCGCTAGGGGCCGCATTCGAGCTCATAACGTCGTTAACTATACCCAACGTCGCCCAGGGCTTGCTGCTGGAACTGTTGCGGATCCGTTGGGAATCTTCAAGTCGGTCATCACTGACCTCGGGAGGCGAGGCTTTAGGAAAGCAAGACAGCCTGCAAGAGACGACATCTGGTAATGGCCAATATATACGCCGATAATTTTTTAAGACATTGGAGTTGGCATTGTAGATTAAATCCAAAGAGCTTGCCCCTCTTAGGACAGTTCGAAGCAACATAATGTTTGTGCCACGGTGATTTATTAAAGGACCGGTCTCGGTAAGTATTTAGCATTTTGTTTGGATTTTAAGAAAGCGATGTGTCGCTGTGCTCCTACATTCCAAAAAAAAAAAACAAGGCTGTTTTGTTGCTCACAACCAAGCATTATACGAGTACAACCAGAGTTGACAATGGCCGAAAAAGAAAACCGCTAGCCATGGCGAACGACTACTCAACAAATCCGTTGTCGACGCAATGGACTAAATTTTGGTGAATTAACTTTTTAATTTTACCGGGATAGGTTACGGCGTGAAACACAAATGCTACTCCACCAATGGCTACACGTGGAAATCGGCCTTCTTGCCGTGACTCAACAAATAAACAACGCTAAACTTGTAACTTTTGCTTTGTCTGCCGAAATTCTTTTTTGTGTAGAACACTTAACATAGCTAATCATTTAACTCAACTACTAAACATTTAACATTCAACCCAAAAAATATGATAATTCAATTAATGTTCACAGATGAAACTATTATAAGTATCATTGTTTAGTGTAGGTCCCTGGGGCCCTTGTTGGGCTTTAACCGTTCAAAAAGTTGTCGGTCATCAGAGGGTTAAAGCAATATTTTTATCTCATATTACATTCCAAAATGTCGGGCGATGTACTTACAACGCAGACCGAAGAAGAATTAAATTCTGGCTGTCTGGCTGGCGTAGTGGTTAGTGCGCGCACCTTCAGTGTATACAGGGTCATTGGTTCGAGAATAGCCGTGAACGAGTTCAATTTATGGTATTTTTCGAACTCACGACCCATGTGACGGACTATGATATCACTCAGATGTTAACGCGTACCCATTTATGGGGATAATCGGATGTCACTAACATATCTGCGGCCACATTCCAATGTTGGACTGTCGCGCCTGTTATTTTTTATTACATTTAAAATTGTAGACAAAAAGTAGGAAATGGCCTATTTTCGGCATCCTGAAAACCAATGGAAACGAGAGAACTGGGAATACCGCAAAAACTGGTTGATTAGATAATTTTATTAAATTTAAGGATTGGTAGCTTATGATGAATCATTGTTCTTGATATTGTGAGCTGTAGGAAGAAAAGAGGAACACGTTGCGTTTTCCCTATGTTGGGCAGGCACGACACGATGGCGACAAAAACAAGTGGAAGGTTGCTGTCATTAAATGACGAGTCGCCTATCACCTTTGGCAGTAACTGTATCTTTTGTATTTTATTTGTATTATCTACTACACTTGAAGATAAATAGTAAGAGTATTTTCAGTCGTTTCTGAGATTTTAATATCCTGCACATTCTTTCGAATGAAACATAGATTCTACGGCAGCCCGATAACAAAAAAAAAAACAATTTTAGTAGAACCACTTTTGACGTGGTGACTCCATATTGACCGATCATCTCCTTTCTTGTGACTTCCATATGAACACCGGTGAGTTTTTTTTAAAGATTGTTCCATAAAGAAAAAGGTTCTTAGAAACATCTTTCTTTTGGGGTTGGGTTTCTACGGCAGCCTCATCGTCCAACCCCCATCTCCCTGGCATGTGTTATGTGACTTCGATAGAGATATATTTGATATGTATGGTTAAGATTGGTCCGTAAAGTCCGTCCGTATGTTTTATGCTGGAAACATATTAGACGCGTTGAATGCTACCGAAGGAAGCAGCATAATGCATTTTAAATTTCTGACATGTTTTTTGCTGTTGGAAAAGCATGACATGATTGCCACCAAAATTGAATGATGCCGCTAAAATTGAATATTTGGGTGCTGATCCTTCAATATTAAATCGGTGACGAGACATACAGCAATCCGTCTTTAATTTTAGCTGCAACCCAATGCTTTTAAAAAATACCGGCGTACAGAGGGCTGCGCCCGCAATACGAGGGTTTTTTAGAATTTTGATGCATAGTGAATACTTTTTGTACATATATTTTATAAGAAATAGAAAAGAATTGTGCACAACATTAATGAAATGCTTCCTGTAAATCTATTTTTGGATTGGTCTTAATAAACGCGTTCCAGAATGAAAGGCTAGCATTTCCACCAAATTTCATGTACATTGTTTGACCAAGTTAAAAGATATGCATTGAATAAATGCTTAAGAGGCTTCCCTTGCATGGTGAAAGGCCCTTACTAAATACTTACTTGGCTATATTTCCGGTTTGGATACAATTATTCGAATGAAAATTCGTAAACATATTTCCTATGTAATTTTCTAAAAAACCTCAGCAGAATTTTCATATATGGAATCCTAAGAGGGGCTACACACGAACAAATTGAAATTTTACAAATTTACTGTTATTTTCTTTTCCTTTGCAAAAGTCAACAGTCTTAATATTTAACGTATATAAGGCCATACTGACCAATCTTTGTGCAAAGTTTCATATCAATCCCTATAACGGTTTAGAAAAACGGAGCTCGAAAAGGAAGTTTAACTTTAAACGCCAATAACTTTTTTACCGTTACTTGAAACTAGAAAATTTTAACTGATATGAGGTGTACTCGTTTAGATCTTTGATTTAAATATCTATACGTCAATCTCCGATAAAAACTAAAAAAGTCGACTTTTTTCAAACGTTCGGGACACCCTGTTATCTTCTTCCTACCAACTTCTAAGGTATTCGTGCCAAAGGCTGTAACCATTCTACACATTCCTACCAAATTTCATGACAATCGGTTGAGCCGTTCGCGAGTTATTTAGTGAACAGACGGACGGACGGACGGACAAAATCGATTTTATAAGGGTTTTTTGAAAAAATTCTAAAAAACCCTAAAAAACATAGGGCACCGTGTTTTTCTCCATTCTTTTTTAAAGAATTCCGAACTAATGAAATTCTATGTATTTAAAAACAGTAACACATAAAGAAAGTCGTGTGTAGCCCGTTCCAGCAACCATTTTGCGTTGTCTATTCAAGCTTTTTTTTACATAGCCCATTCACTAACAACATTGTTAGTGTCGCATATAGTATTTGAACAAACTGTCTTAATTGGGAAAGAGCTTAAAAGAATTACAGCTCCCATGTAATGAATGTAGTCTGGCTGGTGTAGTGGTTAGTGCGCGCAGTTTCGGTGCACAGGGTCATGGGCTCGAGACTCACCGTGAACGAATTCAGTTTATGGTGTTTTTCGAACTCACTATTCATATGACGGATTATGATCTCACTCAGATGTTAAACAAGTACCCATTTATGGTGCTGAGCGTGCTGTTGATCTCGACACCTCAACAAAAAAAGCAGTTAAGATCTTACTCCAATCTTGGACTGTTGCGCCTGTTATTTTATGTAATGAATGAAGAGCATTTACACACGCGACGTCACATGGGTAGATTTGTATCTTCGGACAATAATTAGCAAGGGAAATCTATTATTTTTTTACTCACATTATCCAAACCACATTTTTTTAAATTTCAATTCAAAATCATTTATATTCATTTCTGTAATAGTTAACACAAGGATAATTTAAGCTAACAGTAATACATAAGTCGAGTCAATTAAAGTAAAATGTTATTACAACTACAGTAAAAAAAAAACATAATTTGAGCAATTGGACCGATCATGTACAACATTAAATTAGCTGAAAATTAAAATCTCTAATGTTGCCTCGAAGATCAACAAAAAGGCCATTTACAAAAATCTGATTTTCACAATTTCTACAAAATAACAATAAATAAATTACATCCATTTAGTTCTAGTTTTAATTATAAAAAAATAAAATAATCAAATTACATCCTTTCATTGGATATCTCCCGAGTCTTTTGGCGTTTCTTCATTTCTAATTTACATAAAAATTTATTATCAATTGACATTTACAACGACACCGTTTTGCCGGTTATGTTTCCATAACCATTAAATTGTATGAATGGTATTTCTATAAAAACGCATGGAAAACAAAAGTTAAAACACATTGAATGAAATTTAAAATTTACAATAGAACAACCGAAAATTTGTGAAATAAAACTAAAAATAAAATCATCACGGCCATTCAATATGAATGGGACGTTTCAGTTATTATGGCTAAAGCACAGCAGATTAAATGGGGATGACGCTTGAATGGTTCCCTAAAATCCTTTACATCCAGAAGAAACCATACAATTATCTGATAAATAGGATGTCTCAATTATTTTCATTCATCCTGTCGTGTCGAGCCTAGTTACTCTCCATGTTGGCCCGAACATGTTTAAGCACATCTTGAGTTTTGGTGATTTGATGACGAATATCTCGTTCCAACTGTTCTTTCCGCTCGTTTGACGCCCGCAGACATTTGAATGTTTTCTCCAAAGCCCGTTTCAAACGATCAATTTTGTTGCGCTGTTCAGCTAATTCTGCGTCAGCCTTGGCACAATCATGAGTTATTCCTGACGAACTTGGGTGATCAGTATCAACATCATCCTCATTTTCGTCGTTATTGTTAGCGACATCTTCGTTGTCTGAGCACAACGTGCTGGACGGTCCTAGGAAAAAAAATACTTTCAGTTTGCTGAAATCTTACTCTATAGTATTAACTTACCTTGGCTTACTTCATCGACAACATTTAAATGATGAGGTGCCGGTTTCGGTCTCACTATCACAGCATGAGACGAACCATTAATGCCACTTCCTTGGTCCGTACTTGATGTGCGTCCAGCATCACTTTCAATGCCCAGATCCGGCGATGAATTATCCAAACGTTGCATAACATTACGTGCAGCGCGTTGCGATTCGCCGGCAATCACATC
The DNA here is from genome assembly GCA_949715475.1 of Microchrysa polita. Classification (NCBI taxonomy): domain Eukaryota; kingdom Metazoa; phylum Arthropoda; class Insecta; order Diptera; family Stratiomyidae; genus Microchrysa; species Microchrysa polita. Next base: position 134,497,843 of record OX454415.1, on the reverse strand, counting down.
TTCAGATGCATATCCAGATCCTGACGGTGACGTATCACTAGCCGTGACCATTGAATGTTGCACGGCTACTTTCATTTCAGCGGTTGCTTTTAGTAGTTGATTATTAAGAAGTTCACATCGTTCCACAACCTCGTCCCGTTCGTGTCTTGCGGTCATTAGTTCTTTTGTGAGTGTTTGCAGTTCGGCATGCAATTGCATTTTTTCCGTTATCGCTTTAGTGCGTTCCACAACGATTTTTGTCGTTTGTAAGGTGGCTTCGTTCAAATTTTGCGAAAGCGTACGACGTTGTTTCTCGTTTTCAATGAGTTGTGCATTGAGATCCGTTTCGTTTTCTCGCAAAAATTCAACGGTGAATTGTGCTTCGGTTAGTTTTCTCTGGACTTCCTCCAGTTCGCGTTTAGTTTGTTCGTAGATTACCCGTGATATCCAGTCGCGTGCTAAATAGTCCTTGTGATTCTTTTCGACTTGTTCGAGTTTTTCTTCATATTTTCGCGATATTTCCGATTCTATTGTGCCGATTTTTTTCTGCTCATACAATACAGCTTGTTGCAAGTCACGTTCGTGTTTCGCTTGAATTGTTTCTTGCTTCTCCTTGAGGGACTCTATTTCCAATTCAGCCGTACGGATGTCAACACTTAGTTGATCCCGAATTTCTGTTAATTTGTTAATGGTAACCTGTTTCTCTTCGCATTCTTTAATGTAGGCATCAATTTTGCCAGCGGCTTCTTCGTGAGTTTGCGCATTCTCTTTGAGTTGTTCCATTTCAGCTTCAAGCAGAGTATTGAGCTTTCGACAGTCTTCTAGTTCTCTACTGATATCTAATCGTCTCAAAGTTTCCTCTTTCAGTCGATTGTCGGCTTCGACTAGATCACATTGAACCTTAAGGATGCGATCCTCTTTCTGAGAGATGATTTCTTCCAACTGGGCAATCTTATCATGATATTTCGACTTACACTTGCGACTAAGATCGGTTTTACCCTCCGAACTGGTATTGGCATTATCTTCTTCGCGCGCTTTCTGTACGATTTTCGCTCCCAGCGATTCCTCCAATCCAATCCGTGCAAGCGAAACATTACGATCCGGTTCGGACCAAGCCTCCGATTCCGATTGATTATCCAATGTCAGTGGCAAGCTACGACGGTCCTTTTTCGCTGAATCCGAACTCTTCTTACGGTCCAGCTCCTTCTTCAAGGCTTTAACTTCAGCTTTGAGATCTTCAATCATTTGACCATTTTTCGACTCGAATGAGTCATTTAGACAATTGTTTGTAATGTTTTCCTTATTATAGGTCAGATCTAGCAGATTTGATATGTTCCCGAGCATGTCGTAAGTATTGTCATTGGATGACATTGTGCATGATAACGAAATCTGATTCAGATTACGCGATAGTTCAAATGATCTGTCGACAACCAAACGCATTGCTTGTCTACGGTCAGCACCGAGAGCCACAAGGACATCTTTGTGTTTCAATAGCGAATGCAAGAATCCGGCTAGCTCTTCCATTCTCGAGGTAGCCACATTGCAAATATTGGCACATTCTTTGCGCCAGTGTTCGGCCTGCTGTTGGTTCCACCGTTCAACAGACTCATCTTTATTGCGCCGCTCATTGACTAGGCTAAGCTTGTGGATAAGTTCGTCGACTTTCTGTTGCAATCGTTTATTCTGCTCGACGGCTTGCAAATAGTCCGAGTCGCTGAACGATTGTTGTAATTGTTCCAAATCATCGATAGAACTGGATGATCGGCTGGTGGGGTTTGTTAGTTTGATGAGACGCTCGATTTCACGATTTTTCTCCCACAATTCCTTATTGATGAGGGTCTGTAACGAGTGGAGACAATATTTGATAATTATAATTTCCGGTGCTACAAAATGTTCTTATTATGATTCTCACCTGCAAGTTTGCTGTCCTCTTCTTAAGTTCTTGTTTCAACACAACAATCTCAGCATCTCTTTCAGCCAGCTTAGCCTCAAAGTTGCCTTTCTGTGGCGATCCAGTTCTATTTTCTTGTAAACTAAGTGATTTGGGCGCAGCACACAGCGATTCCAACTCCTGCTCCTGTAGTTTGGGAAAATGAAATATTTTTTTTTTAAATTCAGATAAATAAATAAATGCTAGACTTAATGCGATAGAGAATATGTTTTATGTAAAGACTTGAGTTAAAAAGGATAGGATGGGGAGCAGATGATTGAAAGAAGGAAGGAAGCACAATACACTAATTTACCTCTTCTACTTCGATCATGCTTTTTGTTCCCTTCTTTATAGCGTGTAGTAGTGGAAATTAGAAGCAAGAAAAGAAAATAGAAAAAAATATATAGAGAGGAAAAACAGATACATAGATACGATTTATTTAAAAAAATAAGATAGAAAGCGAGTATGCTTTAGACTTTTTCTATTTTGTTTTATCCGTATCGAGCATAGATTGTTTTATTTAAATTTTTATAATTTTGTTGAAAAACGTTGAATTTAACGACAGCGTTGCATAATTTTCATGCGATGAGACTTCAACGAGGCTTACCACATATTGAGCACACGCGAACGCACGTTTCATAACAGATCTGCTGGAACTTTATGAGCTCCGTTCTCGTAAGGTAAATTTTCTTTATCTACTTATAGATACGAGCGAAACTTACTGTATCCGCTGCCATATAACGAAAAATATCGGAAACACAAGGTTTCCTTAGGAGAACGGATAGCAGAACAAGCCTCGTTCAAAGAATCAATGCATCACCGCACCACACTATTACTTGGACGTGCGTCTCGTGTGCGCTCATTTTGCTTTTAACTATTGTTTTTAAATTCTATTTATAATGCCTTAGTACTTACCCTCTCTTTTAATTTCAACATTTCACTTTGAAGTTCTTTAGTTTTTGCCATAAGTTTTTGAATGGCCTTACACGATTTCTCATAGAGCCGGCTCTTTTCTTGGAGGCTTTCGTGGGCATCGCTCAGTTCACACACTTTGTTGGCGAGTTCGCTCTTGTTCTTTTGTAGTTCTTCTCGCAATTTCTGTAAAATAAAAGAATTTTCGAAGTGTTAATCATAAAATTTTACACAAAGTGATTAAAACGGTATCGTAAGAGCGGATTGACCTGTATGTAGGTAGTAATCGAGAGCAAACTAGACTCCACAGTTGACCCTGTTTTAGAAACTAAAAATAAATAACAGGCGCGACAGTCCAACATTGGACTAAAGGTTTGTGTTCGTAGAGACGACTCATGGGATGATCGCTCAGCGATCGCACTTAAACTATCGGTTCCTAGCATTGTATGCGTATAAAAAAAATATGTAAATAGGGCTCGAAATTGGATGTTAAACTACGATCGCTAAGCGATCATCTCATGAGTCGTCTCTACGAACACAAACCTTAAGGCCGCAGATGTGTTAGTGAGATTTCCGTGATCTTAACTGCTTTTTGGTTGAGGTGTTGAGATCAACAGCACGCTCAGCAGTGTTATTTATCCCCATAAATGGGTGAGATCATAGCCTGTCGCATGGGTCGTGAGTTCGAAAAACACCATGGTTCACGGTTAGACTCGCACCCACGACTCTGTGCACACTAACCACAATACCAACCAGACTAGAAATTAAGGTATGTATAATTTTCAATTTATCTTCAAATTAGTCCCCTTTTATCGAAAACGCAGAGGCCAGTTCATACATCTAGCATTCAGCCTATAAGTCCAACAAATGGATTTGACATTGATTTTATTGGACTAAAATTCAAATTCGCCCGTGTATGGGCTCATTTGACAGAACGAAACCACATTTAATGGATAGTAATTCATGGTGAATCCATGGATTGCTCGTGTGTGCGCGACCATACACGGATTCCCGGAGTCCAACGAAACTCTATATAAAAAAATTACACTTGCCCAGCTGTCGCTTTTTTATATGAAGTTTCGTTGGATTCCGTGTGTGGTCGCCCAGACCAAAAAACACGAGCCTGTTCGGATGCTTTAGGACGTTTATAGAGCTTTCAAGATAATTTGATCCTACATACAGCTACAAGGTATTGATGCTGTCTTCAAAGCTATGACAGCTATTTTGGCATCAGAGTATACTTGCCTCAGAGTATACTACCTCCCTTCCGTTATAAAGATATTCCAGAAAACCAGCTCATTTGCACATTTGATTTCCCTACTTTTTTGGCATTTATCGACGGATATACATTGTGCTTTTAGTTTGAGGCTCTATAAAGTTTGAATTTGCCACATATGCCTTGTAATAGAGACATAATATGTAAGTCAATCACTCTTGGTGGGCCGTAAAGGCGTAGTAGCGTTAAGGTTCATCTAGATTGATCGCCAAATGGCTGCGCGTCCAAAAACTGGCATCGCGAAAAGCTATTTAGCTGCTACTTAGCATCTACACTAACAACCAAATGGAGACAGATGATGGCATAACCAAAATTTCATTTTGTTGTTTTTTTTTTTAATTTAATTATCAAAATCGGACTGTGCGCGTTTGAAAGATTACACGGCCATTCAAGAATTGTTCAATTTCACACAAAAGAACGAAAAAAAGTTGCCAAATTGAGTGTATTCACACACAAGTGAGCGGATTAAAATTTTGACACAAATTCTACTTACATTACTCTCCACCAGAAGGCACTCAGTGTTTGTGGTACGTAGCGGAGTGTCCTCGACTTAGCGCAAAATTTCTTCGCTTCGCAACGAAGTAGCCATATATCGGAGTAGATGGCGGCAAAACAAATTTGAAAATTATGAAGAAATATATTGTTGAAATAATGTAACGCAGATTATGCTCATCTACATGTTTTTATGTGATTTTTGTCATAATAATGAATGTCGTTTGACATAACTGTTACATTGCATTCACACACCACCTTCGCCGCTAACTTGCGTGTGCCTTCTGGTGGTGGAAAATATAAGTAGAAATTGTGTCCAAATTTTAGTCCGCTCACTTGTGCGTGAATACACTCATTGTCACTTTGAATTTGACAAGCGGTTGGTTGAGTTGCCATATTGAATATCAAAACTGGACGCATACCAAAATGGCGATCAGTTTGGATGCAATGACAACAGCCATTTGGCTGCACGTGATACCATTTGGCGATCAATCTAGATGGACCCTTAGGGGATTTCCGAACTTAGTTCATTATCATAGTTTCATTATTTTCGAAGATAAAAGACTAGAAAGATTCTTAATTGACACAGCAAATAAGAAAATTTAGAACAACTGATGTGGGTATTTTTTTAAAGTTTATATAAATTAAGTTATGTCAACTAATTAATTGTAAAAAAAACTCCGAGAAGTTTTCCTTTAGGGGAAAAATCTTAGATCATGTATATGTCTACGTTATTGCTTACAAAACAATCCACATTGCATCAGCCGTTATCTTGTCACTCAAGAAGCCGAAAAATTCTTCCAAACCGATTATATACAGTACCCCAAATATCGACTTTCGAACGACAACCATAATTCCCATTCTTAGTTTCCTTAGAGAAGTGTCCTTTTTGGTGGTACATATGTACATAATATCCTTTGAAAGCCCAAAATGAGCTTGTAGTGATTTTAAAGGGCATATCGACTATAATGCATTCCCAAAGAAAAGGGGACTCTTTTTGTCCAAGGACATCTTTCTCATAACTAGTGCCGACGCCAAAATAATAAGGATCGCACCACTTAACTTCTATCTGAGTTTTATCCGAATCGCTCCACAGGGGGAGCCAAGGGAACCAATTGAAAGATAACTTTTCATTCGCTTCAACGGCGAATTTACCGCTATTCCCGCAACTCATCAGTGATTGTCGATTCTTTTTAAGGGCGATCAAAGGAAAATGTATACCAAATTTAGCAATGATCAAACCACTGAAAGGTTGACTTAAAGCTTCGTTAGGTTTCCGCTATGTTTTACAATGTAACATTGTGTCACGGAACAACCTAGCGTACACATCCTAATTTCCTTAAAATAATCACACGTGTTTTACTATGTTCCAAATAATTATCACCAAGCTAAAAAAAAATGTTTTGGACACTAATAAAAGAACAAAATGTTGCTGTGACCTACGCACCAAACCTGGCGGATACCCAACCAGGCTACATCGACTACAGATTGGCCCGATAAATCTAGCAATCATCACAACATTAATGAAATGCTAACGCCTTTCATCCTGTAACACTTATAATTAGACCAATCCAAAAATAGATTTACTATGTATCCAGTTTAAATAAAAGTAATCAACGGCAAATGAACAAACATTTTTGGATTTATAATTTCTGATGAGTTCTCAACCAAATGAAATTCAGGCAAACGTAAGGATGGCTAAGCTGAATTTATTAGCTGTAAGTCCGTTACCGTTTCACCGAACTTATATGAAATGATTTCGTTGAGCCCGTTGATACCTATGTGTACCCACACCAGACCTTTCCTATGCGTATTGAAAAAGTAAGACTTTTGCAACTATTCAGGGACACCCTGTTAACTTGGTCCTACAAACTTCAAAAGTATTCGTGCCAAACATTATTACCATTCTATGTATTGCCACCAGATTTAATGTTCATTGTTTAATCCAGTCACAAGATAAGCAGTGAAAAAATGCTAAGACGCTGCCCTGGTATTGTGAAACGCCGGTTTGGATTAAGTTATTCGAATGAAAATTTGCAGAGATATGCCCCTAATCTGATATTCCTTATGTCATTTCCTAAAAACCCTCATAAATTTTTTTATATTCGCAGACCTAAGAAGGGCTACACACGCAAAAATTGAAATTTCACAAGTTTACTGCTATTTACTTTTTCTTAGCAAATGTCAACAGTCGTAGTATTTAGTAGGGATGTTGCAGATATCCGCATCCGCACCGCAACTGCGGATAATCCGCATCAAATTCTACATCCGCATCCGCATCCTCATGTTGACATCCTCATCCGCATCCGCAATCCGCATTTTTGTATGCGGATATGATGCGGATATCCATAAAAAACAAATTTCCCATCTAATCATCTACATTCTAAACCACTCATAGAATAGAGATTGCGATTGCAAGAGACCAAATCTAATGCATGTAGATATTAGTCTAGGAAAATTGGGCCAAAATATAACCATCGAACGGCAAAAATCCTACATCGGAAATTTCTTTTTGATTATGGTTGGGGATGGTCCCCAGATTATGGCATTAAAAGTCCCAACCGATTGGGGGTGTGTAACCTTAAAAAAGGGGTGAAAAGGGGGCATTTTTTCGGTTTTTTGCGATTATTTCAAAAACGGCAAGATATACAGAAAAATGGTCTGAGGACGAAAAAATACTTCATCAAATTATTAGTGACCCAAAACAACTTTGTCTACAGATTATAAAATAGAACAATGGGTCACTTTGTATGGGAGATACCCTCAGTTTTTATCCGAATGAGCAAATTTTTGGTGGGTGGGGTGACTATGACCACCAATCGCAACAAACCAAAATTTAGCACTTTGCTTCAATTTTGGGGGGAGTTATAGACATGCCGTTTTTACAAATACAAATGGAGGGATAATGGGTGTCCTTGACCGGAGCGACTCAATGTTTACCTTAAAATGATCTTGAACTTATTGTGAATACGTATACAAAATTTGACGGCTGAAATAGCATTCTTTAAAAAGTTATGGAGCTTATTTAAAAAAGGTCCAAAATGCAAAAAAAAATGAATGGAAAAGAAAGGCTCTCGACTATGACACTGCATTTTAATGAAGCTAATGACTTTGTCCAGCACTCAAAAGGATTGCACATTTTGCTAAGCTGGCCCTTCATTGTACTTTTACTTCTAACATGTCAAATATTCCTGAAAACTGAATAGTATCTGATTTTCGGTATTAGTAAAATTCATTTCATATATTTTTTTAACTAATCCGCATCCACATCCGCATTCGCATCCGCAAATTTACATTTTCATTGATCCGCATCCGCTAAACCACATCCGTTACATCTCTAGTATTTAGCGTATATAAGCTCATATTGACCAATCTTTATGCAAAGTTGCATATCGGTACCTATAACGGTTTAGAAAAACCGAGGTGAAAACGTATGCTTAACCTCAAACGCCCGTAACTCCGTTACCGTTACTCGAAACTGGAAAAAAGTAACTGATATAAAATCGAGTCTTTTGATTTGAGTACCCATACGTCCATCTCCGATCAAAACTAAAACAGTCTACTTTTTAAACTCTTCGGGACACCCTGTTATCTTTTCCCTATCAAATTCTAAAGTATTTGTGCCAAATACTGTTATCATTCTACACATTCCTACCAAATTTCATGACGATCGGTTGAGCCATTCGCGAGTTATTTAGTGAACAGACGGACCGACAAAATCGAATTCATAAGGTTTTTTTTTTTTTTGATTCTAAAAAACCCTAAAAAGAGAGTGTGCTTTGTATTGAGGGGTATTTGAACAGAATGGACTTTATTGCCTAAAACAGTTGTGAAATAAACCTCATGAAAATTTCCATTAGAGGCTATTTAAAACAAGATTTGCTTATAAAATAATAAACCTAGAACGATTCTGCAATATCAGCCTCAATAAAAACAAAGGGGTACTCCAATGAAAATTTCACCCATATGCTTAACAAAACAATTTTTTTCGATATTTGTCGATTGATTCTTCTAAACATGATGTGGTCCTGGACCTTGGCGGCCGCTCAGCTCACCCTGCCGTCCACAGGGCCAACTTAGCATCAAGTAACAACACCGAAATACACACCACTAATTTTTGCTTAATGCAATTAAGCCTGATTATAATCGACTTCTGTACATCGCATAACAACAACCTTCAACTTTTTCAAAGAATTTCAAATAAAATACCAATAATTTCATGAAATTTTCATATTTTAAATAAAAATGCTTAGTTAATTTTATCATTGTACAAATACACATAAAAACAATATTAATATCATAAACGATTTAACTTCATCGAAGTCAGTCCTTGTTCGTTATTTCGATTCACGAATGGTTTTCGTAATTTTCTTATAAATATATCTTATGCCACTTGGAGGCAATGACCTTTTATCCAAGAAGAGGCCACCAACGTTATCCTATTTGTAATATGAATAAATATTTGAAATTATTTGTGTCTTTTAGGAAAAACGAAATATTTTAACATTAAAATTGAATTGTTTAATTAAGAATTTAGCATTTTATTTAATAAAGAAGTAATACTAATAAATACATTTTTGTATACATCAAATTTTGAATCGAAGTATTTGCATAAAAATAAAACTCAAGTTTAGCTGGTTCATAAAGTGAAACTTGATGTCAAAAGTATGAAAAATAATAATCCAAGAATGACGGCATACAAAAGCCATAACAAATCAATGTAAATATTGTGCTGTCGTATCAAAATAACTGGAGGTATCTTGTTACAATTTACCTTCGAACTGGGACTGTTTTTGTTCCTGTGATTAGAATTCGCCTCGCTTGGCAAAGATTTTCGATTGTCAATACAATTGCATGATAGCCAACTGGATTCACTCGATGCACTAGGGTTGGCGATAGTCGAACAAATCTCATCTTGTGATGACAAAGACGGAAGACTTTCGACGTTGCGCAATTGTGCGTGACACACATGTTCTTCAATTTTAGATTCATTTCGAACTAGCACACCTTTCATATTAAGATGTTTCAATTCATTGGAATAGCCTTTGTGGTGAGAGGTGGCCGTCTCATGAATGAAATACCCAGAATTCTGATACATTACAGCTTGAGCATTGTTTCTTTGACTAGCCGCATATGATTCTGTCTTTTGAAATTTTTCTTCACCGGTATCACCGACATTGCCAACATCATCGACTATTTGATGAAACAAGGGATTAACCAAAATTGGATTACCTGAATGCTTTTTATGGCGATTGGACGATGGAACATATCGATATTTTTCCTCTCTTCTGCCATTATCTCTAGCGCTTGAAGCCAACAAGTGTTTTTGAGCACCCAAATAAATATTCATATTTCCATCATTACTTTTGCAATGCTCCAGCTTGACTATTATGTCTTTGAGATTGGAATTCTCGAAAGTCAATAGACTTTTTTCGTTACGAAGTTCGGCTACGGTCTTCTCATATTCTTCAATTTGTTTTAAAAGTTTTGCGACATTGTTTCTTTTATTTATAATTGTCGACTAAATAAGAAGAAAATGATTAAGATTTAGTTATTATGCAGTTACTCATCGTATTTTCGTAATAAAAAAAAAATAAATAACAGGCGCGACAATCCAACATTGGACTAAGGCCGCAGGATGTGTTAGTGACATCCTATTTCCAAGATCTTATCTGCTTTTTGTTGAGGTAATGAGATCAGCATCACGCTCAGCAGTGTTATTTATCCCCATAAATGGGTACTCATTTAACACCTGAGTGAGATCATAGTCCGTCACAAGCTCGTGAGTTCGAAAACCACCATGGAACACGGTGAGATTCGAACTCATGACCCTGTGCACTGAAGTTGCGCGCACTAACCGCTAGACCAGCCAGACTTTCGTAATAGAATATTGAATATCAAGCACATTCCAGAAAATGTGATGCATAAAGTTGATAATCAACCGACGTAACTATTGTATATGCTGCCGTTGTGGTGTATCGGCTGGTGTTGGACAATTGAAATGAATTGAATTGAAGAAATATTAGTTTTTCATTTAACTCTTTCTAAGCTTAAACTTTCGACATTAAAACAACAAGAAAAAATTGTAGTTTTTTTATCGTTCGTATGTAGGAAAAGTGACTGAATGTGTAATATTTTTTCAAATATTTGTGTCGGATGTTTTGCACTTTACCGGAGCCGAAATATGGTTAAATATATCAATTCGGGACGGTTTTTCCAGAGCACTCATACTCAGGCTTATGACATTAAAAAATGTCGAAATTAAACAATGTCTTTTAATCTTACTTGCATATCTTCCATTAGTTGCTGCTGTTCTTTCAATCTTCTATTTCGGTCGTGAAAATTAGCTTTTTCCCGTTCCAGTTCTCGTTCAATTTTCGCTAAATTAACTTGCAATGATCTATTTTCGGACTGTAATTTTTCAATTTCTGCGTCCTTTTCTTCAGTTATTTTTTTCGCATGCTGTCTACCTTGTATCTAGATATTTAATGCAAAAATTAAATGTCATTGCTCTACTAATTTTATAGATATTTAAAAAGAAGTTTGGACATTATTATGAGGTGTATGTCCTACTGCCGAGAATAAAGTTGACAACAAATTTATTGTAACTTGTGGATTTTTCGGAAGGTTTTAGAAGTATATCCATATCAGACATCAGGAAACTTTAGATACTGACCCAAACCAAGTTGTGTAATAATATTTCACAGAGAATGAGTGAAGGAATTATTGAGAACTGAGATGAATAATTCCGTTGTTCGGAGCTTTGGGTTGTGGGGAATTTATAGACTTACATTCTATTGTCAATGGTGATGTGTATGATGCTTCTATGGCAGCATTAAACATATACACAAGAAAAGTTGCGATTTTCGCATGCCGACAGCCGTCATTCATCATGCGCGAAACGCGCGCATCGGTTGAAAGACAAATGCTGAATGATGCGATTAATTTAAAATCAAATTCAGATTCTAGAATAGTGGTTTTTGGTGGGGGCAAATGATTGAATTGAGTGGAAAGGGGAGGTTCATAAGTACATGTCAATGGGGTAGTAATATGAGCTTGGTGAGGAGCGACTAATTGAAGCTTGATTTTACGCACACATTATCAAAATCGTCACCAACACAATGTGAAGTAGAACCCGGTGAATTTTATAGAGAGAATTACTTGCTACAGATGCAGGATCCAACATCCAAAACAGAACAATTTCTCCCACAGTAAATTTGTTCATGTTACCTAATACAAAACTCCTACGAGATCTCATTGGCCGGCGAGAAGTTCATGGTGCTAATGTATGGCGAAAATATTCTTACGCTCTCGTCGGATGTCGTCTGCTAGCATCTTTTTCCTAAATCTGCCGCACTAAAGTTTCTAAACGGCCGCGTTTAAGTCTAAACGTAATAAAAACACCATTGGTTTGACCAAATCTACTAAGTTGGCTTGTAGCGTATATGATTTGTACACTATCACAAACGGTTTCAAGCTATGATTTGGACCAAAAAAACATATAAGAATTCCTATGTGTGGTTTCTGTCCGCACTGATCTGATCTTATGACATCTCTTACTTTCGCCTCCGATGCAATGGCTGTATCAAGAAAGACATTGCGATACCGGGATCTACGAGTATCAAAACCAGTGCATTTACAAAAAAAATTAGTCAAAAGTTTCTCCCTCATCTACATTTCCGCAGATACCTGGCATCGTGACCAGTAGAGATATAAAAGAAAAATAACTACCCGTACTTAAGTAGTCACGACTATTAAATATCGGAAGTAACGACTACCGAGTACAAAAATTAGTCGTTACATATATACCGAACAACAAACAAGCAAAGCAATCTCGTATGTATGTAGGCACAAGCGCACGAATCGAGCAGACCGAGTAGTACACAATCTGGTATCTACTCAGATACAAGCGCTAGTATCGAGCAAACAGAGTAGTACACAGTCTGATATCTACTCTCAGGTACAAGCGCAAGAATCGAGTAGACTGAGTAGTACACAGTGTGTTATGTACTCTCAGGTACTACAAACGCAAGCATCGATCCAACAAGATTTTCTATCGTATACTATTCATGTACGAAACGATTGACCTCGTATTTTTTCGGAAATCCTTAGATATCACTGCAATCCTTTGGCATGGCGACACGATCAAGGTGTCGCTGGACTCGCCACAAAATTACCTAAAGGATCCTCGGAATCTCTTTCCCGATCAGGGCACAGGGTGGTCAGAGATAACCGTCAACCTGGATGTTGGCCACAGCAATTTCACAATCAACTTCGTACTACTTCGGAAATTTGTCGATATCTCTGCAATCTTTCGGCGGAGCGACACGATCGACGTGTCGCCGGACTCGCCACAAAAGGGCTAATTATTTGTGTAAAACAGTCGAAACAATGAGTAAAAACCTTCCTACCTTCTATACTATGGGTCTTTTCAGACTATACGAAAACTACCGTGTTTATTTTTGTAAAAGCTTGATCGTATGGTCGTTTCCGTATAGTCAGTCTAAAATGGCCCTATGTCTGCGACCAACCGTGAATACGACTACTATCGAATTCGAGTAGGTATCAATCGTCGTTGTAGTTTTTTTATGTGTTTCTTTAAAGGTCCCTCTAGATTAGGTGCCAAATGGCTGCGCGTCCAAAAACTGGCATCGCGTGCAGCAATTTGGCTGCTAGTTAGCATCCAAACTAGCAGCCAAATGAAGACAGAAAATGACATAACCAAAATTTGATTGGTGATTTTTTTAAATCAAATTATAAAAATCGGACTCTGCGCGTTTGTATTATTACACGGCCATTCAAGAATTATTCATTTTCACACAAAAGAACGAACAAAAGTTGGAAAATTGTCACTTTGAATTTGACAAGCGGTTGGTTGAGTTGCCATATTGAATATCAAAACTGGACGCACAGCCAAATGGCGACAAGTTTGGATGGAATGACAACAGCCATTTGGCTGCACGTGTCGCCATTTGGCGACTAATCTAGATGGACCTAAAAAACAACGATTACTAAGTAACGATTACTCGAAATAAATGTAACGAATATCACCGATTACTGAAATGTAACTAAAGTTGACATCACTGCTGGCCAGTGCTCCGTGATAACGACAGTAAGTTTAAGTCCTCGGGATGTATACACTGCATTCTGGGAGCGCGAAAGGTGATATGTAATAAACAGCATCAGTTTTGTCGTACCTGGGTTAAAGATCAAGCCACAGCGACCCGTTTGCTGAACAAACCGAGTGTTTTTCCATGATCCGATTAATCAGGGACAGACACATTCCAGATACTACGATAGTTATATCATCCGCGCATACGCGACCGCCTTGATTCCCTCCCTGTCAAGCCTAGCTAAGATAACAGGAAAGCGGATAACGTATGTTGTTGGTTGGTTGCTCGACGGTACGCACCACCTCATGGAGAACAGTTTCTGTGGTTTCTGTGCTGAGTTCTTAAGCCTTGGCGGAAGTATAGGTATATTATGCACGCTTAAGTTTTAAGTACGAACGAGTATAAAATATTCCGCGGTTTCATTCGCTTGTTTACCCATCTTCGGTCTAAAAATGCCTCGAACTCGTCGCCATGACCGGGGGGTTTGGTTGAGTAGCAGAAGGTTTCTGACCAACTGCCATCCGATCTTTTTTATTAGGGACGAACACTTTGAACAAAATCTTACCAAGAGAATTACTTAGCTAGATTTTGAACAACAAGACTTGGTCAATGCGATCAGCTGTATTCAGCTGGGTGCCGCCATTTACTGAACCAATACTACTGTCGCGGACAACGGCTCTATGGTGGAGCTGTCACTGACCCGGTGGCATTTTACTAGGCGAGGTCAGCGAATGTTGTTTGAGCCCACCATAGCCACCATCAAATTAGAGGGACAAACTAAAAGGAATGGGAGATGGTAGGACAGTGCCCATCCGCAGTGCCACAACCGAGGGTTCTTGCACAATGTCCAAATGCAAATATGTACAATAGTTTTTGTTTTCAAATTATCCAAACTGGCACTTTTTGGCTCATATAAATTTCTATAGAAATTGGTCTCAATCACAAAATAGTTTCTTTGCGGAAAATATAATTTCAACACAACTGAATTGTCAATCGCAAATGAACGCATTTACATAGATCTCTAACAAACGTGCTGGTTAGAGATCAATGGATTTGCTTGGCCCTATGTTGCTGTGCTGTCATACACTTGGACCCGCTGTATGTCCACGAGGCGTGGTACGCAACACTACCTAGATAAACAAAATTGTCCCTTTGCGTTCTTTTTCAGATAGATGAGCGAGTTTATGCAAAATTAAGAAATATGAAATATGATACATATAAACAAGTAAGTTCAATACAAATTTTTAATTAAGGAATAATTGAAAACTAACACCTAGAATAAAACCTTTTCTCCAAGTATTTTTCTAAAATAAATTCAAATAGCAAAACTATTAAATAGCTTCCGTAAGTCAATGTCATCGGCATCAACCACAAAAGAACATCATCTCGATTGTACATTCGATATTCTCCACCCCACAAGTATCGTATATCTCTTACACATAATCTGATGCGAGTGTAAAGTACCTAACGAATTTGAACTAGATTGAAAATTTACGACACACAACATGCGACACTTAAAATGTGATGCGATATGTTATGTTATTTTAGATAAAATGATGAAAAAAAAAAGAATCTGTCTCCTGCACCGCGTTACTATACGCTGGGAAAAAAGTGCATCTAAAAATAACTTAACTTCATAAAGTCGGATGTTCGAATGGAAAAGTGTTGGGTGAGAAGAAAGCAAGAAGAAGAAGGAAAAATAGGAAAATGGACCGGAAATTCTAAATTGTTGGAAAGAGAGAGAGAGCAGGTATTTTTTCAGATACACGCACACAGAGGTTGGCAGGTATTATTTTTTAATTAACTAGAAATCAAAATCTGCCGAAGCAACAAAGCAATTATCCAATTCATCAAATGTTTGTATACTAAGAGTTTGTTTTGGCGGTTGACTGTTAAGGTTTTCAACGTTCTTATATGATGGAGGGATTAGGAGACACTCCGATCCATCTTTCATTCAATTAATGCTAAAAACTGAATTTCTTCTATGAATAAAATATTTATGTATTTTTTGAAACAAATTTTAGTAAGGCACCAATAGAAGAGTTTTATCCAAATCTTCCGGGAGAGCGAAGAACATTTTTAGTCTGAAATCTGTAGGTGAAATGGAGACAAAATAGTAACAACTGAAATGTACATAGAATTTGATTTGATAACCAATTAAAAACAAATTTATATTGGGCAAACATAGATTCAATTGAGGCTCGGAAAGAAAAAAAATCTCTCATTTATATTATAAAGTACTTTTAGGCTTCGCTTACCTCTAGATTAGTCGATTCCTTTGTCTTCTCTTCCAATTGTTCTTGCAATTCGGCAATTTGGAATTCAAGTTGTTTCATTTTAGTTTGTTGTTCTTTTAATTGTTCCTCTTTTGACGTGGCCGTATGTTCCTGTTCTGCTTGCTTGGCAATTAATTCTTCAGTCTTTTCTTCATATTGTTTAATTTGTCCTTCCAATTCACGGACCTAGTTAGTAAATGAGAGGAAATCATGAAATAAATTTTGCATTATAATTTCGAAGCGGAAAAATATTAGGTGCAAATAGGAACATGGGGTTGAAACATGCATACTAGGAGCATGCATCCTCCACGATGAAATAGCCTACAAAATCAATTGATGGGAATAATAGAGAGCTCTTGCAAGTCGTGAAAACCGTTGTGGTGTACGATTCGACATTGTACGTCATGAAATAGGTAATGCATAATGATAAAGTTATGAACTGTTATTACAATTCTAAAGCAAAACACGCCATTCAAAAGAATCCTAGGATCCACCGGCAAACAAATATTTCAATTTATATGTAACGTTTTGAGCGTTTATACGGCATTCTAAAATTCTCTGATATGTCCGGACAATACAAAAATGTAAGACGAATACACTGATAATGAACGAATTGACATTTTTGCAAAACTTTTATGTGGCAAGTATTATCGATAATTGATTTCTGTCAACTCGTCAAAAAAGAACTCAAACATTCTGTTATGTTGTGTTACAATTTTTAAATTATAAACAAATAAAAATTTAGGAAAAAAGGAATATAGTGCACAAATGTATAAAGAAATAAAAAAAGCAACAACTTTTTGCACGATATCCACATCCCCGGTGACGTCACTGCGTCCCATTAGTTGATGTAACTGCTGTTGACTGGCTGATTTCTCAAACACTTTGTTCTCCTCCTGTAACAAAAATGAAAAGCAAATTCATTACGAATTTAGTAGATTGCGTAATTGAATTTCTATAATTACCTCTAAGTATTGGATTTTCAGACTTAATTCCTCTATGATGGCACGATTTTTCTCCTCACTCTCTTCCATCAACTTCATTGCTTCGGCAGCTTCGCCCAGGAGTGATTGTTTTTCCTGTAGCTCTTTTTTCAAAACTTCAATGTCAACCTAAGTAAATCAAAATAAGAAATGCATAATATGAAAATCGTGCATTTTTAGATGCTAAATGATAAATCGTTAGATTGGGTGTTTCGTTTTTTTTTATGTTTTGAAACTGCTATTAACGAATTTGTCCTTTTAAATCGTCCAGTCTAGTGTCATATAATTAAAAATCAAGCCAATGAGTTCAAAATTACAAAATAATTTTAACCGTTAGGTAGTCAAATGACTTTTCTTGGATTGACTGAACTAGTTGACATGACATGACAGAATTTTTACAAAACATTGGCACAGTTGTTATTGAGTTACTGCTAAAACTTAAATTTTTCTTTTTCAACAGTTGCATTGGCATTTTTGATGCAAACTTGATATTATGGAGGTTGGGACACTTCTAGAATGTCTTCAATTGCTACTGCATCGCAAAACAGTTAAAAAAAAGCTTTACGCAATATATCGACTCATTCTGATATGAACCCAGTCGATTTTTCGATAACACGTATTCATCAACGGTATACATTTTTTTAAATATTAGTGGCAGCATGTAGGGTGGGTTATCTGTTAGGTAAATCCACCGCGGAAACTATTGTAATGGTTAAGACTGCTAAGACTGAATCGCTATTTAGCCGTTGCCCTTAGCAAACAGCCTACGAAAGATTTTCACGTTTTAAGAATGGGGAAATGTCAATTAAGCGGCCGGTCAAGAAGTGACGTTGACTGAATTTGTGATGACCGCTCTGTGAGATATCTTGAATATCATGGGAGTTAAATTCAGAGGATTTTATCCAGCGATTTGAGTTGAGTTGCAGCCAATTTTTTACCTAACTTTCACAAAAGCGAAAAACAAATGATTACTGCTCGTGTATTGCCATGTTATGGATACGACCTCAAAATGAAGCACCAATCAAACGAGTGGCGGCTCCCATCGCAGTCGATTCGAAAATAGAGCCATATGCAGTATTTTTTTACAATTATCTGTAATACGACTTCAAAAATGATAGAATATTCGCGGAAATTTAAAATCGATAAACCACTTATAATACCAAATGATATAAATCAATCTTGGCTAGTCATCGACACAAATGATTGATTCTCTAAAAATACTTTAAAATCGATTGACCCTATTCTCCAATTCTTTCCGTCAATTCCGTCATCCATTAAATTTATTAGATCGTGAAAACAATGATGCACATTTTTTGTTTTCTGCACTCCCTCTATCGTGTACGCAATTTTCTAAATCTGGATCACCAATTAGAATTGCATTTTGTACGTAGCCGAACGTAGTGGAACAGACAAAAGTATATAATGATGTGTTTATTCATACAAACCTTAAGATCAACATTCTGCTTCAAAAAATTCTCATGACCATCCGATGACGAATTGGCCGATGAATTGTAGCCGGGTATCTTTTGTTCCAAGAAGTAGATTCGTAGTTTTAAATTGAAATTTTCATTTCGTAAAGTTGCCATCTGGTCTTCGAATTCCCGAACGGAACGGCCTTGTCCCGGTGATGCATTGCCTCCATGTTGCATTGTTGGTGATCTGTAGCCGAGAGCATCTGTTTTATTTCGGGAAGATAAGAAAGGGAAAAACAATTTTAGAAACTTTAAAATGTTTATAAAAAATAGATCTTAAAGAATTATAGAAAAAAGCAAATTTTTACGAAAACATTATTGTATACTTCTAAACATTCTTATTTCTTTTGGGTGTCCGTTCAATGGCTGTTATTTGCTTTACAATAATTGAGCATACAAAATATTTCTTATGGAATTCGCAAGTTGGGAAAAAGTTACAAATATTGTGCAGCCTGAATACAAATTTATTTTCACAATTGCACTAAAGCTGGAGCTTAATTTACTTTAAATTTTTCCGAAAAAAATCCAATGGTATCGAGACTTTTCAATAGCGTTAAAATCGTAGAATGAAATATATTTTTAAGAGTAAGAAGATTTTTTTGTCAATTAATATGAGGTTAACTGTCAAAGTAATAAAGCCTAAAAGTAGGCGATTGGTAACAGAGTGTTTTATAAAAATGTGTACATATCTATAGTATTCAGTTTGGTTCATTAGCCCTATTCGACTGACTGGATCATTGATCCTGTCCAAGTCGAATGAAATCGGATCAAAATTTCCCAAATCGGTAACAGCTGACTATCGTGTCATCTGGCCCCAACGCTATATTCTAAATTATAAATTGCATTTGTAATTATGCACCGTGCGAGATACAAATAAAAGGATAAGTAGCAAGAAATATTAAAATGATTAATTCTGAATAAAGTTTACAAACCAAAAATACTGAATAACAAAATGACATACGGGAAATTTTAGGGAAATTGTTCGCGGAGACATCTAGGGGATTAGTTTGGCAGATGATCCAAGTCATACCCTGGATCAACTTCCAGGATTATCATTTTGTATGGGATTTCCAATAAATCTGGAAATGATCCAGTGAGTCGAATAGGGCTATTATTACATATGTATATACCAAAATTCTTAAAAAAACTGAGCGAGCGCAGAAATTAACTCCACTCAGATTTTTGAAAGAATATGATAGACTTAACTATTCCCATTACTCTCTACCACCATCTATGTTGATTGATCACCAATTTTTCACTGTTCCAACAATCGATAAATGTAAAACGTTGGCTGGAGTAACTGAAAACTAAGTTTAACAGCGGTGAATCAGGCAATACTGTTATAAGGAATAAATTGGCATTTACTAGCCGGCGCGCGGCGCACTTAAATCTCACTATTGCATAAGGACCGCGATCATTGAGATTCCTATTTTTTTTTGTCTCCCACAGTCTACTTGGCGCCGGATACAATAAAAATTTATAGTAAAAGCTTTATAGCACAAATGATACAATTACATAATGCAACGACCTCATTATTTGGAATACCGATCATCCGACTACCTTAACTTCAGTGCTCATCCTCATTACGCTCTCGCGATCTTCGAGGAAAACCACCTAACACCTGTGCCAATTCATGAGGAACTTACACACGAAAAATTTCCTATGCAACACGCGTCTTAATTCCTGATCGTGTAGTCTCGCATTTTGTGTTGTTCTAATTAATGCAACCAAAAATTAAGAAAGTGTATCTTTTGCATAAGCATCACCACAAACCGCCGGCTTTGTTGGCAAACACATGTGTAAAAGCAATTAAGCAATATCGTTGCTTGCTACACACTTCTCGCACGCAGTGTGGTGAGTGCATAAATGCATTCAAAATACTCGCTGTTGCCTGCCTGCACTAGAAACATTGTCCCATTGCAAAGAAGTACCAAATTCCAAGACTGTGAATAAGACCCATCAACCCGTAGACAAAACTAAACGCATTAGTTTTCCTTTTTGGCAGGCAGTTGCCGTACAAAACGAAGATAACCCAAATTAAAATTCAAAAACTGGCAATTTCACACAACCATCAGAACAAAAATTATCTTCCGCTTCCTTTGATATTAAACGCTCCTGTGTGTGTGGCGTATAGTGTTTCGAAATTGCGCTTATCCTCAAAAAGAAAAATGTATGCATTTATGAAAATGTTACAGCACATATCATATGATGTTCATTAAATAGAAGAGTTCGCATGGTATTTTAAGCGTTTTCAGCTCTCATTGAAAAATAGCCTACCTTGCATCAAACTACATACAAGAAGCAAGAAAAAAATCAGATTCAGTGAAAATCATGGAATAAATGTCCACTTGACGATGCTGAACACTCAGCTCAGTCTGAGAGCATAATCTTGTGTTTTGGCATTGGTCCAGAGAAAATGTTTTAAATTTAGAACATTTTTTCTACGTTGCTGGCTTTCAGTGCGTTTTGAAAACAATTAAAAAATTTAATCTTTTTTAATGAAATCAATTCTTTTTGGCTTATTCGCTTTATGGTTTAATTTATTTATTATTTTTTTGTAAATATGTATATAGGGTAAAACATGTTACCTAAAATTGTTGCGTGTTGATGTTTGTTTTAATAAGATAACGGCTGGGCCACACCTAACGTACATAGCGTCCAGCGATTTTAACTACATTTAGGAACAACCCATACGGGGAAACTAAAGTTTTGACGACCTAGGCTAGACGACTGTTATGTCAAATCCAGCAAATCTCTAGTGAATAGAGCCTTACTTTCAGTAAGATGAGGCTACGGTGCACAGAATACGGTATTTTTCATGAAGTTACGAATTCTACCATTTTAATCTCTCCCGCTAGTAGAACATGTCCTGTATCCTTTCAGGGAGAAAAATATTATTTGCTGTCAAATTTTTGAAGTGATAATACTCGCGATTCACTTCACACTTTTGTCACCCAGGGTAATTATTCATAAGAAGAAAAACTAAATGAGTTGAACTTTACTCTAAGTCTAAGGACTTTCTGTATAGGGAAAAGTGGTTGGTTTCGCCGGATGTATGTATAAGTCTATTAAGCGCTATAAAGTCCATGTTCCATGGAGGGTGAGTGTTTTACTCCTTTTCACTGGACACGAACCCTTGAAAACAACTTCCAATATTTTTTCCAATGATTCAGCCTCCTTGTTAAGCTTCGAGCATTTGAAAGCTTAGCCCTACAAAAGTGGCAAATTTTAAAATTTCAGGATTTTTTTTCCATTGCTCCTCCTAAAAGTAGGTACTAACATCGTCAGTTCACGTGAAATCCATGCAAATACTGTCAAAATTTTGATGATCGTGAAATCGAATTCGCTTGATGGTACTCACTTCACATGAAAGTTTGACGGTTTTTGACATTTCTTCAGCGAAAATAATGCAGTTGCACTTTATTTCACAGTGAAAAGATGTCATCGACAATCAACCAGAACGCAAGTGAACATTTATCTTAAATTGAGTAAATAAAAACCAAGTCTCCACGGCACCGTTTTCACGGGAGACATATATGCAAGTTTTTCGCTCGGTGAACTCAGTACATACCTTAAAGAAGTGAAATGTAGAGTTCAGTTTACAAAATTGTTACCTTCGTAGAGCATGCACTTTGCTCTTTAGCGTCACCAAGCATGACTGTCGAAGAAGTCTTTTTTAATAACCTTTAATATTTTTTTTTTTCGAGAAATAGCCTTTAAGTTTTTTTTTTGAATTGGTGCGACAATCTTTTTACATCATCAGCCAAAAAATGGCGGTGGTAATTTAACAAATAGATAGTTAGTGATCGATATGTACATAATATGTATCTGAATATACATATTCAGATGAAGATCTGAATATTATTCAGATCTTCACAAAATATGTTTCAATGCTGAGATTGATCGGTAAAAATTAAACCTCAAACACGTGATGGTTTACTTATTTGATGAAGGTTAGATGATGAATTTAGGAATGGAGAAGTGCCTTGAACCAGTCAGTGTTATCTAGGAAGTTAAGCCGCTTCTCTATTTTAACCTCTGCTGCACCCTACAAGCTTCCCAGAAACCACCATAATATCCTCCCTGTGAAGGCCAGCTAAAGGTACATTTTCCTCCATACGACTGCACGACAGCGACTCGCTCATTCCATATAAAAACTCGTTTTTAAAATGAGAAAAAAACGAGTTTTTATATGAAATGAGCGAGTCGCTGTCGTGCGGCCGCGTCGAGGACAACGTACCTTAAGATGATATTAAATTACTGTGATACTCGGTTATAACAAACACCGGTTATAATGATCGAATTCAGAAGTCCCGTTTCAATTTAAAAAAAATAAGTTAGGGTTTCTTCACATGTTCGAGTTTCTAGTCTCCGCAAACCAAAAGTTAAACAAGTATGTGGTCGAATACAGGTTCTCTCTAGCATTTTTGCCAAGCATTCCTGTGAGAGAAAAGCCTAAGTACGGTAAATTCTGAAGGTATTCTAACTAACAGGAAGCTTTCACATAATGATAAAAATGTCAATGATCCAAGCTCTATCGCAATTCATGTTTTTTTTTTTCATAGAATGGAATAGAAACAGATCAACGTATCGAAAATAAAAAAAACTGTAAAATATTGTGATGTAAGGTAGAGTAAGATATGTGAAAAGATGTTTTACAGAATCTTTTGAATGCGTTGAAAGTTTTACAGTAGTTTTTATAAATGCTTGGACGAAAATGTCAGGTTGTCCAAAGTCCAGACATATCAAAAATGGGTCGTAATCTTTGATCTATGATTTGAAGAAGATGTATGACGACTAACACGAAAATGTAAGTTGTATGGGTACAATATTGTCCAGCGAATCTCATGTATTTGACGCGTTGCCCTGTAAAGCTACGCGATATTTTTGCGTGTTACAGTAACGGTTTAGCCAAAAGTGTGTTTCTTTGCTAAATTCATTTTTCCCTAAATTTAAGTGTTTCCTTTCGAGCGCTCCGAGGAGCTATCAACAAAAG
Source organism: Microchrysa polita (assembly GCA_949715475.1). Lineage (NCBI taxonomy): Eukaryota > Metazoa > Arthropoda > Insecta > Diptera > Stratiomyidae > Microchrysa > Microchrysa polita. The sequence goes on along the minus strand of OX454415.1, from coordinate 134,474,414 downwards.
GCACTTTGGCTACCTATGATTGATGATTGATTGAATTAAAAAAAAAAACGCTAAGATGGTAGTCTGTAGCACTTTGTTCTTGTGTATGACATGGAACTGTCTGACTGTGTTGGACTCTCCCGCATTTTTATGGACAGTCCGTAATATTCAGCTAATTGCATTTTAATAACTTACGGCTATTAGATGATTTTTGCTTTATGTCGTCTCTAATTCGGTCAATTAGGCCTCGGTTATATTAAGCGATCGATATACATAACACAATTACACAACCGCCAAAACCTTTGGTTCTACATCGTATACTGTTAAGCTCCATCCAGACTGACCGCCAAATGGTTGCACTGCAACTGGCAGTTGCCATTGCATCCAAACTGACCACCATTTGGGTGTGCGTCCAGTTTTGATATTCAATATGGCAACTCAACCAACCGCCTTGACAGCCGCTTGTAAAATTCAAAGTGACAATTTTGCAACTTTTGTTCGTTTTTTTTTTGTGTGAAATTGAATAATTCGTGTAAACGCGCGAGTCCGATTTTAATAATTAAATTTAAAAAAATCTCCAAAATGAAATTTTGGTTATATAATTTTCTGTCTCCGTTTGGTAGCTAGTGTAGATGCTAAGTACCAACCAAATGGCGTTTCGTGATGCCAGTTTTTGGACGCGCGTCCATTTAGAAGCCAATTTAGATGCACCTTTATGTGCAAACGATATTAATTACGACCACAAAATTTTGGTTCGCCAGTTCGCGTCTGTATTAAGCAGAAATGAGTCAAATTGGTTGTCAAATATAAAAATAAATTCATTACAATATAACGAACAATTTAAAAAGTCACGTGACTGTCCGTTATATCGAAGTTCAACTGTACTTCTAGCCAAAGTAGTCGAGAGATGACACCACCTTGAGGTGTTCCTCTGTACTCGCATTTAGTTAGATGGATGTTTTCTATGTATTACTCTAGTCGTTAGTACTGTCACTATCCATGTCTCAAGCCCTGGCTCAGCAATAGATTTAATGCGAACATAGTTGAATGCCTCCACGGAGCTGATCGATGGGCTTGGTGCACTTTAGAGTTAAGCCCTACAAACGTGCCTAGACTTCTTCCAGTTTATCGCTAGGATTTCTATGAGGCTGCAGCATCTCTCAGCTCAAATACTTCCCACTATTCCACCTTAAATTTTTCGTATTCTATCAGGTAGGTCAATTGATTGATGATTGATATTTGGCACCGTGCCCCAGCATTTTAAAAAATTGACAATTTAAATTGATTACTTTTGTATTGTTCCCTAAAACAGGTCAAAAAATTAATGTCTGAGCGTTGCAGTTTCAATATTTTTTTTTCGGAGAAATAATAACGACACTTCCGACAGATGATTTATCGACTATGGGCCGATAACTCGTACGTATAAAAATTGCATGAAGCACGCCTCTAGGAGCCATTTCGTGCTTCAAGAAAGCTTGAAGTTTGATTGTAGATTGGTATGAATGAATGGCCCTAAGACTCAGTCGGCAAGCTTAACACAATAATGAGATCCACCCTTGCTTGTTAGGTATCATCGTTTATCGACTGGACCATGTTGGAGATAAGGAGGTCGATTCCGTTATTTCAAGTTCAAGTTCCCACTGAGAGGAACTGGGCCATGTTGCCTCGAAAACACAATGTAAAGACAATATTTAAGATGAATTCTATAATGGTCTTTGAATTAAGTAGTCACGAGCCATGAAAAGGAAAAATAAGTTTTCGCGATCTTCAGCGTTTACTATCACCATGAGTCTAGGAGCTCGCCAGAAATGATGAGGCATACTCTACTGAAATCTCCATGTTGAATGTTTAATATTTGAGAACAAATTCCAATCGGTTATCATTGAGTAGAGTCCCAACGATTATTTTTAAAATTGCATTCACTTGTCACTTATTTCAAAACATCATCATTGCTAAACCACGGCCAGTAATGTAAGCGAAATTCGAACACATACTCTAGCAATTCAGAGATGGAAAATAAAAATGGCCATGTCCAGAGTCGATCTCAGGTTACGCATATGGAATCCGAACTGCCTGGACCACCAACTGTGGTTGAGACCAATTTCCCTAGTCAGAGTCTAGTAATTACATTGGGAGTATTTTTTTTTTGCAAGGAAACACAACGAAAAAATAAAGTAAAAAAATACTTACACGGATTCTCCATTGTTACATCTCTTAACAGCGACGGACTTAAACTGAAAATAGACAAAAAAAAAGAAAGTCGATTAGATTAAACTGACAAATGAAATTTTAGCAAATATGTTTTGCAGAAATTTAACGCGACATTTAACACTACAGAAAATGTTTTGACTACATAGTGCGTGCTCCTTAATTTCAAAGATATGATCCTATTCTGGCTCGGTACCAAAAACAAATTCTATTTCTACACCGAGTGCGAATAATAACAACGTGTGCTGCTTCTAGCAGTATGTACACAATGTAGTACGAGATAAAAATGGCGTATAAAATCTACAACGTCAAAAATCTCATATTGCAAAAGCAAATCAGCATCAACATGATTTAGTTGTTCTGTGTCAGACAGAAGAGAGATTTTGTTGATTCCAAAAGGCATAATAGCTCATGCAGATCTGTTTCGCAAATTTGTTTCTTCTATAGGATGTGATGAGTAATAAATGTGCACACATTCGAAAAGCGTCCTAGATCACCACAAGCTAAGAGCTTTGGTGGGACCATGGATAAGCTCACAAGTTCCTTTGTTTGGAGTCGTTGTAAATTATTTCCAGCTGTTTATAGTGTCAAGGATAACGTAAATTTGTTTTGATTTGGAATAAGCGGAAGGCGGCTGTCATATAATCGTAAATATCGGTTCTAATTAATTTTCAAAAACACTAGGCTCAATTAAATTAAGTTTGAAGTTAAAAGTGGATCCACCGAAGATGGCAGTAAATAGGTGTCGAAATACGTATCTGGGAAATAAAACCAAATTAACCGATAAGGAAAAACAAGTCTTTAAACTTCAAACTAGGCTCAATAATGCGATTTTAGTTTCCACCTCTACATGGACAAGATCTAAAAACTCTAAATCTTCTAATATGCAAATTGATATTACTGAAATTTAACCATTATTTTCAGTACTACCCTTAATAAGTCTCGTATTTATTTTCATATCTTTCCTTGATGTTTACAGAATAGAATCTCTGTTTCACAAAGCCAATTCTAGGCTCCATGGAAATACGCGTCGACAACACCTCCACATTGAAATTGTTTATAATTTCGACAATACAATAATATCAAATGTTGTGTACAAGATCTACCGCCAAGGTAGATGCTACAAATATTTTGTCAAGTTTGTATTGCTCAAGAGGAGGTACATTCTGTGTTTGTTTAGTCTTAAGATATTCAAACTGATGGATGAAAGAACTCGGAAACGTTGTAGAGAGACTGGATGAATTAAAGGGAGCTATCAGATAGAAATTGCAACATATGCAAAATGTGTTGACAGCTAGAATTATATAGGAAACGAAGAATTAAGGCGGGGGGAATAGGAAACATATTTTGAGTATGCATACTTTGAGCAGATATAGATCAAAAAGTCCATTGAAGTACTAAACAGTAAATAAATAATGCCAATAGACCTAAATTTTAAAAATAAAGTTGTTTCAAGTACTTTCTAGGGGATAAAACCATACATATAGTCGTATTTAGGAAGTCACACTGAGAGATCAATAACAACTTTAAATTAAAGAAACAACTTTTAAAATCATTTAATAATACCATTTTATTTTAAGGTGCGTAGGACATAATACACCACACCCTACCCTATCTTAGTCCCTATAACTGGACGTCTATTATAGGCCAATAATGTAAATTTAGTTCGATGCGCATTTTCTTTGGTATATTAATACCACATTTCTTTCGAATAATCTTTGGAACACCACCATATGGGCTCAGATTGCTTTCTTTTTCCTAACGATTCTTTGCATTGGGTTCGACTCGATGAAAATAATGAAAACATTGCGTGTGTGTGAAAAGTGTTTCATCTTGAGTTATTTTCCAAGAAACGCAATATTATTTCGATAATATTTTATTTTAAGTATGAAATCTATGTGTAATGCGTTCATTTGTTAAAAATAAGCACAATTTTCTTTACTAGATATTATTTCGTATGTTTAATTGTTACATGGCATTTATTAAATCAGTATCTCACATTTAGCGCACACATTGTTTTTGTAACAGCTTTCATTTTCCTTGAAAAAGTATATAAGACGACCAAAAAAGCCTCTAGACCTAGACTGAATAATAAGTACATTTAAACTAATTTAAATAAATAGTTTTTATGTTAAAATTCGACAAGAATTTGATTTTTTGTTTATTCCATTAGTCCTATATTTTCCAGAAAAAAATACGCTCTTGTACACTTACTGGAGATAATTTGACGGCAAATTACTTCAAGAGAACTCTTAGAATTGTCCTTATTGATGCCCTCTTTCAATTTTTTTAAATTCTACCCAAAAAAAAAATCGAATGAATTCAAGTTCGGTAAGCAAAAAGTTACACTCCATTTTTGAGAAGCTAATTTTTGACCATCTTATGAGGTGTGTGTAGGGTTACTATCCTGCTGAAATGCCCACCTAATTAGTAAATATTCTTTAGCGATATGTTTCTTAACAAACATTTCTTATACTGGAATTGTATCATACTAAAGGTTATAAGATGATTTGAAAACAAACCAATAGCCCCTGATATTTTGGCCTACATTTAAAATAATCCTTTGCTGGCGTGCTCTGTTACCGTGATCATCAAGTGGCCACTCTGTGACATAACGATTCACAGAGACACGAGTTTCGATACTCGGAATGGCCCGTCGCACGTTTATTTTTCAAAAGAAGATAAGACATTTTATCCTTGAGATCCTATGTGGGGTCTTCCGACTATGTATTCTGTAGTTCTTAATGAAGTATATTATGTACTAAATGCAATGGTCTGCTGATATTATTTTGACCAAGCTCAATATTCACTCTAAAGTTTTTATCGGCATGAACTGAGACAATAGGGGAGGGTTTTTTTTTGCGCATCCGTTGGCATTATTGCATTCTAATGGCTATAATGGCTATCTATTTCACGTATTAGAATGTAATGTATTGAAAATTGTCAATAAAATTGTACAAGAGGGGTGTACTTACTTCTTTTCTCCATATGTGCAAATAATAACAAAAATATTAATATTAATATTAAATATATCTAGGATTTTTGAAAAATTTTGATTGTGAAAATAATTGAGAAATCAGTTTCATCAGGCTTGAATAAGAATCTTTCAATGCCGGTTGCAGCCACACAGAGAAAAATTATTTAGACTTTTTTTATCCAAAATTGAGTAGTTTATTTACTACTACAAACACTACTAAACAATGTTCTGTCTTCTCAAAGTTTCAGCCTCAACTTGCTAATTCTTTCGTAAGTGTATTATGCCGGCCCCACACAGATCGGGGTTCGCCGAACTGCACGGTTCAAAAGATAAAAGTTGTGGACAACACACGCCTGGAATGAACAGAAGAAACGAACAAATACGTTCGTTGAATACCCCCCTCGCCTCTGTCTACTTTTTTTCTCAGTGTACCAAGTATGACATTGACCCATTATTCATTTCTAGAACAATGGAATTCACTGAGAAAATGGCATCCAAGAGTGGCTCCAACATTTGCATCAACTTTTTCAATATTTACATATATATACAGATTTTCAAAAGTTGCTAGTAGGCGAGGGGTTTAATGTCACTTTTCGAACTAAAACAGCATCCACAGTGGCTGCCAGATGCTAACCGGAGAATAATGTAATCAAAATTTCATTTTAAAAGATTTCATACATTTAATTATCAAAATCGGACACTGTGTTTGCATATTAATGTTAGATCATTCCAAAATTTTAGTTTCACAAAAAAAAAGTTGCAAAATTGTCACTATTTATTCGATAAATGGTATACACCGGTGTACATTGATACACCAATGCATAAATAAATTGGATATTTAAATTTGGCAGCGAGTGAGATTGTTGCTAGTGGAAGCGATGACTGCTTCCAATTGGCATCGCGAGCTACCAATTGGCAGCCCGTGTGGATACCACAGACAGCTGAAACTGTCAAGTTTGATGGTTCGAAAATTTTAGATCAAAAAAGTTTACCCAGATGTTGGAACACATTTTAATTGGTCTCAGCGTATTCCATAGTCTAAAAGTTCGATGCATTGAGCTGATGAAAAACGCCAATCTACATAGTTTGAAAAACACGTTTATGCTATTTTTGAAAGAAACTTTGCTAATTTCTGATTTTTCGAAAGTTATTAGATTAAAGTCAATATAAATTGTGTTAAAAAATAAAATCATTTTTGAAAATTTAAAACACATTCTTCTTTGTCAAGTACCTCTTGTAACTCTATTTGTAAAAAATAGTTCCGGCTAGCTAACAATAATTTTCATAGATCTGGAAAAATTATTACCGAAATTCTGTCGGTTTTACAGCGACCATTATATCCCTTTGCCTTTGCTGTAAGCGATTTCTACTGTACATTACTTTTTATGACTATTTCCTTCGCCTTCAAAGTCAATACGTCATTACACTGTGTCGATACTAAGGCGATTCACCAATATGGTAGGTACACTTACACACAAAACAAAATTTTAGCGTTCATCGTTCACAGCACAATTTTTCCACATTGCCTTGAACGTCAATTTATACTTTGTAAATATCTACATATTGAGAATATTATTCGAAAGATTTTATATTTTGAAAAACATCCATTTAATTTTTTTTCTTGTTTATTTTAAATAATGTAAACGAACATTCTTGCCATACTATAGCCAAATCTATTTTGAGCATGTGTTTTGTAAAATCCGGTTACGATGTAATTTAGCAACTCATTTAGCCAAAAATTTTCATCATTCTGGTAAGTTACATCACCATCTCGTGTAGTTTAAATTAACGAAACTGCACACAAAAGAAATGACAGCTGGGTAAATCGAATTTTTTTTCTAGAAAGTTTCGTTACCTAAAACTACACCAGATGCACAATTACACGACGCTACTACTAACTAGCTCATGATCAAAATCCAACCGTTGGAAATTGAATTAGCGGATTTTGGCCATAAAACCCATCCGAACAAGGAAGATTGCAATTATTTTACTCGGGAAGTAAAAAACAAAACAAAACAGCTACGATGAGGCGCTTCAATTGATATGTTAAACATCTTCTTCTTCTTCTCTGTACCGTAATCCCTTGTGGGGCATGGTGCGTTCACTCAGCCGTTTATTTCGTGTCAATTATTGCATTAATTTCGGAGTGTATATACATAATGTTGCAAACACTATGCAGGGTGTCTCACGACTCATGGTACATACAATGGGTAGACTTAATGTTCTACATGACCCCTCTTTTGTTAACCGTTATAAAATTTTAGCATTTTTTGTAAATAGGGTCAAAAAGCTGAGATTGGACTTCACTTTCTGAAACTGTACCAAATTTTTCATAAAATAACTCTTTCCCCAATTAAATAACTTAAATAGCTATCGTTCAAACTTTAAAGAAATTCATAGATTTTTAATTGAAAATTCAAATTGTAAAATCGTAACGGTACTTAACTCACAAATGTACAAAGGTGACAAAAGTTGCCTCATTATGTTAGCTTTCGAACGACATATAAAAATTAGGGTCTTAGGATTTGGAAAATTGTAAATCTTACGTTTTAAAGAGAAGAAAATGTGGCCCTAAGAGAAACCCAAAGTAAACGTTTCCTCAATTTTTATACGAGTTTGTTTGAGTAAACTTTTTTCTTTATAAAAAAAGGAAAAAACAACGAAAAAGCAACTTTATCAACAATACAAGTATTGGTCGAAGTGTCCTCTTCCATATCGACACCTTTTACCTACAGAAGAGACCGCCAGAAGAGACCGCCAGAAGCACCTTTTCTCTTTTTTCTCGCAAATTGGTGCCAGCCTATTCAATTTTTTGTAGCGGGTGTTCCCGGGACACTATAGGTTAATTTTTTAGTTTACTCCTTACCCCATGTAAATCAAGCGGCGTTAAATCTGGACTTCTAGCAGGCCATGCGACAGGCCCATGTCGTCAAATCCAATCCATACAGTTTCAGAAAGTGAAGTCAAATCTCGGATTAAATATTTAGGAGTGTGGCAAATAGTGATTTTTTTCGGCAAGTCGAGCTTCCTGACACTATTTACAAAAGTGCTAAAATTTTATAAAGGTTAAAGGTAGAGGGGTCTTGTAGAGCAATAATTCTACGGAAATGAGCTGTACTATCATCCACTAGTGTATGTACCATGAGTCGTGAGACACCCTGTATATTTCCTATCCGCACATGTACGGAAATTTTGGACCACGCCGAGATTCGATCTACGCACCTCTAGATTACTAGCATCGTAGAGTGCGACTCAACCAAGTGAGCCACAAAGCGTAATTAATCTTTTAAACATAGCTATACATATATAATAATAAAAATTGGTCTGACTTGTTATGTAATTTATAAAAGAGAAAAAAAGTTAGCAATCATCAAAATAAAAAAAAATGTTATAGATGTTATTCATTCAACTAATTTATAAACATATAGTGCAAATCTTACCAAAATGGACTTGACGATGGACGCCGCTTCGGCGTCGAATTATCCATACTATTATTAAATCGAAATAGACCAGCCATTTCGATAACTTATATTTTATACCACTATATACCGTTACAAACAAAATTCGCTATTTCGCTATGAAGCAAAAACATATAAAACAAAATTGTCCCAGGCTTAATTTAAATGAAATACCGCACACGCGACCATAAAAACTACGTAACTAATTTCAGACTATATCATAGCACATTTTTACATTACACTAATTATACTATAAACACTCGAAAAAATGGCACATATTTTTCATAAATTTAAAGGACGATAACGTTTTCACATATTTTTTAAAATGAATAGTCACATTTTTAAAATATATATTTTTTTATTAATATATTGGTGAATATTAGCTACATATTTTCACATACATCATTTTTGTGTAATTAATAGAAATCATTGCACCTTAACACTTAACATTAGCAAACGTTTATTAAATTATGTATGTGCACTGATAAATTTCTGATTATTATTTGTATTAAAGACACAACATGTTCATTATTTCAGCAACATTTCAGGACTTAAAGTTTTCGTCCCGCTTCTTTAGCACAAGACAATGTTATTTCTAATCGTGCAAGATTTTTCAATTACATTTTTCACTTTTCCACATTTGGTGACGACTGATAGTTTTAATTAATGTTTGACCCATTTCTCTCTTGTAAAATAGTATTCTGCAAATTGAATTAATTACGAAAAAGAACTAAATATGATGCAAACTATAGAAAATTGTGTTTCGTGACGATATAAAGCAAGTGGATGTTCGTGTCTAGCTACTTCATTTTATTAAGTACAAACATTTGCCAATTTCTATCAGTGGGTTTATAATATCATATCCATTGTTGGGTATGCAGTGAGCCAAAATATAGAACAAACCACACTCGTTGTTCAGAAACAGGTGCAAAAGTGCATACTGTACACGCGCGATATTTCGATATTATTTAGGATAGTGCATTGAAGCTGCCAAGTACTAGTAATTACCGAAAACATACAATCAAAAAAGGAATACCTTAAAGCTTAATCTATTTCTGATGCTAGCAATTTATCACTATTTCTAGAAGTTTACGTCACTAAGAATTTACAGCTTCCCAAAGAATAAATATATTTTGAAAAAATAACATGTTCGAAATGGAAAAGCGATGGACAATAACACATTCAATATGGATTAGGTACGACGGATTTGTTTTGCCAACACACAGTACTATGGTTACCGGCTTAGGTTAAAAGGCTCATTTAAATGAAATGGTCACCAGGTGAAGATTTGGAAAGGACACGTTGGAAAAACAATCAAACAGTAAAGGTAAAATAGGTGGGGTCAATATAGGAAATTTGCAAAATGATTTTTTTTTTCTTACATCAATAAATTTTGGAACTAAACTCAACAATGTGGTTAAAATGTTACATGAATAATAATATGTAACACACTATTAAGTGCACTGCTGTTGAAGTCAACAGTTTGCTTTCGTTTATTTCTGATAAGAACCTAAACATGTGTATGTGTTGAGTTGCGTGCAAGAAACCGCGGCATAGCAGAAAAACAGCGATATGAAATGATGACCTATAAGTTCATGCCTTATCGCATGATATGCTTAAGTACAGCAATAGAAGATGATGAAAAAAATATTTATGGGTTTCAATATGTGAAGAAGACCCTAGTCAAAAAAACAAAATTATTGGCACTTCAGTAAATACGATAAGAATGATACATTATCAAAAATGTTTCTGTACAATTGCAGTCCAGCCACATATCTAGAGCTTACTTTATGGCTTACTATAGTGAGCTTAGATATTTTGTAACGTATGCACTTACACTTGGAGAGAACGTTTATAAAGATATCAGTTTAATGTGATCGAATATAAATGTAGGTACAAACATAATGTACTTACACGAAGAATCAATTATATAATAACCGCAAACGTAATAAAGCTTAAGACAGCTAGGCTTTAACGACACGTTACACATTACAAATTTCTCACAGCTAGTTGAAGTGGCTATTTATCTCGTATCGCAGTGACAACTCGCCGACACGCCTTAAATGAACACCGAGTGTTTTAAGGTGTAAAGTTTGACTTTTATACACTGTACAATAGATATTTAGCGAAACAATCGCCATTTTATGTTTGGTAATCATTCATTATATGAATCTTTCTAAAATCCAGTAAACTTGTAGAAAGAACCGGCGCGGCGTAACATCACTAATGTAATCATGAATAATTGCATTCTCCTCCAAAATGGCATAGAAACCAGGATAAGCAACCCACCCACCGCTTTGAAACTTCTCCTCAGACTCCATTTCATTTCTACATTTAAAATGTGCCTGGAAAGCTACCATCCAAATAATCGGGATACCTACATAATCCCGAAAAACAAAATCTCGCTTTACATTATCCCGACATTACAAAATCCCGCCATTCCAAAATCCCGCCATTTCAAAATCCCACCACCTCAAAATCCCGCCATTCCACCTCAAAATCCCGCCGTCAAAATACCGCCAAATTTTTTTTATTGTTAAAAAAAAAATATAGGTATGCGTTCGACTTATCAATTATTTACATTAGTTTATGCGTTGTTTTTAAAAAAATCCGTTTCTTCATAGTCCTCTTTAGATGCAAGTATGTATGTATATATATTAATTAACTGCTGGCTACGTCTACAGACCTTAGTTTGCTTTTGGTTGCGACCTTCGGATCGGGACTGCTCAACTCGGTTTTTAGCTAGAAGCAATTCTTTACCTAGTAATCCCACCAGCCGTTACATACCGATATGGCTTTTCCTTGTGATAAAGTTTAATCGTCTGTGCCAAGCCTCAACAATATTTTGAGTTCTTGGAAAATTTGCTGCAACTGCATCAGCAATACTCCAGAACTTAGGCGGGTATCTTGGTTTTCCTGGCTTTCCCGCTTTTCAATATACCGTCACAAAAGGTAAGTATTCTTTTAAAAATCGCGCGCGCGTGACGGGATATTGAAAAGCAGGATTTTGAATAAGCGGGTTATTAAAATGGCGGGATTTTGGATTGGCGGGATTTTGATTAGACGGGATTCTAATTGAGCGGGATTTTTAATTGGCGGGATTTTGAAATGGCGGGATATTGAATGTCGGGATTTGGAAAAACGGGAATATGATGGGCGGGATATCGTACCCAGCCCGAAATAATCTTATTTCGAATACTTTTCCCTGTTATAGCTATTCGTGTTAAAACATTTGTTTGTGCTTCAAATTCTGATGATTCTTTATCAGGGAGAACCAGTGTCGTAGACAGCTTTTCAGGGGAGGAGGGTATCAGTGGTCAGGATAATTTTTTTTCAGCACAGGGAAAAGCATTAAATTGAGAAGTTCTAAATAAGTAATTTAAGGAATAGTCTTATATACTGCGAATAATGTATTACATATTTGCATAATTACAAACGACATCAATTTTTTGCGGGTCTGTTTTTTTTTTTACAAATTTATACCGTTGATAGGCCGAGAGGTAGTAACCTTTGATCACCTCTACTCAACTCAAGAAGTGTGAGAGAGTGTTTAATGACTATCTCTGTAGCACATGCTCACTATTTTAGCTCAATCCTGTAAAGAAGAGGCCAAATTTATGAGAGGATGCAATTAAAATCGTTGTGAGGGATTCTGTTTAGCCATTTCAATTGCTGCCTCGTTTCCCTTGTGTCTTGTAAGCAACATAATAGAACATGGACAAATTGTGGTATGTGATAACCCAATTTATATTTAGAATCGACCTGACGCAGACGTCGATTGTGTGGGTTTCAGTTTTTCATTGATATACGCTAAGTACAATAACCTAAGTACCAAAATGATGTTCAGTTTTCGAACTCTTCGTGCACAAATTATGACTTCTTAGGCTGAAAGCGAACGGTCGCATAGGGCGTCAAATTTTAGGGGCGGCTTTTTGGCATATACTCGAATAAAAAAAAAACAAAGAAGTAAAAATCCGAAGGAAAAAATCAATATAAACTTCGATTTAGTGGAAAGGAAACTATAGAATAGATGAAATGAAAGGTGCGAAATAAAAAAAGAAACATCGTTTTGGTTAAGTAAACAGCACATCAATTACTTATTTCAAAATCGCGTTTTGAATTTATCAACTGGATCATTAATTAGTTCTCTTTTGAAAGATGTGTTTTAAGAGTGACCGCACACTTAAAACTTTTAATCGGCCGATAGTTTGATCGTTCTTCTAATTAGCACGAGACCATATGCGTTAAAGTGTGCGCACTTCCATATGGTCTCGTACTGATTAGAAGAACGATCAAACTATCGGCCGATTAAAAGTTTGTAGTGTGCCGGTGCTCTAAGGATGTAAAATCCTTGCTAGACTTTGAAAAGCCCTTAATGTACAAAATAGGTACTGCATTTAGAATCTTAGTAAAAGTTGCTTTAATTTTACGTCTGTGGCGCTAGCATCCACTCTACTTCTGAAAAGAAAAGTGGGCAATTCGCTCAGCTAGTAATGTGCCTCCTTAAAGAAGGACTTATTTTAAAAAAGATACTCATTATGCTAATTTTGTCCTCCAATCGAATATTCAGTTTCTCTTCTGCATGGATGATCCCTATAATTCATGCCAAGGAGAACCTAATTATTAAATAAAGGGTGAATTTATTGCTTTTATATGCGATATGCGGGATTTTGATTTCCGGAAGATGAAGTCTAAAATTTTTGCTTAGTCTGTTGAAGCACAAGAGAGCAAATATTGAACCACCGGGGAAATTCGTATGATATAAGAAATAAGGAGTCGGATAAAAGCTCAGCACATCAACTCTCCTGTCGTGCCCAAAGGCAACATATTTATTACTATTTTTGTTCAGTCATTTGCGATAAATTCCATCCACGTTAAGCAGCAATTCAGCTTAATTCGCTCGATCTCTTCTGGGATGGATTCATCTAGCATTGAGAGCGCCAATTTCAGACAAGGTAGTTTGGGTTGCAATAGCAGCCACTTAACTAGCTCAAACCTTATTTTCAGTAATATTTCTCGAGATAAGGTATTTATGATAACAAGCCACGCACGTTGAAGCCACCGAAGAAATCCGTCCGCAAGGAGATGCGGCCAAGTGAAGTTTGTCGGCTGCGAGCGCTGTGTAAGGAAGTCATCGAAAACTACTTCAGAAGTAATGACAACTAACACACTATCTTTTTGCACAATATTTTCCAGAGCGGAGTTTTCTAAAATGTGTTGGCTGTTTTAGCAGATTTTTTTTTACGCATTACTTTTTGATCTCTTAAATCAGTGTAAAAGCCGCCAGGTTCCTGTTTGCTGCCTGTATTTTTTTTTGTCTGTGGTGAATAAAAAGTGGCTCGAGGAATTCTCCATTAAGCATCATGTTGGAACTCCAAAGATCCTCTCTACAAGGCCTCGCTAAACTGAAGCGAGTTGCGCTTAAGAGTATAAATGAGTCGAACAGTCGAACAGGTTTCTACTACATACTATCTGGGCCATCTCAGTGGGTAGAGATTCTATTCTTTTAACTACTATAGCGTTGGTTCGAGTCCCACTTTGAATTTTTGTGTTGTCTTTATAAAAACGGTCCTACGACCTAAGACAGCCGGTTCTACGATATATAATTACAACAACCAAGAGCTACAAAAATTTCTCTATTCAAGATCAAGATTTCTTGAATCTCTTCTACAACAACAACGACATATTGACTTGTGTCTGATACAAGGGGCGGCAAGTTGTCCTCTTGCCCGGGGCGACGTTAGTGCTAGAGCGGGCACTGACTGTGAGTAAAATGTCACAAGCACTTACATACTTGCAAAGAGTAGTTTTTAACATATGAGGCGAATACTCTCCTCCAATCACTCGCACCGAGTAAATTCGTAGAAGAGAACTAGAACATGTGCAATACGTATATGTATACTAAGTTTAAAATTTAGAAAATCTCCTAAACTCAAAAAAAAATCGTATCTTCTGGCATTCTTTCAGATTCAATTATTATTTCATTTTATATGGTGTGACCTAGGCTTTATCATTTAATAGTTGCCACATAAACATATAAACGCCTAGAATAGTCCTAAATCCACTTTTCCAGAATTTGTATTCGGCTGTCTAGAAAAGTTTTTGCTTTGCATTAATTGCGCATTTCTTTATGATTATTTTAATTATCTAACTTTCAACACATTGTGGTTGCAAGTATGTAGGTGCATACTCGTCTGTTCATACATAGGATATCCACATTTGTCGTTAAATCGTTATACAAGTATGCAAATCCAATTGTTTTGATACGATTAATATGCCGACAATAGTTGAATAATAAATGTCATACAGTCGACTCTTGATAATTCGAAGCCCAAGGGACAACGAAAAAATTTCGAATTATTGAGTGTTCGAATTATCGAAAAAAAACTATGTAAATAAAATAATTTATTTCACGATTCATCCGGAAAATTTTTTCGCGACACTGCCTCAACCATTTTAAAGGCTTTCCTTCAATAGTGTGGTTTCACCTGTAATTAAATTTTGTTCCAACGTAAAACGAAAACTATTTTTCAGCACTAGGTAGATCCTAAACGTATCATGGGATTAAATAGTCCAACTAAAGTTAATTTATGAAAAAATATCGAAGCAATTCTTGTCCTTATTTTGTGATCGACTGGAGAAATACTAAATTTAATGAGAAAAGAGGATACCTTATCTTTATCTATCTATTCTTTTGCGTTTTTTTTAATGTAAAGTGGTTTCCAAACTTTTTTTTTTATTATTTGTTTTAAAATAGTAGTAGATGCTGAAATCTTGAAATTCGTTGCCATATCTTTTTTTATCACCATTTCCCACTGCCGCGATAATTTGTCTTTTCACATCTACGGATATGCACGTGTACTTTTTCGAAATCATTTTCACTTGAAAGTCAACAATAAACTGAAGAAAATGTGTAATCTTTTCACAATTCGCCGTAAAAAGACAGCAACAGAAAAATTTCAGGAAAAATTCGAATTATAAAGAGTTTCTAAATGCAAATTTCGAATTATAAAATGCTCAGTTGAACGAAATCATTTCGCTTTATCGAGTGTATATAACTTCATACAAACTTGGCTCTTTTATTCGATTTATCGAAGGGACAGGTTAACTAGTTCGGATTATCGAAAAATTCGTATTACCGAGGTTCGAATTAACGAGAGGCGACTGATATACATTTCACTTACAATCGGAATGTTTCTATTTACTTGTTAGCTAGAAGCATTTATTTGAATTTTCTGTTAATCTGAAAGATAAATTTGGCCGGCTAAAGCGCAAATATTAAAATAATCATTGACCTTTGATCAAAAGGACAGAGCAACAAAGTTGTGACCAACACTTGAACTGAAACGAGCTAAGCCATATTTCCCCTCGAGAGCTAAGCACTGAACGACATACATATTTTGTCTCGTTAAAATTTACAAGATTGCATTCAAAACGGAGAATGCAGACAATGCAATTCATCTTCATTTCGCTTCTTTCATTGAGAACAATATTCCTAAGGTTCATACTCATTATTATATTAATCAAATGATCACTGCTGGCTCTAACAAAAACTTTCTTCCAAGTCTCACTAACTTGTGAGTTACATATTGTGATAACAAAAATTTATTTAATTCGCAAATGCCCGGCACAATGACCCATGTCCATGCAATATAAATTGTAATTGTAATGAGTTCATATTAAATCATGACTTCCGTGCTTTAAAGTGTTTCTTGGACTTTAAGTGTCTTGCTCATCTTTCTGCAAATTTATTCGAAATTTTGAATTATTACGTCAGTTGTGATGTTTGCCATCAACAATTTTGTTTATTGATTGATATTAATGTTTTTTTTCAGGAAGCAATTACAACTCTGCTCCCAAATAGGTTTCAGAAAATTTAAACAATTTTTCGAAAGTAAAAATGTCACTCTTGTTTTCTAACTATTCCTACACTTATAATTTTATTTAAAATTTCAATTAAGAGATACGCAAATAAGGAATATTTTAAGATTTGATCCATGGACTTATTCTGAATTCACTGTCATATTAGATAGCCCCTATCCTACGTTCGTGGGGTCAAATTTCGTAAATTTGGATGTCTTTTTCTGGTGATGAGCAAACAGTTATGAACTTTAATCTAGTTTATGGACGTCTGAAATTAATTAACCCAAGGCAGCAGTGTATCTGCCTGTCTGGCTCAAGCGCATATGACGTCAATTTGATTTGTTCCGTCCATAGTAGTCCATCGTATACATAAATTTCCAGCGAGTACGTGACTGCTGAATAGATTTATTCTTCGGTATAATGCAACGATAAATTATTATAATTGAATCTATAGAAATTGCAGAAAGAATTTAAAAATTTTCCATAATCTAAGTCAAATGTTTTGCCAGATTAGTGTTGCAAATAATTTTTTGCCTTGAACCATCTAATGATTTCAGTACGTCAATTTATTCTGCATTGTAGGCGTTTTGCAATCATATTCGGAAAACATTACATTGATGAAGCCAAATAATTGAGATTAATTAGACTTGGGAGGACAAACCAAAGTGTTAAAAATTAGTTGAAAGTAAAATTGTAGGGGAAGAACATAGAGCAGTATATTATTGGATATTGGAGAAAGTATTATGTGGACGGAGCGATTCCCAATCAAAATCATCTTAGTATTCGAAGTTAAATAGACACTTTTTCCATAAGCAAACCTTTGTTATATGACCGAAATCCCGGGTCGAAAAGTATAACATTGTAGCACCTTTGCACTATATGCTAAGACTAAGTCTTCTTGGTGGCGTGGTCCGACATGCCTAGATAGCATTGAATAATTGTTTACACAAGTGGCTGATACTGTTTAAGTGCTTGGCCAGTACCAATGTGTTTTGTTTAGGTTCTAATAAAAATGCATTGGTACGCAATAATTTTATTGCCTGACGGATACGCAATATTTTAATGGTCTGATTGCGTATCGATATTGAGTAAGATTTAATGATGACTAAGTGAAGAGCCCTTTTGTAAACAATTGACCAAAATCAACTAGGCATGGGTGATTTAAAAAAGTGAAAAGGCAGACTAGACTTGGTCGGACAACGGGCGCGTCACCAAGTTGACGCTCTTATAGCTTAGCATCAAAATTGATCCTAATAATTCAGGTGTGGGGTTTAATCCCAAATCCCGTGTGTTGTGTTACCATTTCCCATGATAGAAAAATATATCGCGAAAGTTAGTTGTAATTGTGATGTGCACCGATTGAAATTCCATGAAGGAAGGATTGTGAAGAAAGTTGTGTCTTTCATAGGAAGTGGATTGAAGCGGATAGGAAATTTCAGAATGGCATTTTCACTTTGGTATGACATGGTCCAAAGGATGAGTGAGTGACCTACAAGGAAAAAAGACGGCTGATCTGTTGTAAGTATGCACGCAACAAAATTTAAGTGGAGAAATGCATGGTGAGTAAAATTGCATACATTCTTTGTGGTTTGATCCGAATCCATTAGAATAATGGAACAACTGTGATATTGATATTGATGATCAAGTAAACTGAGGATTCCCATATTTGCGGGTTTGTGGTCCTCCAAATGTTGTTTGATGTCCAAGAATTTTAAAATGTTGTTTTGATGTGTGCATTCTTAAAGGTGCTGTTGATACGGTGGTGTCGCCGGAATGATTTTGAGTGTGAGGCCAGAAGGAAAATAAAATAACAATGAGGGAGGTGTCTCGCACTTGTGTATGCACTTTTATTTTTTAGATTTTAAAATACATATAAATGAGTGTTGGGAGTAAGCAGATGAGCAAAGTAGTGGTTCAATTACCTATTGGTTATTGTTGTTATTTGATTTTGAACGTTAAGGGTTCAGTCTTCAGTCATACAGAAAAATCATGATAACGAGGATTACTATGATGAATTCGAAATTGAGGTGACACATATGTTTTCGTCGTTGAAGTTCTTCATTTACTTTTAGCGTTTGTGTAAGAGGTGAAAGTGCAATATTTTCAAGAAAATGTCGATAAATTTAAAAACACATTTGTCTTCAAGAATTTAAAAAGACAGGAGTGAAGGTTGATGACAAATTAAAATTTTCTGTAAAACGTCGTCTTCTTTCATATCAGAGGGTGTCTCCGGACATTATTGAGGGTGTCTCCGGATGTTATTAGCGGTAATGATTTGATTCAGATGCTGAAGTAGATTTTATTGTGATTTTTGAACGGCTTCTCATTGCAGGCCTGAAAATCGAGCAACAAATTCATGCTGTATTTGTCGTAAATATTAGAGTAAACCCTTGCGCGATCTGATCGTGAAGTTTGACGACGGAGTTGATTTTGAAATATCGAAAAGGGTGTGGTTGAAAGTGTTACTGTATCTCTTGTTGATAGTGGTTCAAATCTATTTTTAAGCTTTACTTACAGAATTCTTAAAATTTGCCTGTTGAATATTTATGTTTTCAAAGATATTGCTGTGATAAGATGAGATGTTTCAGTTGATTTGGTTGAAATCATTGATGTTGCATTTCACCTTTGCTGTATTAATTGTGATTATCGGCATAATTGTTGCTGCTGTAGTTGGCATGGTTTTTGTTGCTATTGTCGCAAATTTTGTTTTAAAGTTAAATATGTATGTATTTCCTGACAAGGAAATGTTGGTGCAAAAAAAAAAAGAAAAAAAACTTGTTAGTTTTGGTGTTCAATGCTTGGTTGTTAAATCGCAGTTGCAGTTAACTGCTTGTTGTCGATCTGATCGGGAGACTTGGAATTCGCTGTAGCAACAGATTGCAGTGAATATTACTGAGAAGGAAAGTATGTATTCTGACGCTTATGGTCATGTTAAACATCGATCGACAAGTTTGGACAGTGCTGAAAAGGCTCATACTATATGTTGTGGATGCCTTAATATTTGTAGGAGTAGAGAACTCCATTATGGTTGTTAAAATGTTGAAACTGTTAAAAAAAAATCAAACAGAAGGAGAAGGTAGACTACTTTAAGTTGTCTACAGGTTGTGAAAGCGTTTCTGCCCTGCCGTTGTTTTGCGAGATCTAGGAGGATTTCTTGACGCAAAATGTCCGACTTTCTTATTTTCTATGCGCATTATGACATAGTTCATTTTCATGACACCAATTGAGTAATTTTTGAAGTAGTTCATTAACATAAACAAATTAAAAACATTGATGTGAGAATCAATGGTACGTGTTGGTTGGTACCAAACCGTTTGATTCTTTTGAGTTCAAAATGCTGTGCAAGGTTTCCTCAGTATTATGATATGGCATGAAGATTGTTTATTCACGTTTCATAAATGAATTTCTTGTTGACTTCTTACAATAATAATGAATTGATGTGAATTCGATAGTATAAACTTCAACAAAGTGAAGTGCTGAAGTCATAATTATGCGATTTATAAAAATAATTATTGTTAAATATATCAATTTTGGTGAAAGAAGTTTTATGGTTGTTGGCTTAATATGACGTGAAGCATCTTTCGGATTACCAAGCTGAGTAATTGCGAAAAGGAAGAGTTGGATAGCTTCTTGGAAATAGAAAATTTTCTGATTCAAGATTTTTGGACTTAATACAAGTCGGAGATGATACACTTATTGTGTGCTTTAGAATTTCCATATATATAAAGGAAGGTATTGAACGTTGAAACCTGAGTATAGTGAATATTTATTCATGCAAAGTGGTATGGATAAACGTTAGTGTGCTGCAAGCATGTTCTTAAAAACACAGAATTGGAAAAGGCTTGATGTGGTGCTGAGGGCACATTTCTTTTCAAATTGGAGAAACATTACAGATAGGTCTACATGCTTGATGAGGATTGCAGTTAGAGATGCTGTATATCGCGGTGAAGAGAATGGTATAGTTTAAGCATAGCTTAAATAAGGGTAATGAGTACCTGTTTGAATTTAAAAAAAAATGTGCAATGGATGAGCAGAAATTTAAAAAAAAAGGGTTGATTATCAAGATTACATTCACTAATTAAGAAGAGCTGTAATTAGCAGTTAAAGTCCGGGAGCAGGATTGGCTCGTAACTGGACGAGAGGAGCGGCAACTCGTGTTTGAAATTAATAAGATGGTCCGGGAGCAGGTTTGGCTCGTAACTGGACGAGGTGAGCGGCAGGCTCGTAATTGAAGTGTAATGTGATGATCTGGGAGCACGATTGGCTCGTAACTGGACGAGGTGAGCGGCAGGCTCGTGATTGGAGAGTCTAATAAGATGGTCCGGGAGCACGATTGGCTCGTAACTGGAAGAGGTGAGCGGAAGGCTCATGATTGGAGTGTAAAGAGATAGTCCAGGAGCAGGAAAGGCTCGGAACTGGACGTGTTGGGCGCTATGCTCAAAAGTGTTGACTGGATGGTCCAGGAGCAGGTGAGGCTCGCAACTGGACGTGTTGAGCGCTATGCTTGAAAGTGTTGACTGAATGGTCCAGGAGCAGGTGTGGCTCGGAACTGGATGTGTCGGGCGTTATGCTCGGAATTGTTGGATTGTGGTCCAGGAGTTGGCGAGACTCGGAGCTGGACGTGTTGAGCGTTATGCTCGGAATTGTTGCGTAGTGGTCCAGGAGTTGGCGAGACTCGGAGCTGGACGTGTTGAGCGTTATGCTCGGAATTGTTGCGTAGTGGTCCAGGAGTTGGCGAGACTCAGAGCTGGACGTGTTGAGCGTTATGCTCGGAATTGTTGAATAGTGGTCCAGGAGTTGGCGAGACTCGGAACTGGACGTGTTGAGCGTTAGGCTCGGAATCGTTGACTACTTAGTCCAGGAGCAGGTGTGGCTCGGAACTGGACATGTTGTTGGATCCAGGAGCAGGTGAGGCTCGGAACTGGATATTAAGCGAAACGCTCAGAATTTTTGATTAGTTATGTCCAGGAGATGTTAGGTACGAGACCGAACGATTCGTTTCTCAGAAGGGAGTAGTTTGTAACTGGATGAAGCGATGATTGCGCTGTGAATTGATGGTTGATGTTCGAGGGCAAATGTTGCACATAACTCGATAAGAAATGATATGCAAGCAATTGTATGATTTGAATTGATTTTAGGCTGCCAACTGAATGAAGTTGATATACAGGAAGCAGATGAGTCTCGCTACTGTATATGGTATTCAGTGTTGTCTGTGTCATTCACTGAGGACAGTGAAATCGTAGGTTGGCCGAATGTTATATGACCGAAATCCCGGGTCGAAAAGTATAACATTGTAGCACCTTTGCACTATATGCTAAGACTAAGTCTTCTTGGTGGCGTGGTCCGACATGCCTAGATAGCATTGAATAATTGTTTACACAAGTGGCTGATACTGTTTAAGTGCTTGGCCAGTACCAATGTGTTTTGTTTAGGTTCTAATAAAAATGCATTGGTACGCAATAATTTTATTGCCTGACGGATACGCAATATTTTAATGGTCTGATTGCGTATCGATATTGAGTAAGATTTAATGATGACTAAGTGAAGAGCCCTTTTGTAAACAATTGACCAAAATCAACTAGGCATGGGTGATTTAAAAAAGTGAAAAGGCAGACTAGACTTGGTCGGACAACGGGCGCGTCACCAAGTTGACGCTCTTATAGCTTAGCATCAAAATTGATCCTAATACCTTTAATTTATTCATTGGTTTCCTTTAAAATATGATCGTTAACAGTGACAATAACAGCACCATTATGGTATTGTTGAATTAATAAACTGCGTGTATCGTATTATATTTAGTATTGTGATCGCACCAAATTCGATGTCCCGACAAGCATCATTCAACACCCGCAAATAAAGTCAATTGATCTGTATAGTGTAACGCAAGTACATGTCCAACTAAAATCGTTATAAAACATTTTTTAATAGGTTCAAGTTGACGCTATTATGCTTGAAATCGTGTTCTATATGCATACGAGTAATACATATAGTGTATGCATACGGCTCAGCAGATAAACACCATACATATTCGTACATAGGGTGGTCATGCCACCATACTTAAGTGTGTGATAAATATGCATAAATGCTACTTTATCAATTGAGTTAAAATAAAAAATGTATAACGTTCATTTGGATACAGCCGATTCTTACTCTAAATTAGAGGCTTCCAACGTTCTTACTAACCGAGGCTTAAGGTCAAATGGGTCTCTGTATTTCTGAGAACAAAGTGAAAGTAACTGATTTCTCACTCTTATCCCATCATCCAGGTACTGAGAAAATTGTTTCTCCAACATAAGGATAAATCTCTGAATGTATTGATAAATTCTAATTTCCTATTAAATGCATACATATTTATCTAAACCATCTATCATCCGCGAAGTGCGGGTACCGTATTTACCCACACATTAACTCTGCAATTACATACTGAAAAAAAAACGGATGATTTCCGGCTGAAAGAGTTGTGACGTTATTCGCCCTAGAATTTATTTAATGTTTATCTTTAAAACCAAAAAATCATGGCAGTCCATCGTGCCGATATAAACACCAAAAATACAAATTGAATTTTCGGCATTGAAGTGGGTCTGCAATACCGAGGAAGAAAATCCAATCATTCTTACACTTTTCCCGTCTGTCTTTCATTTTTCAACACTGTCATAGATTACGTATATCTATGTGGAACCCGAAAAAAACGCCTCATAGTTTTTCTTCTGGAAAATTTTCATCATCCAGAAACGTTGTATGTGTTGTATAGGTAGACAGTGTAGTGGGTGGTTGGTACTACACAGGGATGATGAGAAAATTGTTCACGTAGTATACTACATCACAATGTCACGATAATATGTTCACGGCGTTCATTCAGAGCGATGAATGAAAAAGCTTTGTCTTTGAAGCTGTATCTTGTGTTAATATCGTATAGTTGCTATTTTTAGAGGATACTAAATGTCTGGGGACTAGGTTCTTTGGGATTTTTTTCCATTGGTTTTCAAGGAAATCTATCTGACAATAAACCCAAAGGAACACATCACTATAGGTGGGTGGCCATATTGTAGTGTACTGTGTTAATGGCTATTGCCCAAGACGAAAGAACAGGAAAAGGTTAGGTGATGTGTTGAAAGATGTCCCGATTCCAGTGGGGAAGTTGTTGATAAGTTGGATCAATTTGCAGTTATTTGAAAAGTAAAGTGTATTAATGCCATATAGCAAGTTGTAATTATGAACAATGTTTTAAGCCCGAGGACAGAGGTTAGGTAAGGACCGATGGAGGTTAATTTCAGCGCACTAAGCCTTAGGTAATTTTTTTTAATGTGTGTGGCATGTGGATTGATAGGAGAACTGTCATCCGTCAATAATATTTATCAAGCTCTTTCTGATCACTGAAAATTTGTTCAAAGCGAGCGACCAATATTTATTTTTTTTTTTTTTGCAAAACAGCCAAAAAAAGACACAAGGCTATGAAACACAACTTCGGTTGAGAGTTTAATGCATGAGTTTTTCTATACGCTATACTTTGCTGAAAAAAAAACTAAGTACAGTAGTCGCCGTTATTTGAAATCACTTCTACTACTGCACTTACTAGAATCAGTCGTTTATAATAGAATCAAACTCAAAACGCCCGATTAAAATGGGGAAAGCTTCGATTATTAGAATCGGATCTCCTGTTATTATAATCGACAAGTGGCTCGGGACGTCTGTGGTTTACTGATTTCAATTTAATTTTTGCATTTTCAACTAATTGTTCAAGACTTTGAGTCTAAAAACATTCCCTCATTTGAACTCACAGAAGCAGTGAAAAAATGCAAATGAAACAAAACTCCAACCCCAAATCACTGAACTACATATCAGGTAGGCTCACCTTATGTATTAAAGTAAGCCTACCTTATATGTAGTTCAGTGATTCCCAAATTGTGCGTTCCCTAGTATGAAGATGAACTTATGATTTGTTTTTTAACATCACCCAGACTCAAAAATCTTTCGAAATCTAGAAGAAGCAATCCGTCAATCCCAGATGAGAGTATTCATGTAAATTACATTTGTCTTACTTAAAATTATCATCGAGAAGTGCAAATTTCTTATATTCGTTTATACATTAAGTAGGGCCTCGGTTTGCGTCGGTAATTGGTTCTTAGAAATCGCGACGCAACACGAAACAAAGCAAAACGAATTGTGAATTTTCGGTAGCAAATTTAGGAATTTTCTGAAGAAAAGGCGTTAAAATAACGACGCAACTCGAATTTCACAACGCAAATAGGAAAAATGGTGTTACTTCTAAAACAGCGCAATACGAAAACAACGCAATGTGAATCGACGCAAATCGAGGCTCTATATGTCTCTTAATGAAATTAAAATTTGAAGATGAACCGATGTGATTCTACTAATATTCGGCCTCTAATGTACCTATATGTAATTCGTTCCAAAAAAAATTTAGTCGGATTGTCGTCAACTAAACTAACGCTTTGCATGAATATGAGTGGAGATGTGTTTTTCATTTACCGTTCACCACTCCCCGTGACAGACCATATAGTTTGTTGTCAAAAAAAAACAACATACAAATAGACCATCGAAAAAGTACATGAACTTTAGAAAAAAATTTGCTATTAGGAACGGTTTTTATACAGGATGTCCCGCTACGGTTCGCCTATTATAGAGTTTACAGATTGCAACTGGAAAAATGCTGCCCAAATTTTACCATTACGGAGAAATAGCATTTTTTGTCAGTCTTGTCAAAAAACCATAACTTTCTCTGAAAAATATTGATTTTCTAGCTTTGGATTTTACTAAAACGAAAAACTTGCATCATATTCTTGAAACTACATAAAATTTCTAATAAAGTGAAACCTCTACTATTTCGAAACGCTTCGTATCGTCTGAGCTGAGCTATTGTCGCTTGAATTTTGCAAAAAAGGCAAAATCAACTTTTTATACCAAAGTTAAACCCATATTTTGTAACAGTAAATTATATACCGATAAAACTGATTTGATTTTTTAAGGAAATGGAATGGATATTACCATGCATATATGAAAAGGTTTAATTTGAGGAGTAAGGAATTAGCTTTCATATGAACAATTTGCAAAGTTATGGCACTGGGATCGACAAAACGGTGTCTGAAGAAAACATCGGAACTGTAATGCATTCGATGCCCCCTTCGATATGATACCTAAAATGCATATCTTTATCATGACCGTTAGGAAATATGGGTCTGATTTTGACAGTAATTATTTTTAAATTTTCCCACATTCAAATAGGTGTACCTCGGAAGATAAGAACAACTTAAATACGTCCAAGGTTTCATTAACCATTAATCGAAATTTTGTGTACTTCTATAAAATGTTACTTATTAAGATCAAACGAATCTGAACGTAGCTATAGTTTTTATCGACAAGAAGTGCAAAAATTGGAATTACTCCGTGAAGGTGAAGGTTGTAGAAATAATTCCGGCGACATTTTTTCGATATGAATGACGAGGCGGTAGCGAGACACTCTGTATAAACAATTTTTGTTAGAACTACACATGGTTTGGCACAACCATTAAAAACAAGTAATCCGCAAGGACTCATATCTCGCAGTACCAAAAAAAATTACCAAACTTAAACAATGAATTTAATTTCCTTAAGTGTCTTCAGGCCAATAAATTGTTAGTCTGACTGGGGTTGAGATATTTAATAAATTGAGTTTATTTAGATTTTATCCAATATAACAAATATCATCAAATTTCCAACTGGGAAACTGCTCAAAACAAAGTCTTACATGATTTCATAGAATAGAATCTGATGTGAATCACATAAGCCGAAGAAAGGAGTGATATCGCCCATAAATAAAGATAAGAATCGCTTCTAGTTCAGAGTGTAATGTAAATGAATACCATCATTACGACGCCAAATGCCAAACAAAATAATTGCAATCATTTAAATATGCAAAGAACATTTACTTAGTACGATGTGGATAACCACGCGGACTTTGCACATAAATTGGAGCAAATGAGTGACTGACTATACCTTCGAAATACCGAAAGCGGAAGCAAATAAATTGTGAGTCAACTTCGTCACTTCATTTTTGTCGCTGTGCATCATATACGAGTACAAAAACAAACATTATACTAATCCTTTCTGTCAAGCAACAATATATCCTTGAAGCCCAACAGGATACACCTCGCGCTCGCAGTAATGCCTGTCACTTTCACATCACTTCTGTACAGGGGAAATGGCAAAAAACGTGTATGCGCGGTACTGTAGGGATTTGTGTGGGTCCATTTATTGAACGTTAGCAAGGAATTCAGGGGGCGGCTGTATGGAGTTTTCCAGTGATGAATCACGCGCTTATACTATACAATAAAAAATGGTACTTGGCAGGACAATGTAAAGATGCTGTACGTGCAGCATCCTAACGTGGCTAATCCAAAAAAATCCAAATAAGGTGAAATGTTGAAGTGGCTAGACACAAAACACACTTTTCACTATGTTGCTTGTTAATTTTAATTAAATCACAATATTTAAAATTACTTTTGTTATTAAAAACGATATCTTGATGGCAGACACACAATTCACAAAGGCTACATAGTCCTCTATGTTGTCGTGGTCAATTTAATAAAATCATTTCACACCATTACACTGCACTATTGTGCGTTAAATTCAATCGTAATAAAGTGATATAGCAAAAGAGCGCGCACAAAATCCAATTCTGACCGTTGAAACGAATTTTTAAAATTTGTTATTCGTTGTACATATCCCACTTGATCACTCTGTTAAGCGCGATATTTTAATTTTAATGTTCCCGAATTGAAAAAGATTAAATGCAAATTTAAATTTATTTAAATTGCACTTTGTCGTCTTGTATAAATGTATGAATCAGCCGAAGAATTGGTAAATTAACGAACGTACACGACTTTGGCGTGAGCAACACCAGCAGAACGTTATCGAATTAAAGAAAACACGTCCAACGAAATCAGAAGCAAGAACAGAACTAAAGAACCCCTTACAAAAACCGAATGACCCGCTCGCCATTGGATTTGTACACACACCATACAAGAGAAGAGGGTGAGGAATTCTACCCCGAACAAAAAATTTATTCTGTTCTACATGTGCTCTTGGTGCACTATTATACACGTCTCTCCGAGTTTTAAACGTTCTCACAGAGGCGAACACGAAATGTGTTGAAACGCATTTGT
Organism: Microchrysa polita; assembly: GCA_949715475.1. Lineage (NCBI taxonomy): Eukaryota > Metazoa > Arthropoda > Insecta > Diptera > Stratiomyidae > Microchrysa > Microchrysa polita. The sequence goes on along the minus strand of OX454415.1, from coordinate 134,446,767 downwards.
AGGGGAGTGTTGCAGAGCAGTTCCAAAATTCACAAAATATGAGGATAATGTGGTCCCGACCTGATAATAAAAATACGTAAATTTCGTTGTATGTATTAATATTGCAAAGAAGAAAAGGGTTAATTACATCGATTTTAACCGATAAGCGCATCTACGTACTCTTTTCGCAGGAATTACGTACCGGTAACGCAAACAAGGTTGTAAACTATAAATATGTGCTAGTAGATATGCATTGTAATTAAAAACCAGAGTGGTAAACTAGGAATGAATCGCTAATTGTTTTATAGAAATTAACGCCCATGGCGCCAATGGTGAAAAATGAGCGTATAATCATTTTTTTCTTATCATTTGATGCTTTAATGACCAATATTCGATAAATTCGTCAAATGACAAATGTATTGTCAGGACTCAACCTCACGAAAGAAACCCACATCTACAACCAATGGATTAATTGTTTTTTTTTGCGTCGAATGTGTTTCAATTTAATATAGTTATTTTTGAATTAAGTATTTAATTATTTTATTATTAAAACACAAATTACTTTTCTCTCACACCAGTTATATTTGAACTCAATGGAAATCAGAGTAAGAATAAAAGTTATACATGTTTAATGACATATTTATATAAAAAATTTTAACACGTAGCCTATACTATTTTTACTCATTTTTATTATGTATGGCTACTATGTTGGTTAATTATTATTTGGTATTCCAACAGTTATAGCTGCATTTTCTGAGGCACAGAGTGACAGAATTTCAATACATATTTGACAGTTATGTTCTATATTGATTGATAAAAAATAACTGGCACGACAGCCCTACATTGGGCCAAGGCCGCAGATGTGTTAAGGAGGTACATATTACACTATCATATAAAGTTTGACCAATGACACAACAAGTTTTTCCCATTGTGATAATTCATTTCTGGACCTTAGTGTAATAGCAAAACGCATCTTTGGTCAAATGTATTTTGCAGTTTTTGGTCATACAGTCATTTCAAAATTACCAATTTTTTGTGTGGCCCATGGTTGTCAAACGAAATGATTCGATTGGGTGCATTCGATGATCAACATAAAAAACAAGGACAATTTTATACTTTTTACAAACGGTGGAATATTGGCAAATTCAAAATTTAAATTAATCCGTGGAATTACATCGAAGGGAATTTTTTCGATAATAAAATTTAACTCTCGGTAATAGCTTCGAAGTGGAAAATATAATCTGCGTGTTCAATACACAACTCTAGTTTGGCGATCTCATCTCTATCAAAAAATGTTGGTAGACGCACGTCGCTTCAATCATTTTCTCGAATTTGTTCCGGTTCTAAAAGTTGTTTTTTTCTCAATAACTTGTAACTCTTGGCCATAGTGTCAATAATAAATTGAATTACAATTTGTAATTAGTAATCCACGATTTATAAATGAATTAATATTTTTTTGCTTAGGAAACAAAGTACATTAAAAAATGTGGGAAAATTGAAAAAAGAATGAAAAATATTGATTTATTTGTAAATTTTGTTTCAGCTCTAGGTAATTGTTAGATATTGTATGTTTGCTAACAGATATTAACAATAAATCGAAAACGGAGATATGAAACTATCGCTGTTTTTTCCCTTATTTTGTATGTATCATCATCTAATATGAAAAGTTCGTTCCGTAAACATTACACAGGTCTACAAAATTAAAAAAAAAATTGGTGCCGCTGCGATTCAAGCATAATTTTAAAGCATCGATCCTGTCAATACTCTCAGTGCCATTTTTTCATAAATACTACATGTAGTTTTTAGTTTACGCAAATTAATGAAATTGCATGCTAATCGACAGCCACGAGCGTTCCCAGATCGACTAAATATATCTAAAATCATTTGAATTGCTAAATATATACAGTTTGAGCATCGCATGTTCAGACGAAATAATATTTGACGCTTTGATGTAGTCCTGAATTTTTTCTGTTGTGATTTACCTCGGCACCAAAAACCGTGTAGACCTGTGTTATTATTAAAATACATTTCTTTCAGACATTTTTGATTCCTCATCCATGATCCATTTTTACGCCATTTTCCTCTATGTTCGCAACATCAATAGCCCATGAGCACAAGAAAAATACCAACGAGGGGTTCATTTCTCCCAATTACACATACCCCTACGTTAAAAACAGATTCAAATCCAACTGTTCTGTGATGTTATGGATGATGCCAACAGTGAGTTCGTCGATTCGACACTATCGCGTCTCGCAACATCAGATATAAAATGCTCAATTCTAATTCAAGATTGAATACTGGCATCGTGTTCTATAAAATAAACTAACAATAACATACTCGAGCAAATAACACGAAAGCTAGAGGAGCACAGACTAATGCAGCCTATTGCGTGTGTTGAATTTTCACTTAGAAAATTCGCATCAGCTCTGATTTTACGATTGAAAGTTTTCTAAGTACACAGACACATGTCTATTTTGTTGTGAGATTTATTTTATGTAAATCAAATAAATTGATAAGAGAAGTCTTATCAAAGCTCCTAGGCACTAACTACAAGAAATAAAAGGGGTGAACAGTTGTTGGATCATACAACATGTTTCATGTGTATACTGAGTGGTGGTCTGGTATCTCAACACATTTAGTGTTTGGTTTTCTTAAACCCTTTACCTTATGCAAACACATCTTATCTGTTACCTATCAACAGAACAGAATATAGACCAACAGCATTTCAAAAATTTGTTTGCTCCGGAAACGATGTTCATACTCGAACCTGTCTACTGTGTTATTTTACACGAATGATACTCATCTCTAAATAAGGGAAATGGATGCAAATATGCACTTATCATATTCGGCTACCATAACAACCAGCATATCGAACACGTGCCTTTGGCGCATGTTTCGCCTTAAATCCCTTTGCCATCTATCCTTTTCCCTCTCTCTCTCTCAACTGAGAATACCAGACTATATCATCATTTCAGTGCATTCTCGAAAACGTGTGGTCGGCATATTGAGGTCCTGTTTTTTTGCAGTCACACATCCATGCATTTGCTCCTGGTGCGGTTGGGTTCATCGGCCCTAAAACAATTTTGAAAGGACTCTACAACTGACGGTACGTTACGCTATCAACGATCTCATGTGGAAATCTCGACCTAACAGGCATAAAGAAGAAATAGGCAGGAATTCTGACATCGAATGTAATATGATGTCCTTGGTGTTATGAAATTCGTTTTGAGACATTGTTAAGGGTCGAACTTTATAAAAGATGTTTTGTGCGTATGTATGCAACGCGAAAATTTGCACTGCATATGTGAGAACGTCTGTTCTCTTCTTGATTTATTGAGCGGACAATGAATGCATTGTGGTGTCTTTATGTTACGTCAATTCATACTGTTTTTTTTTGCAGACTGTGGATGAACAATTTATTATGATGTATGTATTTGCATATTGAAGAAATTGCAAAAGCAGAAAAGGTCAAAATAATTAATTTCATCCAATATAGAGGATTAAATGGTTAATTTATTTGCTCCTTCCTGTTTTTATTTCAAAGTATGTAGTTGTCATTTAAGTTTTTTTTACTGAAACAAAGAAACAAAAATGCTTATAAAGAATAGTTACGTATGTTTATGGTTTTATTAGAATACATAGTTAGGTGGACTAAAGTGAGGAAAAGGAGGTAAAGCTAAAATATCCCAAAACGATTAACTCTAGGAAAAAGAGCTTACAAAATTTTGTAAAAACTTGGTTCCTCAGATATAGCTTAATGAAAAAAACGAAAATTTTACAATCAGTATATAAAATTATGATGTTCTCTGATGTTCTTCACTAAGATTTATTTGAAAAACCGTTAGGAGCTCGACATAAGAAGAATTTTTGAGAAAATGTTGAAAGCTTTCATGTTTAATTTTTTTCCGTTTACTGTTTCCCGAAAACAGTTTAGCTACGGAAAGTCCAAAAATGAAAGCTTTACCACTGTCCGCACTTTAGCTCAACTCCCAAGGGACTTCTAGTGTATTTACCTCCTAACTAGTCTCTTAATAAGATTCTGAATTTCAATACATCGGTTATACCTTCGAAACACTTGAATATGCCATTATAAAAATATTTCTTCAAGTCATTATATTGTCCACATAAATGCAAACAATCTTCTTTAGAAAGTTTATTGGGGTATAAAATAAGAGAAATTATGAACATCGAATTTTTCACAATTTTTAAATCTATTAACATCTTCGAAACTATAAAACAAAGTGCAACACTTGAATAGGATATCAGGTTTCTTTTTTTCCATGAGGAAAATTACCTAGCTTCAAGGGGAATAATTTACTTATAATAAAACTAGAAATATACCGTGAGAAAGCTTTGCCTGAAGAAAAGGACTTCATCCTAGCCTCTACGGATTGAGGACTGAGGCCCGTATTTATAAACGTACCTGGATGAAGCCTTAACTCAAGGCGACCTTAAGTCGAGGAATAAAATATCACAATCAGTACTTGATTAGCCAAATAATATATTTTTACGAGTATTTTTGTTCAAATTTGAATAATTTCGAAAAAAAATAGTACTCATCATAACAGAAAATCAAAAATATATCTTATTGGTCCATTGAGTTAAGGCTATCTTTACTCAATACATACAACCTTAACTCAAGGAAACGTTAAGTCAAACAATGCCATGTTAATTTAGTATTATTTAAAGATTTTCACCAATTTGACAAGTTTTACGTCAAACTCCTTCAATAACAAATTCACATTTTAGTTGTAGTTTCCCAAATTTATTAAGAATGAACAGTGTATAATAGTGAAGTTAAATTATTATCAGAACTCAAGGTAGGTAGCAGACTACCTTGATTTCAAGTGAGAGTGGCTGTGGAAATTTCAAGGATTCCTTCGCATCGAAGTTTTTTTTTTTAATTCAAGGTACATATGTATGTTCATAAATTCGAGTAAGTAAAGGAACTCACTTAAGGTCGCTTTAAGTCAAGGGTGCATTTTGAGTATACGGACAACTATTTTCAATATATTGCTTAGAAGCAGTATTTTTGAAGGGCTGTATCTCTTCAGTTAGTACAAGGTCTTCGAGATTTCAATTTGGTTTTAACTATACTCTTATCCAGTGTTTCGACTTTACGACTTTCGTGTTAGATCTACAACATTTTCACAAAATTTGACACCTACCACTCTACCACTTAAAATTTGAAACACACTCAAATCTACCACAATTAGAAATTTTCAAAATTAGACACACTTTTACAAATTTTGCGAAAATAGTCCCTACATCGAAGAAGTTATTCACACCACTGCAATTTTTTTCCAGAGCAATTCGAACTTTTTTTTATTACATTTTCCTGTAAAAAGTCAATTTTTTTACGAAATTCCATTAGCGTAAGCTTCTGAGCTTAGCATTTGCTTAATGTTTAGTAGCACAAAACTCAGTAATAAAATAAATATCCTCTTCTTGACAATCCTTGACGGTGATGATTTTGCAATTAATGTTCGATACTGCCAAAAAGAAATGTTTACATAGTGTTTTGGCGGCAAAAAATAAATGCATGATCTCAAGGAGAAAACTAAAAACAAATCAAAATATCCTTGCAAGAAATAATTCATCTAAAAAAAGTCGTAGACTCGTAGGTAATTCCAACTTGGTGCCTCTCCTAAACTCTGGCGTGCAGTCATAATAAAGCATTAATCAACATTTGATTTCGCTAGCGAAATTTTGTCCATAGTTATGGCCGAATGAAAATATCAAGGAGTAGTCATTTGTATGGGGGGTAGGGGAACCCTTCGTCCGATTTGGCCCATTTTCAATACCGTCCAAGATTTGATCAAAAGAATCATCTGACCAAAATTTCAAACCACTAGCTTCATTTTTTAGGGAGTTATCGTGCGAACAGACAGACATGGCTCAATCGAATCAGGGACCGACCCTGATCATTTATACAGGGTGTCCCGCGACTCTTGGTACATACGATAATGGGTGATAGTACAGCTCATTTGGGTACAATTAATGTTCTACATGACCCCTCTATCTTTAACCGTTATAAAGTTATAGCATTTTTTGTTAATCGTCTCAGAAACCTCGACCTGCAGAGCAAAATCACTATTTGCCATACTCCCAAATATTTGATCCGAGATTTGACTTTACTTTCTGAAACTCCACAAAATTCTACATAAAATAACTGTTTTGCCAATTAAATAATTTAAAACCCTACCCAGATACAACCATTCAAACTTTTAAGAAATTCGAAAATTGATTTTTCATTGAAAATTTAAATTGTAAAATCGTAACGGTACTTTGAACTGACAAATGTGCAAAGTTGATAAAAGTTGCCTCATAATGTTAGCCAACCAAAGTAAACTTTACTTTGGTTTTCTCTTGGAACCACGTTTTTTTCTTTTTAACACGTAAGATATGCAATTTTTTAAATCCTAAGACCCTAATTTTTATATGTCGTTCGAAAGCTAACATTATGAGGCAACTTTTATCAACTTTGCACATTTGTCAGTTCAAAGTACCGTTACGATTTGACTATTTAAATTTTCAATGAAAAATCAATTTTCGAATGTCTTAAAAGTTTGAATGGTTGTATCTGGGTAGGGGTTTAAATTATTTAATTGGCAAAACAGTTATTTTTGGTAGAATTTTGTGGAGTTTCAGAAAGTAAAGTCAAATCTCGGATCAAATATTTGGGAGTGTGACAAATAGTGATTTTGCTCTGCAGGTCGAGGTTTCTTATACTATTAACAAAAAATGCTATAACTTTATAACGGTTAAAGATAGAGGGGTCATGTGGAACATTAATTGTACCCAAATGAGCTGTACTATCACCCGTTATCGTATGTACCAAGAGTCGTGGGACACCCTGTATACACTCCCCGACAATAGGATAGTCGCACTCAAAAATGCGACGTAATTTTTTTAATGTTGAGAATATTTTGATTAAATTTTATATTTAATTTTCTTTTGTGATGCTGTGTGTTAGCTAGCAACAATGAACCGAAAATTTACCAAATCAAAACGGCAAATTCAAGTTTATCATTTTGCGACTGTTACAAGTGCGACAATAGGATAGACGCACCTACAAAAATTGGTAGTTAAACAAATGTTTTAAATCTTTTTTATAATTTTTTTTATTATTAATAATGCGTATATCCTCCATCATTGCGTACGACTTCAAAAAGTCTCTTTGACAAGGAATTGTACAAACTTTTTAAGAGTTCTAATGAGACTTGTTGAAAAGCCCCTTTGATTGCCGGTATTAGTCCTTCCCTGTTTTCGAACTGTCTTCCATCCGCATAAATTTTTCCAATCCTATTGTCGCACTTGTAACAGTCGCAAAAAGATAAACTTGAATTTGCCGTTTTTATTTGGTAAATTTTCGGTTCATTGTTGCTAGCTAGCACGCAGCATCACAAAAGAGAATTAAATATAAAATTTAATCGAAATATTCTCAACATTCAAAAAATTACGTCGCATTTTTGAGTGCGACTATCCTATTGTCGGGGAGTGTATATACTTTGCCATACCTACGGTGGCTCCTTAGAGGTGTTACAGAATACGGAGTAACAAAAACAATATACCATCTTATGGGTATAGGGTATAATAAGGATTCCCTTAAGCGATTCCTTAAGTACAAGGTGGGGCAAAAGTAATCACTCTATTCGAAATCGCTGTAACTTTTTTTCCTTCTTTTTTTTTTCTTTCATTTTTCCTACTTTCTGAAGTAAACAAACACAGAATACGAACTGTCAAGCCATATGAATCGGTTTACTCCCAAGGAACGCTGGCAAATTTGTTTCGAAGAAGAAGACGATTTTTCATCAAAAATCATCATGAGCGAAGAGGCTCATTTCCATCTGAGCGGCTTCGTGAACAAACAGAATACTCGTTTCTGGGGAACCGAAAATCCACGTATCACCTACGAAGAGCCATTACACCCGCTCAAAGTTACTGCGTGGTGTGCTGTTCACGCTAAAGGAGTCATCGGGCCGTTTTTCTTTGAAAACGCCGCCGGGTAAAACGACGACTGTGGATGGCGTGCGCTACAGAGCTTAACGATTTTTTTTTCCTAAATTGGATGAACTAGGACTGGAGAACATGTGGTTCCAACAGGACGGTACAACCGCGCACACTGCTCGAGACACAATCAATATTCTGAAGGAAACATTTCCGGGTCGGTTAATCTCTCGTTTTGGTGATTTGCACTGGCCGGCCAGATCGACCGATTTAACTGTTCCAGACTTCTTTTTGTGGGGTTTTTTGAAGTCGCGGGTTTACGTCAACAACCCTCAGACTCTTGAAGCCCTTAAGGAGAATATTCGCCAGGAATGCGAAAACCTGTCGCCCGATATTCTGGGAAGAGTATGGTAATCAACTGTGGCGGCGGCCACTTGGCCGATATCATTTTTGCGACTTGATATACAGTAAATTCTAAGGGATTAAATAAACGTATTTCATAAGCAAAACCGAAGTTTTTTTTATTAAGAAAAATACAGCAAAAGAACATCGGATGATTACTTTTGTCCCACCTTGTATAAGTGAGGACTATGAATTCTGCCCTATGCGAAATAACATAAAAATCGTGATCAATTCGAAGCAATCAATATTATAAATGGCTTAATAAATTATAAATCATCGTTTATTTTTTACTATTTCATTTTGTAATCTGTATTAAAACAAATAAACAAAAATTAGTTACAATACAGTCCTTTCTGCTCTCAATAATAGGTGTAATGATGCACAACATACCAAAGAAAATATGCAATGCCTGATTTCATGACTTATATCATGTAAACACTTTCTGTATTGATAAAGAACGGATTGGTCACTTTCCTTAAATAAATATTGAAACTTCTGACCATATGCCCTGTACTTGCATGTATACAAAAAGACTTTCTAATTGTGGCATGCAAGACACTATAATAAGGGAAGACAGAATTGAATGACAGCATGCTGCAACACAAAATAAACAAATTAAAGAAGTCCTGGCGTTCAATAAATTTATTACGTCCGAGTTGCATCTTGCAGACAATATTTATGTACTCTAGTACATGTGATGTGTCGAAATCTCGGGGGAAAATTCAAAAAGTTCTACCTCGTCAAAAGGGAGGATGTCCTAATGCGAAAGTAATTTCCACCACAAACCAGATACTCTGCATCATATCAAGCATTTATCAAATCTAAATTTATTGCCATTTCTGTAAATGTAACGTAAGCCCTATGAAATTAAATCAAACATTTCCCAGTGGTCAAAGATAATAATTAATTACATCAACACCAAATGGCCACTGCATGCAACTTATAAAATTGGTTCTGTTGAAATCATCAAAGTGGAGATAATTCTTAATTTCGAGTATCGTGCACCGATAAGCAATCAAGCAATATTGAATTGTATTACGTATGTATACTCCCCCATATAGCGTATGAATGCGTCTGTTTTTGCTACGAGAATGTTGGGTTTCTTTTCGTAAATTTATAAGAAAATGAATAAAGTATATTCAAATTTAAAAGAATTTTCAAACAAACATTTGTTTCTGCCTAATGATCCCAGAAAATTATGAACAAGCAGATGTTCTGCAATGAACACGGGGAAAAAACAATCATCATAGCTTTTGGTATGCATTTTATTGGTAGCCTCGCCTTCAAATCTTTCAGGTTCGATGCGTTCAAATGACATGTTGACTATTTTTGGAGTTTATGAAAACATTCAGTGGACGATTTTTAAATGGTTCAAATATTTTTGTTACACGCATACATTCAATTAAAATAAGGTCAAATTGTAAATGTGTGTAGCACATGAATTGAATTTTTTTCTTAAATCTTCACTGATGAATCGGAACGTGAGAGTTGCATTTTTGTGCGTAAATAACTGGTCTTTTTGAGGGCTAACCATAAAACTATTATACAAAACTCTTTGCACTCAAAAAGGAGCCTTCAACAATTTTTTTTAAAGAAGAGTCAACAGACAATGTCTCATAGTAAGGAAGTAAATCATTTCAGATCGTAATCAATTTGCATTCAACTTTAATTTCGTCGTATATCCTTCTATACAGTGTGTCCCGCATTAGGTGGTTAATACTGTAAGGGTTGATAGCACAACTTGTTTCAGCAAGAAAATTACCAATATGTACAATCGAAATTTTTTTACCGTTACATTGTTATCGCTGTTTTTGTGAGTCATCGAAAATCGTGACTTGTCATGCAAAATAACAATTTGCAGCCCTCCTGATGACTTAATCCAAGATTTGATTTCAGTTTCAGAAACTACATAAAATTTCACAAAAACTGAAGTTTTTCCTGCTGCCAACATTATTGCCACTTTCAAGATACAGTTACTCAAACTTAATAGAAATTTTAAAATAGATTTTTCATCGAAAATTCAAACAGTAATTTCATAACGGTGCTTCATACGTACAATTCTGCAAAGTTGATAAAAGTTGCTTCAACATGTTGGCTTTCAAACGGTATATCACTCTTCATATTTACATTGCAGGATTTAAGGGAAATACGCATTGAATGGTAAAAATCATGGCTTCAGTGGGATCGCTAACAATTTTCCCTTTACTCGAAAATAGACAAACAAAGGCAATTATAATTCAGGATAGAGTCGCGCTACATTATTTTGACCAGAACTGTAAGATATTTGAAAGAAGAATGGTCACGATCCATACAAAATTTACCCAGTCCCGGCGCAAACGAAACCTATCTCAGGAATTTCGTTATTTTATGTACATCAATTATTAGATATATATTTTTTAAATATCAGTGGCTAAGTTTGTTTGTTGCGTAACAAAAGTTCTACAGTATCCCTTCTGATTTCCAATAGACGCGAGACGTACAGAAAGCACATATCGCCGACGACTACGTAGTGCATGTTCACACACAACAGACCACGCAACGCAAACACGCTAAGTCCGCTAGCACAGGTAGAAACCCTAACTGTAGATGTCTCGCTTTTTAAGGGAGAGTGCGAATTAGATAGTAGGTATCGAGCTAGCATACGCGAATGCTTTTGTTAAACCTTCAATAGACCAGGTCTGTGGTATTCGTACTATTTTTAGCTTTGGTTGCTCGATATAATTGATGTAATATACATTATACTCATTTACAAGGTGGGTCAATTACAAGTTCGTTTTTAAGTCATAGGTTAGTTTGACACTGCCAGCTGTTTTTCGCTGAAAATCTTTATAGAAACTCAGTATCATACCTCCGCAGAACGAAATGAGTAGCTTTACGCTTGAACAACGTTGGGAAATATTCAAAACTTGTTTTCAAAGTGAGCGCTGTCTAGCTCAAAGCCAGTCACAGAGCCATGTTATCTGACTTTTTTTTACTGAAATTGAATTGACATGGATTTGGACGACTTCTGGTTCATGCAGGATGTAGCGCCATGCCACACAACCCATGCTACAATCGATCTTTTACGCACCAAATTCACAAATCGTGTTATCACCCGTCTTGGCGATGTCAATTGGCCGCCTCGGAGCTGCGATTTGACTCCTTTGGATTTTTATTTTTGTGGGGAACCGTGAAAGACCGATGTTATGCCAACAATCCAGAAACGATTCAAGCACTTAAGACCAATATCATCCAAGCAATCCGTGAGCTACAGCCTGAAACGATCAACAGGGTCTTGGAAAATTGATGTGACAGAATGCGCTACTGTGACGCCAGCCGGGGCGGCCACTTGAACGAAGTTGTGTTCCATCATTAATGGGAGGTTACTTACTTTCTAATAAAGCCATAAGACATTGAAAAAAAATTAATTTTGTTCATTTTATTGCATTTTTAAAAACAAACTTGTAATTGGCCCACCCGTTATATACTCATTTTATAATGAGTTAGCCACAGAAATCTGAAAAAAGAAAACCTAATAATTCATGTATATAAAATAACAAAATAACTGGGATATATTTCGTTTGCGCCGGAGCTGGGTCACAAATGACCATTCTTCTTTTGTACATTGTTTGGCAAATACAACGGTATTTATAACAGTTAAAATTTAACATTTGCTATTTATATTCGAAAAGCTGTTATTCTTTCTTACGTTTTCACTTCGCAAGCGTCATTGTTTTGTTACTTTTTGACGGTTAGGAGATTCAGGTATAATTTTGTTAGTAAAACAATTTATTTTTCGAATATAGCCCTCATTTTTAGACCAATTAAATCAAATCGCGATGGTGGAAAACCATTTCTCCGATAGAGAGTATGCCAATATGGGGTTTATGTATGGGGTTGAAGGAGGAAATGGACTTGAAGCAGTTCGAGAGTATAGTCGGCGCTTCCCACAGCGTTGAATTCCAGGCAGACGTACCTTCGAAAGAACGTATCGGCTTCTTGGAGAGACAAGTCGAACACCAAACCACACCTGTAGAGAAGGAGCTCGCCGTACTAGTGTCGGAAGAGAAGAAAAGATTCTTAATCTCTTCGATACTAACCTAAAATTGAGCACGCGTAGAGCAGCACTTCAGCTGGATATTCCTCCGATGACGATCCAAGGGACTCTTCAGTCGGACAATCGGTATCCGTACCACCTTACGCAAGTTCAGGAATTACTACCGAGCGACTGTCAGAGGAGGATAACATTTTGCATATTTTACCTCCCGGGAACAGCTGCTGCAGCGAATTAATGATGCTTGCAACATAAAGGAAAACCCTCCTGAAATCCTTCGGACCGGTTCTTCCATGCGCCTAAGGTGTAGTCTGCATACAAAATGGAGGAGGCCAATTCCAGCAGTATTATTCCAATTCATCAAACAGACCCATTTAATCATTAGTTAATATTTTTAGTTTATTGGTTCTTTCTCATATTAAAAACTTTATTTTCTTTTTTATTTAACAAATTTTCGAAATTGCGATAGTAAAATACAAAAAATAAATGAATAATAACATTGACACACATATCTTCGAATGACGCAAATACGTCATTATAACGAAAATTTACCATCATTAGCAGGAATTCCGGTATATTACGCTTTTAGGTCCCCAAGGGAAATTTTTCTTGTTCTTCTTATCGACACTAGCGACACCGTCCGCCATAAAGCTATGTGTCCGCTTTATGGCGGAAAATATCGGAAACATCAAAAATTTCCCTTGGGGACCTGAAAGCGTAATGTACCGGAATTCCAAATTACACATTTGGACCATCATTTGCTCAATAATGACAGGGGACGCCATCTGTTGAAAAAATGAAGAACAAGAATTTTCGCAAAAATATTAAATTTGTTATCAATCCTTACACATTTCTATTCAAATTCTTCTAGAAAAGTGTGTTTTTAAATTATTGAACAGAATATTCATCAAAATATCGCTTTTTTAGGGACATTTTCATCATTTACTGCGTGTTTTATTTAATCCGTCACGAAGAGAAATAGTTCACGTTGTCCCCACACAATAATGACAGGGGACGCCATCTGTTGCAAAATTGAAGAACAAGAATTTTTGCTAAAATATTAAATTTGTTATCAAAATTTACACGTTTCTATTCAAATTCTCCAAGAAAAGTGTGCCTTTAAATTATTGATCAGAATATTCATCAAAATATCACTGTTGTTAGGGACATTTTCATCATTTACACAAACGTCAAAAGTAAATGACGAATTCTAATGACAAAAACATATGTGTCACCTCGATTTCAAACTTTCATCATTATGAAGGATTATCGTCATAATGATTTGGATATGTGTCAAGCTTGTAAAATTTCAGTTTGAATAATCCGATAAGAAAATAATGGCTACGATGATTCCCGAATGTACAGTGGCTCGTAGCAGTTCATATTTCAATTTTTGAGGCACTGTAACTGAATCTACGAAACTAGTAAAATTATAAAGCTGAAATTTACGTTGTTTGAAATGAAAAATTTGTAGGTTTTATATAGATACTTCTTTTAGCTAATTTTTTATGGTTTACATGAGAAAGATAAAAATATTTCCAAAAACCTCAAAAATTCATCTCACAGCTAATTTTATGCAGAATATTGTTAAAAGTAAGGATATTTCAATACTTTGTGTGGTAGCCCTTCTGGTCCACAGCAGCTTTAAGTCGTTTCCGCATCGAATTAACTAGTTTGGAAATAACTTCAGGCGATATTTTGTTCCATTCTAGTTATAAAGCTTATTTTAGGTCGTTCTTGTTGGACATTTTGTGCTTCCTCATGTTCTGCTCTAATATTGCCCACAAATCTTCAATAACATTAATGTCTGGTGATTGTGCAGGAGGGGCCATTACATAGGGGCAGTTGTATATTAGCCACGATTGAACAATGGCCGATTTATGTTTAGGGTCGTTGTCCAGGTAAAAACGGAAATTCGACCGTATCCCCAAATTCTCGGCGCTTTGCAATAAATTATCGTTCAGAACTTGAAGGTACATGTTCTTATCCATGTTTGTTTCAGTAAAAGTCAGCTTTCCTGACATACAGCCCCATACCATTACGCTTCCTCCACCATGCTTTACAGTTGATTTTCGGTTTTTTTTTATTATACTCCGTATTGGGCTTCCTCCATACGTAAGACATGCCGTCTGACCCAAACCCGATTCGTCGGAAAAACTTCTGGCTCTTATTAAGTGATGCCCACACCGGCGCGTCAGCGAATATTCGCTGCGGATTTTTCCGCGGCGTCAAAATTGTAACACACTGCGTTGTATGGAGATGCCCACACTAACGCGAATATTCGCCAGTTTTGCAGTATTTTTTCCGCCGCGAATATTCGCTACCTAATGTCATTTTATTCAAATAATTTAATTGACAGGTGCAGTGTCGAACAACTCGATGTTGGTGAACCCGAAAAAGATGTAGATTTGGAATGAGTTGTTTAGGTATTGACCGATTGAGCATTTAAGTTTCGAATGAACTGTTGTATGGTATTAGTGGATGAGTAAATTAAGTAACATTTGTGGAAACATGCATTACAAGAAAGGAAGGTTTTTGCTCGTTGTTTGGACTTACACAAATAAATTGCCCTATTGTGGCAAGTCCGGCTACACCCCGATTTATCACTCGGCCGAAGAATTGCAGAGATATCGACGATTTTCATAACTGCATAGTACGAAGTTGATCGTTGATCTAGGTTGACAACTAACAAAACCATACGTTTTGTGAATTATTGTACTTATCTCGGTTATCTCTGACGCCCCAGGAAAGATGCTCCAACGCCACCTTAGAGAATTTCGTTGCGAGTCCACCGACACCTTGATCATTTCGCTGGACTCAAAGGATTGCCACACCAAAGGATTGCAGAGATATCGACGGATTTCCGAAAAAATACAAGGTGAATCGTTTCATTCATGAATAGTATACGATAGGAAATGATATCCTGGTGGTTCGGTGCTTGCGTTTATCCCTAAGTAGTTACATACAAGCTTGAATATTCTATGGGATTGAATGTTTACTTTGCACAGTTACGCCATATTTTGCTTGGTTACGCCATCGTAAGGAATCACGTTAGGATTCTACTAAAATGATTATGCAATTTCATACGATGGGGTAACCAACCAAAATTTTGCGTAGCCATGATAAGTAAACATATACATATATTCAATTCAAAACAGCCACAAAGCAATGTTCAAGCTTTGTGTTTAGTCTATACGATAAGATTAACCATTCGACGGGCACAAGATAAGATGTAAGAGTTTTCGAGTACGCGACTATCAATTCAAACAATCAAGTCGAACACTGCCGCAACTTTTTTAGGATAGGTACGGTACAACAAGGTTGTACTTCACTGCATATTTCCATCAATTTACGCATGTCAATAAATTTATCCTCAGAATAAGTATAGACATGCAGTGGAAAAATGTTTGAATTTCACGTTTAATTCTTCCGTTTACGCTTTTACGTAATAAGTAAAGATGCCGCGACATTTTGATATAGTGCACGAAAATTGCAGCAAGATTATAAATGTTAAAATAATTGTATTTGGTTAGTTGTTGCCGCTATTATTTATCATGTCTAAGTCCTTTCCTTACATAAATCTGATACCTTTTCTAAGGCAACGACTTGATATCAGCTGTGAGCTGACAGTACCCAGCGAATTATTCGCGCCGCGCCGGTCGGTGTGGGCAGTTAAAAAAATGTGCCGCGAATTTTTCGGCGCGACGTTATCTCGCAAAACTCGGCGAAAAAAAAATCGCGAGCATACCGAGGTGGGGGCGAAGTCTTACTAAAATAGCTATCTTCCATTGCCTGCAATATTGCATTAAATTTTGCTAACTTTATGAAAAGTATATAATTTACGCGAACTCTTTCAATTAGTTTGTGCAAAAACAAACATTAGTCTTGTACGCTTTTAAAGATCATTTTGTTCCTATCTGTTGAGTCTCTATTTCTCTATTAGTGCAGTCATATTAGCATTTCAAATAGAAAAAATAGAGTAAGGCTAATTCTTGTGGTTTTTGAATAAGTGGGCTCCCAAAAATCTAAAACTCATTTTGCTAAAAAAAATTTTGATCGGAAAGGTCCCAAAAAGGACAAAAAAGTATACTCTTTAATCCTTGACCTTGAAATCATAGGAGACGTCAAGTAAATTACATATCCGGTGGTTGTTCCATGTTTCAAGGACCCTCAACGGAATAAATCGAGATTAAATGGAGAATTATTGTAATGTTCGGAGTTTATTAGAACCCCAAATTATTGTGTTTCCCGTGTATCTTTCCAAAGCCATAATTACGAGAGTAATTCAAATTGTCACTACGTTTCTCACTTTTCCGAATCTATAATATCTCAAGATTCTACCATTAAATTTGCTAAGAAAAAAATGATCGGAAAGCTCTCAAAAAGGACATAAAAGGACACTAATTACAATCCTTGATCGAACGTGGACATGCGGGGTGTCATATCAAAGAGGACGTCGAGTACATTCCATATCCGGCGTTTATTACTTGTTTCAAGGACCCTCACAGGAGAAAATTGAGATTCAATGGAAAATTTTCGTGTTTCTCTTATATGTATCTTTCCAAAGCCGTAATTTTTCGTTTAAGCCCGAATTATTCCATTTAGTGTCCTTGGAACAGGAAACAAACACCGGATATGCAATGCACTCGACGTCCTCTTTGATATGACACCCCGCATGCTCACGTTCGACCAAGGTTTGTAATTAGTTTCTTTTAATGTCCTTTTTCAGAGCTTTCCGATAATTTTTTTCTTAGCAAATTTAATGGTAGAATCTTAACCTATTATAGATTTGGAAAAGTGAGAAACGTAGTGACAACTTGAATTATTCTCGTAGTTATGGCTTTAGAAAGATACACGGAAAACACAATAATTTTCCATTTAATCTCGATTTATTCCGTTGAGGGGCCTTGAAATAGGAAACAAACACCAGATATGTAATGTATTCGAGGTCCCCTTTGATTTGATAACCCACATGCTCACCTCCGGTCAAGGATTAAAGAGTATCCTTTTCTGTCCTTTTTGGGACCTTTCCGATCAATTTTTTTTTTTGCAAAATGAGTTTTAGATTCCTGGGAGCTCGCTGATTCAAAAACCACAAAAAATAGTCTTACTCTATTTTTTTTTCTATTTGGAGGCTTGAAATGGGATATTTTGACTGCACTATATATATAAACTGTATCGTTCAAAATAAGGAAAATACATTAAACTTATACATCCGATACGCATTTAAATTGAAATCGTCCGACGATGATAAATTCATTTAGAGTTTCGCATTATTTGAATTAGCCTGTCCGGACGACTGTATCTACTTAACATTTTGTATAGTTTGTTGGGATGGTGTTGTGATCTGCAGGCTGCAGCGCAGCATCATCACATAAGTAAGCACTATAAGTATACTATACAGACGACAGGCGGTACGGAGAGAAAGGAATTAAATTTTCCGATCAAGAGATGCAATCAAATGATCAAAGTACACGTTTCATGTGAAAAACAAATGAAAATAATTAAATTAAATTCAGAAAGATACAGGGCATCTGTTTTTGTAATAAGGTGGGGAGCATAGTAACTATCTACTTGATGGATTTAGCAAAAAAAATTTGATACTTTTTTTTAATTAACTTTGCAAAAGAGTTTGATTAGAAATCACATAGGTGTAAGAATATTCATATATTACGACTTTTACTTCTATAAAGCTATCGTTTGGTTATAGTATTTACTTCAGACATGTATGTCTATAAAAAAGCTAAAAATGGAACATTTACATATGTAAGAATCTTGTAGTAAAGATTACTTTTTAGTATGGCTGCGATATTACAGTATCATTGCAGTGTCTATGCGTTTCTTATTCATCATTGTTCTTTTTGGTTCACCAACTGCTTATTGGAGCTGCGCCAAAAAATTGATGCGCCAAAAAACTATAGGGCGAGTCAAATAAGTAATAAAAATTACTCGAAGGAGTGTGTCTGTAACTATAGCTGTATGATGAAAACCGAAGAGGTAAGCAGTGCGTAGTCTACAATCTGAGAAATTTCTAAACTAGCAGGAAACACTTTTTACAGGCGACAATTTCTTCACGGGTAAAGCATCCTTAGTATAACAATAAAAAAAAACTTTTAGGAATTTAGAGCGCACGCTTTGTGTGTACAGTACACTTTAAAGAAAAAAATCAATTTATATAGTAGTCTAGTCTATAATATCACCGCTAGATTGTTTCTACACAATATTCTGCGACTGCATTGAGTGAACATTGAATGTTTGATTCAGTACAAAATGTTTCTTTGCATTTGAGGTATGCACTAAATAGAATGAATTGCAATCATCTGTTATGATGTTCCCATAAATGCACTGAAGCTAGACAGGTACTTGAAATATTTTGAGAAATTAGACCCCATTAAATATTCAGTATTAACAACATTCCGGGCCTCATCGAAAGGACCACACAGACTTGGTTAATTTGTCATCAAATCAATGTTTTTGGTCGCCTGCTTCTTGGAGTTTTCGCACTGAAATGTAGTAGAGCGGCAACAATAAAGTAAAATGGCATCGGTTTCACATGCTCAATAAAGTTTTTTGATAAACGCTCATCATCAGTGCTGTATCTTGGGATTCTTTGCGCCTACAAAACTGGGGTTACACTCAAATTAATGAAGATTTTCTTAGCTTTAACAGTGCAGTGGGCAACTTACTTGTATGAAGCACCTTTTAGAAATTACATACAAAAATATGAAAAAAGTCCGAAAATTTTGAGGTTTTTTGAGGGTCACGGGGTTAGCACAGGTTTTTCCAAGTTGCAAACTTGGTGGTACACTTCCGGTATCTATCCTAACAATATCCCAAAAAACCAGAGCCGAGCAATTTTGTGCGACCTAACGCCTTATATTTCGGTTTATTGACTGGCCTTATAAACTTTCCTTTTGTTAAACGCAAGTCACCCAGATCCATCGTCCGTTGGATAAGGGCAACATGTCAACTAGAATAGATACATAGTAGGAAGTCATACCTACTAATTGTCGAATCACATTGCTCCAATACAATTGCTATGTGACTATCCAACAATGTTGTGGTCCAAGGTGTTACCCAAAAGTTGCTGCAGTGGAATTGGGACTTTAGATATGTGAATTCAATAAGATTGCCAGGATGTCATCCATTTGGAACAACTGATTAATAAATGTTTAATTCGGTGGTATTACAACACAGCACATCTCTGGTCTATTTGGGCTGGGATTAACCTCGGTGGCCCTTTAGCTACTCTGACAATCGTATTGTGATATGAAAATTAGAAGGAAGATACAAATCCTATAACTTCGCCAAGTGGCAGAATAATAAGTAGTGAAAGCTCCGTTCGCGGACAGCTCCCGCAGGCGGACATCTCCCGCAGGCGGACATCTCCCGTAGCCGGACAATTTTCTGAGTCCCAACTTTTTCCATCATATTTTAGAACAAAATCCATTCCACTAGCCGGACGCTCTACTGGCCGGACACGGACACTATTCCTACATACATTTCTCATAAAGCATCTCCCGTAAGCGGACACAAATTGAATTTTTAGACGACTAGCCAAAATTAATGAAAACTGGATACGATCACAAAAATGCATTTATGCGCAACAGGTTTTGTTTTTGAAGATTTTTGGCTCCACGGATACCATGCCCTTGTGTATGGAAATAGGGATATAGAAACAGGACGATTAGACCCAAAACCCATACTTTCATAACGGACGACCGAAGTATTCATGCCTTTTTTGTCTTCCGGTTTTAATCCGGTCGGCTGTTCAACTTTTCGGTTAACCGGAATTTGAATTTCCTTTCATATTTGTGGACAATGTCTCAACTGTTCTGTCTACAGGAAAAAAATCTTCGTAAATCTTGGTGTAAGAACATACAAATGGGCCTTTTGGAATCGGGAAATTATTTATTGTTACGTGTGTTATAATCTGTTCTTATAAAACAGTTTATTGGCATACAAAATTTTCCTTAATAAAGGACTTATCACCGTCTGGAGAATACACAAATATAATTGGATTCCTTTATGGTCGGTTCCTTGTTGATCGTATAGGCCCATCAGGAATTCCACGTTCATTTCGATGCCGAGACTGATCATCTGGGAGGGTAGTTTTGCCTATACGAGAAGAGACGCTTCTGGAGCTGAGCATTTATTACACAGGATCCTATTGTGCGAGTCATATCGAAATGATTGAAGCGCCAAGGAGTGCAACTCACGCTCTACTCCAAATTAAATGTTATTACAAGTTTCGGCAAAACTACATTCCCTGCTGAAACTATTCGTGATTTTCCTTTAGAATGAGCTTTCCTCCTCCTGTAGTTCTTAAGGAATTCACGCGTTAATATTGACTTACTGAGTCGAGGTTCTCTAAACCAGCCGACACTGACTACATATTTGAAGAAGCTTAAGACATTACGAATGCTTCGGTGTCTTACAACTTCCAAGTAACAATGCCAGACTGGGTCAAGTGGTTACTCCGGGTAAGACACAACTTTGGAAGGAGCATCTCAATGTGGTCTCAGAGGCATGGACATTCAAGCCTTAAGAAATAAATTAATCATATCCTATACATAATCCTAATTTGATCTAACTGATCTGTTGGTGTTTTGGCAAAATGATGATAATGAATATGATCAGTAAGCAAACAAGACATATTTAGCGTAATTTCACACCGACTAACCGCTATCAAATATAACTGAAAAAAACCAACATTGGACCGTTGGGCGGTTTTTGACATCCCTAATTAAAGATAATATTTTTCTTCTTGTTTTCCCCATGAAAGCTTGGAACAATTTATTGGTAAACGTGCATTTGCGCATTGTATACATTGTGGAGGTTTGTTAACCAAAAATGACCTAAAATTTAAAAAATATGCATATAGAATCAACACTTTTATTGTTTTAATGTTCTTTTTGAGTTATTGTGTATAAATTATTGCGCACATAGAAGCAATGTTTTTTAACCCTCTTCCGTAAGCGGACCTCTCCCGCGGCCGGACAAAAAATGCTGGAACCGTTGTTGTAGCGATTCAAGAGATTTTTATTTCTCATGAATGGAAGGGGGTCTTGGCAGCTCTTGGCCGTTTTAACAACGGTTGCCGTAGGAAAAATTTTATGGACAACACAAACATCCATGGGTCACAGTGGGATTCGAACCCACGCACCGGCAACTCAGAGATAGACATCTCTGCCACTGAGCTACCGAATGCCCAAGTTAGTTAACTCTAGTTAGCTGGAACCGTCAGTGTCCGTCCACGGGAGCTTTTACTGTATATGAACTAGAAATGCATACCAAATCTCAAATGACTTCCCTTTTCTTTTGAATGCAGTTTTGGATGTAGATTCAATTCGAATATTATCTACTCTCTGCATGCATAAGCTGGTAAAGTACATATATCAATAGTTATAGTCTAGTTAGTCTTATTTTCCTTTATATACACCATTTTATACTCCTTAATGCCGTCTCGTTTTTTTTTTTCGCTTGTTAACTCAGCTGTTTCGAAATATGTATGTGGATTCCTTCAAATCATAAATATCTGCCTTTGGCATCTAACTCTCAAAACGGGTTAGATCAAAAGTACGCTGTGCTGAAGTTTTTATCCCTATAATTGGTCTTGTCTGTCTCATCTGAATGAGACCATATCCCGCCACATGGATCGTGAATTGGAAAACTACCATAAAAGACGACCATGTGCTTCGAAGGCCTATTCACTGCAACCACTGTTAAACTCTGTTAAAATAAATTTGCACGATCGTGGCTTTCTGGTTGTTATAAAGAGCTAGCCAACATCTAATGTGGATATAGTAAGCAGTTCTTGAGTGTAAAACTATTTTTGCTATGAGTATGCTATTCAAGGTACATGTCTTTTAAAAAGTATATTTTTGGAGCACTGTGGGCGAGTACAACTGAACAAAATATGAATCTTTGCCGCAAACCATGATCGTTACCACGCGTTGAACATGCGAGCAAAATTCTGTGTAAGCTGGCATTTGGTACAAAGCCCAATACATGTTAAGAGGGATTTCTTGTTTGAAGGAAATAGACAACCCAAGTTAAACCATTTGATTTAATGGCTTACATTGACGACCAGTGGTCATTTGATCCTTTGTATCGAAGGACAATCCATCAGTCGGCTTTTCTCTCTCTCTCTCTGGTTCCTTTTAACCCCTAGTGGGGCATAGGGCATTGACTACGCCTCTTTTCCACCTCTGCCTATTTGCAGCCATCGCCTTTAGCTGGTCCCACGATTTGCCTATAGATTTTCCCTCTGCCTCTACAGATCTTCTCCATGTATTTTTGGGTCTTCCCACACGACGCCTTGCATCGGTTCCCTGAGGATTCCAATCTAGAGCCTGTTTTGCAATGTTTTGTGGCTCTTTTCGAAGTGTGTGACCTATCCACTGCCACTTCCGCCTTTTGATGTCGATGCCTATCCTATTTTGGCCAGTAATTTGGAGGAGGTCCTCGTTAGAGATTACCTCAGGCCAGCGAATTTGTAGGATGCGTCGAAGGCACTGATTCACGAAAGTTTGTAGTTTGGTTGTTATATCACTGGTCACCTTCCAAGTGGAACACCCATATAAAAGCACGGATTTTACATTGCTTTCGAAGATCCGGAGTTTGGTATTTCTGGAGATGTTTTTGTTTTGCCAGAGAGGAGTCAAACTGAAAAATACTGCTCGGGCTTTATTTATGCGCGACTCTACATCAGCATCAGCCCCACCATCCGCTGCTACTACGCTCCCAAGGTAAGTAAAGTTCTCGACTTTTTCTATTGGCTGTTCGGATATAGAAATGTTTCTTTGCCTTTCTGATGTCAAGCTCAAATATTTGGTCTTAGCGGCATTAATTTTTAAAGCAGCACTACGACTCTCACGATGCAAAGCATCCGTCATTTGAGACAGATGATCTGCTGTGTTTGAAAGAAGGCAAATGTCGTCGGCATAGTCCAGGTGCTGAAGGTGATCAAATAATTTCCACCTGATACCCTTACTTTTATGGTCGCCTAGAGCGTCGCAGATTACGTCGTTGATGGTAATAAGGAACAGTATTGGTGATAAAATACAGCCTTGTCTAACTCCATTATTCACCTCAAAAGGACTAGACAATTCGCCCTTGTGCAAGACGTGACATTGGGCTCCGTTATAGGACTCCTTTATGATGGCAATAAGTTTCTCTGGTATGCCTCTCCTACGTAAGGCTGTCCAGATATAAGCCCGGTCAACGCTGTCAAACGCCTTCTCGAAGTCAATGAACAATAGATGTAACGGGGATCTCCATTCAGCGGATTGTTCAATTATGATTCGGAGGGTGTTGATATGGTCGCTACATGAAAAACCCTCACGAAAACCAGCCTGTTCATTGCTCAAAGTGCGATCGATCGTTTTCTTGATCCGGTCTAAGATTATTTTGGCCATCAGTTTAGAGACTGCAGGGAGGAGACAGATTCCACGCCAATTATTACAATCCTTGAGACTTCCTTTTTTGGGGATTTTAATAATTACGCCCTTTTTCCATTCCTGAGGGAGAGTCTCGGTTGTCCAACACTCTTGGATCAGGGGAAGAAGAATATCCGCTGTAGCGTTGATGTCCGCCTTCAAAAATTCCATCGGGATACCGTCTGCCCCCGGGGCCTTACCCGCTCCCAGTGATTGAAGAGCCTTAGTTATTTCCAGCTTGGATGGTACGCCGGTGTTAATTCTGGCCACTTGCGGAAGACTTACTGCCTCCGGTGGAGATGCGCTTGAAGGGTTAAAGTTGTTATTAAGAACCTCCATGAAGTGCTCTCTCCATCGGCGCAGTTGTTGTTCATCTGTGACAAGCAGAGACCCGTCTTTATCCTTTACAGGATGCTCATTGGTGAAAGATTTGCCAGTCAGTGGCTTTATGAGTTTGTAAAGGGTTCCACTGTCACCACGGTAAGCCGCATCTTCTGCCTCCAAAGCTAACGCGTTGATGTTCTTGCGTTTATCACGTCTAACGCTCCTCTGCACTGTTTTTTGAAGAGAACTGTACTCGGTCCTCAGTTGTTGCTTAACTGAATTATCAGTAGCCGAGTTTATTTGTTCTTTAATTCTCTTCCGTGCAGTTATCAGAGACCATGTATCATCACTGATAAATGGTCTTCTACCTCGCTGCAGTCTGCCCACAAATGTTTCGCCACACGATAGAAAAGCTTCCTTCACAATGGTCCATCTATCATCAATAGAAGAAGCATCTGGTGTTTGTGCATTAGCTACCTCGCGCAATGCGCTAGAAACTGCGCGTATTGTTGATGGTTCTTTAAGCTTTTGCACATTGAATCGTGGCAATACACGCTCGTTTTGTGTGCGACGAATAGCAGCGGTCCGCAAGCGAATTTGTGCGATGACAAGTTGGTGATCGCTGCCTACATCAGCACCACGCTTAGCCCTGACGTCCATGAGACAATTCCTCCATGTTTTGGATATGGCTATATGGTCAATCTGGTTCTCTGTTCGGCCATCTGGAGATATCCAGGTTGCTAAATGGCAAGGTTTGTGTTTGAACAGGGTGCCGCCAATGACAAGCTGACGAGAGTTACAGAACTCTACGAACAACTCACCATTGTCGTTCCTAACACCCAGACCGTGATTGCCCATTAGATGTTCCAATCCAACATTGTCAGACCCAACTTTAGCATTGAGATCCCCCATAATAAGTTTTATGTCACCTCTGGGAGCCTTGTCAAAGGTGTCGCCAAGCAGGTGGTAAAAGGCGTCTTTAGCATGCTGGTCGGCTGACTCAGTTGGGGCGTAGCACTGAATTATAGTAATGTTCCTTACTCTGGACTTGAATCTGGCAGTTATTATTCGGTCGGAAATAGGCCTCCAATCTAAAAGAGATTGGCGAGCTTCCTTGTTCAAAAGGATGCCGACTCCAGCCATTCTGGGTGAGGCTTCAAGTTCACTACCAGAGTAAAGCAGCACAGTTTGGGAACTAGGTGATAAGGTCGTTCCCGATCCGTTCCATCTTGTTTCGCTCAGTCCTAATATCGAAATTCTATATGCGGTCATTTCCCGTTCGACTTCCGTGAGTCTTGTACTACTGCACTCGCCCCACATCGTTCGAACGTTCCAAAAACCAATCGTAGTCCGTTGTTTGTAGCCAAAGGTCGTTGCCGGTAAATCAGTCCGTGGTATCCGAGGCTCGTTCAATGTTTCGAGTGTAGTTTAGTTTCAGGTATGCAAGTTACAAGCCTACACACCCTATCCCTCAAGTCGCCTTCTACGACAAGCCGGGAACGCTGTGGTATAATTCTAACCCCAACACCACAGGGGTCAATTTATATTAAGCTTCGTACATATCCACACAATTTAGCACAAACAACGTCGCGCGCAATTGTGGTGATTTGTACGAAACCCAGGAGAGTTTTATTCTCCCCTGCCCCATTAGTCGCCTTCTACGACACGCCGGAGAAAGCGGAGGCATAATTCTTGACCCATGCCACAGTCGGCTTTTACCCATGTCAATATCATTCGAAGAAACAATATGCCAATGCAAACACTTTACAAAAAATTCATCTCATCTAGAGTTATCCTGCAATTCAGCAGACAAACTCGTATTATTCGAATCAGGAAGCAACGCTGGTCCCTTCTTCTCATACTTCCTAATTGTTCCAAGTATGGACTTGGGACAAAATAAGATCAGGATTTGCAGAGGCTGGGGTTTGCTTTTTCTCTACAGTTCCTGGCAGACTCTACCATATTTTCTAATGGTGCCTTCTAGGAAGGTTATTTTAAAATTTGAGATTTTTGCGGCCTGCTAAACGGAACGAAATCCAGTCTTTTTCATGAAAGTCAATACGGACAACAGTCTCACGAACTGTATACATATGTATAATATTTTGAAGAAGTATATAGAGAAACGATGACAATTCTTGACCACGAGAAAACAAAAGGAAAAATAGCATAGAAATTAGGCGTTTATCCATCACTGAAACATGTTGCCTTCCACCTTAAACAACCATACAAAAGCATCGGTGCACAATACTTTTGAAAATGCTGAGTATGGTTTGTTTGTTTTAATAAAAATTAATTGACTAAAGATTTGTTCACCCAAAAGAAATCAGCTTATTTTTTTGTCAGGTTTCAAACAATCTTAACAAACGAAAAAAAACTAATGCGGTAATACTAAGCTCTCAGTGGAAAGAAAACAAATTTTACAGTGAGCTCCAGACCCCTTAGACCTAGCAAAAGAGAACACAAATTGAAAAGGATTGAGGAAAATTTCCGCTGCATAGGTGGGAACGGAACAACGGCTCGGTTGCAAATTCTTCTTTTGATTTTACAATTGAACATTTTGTTTGGGATGTTCAATCAACAATTGCTTATTGAATAAGCTGGCGTTCGCGTTTAGGATTCGCAATGGCTTTCTTTCCGAATCTGATGGCTACACTACCCTTGTCTTTGGTTGGATGTGACAGGGCGCGGACGGTAGCCCACAGTTTGCTAACACCTTTTGAAAGGTCGCAGCTTTCGAGATGTTCGTTCCATTTTTCCTTTTTTGTATGTGTTGACTTGTCGAATGATTTCGGAGTTATGCTCCTGAATTCTGGGTTCTGCCGGATTGGTGCTTGTTAAATTGTCCCGTTCGTCGGCTAACCTTGCGGCAGCAGTTGGGAAATATGGCCGTCCTTTCGAGATACGTCTTGCCGAAATGAAGAGAGTTGCCGGTTTGACAATGATGTTCCTGATATTCTTTTCGGCTTCCCTAGGGTCTCTTGGAGTAGATAGCGCGACGAACTTCATAATAGTGAACGCAGTGAAGTCCTACAAATTTGCCAGCAGGTGTTAAACTGAAGCGAGTATGTCTAATTGTATTGATGGAGGGTGCAGTGGGTGGCGGTGGTGGAATATTGGCTCGAGAGCCATACCTGGCTCTGGGGACCGTGATAAAATGTTGGCTTCTGAGCTAGAACCAGGGATGGCCGGGGCAGACCCGCATTCAGACACCTGGCAGCAACAAAAGACAATTTATTATACTGCCCCAGTTTCTTTTGCCACCATATTCCGCAGCTAATACACTTCACAAACTGTAGATTTCGGGACCGGGATTGGTTCCGATGCCAGCGCGAATTAAGAGAATTGGGAGCAACCGTGCTGAAATGAAATGCTCCCAATTTGACGAAAAAACACAGAGCCCATCCACGCACATACAAAAACTTACACAACCCTCCTGCATCGAACAGAAAAGACTCGGATGGTTAATTTTGGTGGCCATTCCAAATCGCCCAAATGTGATATTACGTGACTAGGAAACGCACGACCTTGCGAAGCTCCATTGTTTGTTTATGTGTATTCTGCAGCTGCCTAGTTCACAAATATTTTCGTCTTTTCCAAGTTTCTTTGCCTGAAATGCGTGGCTTGGTAAGATCAATATGGAGTTAGGCTTCATTGAATTATAATTTCAGTATCAACAAGAGAATATATTTTCTGGACCGAAAGATAATTTTTAACTCAAACGCGGAGTTTACAAGAGCGTCTTCTCGTCAAAAGTGATTGGATTCGACAGACTTGTGGGTAGCATGCTCTCTGCAAGTTTTTGCTTAAATGACTTTTGATACAGACATTTTATTTATTGTGTAAGTAGTAAAACCAACTTACCATTCCGTAGGAAGTTCCGATTGTTCCAACATAGAAGTCGTATCTTGAATCGTAGATTCACTCATTTTCAATTCAAATTGTTTTTCAGTTTTACACTTCACGAATTCCCAAGTACAACCAAAAGAAATGTTTACAAAAACGCACACGATAACGATAAATTATTTAAATTACAAGAAAACATTCGACACTTCACAGAATTAACGAAACCGGCCGTTTTTATATGATTCAAACAAAAGGTGAGCTTCAAAAACAATAGACAGTTATTTTGATTTTCAGCGGGCAGGTGATTGACAACCAATGAGCTTGCAGCATATGTGGACTTGGAGTGGTTATTAAGTCTGCTTTCAAACAAAATACTTAGGTGGAAAAAAATATTTAAATTTGACGAGTTTCGTGTATATAAATGGTATCTAATAGAATTAGAATATTATAGAACTTACAAGATAACATTTTTCATGCAAATTTCTATTTGGTTATCTTATTTTCGGTCATAATTGCCTAGTCGCAAAATAAAAAGGAAAACGATAAGATTGTATGGCTTGGCAATGCCTATCACGAGGGTGTTTATTTTCAGCTGTCAAAATTCTAACATCTGTCAGTGATCAGCAGTGACGACTACCTGAAAATCTTATTGGAAACAGACAAATTCACAACATAACTCCAATTAGACTCGATTTTCTTCCCTTATTCGCTTCCGCAAAGTAACCGAGTTCAAAACGGATTCAGAAAGTCCTGCATCTAAGATTTAAAAGCATTTATTACCAACTTGTGCCCCAAACGCATTACATATTTCCCCGTGGCTCGGTTGTGTTGACGTCTACGCCGACGTCGTTAAGATTCATGTTTTTGTCGTGAGAACGCGACGATGCGACGAATTTCTTATCAGCAAATGTGCTTCCCATTGTTTATGTTAATTTACGGTGTCTGAAGCATTTCAACGACGAGTCTAGAGAATACGTTGCCAAACGCGCTATCAACATACCTTGGAACACTAGCGCGAAACGTTGCAATTGTTCACTTGCCCCGAATGATCGCCCGAAGAGATTGGTTTCGTCACTACGAAAATTGTGCAAACGACGACAGTTGCAGCAGAAGTGAAAGGATTGTGTCTGTATCTGGATCACCTGTATATCCAGAGTTGCGCAGAAAGTGCTGGATCGTTCTAACCAGAAGTCATCACGGAGCAGTTAACACAAATGTTTGCCTCACTGAAGAACAAGATCAAGGAGGAAACGGGCAATGATCTACCAGCCCTGCCCGCTCGTCACCCCAGTACGAGTAGCAGTCGCTATAGTCGCGGCAGATTATCCTCGGCGGCAAGTGTCGCATCGTTGGATGATATTGAACAGGTGAGATTGCCTCATTACCGTCCCAAGATAAGTTTACCATCCGTTTTTGCTCATTTTAGAAAGATGCCGAAATCACTAGTCTGCGTACACAAAGTAACGAGCTGACGTCCAAACTATGCGAACTCTCGGCACAACTGGAAAAAGTCGAAGAGGAACGCCTGCGACTGGACAAGACCAACGAGATCCTTCTCGAGTCAGTGCGTGTCGCTCAGACGCAAAAGGATCTCATGACTGCCGAACAGGAGAGCATACAGAACATTCAACAGGCCGAAATTGCTAAACTTAAATCGTTGCTATCGTTTCGCGAACAGGAGGCTGTTGATCGAATGACTGTGATCAAGGCGCACCAACAACAAATTGAAAATCTCAAAGTGGAATTGGAACGACTGAAACCAATCGAACCAATGGCAGAAGATTTGAAGGTAAATGGTGGGTTGGTGTCGGAGTTCTATTGGCTATTGTTCGTGGGTGTTTTAAAATTGACGTAGAATGCATTGGAGCTTATCGCAAAAGTTTAGAGTCGCTATCTGGGTCACGTTTCATTTAGTGTATGCAATCATTTAAATTTTATTAGCATTTTTTAGTATTTATGGGCAAGAGAGGTGGGGAGAAAGGAAAACACGCATTTGACAAACTGGAAAATGATTTTGGAATGCTTTAGTCACTTTTAGGTGGTTTAAAATTTGTGGTGATGCTTTCTACCACACCAAGCTCTGTGGCACGTGACCCATTACGTAGGTCGGGCTCAATTTTGTGATGGGTGTTATGATTTGCTCAAGGAGAGGCACTGCTAGACAATAATTCTCTTTTCTGCCTCCGCGGGACCCATTGAACCACAGAAGTTGTAGAAGTGACCACATCGACTGCTGTTTCAAATTTGCAAGAAAAACTGCGAATCTTGGTGATTCCCGTCTTCCAATACTCCCACCATTCGCTACGACTCTGAAGGCGCATGTCCATTTCCCCGCTGTTGCTCATCATTAGCGGATACCTA
Organism: Microchrysa polita; assembly: GCA_949715475.1. Lineage (NCBI taxonomy): Eukaryota > Metazoa > Arthropoda > Insecta > Diptera > Stratiomyidae > Microchrysa > Microchrysa polita. The sequence continues at coordinate 134,416,434 of OX454415.1, read as the reverse complement.
CTGACAGAAAATTTGTTTTTACCTGGATGGTTTTCTACGCACCACTACAGGATGCCTCAGTATGTCCCAGGACTAACTGCTCCAAAGTCACAGTTTATACCGAAAATCTAGCTCTTAAAACCAACAAGGCTCGATATTGATATCATCCAAATTGGGCCATCTTGACGATACTAGATCGGGTTACTGCTCGCGCCAGATTTTCTTACCTTTTCGAATGGACTGTTTGCCATTGTTTGACTTATGATGTAGGTCACGCTCTTTGTTTCAATGTAACACTCACTGGTCTAACCCTTATCAATGTTGGAAAATCCTATCAAGGCAGATACGTTCTTGTCATTCAATACTACGTACATAAACAAGGGCCCGACACAGATGCGCAACCTAGCCACCTCTTTTGCATCGCTACAAAAAGAAGATTGCGCGATAGTGCATCAGGTCACCAATAGGTTGCACTATTGTGCAATCAGTCGGAACCGTTAGGTACTTATTGGTTACAACCGCTTGCAATCCATCCAGACAGACTGCCTGTTACACTTCAACCTAATTCATGCCTATTTCCCAAGAGGCACATTGGCTATGTCCACACATGTGCGCTTTCGTCTTCACTATCGTCTTCAAGCTCCGTATCCACTTTCAATATTGAACGTGTCGTTGATTGCGTCAAATGAACAGAAGAGATCAATGCCTCATTCTATCCACATCTGTTCATTATTTATCGGGAAATATGTGTCGCGGCGTTGGTCAGGACGGGTAAATGATAAATTCTTTCATTAATAGTATGAATAGATGATGAGTTGTTTATATTTAACATTAGCAATCGCGTTCAAGAAGGAATGCGTTTCTTCAATAGCGCAGGCATCTCAAGTTTCAATTGTCAAAATGATGAAGACGAACGAAAATTGAAACTGTCTAGACAGGCACAATGACAGACGGAACAACAGGAAGAAACTGTCAAGGAGCGTGTTCGCGTGTGTCTGTCATCCAGTGTGTTTGATACATGGACCCGAGCACAAACACATTTGTTAATTTGGAAATCGGTTAGGGGGAGTCAATCCCAGTCCGCTTGATGAGATCTGACTGGTTAGACATACATACACTCATGCGAATGACTAACAATCGAAATAGCCTCCATCAAACTCGCAGGATTTTTTCTTCTTTTTATGGATGGGCAATCTTTTAAATGCTGCTGTCTGTCGAATTTTCATGTTAAAAAACATACTCGGCTCTGGCTATTCAGCAGCTTCATATAAACTCCACAAATTGTCGGACCGACTGCTTTCTAACTGTGTTATGACCGCAACATCAGAGCCAATAGTTTTTACTTGATTCGGAATAAAGGATTTAGAGCTAATAAATTCAGTTTATGCGTGCAGCCATCCTTACGTTTGCCTGAGTTTCTTTTTGTTGAGAACTCATCAGAAATTATAAATCGAAAATGTCTGTAGATTAACCGTTGAGTACTTTTACCAACACCGGAAACATAGTAAGGCGCACGCTCGCATAACCGGACACCATCGGGACCAAAAATGTTGTCCGCCTATTGGAGTTGTCCGCTTAATAGAACGTTTGGTTCTATCTTTTTAGTTTTCTTTATAAATAAGGAAAAAAATACACTAAAAACACTGAATTTACTGTTCAAACTCGTTTTTGTTTGGAACAAAAAAAGCAGATAAATTCCACCAAAAATACTGAATTCCTGAATGTCTAGATAAGAAATTGCAATGCCTCCAGAATTAAGTTCACCTGTGTGGCCTTGATGATGCAAAGAGAAGCCATTGATGAACTGTTGAGCTTATTTGAGGCTAAGTCGCACAAATAAGCGAAAAATCCGTGTCCGGGTAATAGAACGTCCGGTTAATGGGATATATTTTGTATGAAAACAGTGTTTATAATGAGACTTTAAAATGTGTTCGGTTAAAAGAGTTGCCCGGTTACAGAAAGTGTCCGTATACGGAGCGTACATTGTATATCAATTTTTGGGAATATGCCACAAGCGAGCATGTAAAGTCTCGAGGCTGGCGGCTTCGCATAACTTAAGCCACGAAGGGGTTACGTAGGGAAGATCGCCTTTGCGCCTATACCTATCTGGTTTATGGATGTATGCCCATTCGACCCGAGTCAAACTGATATCCGGATGTGAGAAGCTGCGCTACTCGTTGGTTGGTTAGCCGGTGGTGTACCTAGGAGATGGGTGTTTCCAGGGACCGTGGTCCTACCCATCAAGGTGTTAAACTCGAGGTGGTTGGCGGTTGTTACCCAAGTCAACAAGCTAGTGATGCGGCGCCGGGGTGGGTCTTCGAATGAGAGTGCATGCTCTGGACGAAGAAGTCCCCATTTGACATCAAGATCTATGTCAATAAAATGCCGAAGGTCCAAACAGTCCGATTGACGAAGAGTTAAGAGCGTAAAACTTAGGCACTCCCCTGACGGTATGGTCATGGTAGATGTCTTGTGACGACTAAGACTGCTATGTTGTCAGTCCCTTTGGCATAGCGAGCGGCAGGATACACCTGCAGTTACCAAATATTCATTGTGTCCATTTATTAGATTAGATTGTGGAGGGGCATGGATTTACATAGAGATTCGCAGCAGTGAAGCCAAATGGAAGTATTGTGCTATCGACCTTGTTAAAGGAGGGCAGGAATCGTCAGGGCCGGATTTATCTCCTGTGGCGACCCTGGGCAGTAGCCGCATTCATACGATAGGCAAAACCTAAGGGAAGGCAACCAGGGGTTCTGGCTTCGCACGGAGTTTTTTTTCAAAAATGACGACAACATGAAAATTGAAATGTTGCACATTCATACCATTTGGCTGTACATTTTCTTCAGAATGTTCTAAATACCTTTATTAAATATTAAATCGAAATAGCACGGACTCACAGATGTTATTCAGTAAATTTCATTAGGCGGCGAAAAAGTGCTACGTTTGATTTTCATTATTTGATGTGTGAAATTTTCCGTTTTGTTTTCAAAATAAAATGACCAATTCGACAAAACGTGAAAATTTGTGAAAAATTAATTTGGTCTGATTCACCACATAACACTTATTGCATGCAAACATGAAAAATTTGATAGACCCTTCCGTAAACCAAATCTTGGCCACGTCACAGCAAATTTAAAATGCGTATAAGCTAAGGTAGTGACACAGCCTTTGACTGAAATCTCTAAAATAGGATGACTGGATCCTATCAAATATCTCAGAACGACTATTTGTTGTAATTTTATTTTAATTTTAGTTTTTCAATTTACACTCTCCAAAGGATCGTTATTACATTTTTCATTTCTTTTTCAATTTGGAAATATTTTACGAGGCGTGTAGTCGGAAAATCGGAGCTCGCGGCCAAGTACTAAAAACTTGTCCAATATTTTATGTAGGTTCATAATTCGTTGATTATTAGGCCTCCTATAAAATGGACACTGAAGCATATATGCTTGTTTAAATTGAAGCCAATGCTGCTAGCAGGATAAATCCCAACTTTGGAGGGCGGAATCACAATACAATTTAAGGTGAGATTGTGTTTGGGCACCATGGATTGAGGCGAATACACGTAACAAGAATTAATTATAAGAAACTTCTTGAGATTTTAAAATACATCTTTCACAAAATTTAAAACAACTAGCAAATTTTTAAAAATTTGCCGCCTCTTGGAATCTGCCGCCCCGGCCAGTTGCCCGGGTTGTCCCTACGGGAAATCCGGCCGTGGGACTCGTCAGACACATAAAGTCCGATCGTACTTCGAAAATGATCGAGTTCGCTGATTGAGGCTGAAACAATTGGGACATAAACAATAGTCTGACCTAAATTTAGGATGCCAAGGAGGCGGAGCTTTGTCCATAAGAGGATGATTTAAGTGGTCCTCCCGCAAAGCATTCGACCTAATATTGCAGTGGAAGGAGGGAATGGTTGGAATGCGGCGTGGAAGGTAACTCTTAAATATCGCGTCGAGGTATGGAAATTGAGTTTATGAGTGGTTGTTGTAGTAGCGGTGCGGAAAGGCGTGAGCCACAGTGCATGTCTGTGGATATGTTCTAAGTTTCGTCGTCGATCTCGCATATTGTCTCAAGCGACAAGAACGTAGCAGCTGCAATTGGGTTGTCCCATAACGCCCTCGGTGTGAGGTTAGTGGAGTGCAGCGGGGCATCGGAACAGGTGTCCACATCGTGAGGCGCACCACCGCAGCTCGGACAAATGTTCTAAATGTCCGGGTCTATTCGAGATAGGTAGAAATTGAGGCGCGAACAAAAATCCGACCTAAGCTGGGCTAGTGTCGCTCTTGTGGCTCTCGGGAGTCTAGTCTCCTCAGGCTATATAGGTGATGGGGGCGCTGAGAGGACTCTATTCGTACCTAATCTATTGAGCGATTCACAACGGTTGTGCGAATATCTGCGATCGCCGCATGGTACGCTGTGTCATCAAATATATCGGGAAATACCCGTTTGTATCTCTGAATCTCTCTCTCTCGAGATCTCTGACTGCACTCCTGACATGTCGTGGAGGGGGAGTATTGTCCATGAGATGATGGTTTGGGTGGTGCTCTCGATAGCAACCGACCAGATAAGGACAGGAGGAGATTGAGATCACGTACTGTTTCTTGATGAAGATGATCCTGGGACGACATAAGACAACCTGTAGCGATACTTAGAGCAGCGTTCTGGCTTGTCTGGATCTTATTCCTGTTTGTGTCACAAACGGTTTGTGACCACACCGGTGCTACATAGCTGGGAATTGCTCTACCTATCGCTTTGTAGGTGACCAAAATAGTTTCCTTGTGCTTGTCCCAGGAGCTCGCGGCCAGTGCCTTTAGGACGTTGTTTCTTCTGTGCATTTTGTCGACTACGTCTTTGACGTGGTTTTGCGAGATTATGAGTCAACTACGTCTCCAAGACTGTCTTAAGCCGAGAGGTATTGGTCATGGGTTTGAAATCTTCCTAAAAAATATGTTTTTCGTCGAGTCATATTCTGATATTTTTGTACCCAGATGGGATAGATATGAATTTTAAGCGAAACAAAAAACCTGACCGTAGCTGAGCTAATGTGGCTCTAGGAAACCTTGTCTCCACGGGCACGGGGAAATAGACGACGGATGCACTAAGAGGACTCTATTCATAATTAGACTTGTCATAGACTGTTTCTCTTATTCGGTGTAAGTCACAACAATGGCGGCTCGGTATATTTCATCTTGTAGCCAACGTCTGACCTTGCGTGGTGGAGGAATCCGGTCCATGAGATGACTGTTGGGAGGCAAGATATTTTTTTTGGTAGTAAAATATTGTGATCCCGTGTAAATGGTCCTGCGGGGACATCGGAGACATCCTCTAGCAGTGTGAAGAGCAGCATTATGACATGCTTGAATTTTACTCAAGGTAGTATTTCGCATTGCACGTTATTCGGACATTGATCAAAATGTCAAGTCGCTAGCAATATTCTGTCGAAAGTTATGGCCGAAATAAAATATCAAGGCGGGGAAATTTGTTTGAGATGTAGGGCCCTTGGTCCGATTTGAACCATTTTCAATACCGGCCAAGATTTTATATATAAAAAAAAAACATCACCAACACATCGCCAACATTTCAAACCTGTATAGCTTCATTATTTCGGGGGTTATCGTGCGAACACACAGGCACACAGACTGACAGACATGACATATTCGAATCAGAGACTCTGATCATTATATAGATATACTTTCCCATACCTTCGGAGGCTCGTTTGAGATATTACATAATATCGGCATAACAAACACAATATATCCTATACCATCTTATGGGTATCGGTTATAATAAGTAACATAATCGCTACGGACGCTTTATTTTTGATTGAATTTCATCTCATGGATAGTAGCAATCAAAATGCCGTGTGCACTCAAGAAATGCGCTATTTCACCTATATTCTAAAGAATACCATTGCATCATAAAAGACAACGTTGTGAAAACTGCTGGAGATGGGACAGGGTAGGGTAGGGCTGAACGAGCACTCCATATCTCATTGATGGGAGGATAGAAACGGTTGAGGGTTGGGTCTTGACAAGGTCTGAGTCATGCTGTCTCATTATGTTCACACCTAAACAACGATACTTCAGGGCTGCGGCTGAGATGTAACGCTGTTAATATGAAGAAAAGAAACATGAAACGTTCACACATGAGTCCCTGCACTGAATCTTAAGGGTAATTTTTGGCCATAGTTGTCCAGGCAAGCCTGCCGCGGAATCCGCGATTCACAGAGTGAATCCATTTATATTTTTACTTTTTGTTTTAAGCTGAACAGTGCACATCATGCCATCATTTTTTATAAGCACCTTTTATTTTAAATTTTCTTATTAGCAATTTTTTTGTCGTGATGTTTGATTCGTATTTTGATTCGTTTCCACCTATTTTTGTTTTTTATTTAAAGTGCTTGTTACATGTTTAGTTATTGGGTTTGCTTACACACACACATTCCATCTTGGGTACGTATCCACACATTTTTCGATCACAAATCCTGATAATCTTTACTTAAACAATATTTAATAAATCTCTTCTACCCATCACACACCCACAGGATGAATTAGAACGACTTCGACATAGTAGCCAGCTGGAAAAGAACAATCTATCCACAACTCTGGCGGCCATCGAAGAGGAAAATCGTCATTTAAAAGGTCGTCTCCAGATCATAGATCAAGCGCGACTCGATATTGTTGCATCGCTTAATACGGACGAACAAGTCCAGGCCTTAGCACAAGAGCGCAAATTGCTCGAGCAACATTTAGAAGAGGCCCACTTGCAATTGTCGGATATTAAAAGTTCGTGGAGCGGACAGAATTTGGCGTTAGAAACGCAATTGAGTCGACTCTCGAAACAGGTGGCCGAAGAGACGACGGAAAAGCGAAAAGCATTCAAAGCCCGGGATGAAATGAGCGAAAAGGTGAAACAATTGGAATTTGATATGACCAAATGGAAAGAAGAGGTTCAGCAAAGGGATAACAAGGTAGGAAGTTTGTTTTTTTTTTGCTAAGGCATTGAATTAAGTAATTTAATTTTCGCTTGATCAGATAACTCTGCTGGAAGAAGAAATCGATGAGCTGTCGTCCGCTTTGAGAGAGTGTCGACTGGAGAATGACGAAGAAATCGCATTTTTGCGAAACAAGGAAGTAAGTAGTACGGATGATGATGAAACGTAATTCGATTTTTAAAGTTGTTGGCATGAAACGCTTGTAATTTAATATCCTAGCTTCTTGGTCAATTTTATTTAAAGACGTTCCTTTTTTGTTTCAATTCATAAAATTAGTAGGATTTCATTTTATCATTCTAATGGTGACTAACTGAATTATGCAGAAAGTATTAAAAAAAATGTTATTTTGTGCTGAATAAGTATTACTATTACTTCAATAAAAAACACATTATTTTAAATTGTACACATTCGTTTTTTTATTATGTATATTATTCTCCGCATCAGATGAACTTGACTACTCCGGTCATCCATTGATTTAAAGTCACAATTGACAGTGACCAGCAATGACGCATTTTTTACGAAAGAACTAGCCAGTATCACTGCATTCTAGATGTATTTACGAAAATGCAATGATTGCAAGTGTGCCTGGTTAAATAGCGAAACGATATATTTTACATTGGTTCTAGTATTGATTTGTAGGTCGTTAGCTTTCTTAGTTAAATGTATGTTTGCACTGCACTCTTTTTCTATCTTGCCACTATTCTAATGACACCAGCAAAAAAAAGAAATACTTGAAACTTCCTTTTCCATCCTACTATTACAGACATCGCAAAATGATGAAATTATAGAATTGAAAAATCGCCTTATGGCCGCCGACGAAAGATTCAACGAATTCATTGAGAAATCCGAACAAGTCACGCAGGCAATGCGAAAACAAAACACCGCTCTCCAAGAACAGCTCGAGGACGTATTGAAATCGTATGAGTCGGAAAAACAGGAAAAGCTTACAGCACTACTACGTAATGCTGAAATATCGCAAAGTGAAGAAATTTTAAAGAAAGAGCTGCGAATCGAACGTAATGAATCGCTCGAGCTGATCGATAAAATTGAAGAGTGCGAAAAAGCCTTACGACTGCGAGACGAGGAAATCGCTACGTTAAATGTAAAGTTGGAGGAACTGAGTGCCGTAGTTAGTAGTCAAAGTGAACAAATTGGTCGTGTTAATGAACTGCATACGCAGTTGAATGAGAAGAATAAGGTGCGTGTGATATGTGATGCATGTTAGAAAGGTTTAAGGTTTCTTCGTTATTTTTCTTTTTACAGTCTATTAAAATGCTTAATCAACGTCTGGCAGATTTGAAGAAAACCTTGCAGAATGAGATCAAGAGCAGCAATTTTACTGAGACGAATGTGTTAATGGCCGGCTCGGTTATAGGCTCGGAAAAGGCCATACACCATGAAACAAAAAGTAATGGCAGTTCGACGACAAGCGGATCCGTTATTATGGATGAAGTGAATTTTAAATATTTGAAACATGTGATAGTGAAATTTTTGACTAGTCGAGAAGTAAGTGATCCAACAATTCGCCAATTCCTTATTATTTAATTTTTCGCCTTTACAGGTTGAAGCACGACATCTAATACGAGCTGTTGCTACGCTACTTCACCTCAACACAGAAGAAGAGAAACTTCTTCACGATACACTAACATGGAAGATGAGCTGGTTTGGTTCGAAACCGGATCATGGACATGGACAACGTGCATTTTCTATACCGCCAAGTTAATATTGAGTCATAGAAATTAAAATTCGTACATAAAAACGTGTGTAAAACCAAGTGATTATTACTTTATTTTTTAAATTGTGAATTACGAGTACATCATGTAAAATTAAAATGATTACCAATGATGAAATCGATAGATGCATTCACCTCAATACGTTATCTTAAAGTTAAAAACAATTCAGCAACCGAAATAAAACTAATAAAATGACAATAAGACAAATTTTGCATCGTTGCACTTTGAATCTTTTGGTAGACATTTTGGAGAAAAATAAATTCTGCATGGAATTGTAAAGAAGATGAACGTAAATTAAATTATTTTTTTTTTCTTGTAAGCTATTTTCAATTTCATCGATAATATTCATTCTGCAACAGACACTAGAATTTCAAATTGAAATATTTATTCATTATATTTAACCAGACAACAGAACAAAATTATATTCAAACGAATTCGCACCAAATTAGATACAATATTAAACAAATAATAACTTAAGTAGACGTTTAATAATAATTTGTGAATACAGGAAAAACTTAAAAAATAAAGTAAAATGCAATGGTTAAATAAATTCATTACACATAGATACGTTCAATAAAAAAAAATATCAATTCGCATTCCACAACAACAAGCGACTGAATAGCGTTAAAATATATTTAATAGTAATTATGAAAACGTGTCTGAAAAAAAACTTAAGCCAAATAATATCCGTTAGGTTACGTATTGATAGTTCTGTGAGTAATTAATAGTTAAGTGTCAAAAAATGTATTATAATTATGTATACGCTTATACTTTCATATTTCTTCATATTGTTATGTCTTGTATTTATTGTTTTGTTATGTTATTTTACATTAATTTTACATAGCCTATTCTCCAGGGATAGGTTGACTAAAATGTTGTCATGCAAGCATGAACGTATTTATAATCATTGGCGCTGCTATTATATGGGAATCTTTTTTATTTCTAATCATTTAAAAAAAAACATGAAGGAAAATATACACAATTTGCATAATTGATCAAATATTTAAATTGGGTTTTAATTACAGTTTTTTACTTCTTCTTACTGTACGATAGCCCAACGACGAGCCAATCGGAGGTCAACAATACAGGCGGCCATATTGTTGACCTCCAGTTTCGGACGCCTAGCATATGATGGGCGTCCTCTCCTACCGATTGCTCCCATCGAGCACTTGGTTGTCAACGCAATCTGGATCCATGCACTCGTTGTGCGTTCACCAACTTCATTGCTTTTCATCCTTCGCTTCTTGTAATCGTTGCAGTTTGACGACTTTCGACACTTGTAGCCTATGGTGCTGCTGATTCAACTCGCGGTTGTACTGGATACACCATTCATCTTGCTCGTGAACGGCCTCGAAAATTAATCTAAGGACCTTTCGCTCGACAGTGTCCAAAAAAATCTTCAGAGTTCTTGGGTCCATGCTTCGCAGCTCAAACACTGTTATATGCTATGGCTGCGAAGCATGCACCAGAATTATCGCTTTATGCATGTGCAGCATTCGTGTTCATGCGCCCCAGGTTAGATCTCATTATTGGGATTTGGGAAAATACAAAATAAAATACATCTTATTTGTTAGTTGTATCCGTCGCTGTATCACATCTGTTTCGTTGACTTCTACAAAATGCAACCCTATGGTAAATGAAGTTGTCCACATTCTCGATGTTGGCGTCCCCCACTGTGGTGCTGACGTTCTTGTTTTTGATTGCAATAATACTTTGGTTCAATCCTCGTTTAAGTGTAGAACAACTTCTTTTCCGGCGGTCTTGAGATCATCCAGAAGGTTTTCTTCATGACCCGATCTACGAGATATATATTCGGCTGCAGTCCATACTCTGCTTCAGTCCAGTGGGAGTTTCAAATAGGTCAGTGAGCCTATTCTGCACTTTGGCTTGCTATGCGATATTAGTTTACGGCAACTTATGAGTTGCACTAGCTTTGTTGGTTTACTAAATTGCAGAATTATTTTATACAGTACACATTGATACTCTCGTCGCTTGCTTAAAAGTCCACAAAATTTTTCGTAAACATCTATGTTGTATTCACAACAATTCAGTTTAGATCTGAAACCACCTTAATATTCGCCATTGCTTTTTTCTGCGTACGAATTAATTTTGTTTTCTAGAATTTTAGATAAATTCTTACAAGTTGTACAATCACATTTCAACATATTACCCTTTTTATGGAATGAGCAGATGATACTTTTGTACCAATCTTCCGGGATTATCTCGTCAGCGCCCGATGCACAGTGGGGCGAAAAACCCGAATTTTGGAAATACATAATTAAAAAAACATGTCAATCTTAATGTATTTGGCCATTCTAAATCGAATGGAATATGTTTCACGCAGATAGGATCAGCCGTTTTGAAGTTATTTCGATTTTAAGTGGGGAGGGGGGATCATTTTTCAGTTTTTGTTAATTATTTCAAAAACTGTAAAAGTTACAGCAAATTTTGGCTGAACGCCAAGACAGAGTCCCTTTATACTCTATACTAAAAACTAGTTCAATAGGATGAAACTACGGTTATCTCCGGTTTAAAGGGACCCAACATATTTTACAGTAAAATTAAAAAAGCGTGCCTAAAACAGCCAACATATCATAACAAAATCGGCTATAAAAGTAGCCTGGGGTTCTATGGGGTTATGATTCTTCCATATTAGTAATCTTGAGACTTTCGGGAGTAATGTAGCATAAACAGACCCTTGGAGGGACGTGGAGGTAGTTGTTAAAACTCAATGTGAAAAATCTAGTTTGGGTCAATTTGACCTTCAATAATTAAATTTAAATTTTATTGTTTTCCAAATTTTTTTTACTTACTTTACTTTTTTTATGCTAACATATTTATTATAACCTAAAAATTAAAAATAAAATCATAAAGCAAAGTTGTATGAGAATTTATCGTCAGCGTTTTCATTGAAACTTGATTATGGAAAAATGTGCTTAAACTGCAAAATCAATTGTCTAATGTCTACACTTTGAGAGCCGCTGATTTCTTACTGTGACAGATATCGGTCCGAAATTTTTTGTAGAATGAAACCTCAAAATGTTAACTATGCGATAAGTCATTCACAAAAGCTCTCAAATAGTATAAATTGTTTTGAATGTTTGCCTCTACCGCCCCACTGTGCGGCGCTTTATTACGATTAAACATTGAGGAGCAGCGTTTACTAACGGTATCTTCTCTAATGATATTGCCATCCTTATCTTTACAAAGGATTGACTTGGGTTTAGCTTGTACGCTTGCCTGCTGTCCTTACTATCTAGTCTTAAAACCAAAACCCACGACCTCATCTGCGACCCGTTTGATGGTGTCTTTGAGTTGATCCTAGATCTCAAGGGCACCTTTGTTGCTGATTTTGTTTAGTACGGGCGATATCTTTTTCTTGAGGGCGGGCGTGTTTCGTCAATTTGTCAATCGCAAAAATGTTTGCCGGATTGAATCTCGAGCGAAGCATCGAAAAAACCTTATTGATATAGATCAGATGGAGGAGCAGCGGCACAATGCATTTTAAATGCGTGCAGCAATGGCTTCTGCTGCATCTAATCTACACTTGCAAGCAAAAATACTGAATCAAAGCAAAGACGCGTGTATTTGTACATTTTTCTTAAAAGTGCAAAGAATTTTCTTTCTAATAGCATATCTTGTTAATGTTTGATATCACTTGTTCACGTTTGTCCTAATTTTGTCAACATTTACTGGCCGTTTGTGGGAAAAATTGGCCCCGGAGCAAAAAAAAAACACCGAAAATGAGGATATATGATATTATGTGATTTGTTTCTTCAACTAGTTTCCAATTGTATTCTAAAAATATTTTTATTTTCACTAGCCTGCTTGTTATTTTAATAACAGAACGTCTAAAATCCGAAGTCCCGTTAGGATTTTCTTACAAGAATTCTTAACAGCAGTACAAATGTGAAGAATATTCTTAGAAGCCTAGGAGCTCAGATCTCCAAGTCTGCGCCTTCGTTAACTTCAGTGGGAGCGTGCGCATTGATAATATTCATAGTGATCATTTTCAATGCATGGTTGTCTCTGCATCTCATTCTCAACCTTATGATCGTGTAATCGTAAAAATTCATTCTATTCCAAACCGCTATTAGTTGCATGTGTGTATGTTCCTTGAAACTCTTCATTAAATGTTTATCAGAGTCTCTTCAATCATTTATCTGATACCTTTAACGTTTGCTTCCATAATTCATATGTATTTGTTTAAGGGAACTTTAATCTTCCTAGTATGAAATGGCCTACTAGGTCTGGTCTCCTTTTAGCATCTACTTCCTTGCCCGAACATTTTTCAACATCATGATAATTTTCTTAGGAGTTGAAATCGTCGGTCGCGTAAATATTGTTAGGGAAATTTTAGAGTAGGCGGCTGGTGTAGTGGTAAGTGCACGCACCTTCGGTGCGAAACTCACAGTGAGCCAACTCAGATTATGGTTCAGGTTTGGTTTTTGAATTGCACCTATCAGTTTATGGTGATTTTCGAACTGACGACCCATGTGGTGGACAATAATCTCACTCAAAGATGTGAGCGCCCATTTATGGACATAAATAACACTGCTGAGCATGCTGTTGACCTCAACACCTCAACAAAAAAGCAGTTAAGATCTTGGAAATTGAACGTCACTAACATACATCTGCGGCCTTAGTCCAATGTTGGATTGTCACGCCTGTTATTTTTTTTAATTTTAGAGCCAAATTTCAGGAAAGGACAGTCCAAAATGATTTTCTACACCATTCAATGAAAAATGGCAACTGAACGTGCTTAGACTTTTACATGTGATTCTGATTACATTCAACTGGCCTCTGATTCTGCTTTTTAGACCGTAGCTCGTCTATATTCAATGCTATTTTTGGCTTTTGGACGGCTTGGTTCTACAGGATCGCATCTACTGCCGAAACATACCAAGAAGCCTGTTATCTCACATCCACAGCATCCAGTCATAAAAAGAAACATTATCCGACAGTCGGCTGGAGAAATTTAGGGATACATGCTCTTCCTTAAAATAAGAGCCCAAACTCTTAAGCTTTTCTTTCTCTTCCAAAGGAGCCCAAGCGCTTCAGATGCATCTCTATCCTCTTTATTGGATCTCTCTAGCTGCTGAATCCAGCTGCTCCTCTACGCTTCTACAATGACATCGAGAGTCCTAGCTAACCCTCCTCTGAACGACCGGAAAGTCCCGCAATAAAGTTTATAACGAAGTAGGGCAGCATTGCACCCTATTTTTGCGATGGTAGTTTTTTGCTAATTCGACTTTATTTGCCAGGACGCCGTGGAGCTCGTATGATGAAGTTTCGACATTAAGCACTCTCGCACAAAATCAACGATCTGAGCGATATAGCTCTGAATCTCGAGAAGGCGTCAAATGCGTGCAGTCGGGTTAAAGAAAAAATTAAACAAAGTTCTTAGTCTGAGTGGAAATTCAACTCCCCCATAAATATTTATTTATCTATTTAGACAATATTGGTGCCGTTGATGATGGTATCAAGAGCATTCCACAGCCAAGTGTTTTCGGTGGGTGGTCCAAAATTTTACAAACCAGATTGTAAAAACCAAAGCTGTTGTAAGGGAGCACTACTTGGAAAGCTGTTACTATACAGAAAAGCAGCAAACAATCATCAAGGCTTAAGATCTTAGTTAAGCCAGCGAATTATACGAGTATCGTCGACGCAAACAGGCCGAAAAAGTGTCACGCTAGATCTCTGAATGAATAGTGTTCGACTGAAAAAGCTGTGGTCAAATTAGGAGACATTGCGAGAAACCGTATACGTTATGGGACATAAGTGCCGTCGATACTCTATTTTCCACAAGTGGTTAAGGTACCCTATAGTAGAAATGAGCATTATTTCACATTTTGCATTGCAACTTATTTTAAATAGCAAAAAAAATAAACAAATTTTTCCAGACATTTAATGTTCTTAAAACGTTATGGGCGGCAATTCGACCGCATAAAGTTCCGTTGCCTTAGATCCTTAATCAAAAGGCTAATCTCACTTGCACGGTCTGTCTATATTAAGACTGTTGAGGACAGTCTGAGGAACAATGAGAGTAAAATCTGTTGGTCCTATGTAAACAACTTGAGGCCATCTTCAAATCAGCGTTCCATACTTTCGTTCAACAATATAAGTGCAGAAAATCCTTCTGAAATGTGTGAGCTTTTTGCTACATTTTAATACTTTTAGAACATCATCTTTAACTGCCTCCTGTTGTACCTCAAGTAATGTACAATTCACATTTACCACACCTCATTTTACCTTCATACGTTGAATTGTTTATATCCTCACAACTAATTGTGACGCTAGTACGCAGCATATTAGAATTCGCCTCGGTAGTTTGGTCTCCTTATTCTTCTTTTTCTCGTGATGCATTAGAAAAAGTTTGGAGAAAGTTTTCTAGAACCTTAATGTTTAAATATAACTTAGCTTATAGGGGTTATCAAGATCGATTCAATTTTCTAAATCTACCATTACTAAGCAAAATAAGAGACTGTCTTGACCAGTGTTTCATCTACAGGTTATGCAAGGGTTATACTAATTCATATCTCATAGAAGATATAAAAAAAACGGTTTCCATCTTACAACACTCGATAGGTGGCAATTTTCATTAATAACCCAAAGGTATATGTTTTGCGACGAAAAGATCTATTGTGCGATAACTTTGGCTACTCCAAAAGACTCTCTACTAACCCAATAATTATTAGAAGATCGTTTGTAGGGATACTTTTTACAAAGCTAACAGTAGTAACTCCAAGAAGCGGGTACCTCGACCGTGCTGGCCATTTCCAAAGTAATCGAAAACTCCTCCCCTCCAGACACAGCGGAGGTCCGTATCAGGAGACAGACCCATTTTGTTTCGGTGAAACTTTAACTTACTTATGGTTGCAAAAGCTTGTGCATTAGCTGCGATTTTTACCTGTCCCAGCCGGTCCAGATAAGGAAACATGGTATTAGCATAGTATAGGCATAGGCTGTCTGCAAGGTGATTCCCAAAAGACCGAATTTATAGGAGATATGCAGTGAGGCGCAAGGTAAGGACAAATTCAATTTTCATATAAAAACGATTTGTCGTTCTTGTTCTGCTATATAACCTTTTTATAGTTTCCTGTACTACTTCTGCTTTAATTATTGATAATAATCAAATATCGATCTCATCATTGAACAAAGTTTTATTTCTGTTTTAGGCGACAAATGTACTCGAAACTTAAAACCCTTCGCGAGGATCTATTAGAATGTTTGCATCTTTAAATACTAAACGGCTTATCGATTGCATCTCCAAACTAGCGACAAGTTGAGCAAGCTTTCCTAAAAGCGCCTCTGAGAAATAGGTTCGGCTTGCCAAATCCACCCTACTCTAGCAGTTTTTTACGACTCGACCTGCTGCTAACCTGTGCGTTATAGTCGTTTGCAATTGTACAAACTACCTAATGCTACCACTGAGAGTTTATCTTCGATGTATGTACTTAAAAAAAGGTCGATTTTACCTGGTATAAATTCAGAAATTGGAAAATGAAACCAACCAGTTTTTTTTAATCAAATATGTTGTCCAGTAAAACTACGCACATATTGGATTGAATAAAAAATCTTTTGATGTCCCATATAATGGTTTGGGATGGAGGTATACCTTTATCCAGAAATGAAATGGATATAAAAAGATATCTGACAAAAAAATGAATAGTCAGGTGTTCACGAGGATTCGCTCGTTTTTTTTCAGGTATGAAAAAAATGTTCCATTTTAAGTGAATTTTATTTTGAAGTAGGTTTCCAATTTTCTGCAAAATGTAAAATAAAAATTGATAAAATCGATATTATATAAATTCAGTAAAACCTAGAAAGCCAAGCCAAAAATATAGAATTAAAAAATATTTTTTTTTACATTATGTACATATTTCCTTATTCCATAACAACATCATCTTTTTCTTTTTAGCAATAACTATCCCGACCTTTAATTCTGTTAACATAAAACAAAAATTACTTCTGATTGAATTCCTTATATGTTTACACCCTAATTCCAGTGTGGGATTTGGGATTCGGAATGGAAAATTCCTACAATAAATTCTTATGATGACAAAAGATATCCAATTTCCTTCAAACACACAAAAAAATATGTATGTATGTATTTATATCAATGGAAAATTTTCAAACCATTCTGATGACTGGTTATCAATAGGACCTCTTATCCGAGGTTGTCTGACAACCTTTAGGTACAAATTCACTATAAAAGAGCCCAGGGTCACACGTAGTTTATATCAGTCGTTGTTCTGATTCACTCCACGAACGTCACGCGCACCTTGTCTCAATTCTTCAGGATGAAACTTTTCGTTGTCCTTTCTGCTTTAGTGGCTCTGGTAAGTTTTTGTTGACACATTAAAATTTATTTTGAAATTCCTTGATATTTACAACCGATTTCTTGCAATTACAGGCTAACGCCGACTGGGTTCCCCATACCCCAGCCCAATTGGCCGAAGCTCGTGTAGCTTGCATTAAAGAATTGAATGTTCCTGCCAATATAGTGGAGCAAATCAAATCGTTCAAGTATCCTGATGAGGAGATTGTTCGTTGCTATATTCGTTGCACAAGTGCTCGTATTGGAATCTGGAGTGATGAACATGGATTTGACGCTGGTCGGGTAATCCTTCAGTTGGCCGGTGATCGTGACAAGGAGACTTTTGGCGTTGAAGTGAACAAGTGTATTGATAACAACTCGCAAAAGTCAGACTCTTGCACTTGGGCTTATCGCAACTTCCACTGCTTCATTGCTAACAATTTGGTACTTGTTCAATCGCAAGTCAAGGCTAGCGCCTAAATGTGATTTACATTTTTTTCACTGGATATTTTTTTCATTTATGTTTTGTCTGATTCGTTGAAATTTTATAGTGATGATATTTTTTTCAAGATATTTTTTTTATAAATGTGTTTCTACCATGCAACCATAGCAAATAAAACGGATATCATAATTTTGATTCCTTTAAAATTAAAAAAAAAGTTGTTTTGTTTTCATATTTAAGGGTTTGTATGTATGTAGGCAGTAGTAGTATTTGAATTTGAGCAAGGAGTGTGAGCGTAATATATTTTACTCCGGAAAACCTATACTAATATAGAGATGGCGGGCATGAGGCAGGCGTTGGGATTATGTCACCCCAGTGTCTTTTTAGGGCGGTTCCACACGAAGCGTCAGAATCCATTTTTTGCATTCTTCGTTCTATCAAATTCAGAAATTTTCTTCGATTTCGACAGAACGAAAATCCAAAATGGATTCGGAATGACGGCCAGAGCGCTCACTTTTGGTGAAAATATCCAAGTTCTAGCTATCACCGTTCGGAAGTTCAGCCGTCCTACGATGCGATTTGAAGTGCACACTTTTAAACCTGTACGTGTCACCCTATAGGAGGCCTATAGGGTGACACTGAAATTTAATGAAAAAAAAGCAGCCCGCATTTAGAATCGAACCTATGACTATTGTATTGCCCGTCCTACGCTTGAGCTATAGTTAGCATTGCTCGTAAACACTACAAATGGTTACAACTTGCTTCTATAGAAATGCTTAAAAATTCTTTACAGAATCATCTGCAACGAACCTTAATGACGTTGATTAAATCCACACATTCATCAATAATATGCAGCCAATTTCTGCGATGAGATCATCTTAATTTTTCCAAAAATAACAATGAGCAAGGAAATGTTGGCTTTGCATGAAGCAAGACTTCAAACAATTCTATTTAAGAAACTTGGTATTCCAGAGCTCTTCATAACTTTCAACGCTTTCAAAAATCTCAAAGTTCATCTTTCTATAAAACTACGATGAACCATTTATCGGATGACAATATGAATGTCATACTATTAAGATGAAATATCACAACCGATTCTCTGCTCTAGGAGAATATTGCGTTTGTGTGTTCATTTGTGATTGTGTGCTTTATGAGACTAATACATCTGTGTGTTATGTCATCCAATAATACAATAGAGAAGTATTTAATGGTGTATTTTTTTTAGGTTAACCATCTTTAAATTCATACTGATTTGAGCTCTTTGTAGTGCTAATATTCAATGTTTATTGGATAATCGTGAATTGATTCTATATGTTAGAAGCTTTCCGGAAAATAATTTAAAGGATTCGGATCAAAATACTCATCTAAGCAATGTCAAACGTTAAACTGAGTTTAGTGTTACTATAGGTGTGTTGCTACAGGGTGAAGTGCTTCTTTAAAGCATACGCATTGTTAGTTGGGTCAACGCAAGGCCAATGCGTAATCTGAACACAAAGTTTATACGGAATCCTGCCCCTGGACCAATAAGAAACAAGGTGGACAGCGCCAGAGCATCAAGGGATGATCATTGAACATCGATGTTTCCAAAATATGTTCTTCGCGATTTTTTAGGTAGTATTGCGATAGTGTTCTAACGAAAGTAGGAGACTGACTGATAACATGAACACTGAAATCACAACGAACCTGTTACTTTTGCTAAACATTTCATTTCATCAAAACAATATGCTTTCTCAACCTTAAGCTGCTCCCATAAATAACAATTGTTAACTCTCAGATTAACCTACTTGATGACTCAACCAGTTAGACTTGATTTCTCTCTTCTATATTTCCCTAAATTGCATCGATAAATATTGGATATCTTCGGCTTGGATCGCATAAATTCTTAAAATAGTCCAATGGTTCGAAACATCTGCTCTAATGAATTTTTGCAATGCACATGGGCCAAATTTTAGGGGCGGCTTTTTGGCTAGTACCCGAATAAAAAAAAGGCAATATCAATTTCGATTAAGTGGAAACTACGGCGAAATAATACTAATACCCACAAAAAACATTTTACAACCGTTTTGCCCATTTTTTAGAAACAGCGGAATAATGATTTTTTAGTAAAGAGGCAAATCAATAACTTTATTCAAAACTGTGTCACATTTTTTTTTAATTATAAACTGAATCATTATTTTACCTTTTGAAAATTGCACTTTACAGATGCAAAGTTTTTGCGAGGCTTTGAAGAGTCCACAATTGATACATTTAGAATCCTAGAACGCTTAGTAAAAGTTGCCCAAATTTTACGTTTGTGTTGCTAGCGCCCGTCCCACTCCCGAAAGCAGTTCGTGGTGCAATTCGCTCACTTCTGTGCTAATTAAGTTATTTTTTTTTTTTAAGGAAAGGCATTGCAGCAGTATGTGCTAATTTCATCCCCCCATTGAAAATTTATTTCCTCCGTTTTTTACAATTTTGGACCTGTGCTGATCTTACCATTCTAAATAAATATAAAATTTCGGGAGAAATCGCAGCACTCAAAAGCCCGTATAAAAAACTCTTCTGTGTGAAATTTGATCGTGATCGTTCGGTCGCCACTCTGTGGTAAAGGTTTAAGCCCGTCGCAGGTTTATTATTCAGAAGAAATAGAATGCGACTAGAAATGGAATATCTGACAACCGTATCTTTCCAATCCCAGTTGTCGTCGCATGTCCTCAAGGAGGGCAAATCAAGAGGAGCCACAGTACCTACTAATGATGTCAAAAATCGGACGGTTAGTCCGAAAACCGGTACTTTAAGAACGGTTAACCGGTTCTTTTTCGGTTTTTTTCTCCTCCCGGTTTTAACCCGGGCGGTTGTTTGTCCATCCGGTTAAAACTGGAAAAAAAATTCTTTCAAAATCCAATAAATTTTTTATATTTTCTTGATCTTTCAGTCAGTAACTTTCTTACTTGTCCCTTATGAAAAGTTTCGTTTCAAAATTCAGCCCTTCTTAAACATATTTTCGAACACTCCCTAATTGCTGCAGGGTGTGTAAGAGAAACTTACTTATTTGTATGGTCATTAAGAACAGAAGTACTTCAGATATGGTTTTGATTCTTTTTTTATTTGAGAATGGAGAATTTGGGGTGGTCGGGGAAATTTGGTCGCGACAAATTCATTGAGCCTCGTGCTGTGGCTTGCTGAAACCACACGTCCCTAACGTTCATTTCCAAAAGACAGCGAAGGCCCGCTGCTCTCTAGGCTAGAGCATAATGGCAAGTGGCTAAAATGGGAAGCAAACTTGGGGACTTCCCCCTCCCACGCTATCTTCAAATGAATTAGTTTCTCTGGCGCACCCTGTACGTGCATTTTGATTTGATTTGGTATTCGATACGAACACCAGCAATTCGAGTGTGTACTCATTTTGTTTTTACTAAACTTCTAAACAAATCAATGAAAAGACTCAGTTACCCGGAAAACCGGTACTTTGAGCTCGGTTAAAATCGGACGGTCTAACCGGCTTCACAAGAAACCCCTTTATATAGTATTTTCAATTGCATAATTGTTACTGCCTTGTCTAGAATTTTGACAATTCCTAGCGTATACTGGCGTACATGGGTTTTTGATTTCTTCAAGCGTTGTTTTTCAGATAGTGTGACTGCCACAGGACAGGTGGAATTTACTAAGAAAAGTTTGCATTTTAGCAAAAATCAGTATTGATACAAAAGGCTTCTAATTGATCGACACATGCAGGACTAGTAAATTTCAAGTAAATGTCGTTTCGGCAAACAACATAAGCTTGGAATTCGCTTTTTTTGTGTAAAATACCCTATTTTTGAAAACCTGTATCTCCGCCCATATTTGACTCACAAAAGTCGTTAGGATATCATTGGATTGGAAATTTTGTCTACTTTCAAAATTCCAATCATCGTTTTTTCCAAGATAATTGACAAAAAAAAATATTGTTGGAAATGGTAAAAAAGAGCAAAAATATAGCCCTTTTTCGTCCGCCAAAACACAGATTTGCAGATTTGCAGCACAGGGTCCTCAGGGCTGCAAATCTGGATTAATATAGCCAGTAATACTCTAAAATAGATGAGCAAAAGAACGGCGATCTTGCATTTATTCCGAGGTTCATGTTGATTTTGAATGGTCTAAATGGAATTACCTAGCATTTGCCACATATTCCATTACACAAGTTATGGGAATCGGTTCGATTCGATGCCCTTGCGATTCCGGCAGCCGTAACTTCCGAACGAGAATAGATAGCAGGACAGCGTAATTTGGAGAAAATGTGAGCGCCAACTAGCTCTACAAGCGTGCCAAATTCAGAAATATCGAGAAGGGCTAACGAGTTATCGAAAATGAAGGATTGCCAAATATAAAAGTGCGATTATCTTGCTTAATATCGATCGTACAGTGTATAGTATAGTCCAACTTTACACCTTAAAAGTAGACAAGACTGATGACAGGCCTCATCGAGGACCTTATTGCGTAGTGAATTAGGACATTGTGTGGCAAGGAGAATGCTGTACATTTTGCTGTACATTTCCCAATGTTGTACGACAGATCAAAATGCTGTACTGTACTTAACCTAATTTGTTTTCGAACATGCCAATATCGGGATTTGGCTTGGCTCCCCCGATTTAATTGGTTCTTTTGTCATACTCTAAGAATTTTACAGATGACGCACTCATGAAAATAAACGACGTACGAATAGTTAGAGTAGGTACTTCCATCTGCATTTCACTTGAAATCACTGCTTTCAAAATTTTGATGATCGTGAAATCCTATTCACATGGTAAAAAAAATCCCGCACAAAAGTCTCAACACCGTTTGACGGTTCGCCAGCCAAAACAATGCAATTGCATTTTATTTCACAAGAAATGTCATCGCAACAATCAATCAGGCCTGCGACTACATTTTCATCAGTGGCGGATTTACACATTTACCGGTAGCAGGGTGTTGACATTTGGCCGCCCCCACCCCCTACCAAGCTCTACGAGAATATTGCTGTAGGGAGGTAACCGAAATCAACGCGTTTAGCTCTTTGGTTGTTTCCCATTAAATCAAGTTGTGCAAAAATGTGCGGAACACTATTGGTATTTTGGGTCGAAAATTAATATGTACTCCAGGATCAATTTTATTGATCGACTTTCATTGATTCTCTACTTTCCCCTTTGCACTTTAACTTCAAATGCCAGGAAAAGTCTTCAGATTGATGTCAAATAACCGAAAACCGCTGTACGAGTTAGCCTAGTCCTTATAAATCGATATATCCAAGGACCTTGATCATTTTAAATAAAGTTTCAACTTCGTGGGGTCCTGAGCATTCTTCAATTTTTATGTGATGAATATTAACAAAAAACGATATAATAATTTCTTGGTTTGAGCGTCGGTTTGAAGGGTATGTTCTTCTTCCATAATTTATGCATTTAATGCACAATTAAGCAATACCATTCGAATGGTACAATTTTCTTGAGCAAAAACGCCATCAATGAAATTAGTATACGTAATTAAACAATTTCAAATTAGATTTTGAATCTATGTACTTAAAATTTCGCATCGGTTTCAAATACTTTTCTATAACCAACACTTCTAGGATACAATTTTTATATGTTTAGATAAATTTCTAATTTGATTCTGAATTGAATATTTGTAAAACAATTTTATAACGGTACTCTTAGCTAATGAATCTGCAAAGTTGCTTTAGTTTGATTGCTTTTCAACGGCATGGTCTTATTTTTGACGTTGGTAAATTGAAAAATTTTTGGAGAACAATCTTTTAAATTAAATTAACTTACTGCAAACTTAAACTTGAGTAAAGAATTGTAATTATCAGCATTTATTTAAGGAATAAATTATTATATAAAAACAGCGATTGAGTTAAAGAATTTTAAATTTCTCATTTAATCATAGTATATCTAATAGTATCTAGTAGTATATAGTATATCTTCGAATTAACCGTTGCTGAAGGATCAAAACACAAAAAAAATCTCTGTTCTCTGCTAGGGTTGCCAGAATCATTCCTGCTAAGGTTTCCAGATGCCCCGTATTTTACGGGTTGCCCCGTTTTTCTGGTAAAGAAAATTTCATGACCCGTAATTTAAAAAATGAAAAACATGAAATGCACTAGAAACCAATAACATCAACAGTATACGTTTTAAATGAAGATGTCATTCAGTACTGCTATTGTTGATACCCTATGCTTCTTTTTCTTTCTGTCTATTCCCAGGAAAAATTCAACAGAACAGGTGCAATCGAACGATTAAATCCCAAGCCCTGGGACATTGACAAAATTCTTTAGAGTTTTCAATAAAAACAGCCAAAAAAAGGATCACTCTTTACAACTGATTATACAGTGAAAGCTCTCATAAGCGGACAGTCACGGTCTCCGTATTTTTGTTCGCTTAAGAGAGATGTCCGGTTATTGGATAGATTGAAAAAAATATTGCCGGATTAAAAAAAATCTAATTTAATTCATTTGTATTTTTATTAATTCAGTTGTTAACATGTTAACACTTTTGGATACGTATTCGTAAATTTTGAAAAGTTAATCATGTATGGTATGATATTTGAAAAAAATCGAGGACAATAGTTTGGCGCAATTTTGCCCTTTTTTGCTCTATTAGACAGTTTTGGAAATGGGTCTTCAAATTTTTCAAATGGTCAAATGCAATGTATTCGTTACTTGAAATTTTTGTATGTTCCGTTTTTGGCGTAAAGCTGCTTCAAAACAAATTATTCCATGAGCATCCCAAGCTATTCATCTTCTCAAGCAACTTCTTCACTGTTATCACATTCTTCGCCTAAAAATTCCAATTCAACACTGCTATTATGCGTTTGCAAATTACTGCCGGTATTTGTAAATGACTTAATATGTTGGTCGCAATCGGTAACTTTCACTTGTTTGATGCCATCTTGAATGATTTTCAAAACATGCACCCTTATGAAACCAAACCTAAACTAACAATTTAGCAAAAAATGCAAGGGTTTAGCCTTTTTTCAATCGAAAACGTCTGCTAGTAGAACAATTTTCTGGGAACATCTCCAACAAGCGGACGCGGAGCTCCCATTAACGGACATTTCTGAGAATATGAACGTCCGCATGAAACAAATTTGTCCGGATATGAGAGCGTCGCGTCCGTTTATTGGAGATGTGTCGACAAAATGTTCCACATACTACTGTCAGTGTCCGTTCTTTGTAGTGTCCGCTTATTAGAATGAAAGTTACACACAAATCACTGGAAAAACATATGTTCCAAATAATTTGTCCGTTTATTAGAGATATCCGCTTATCGGAGCTGTCCGCAAAGAGAGCTTTCACTGTATTCAATCCTGCTTGGCATAAAAATGGATGTTCTAGTTTCTGCCCCGTAAAAATCGCAAACCCACACTTTATACGCTGGTGGCCCGTAAATCAAAATTCAAAAAGTCAAATTATGAGATTTGAGGTGTCAGACGAAGATACAACAAAAAATGTGCTTGGTTTCGAATTTTGGCCTGCAAACAAAGTAGAGGATTTTTCGCAGATTCGTCTTCAACAATAAATCGATCTCAGTGATTGAATCTCTGATATATCTGGCATTGAAACTGAAATTCGTATTTATTCGGCACTCGATTTTTCCACGGTATTAAATGTGTATGTTATGTGCTTGAATTGAAAAAAAAAAATATTTTCACCAAATTTGCCGCCCTAGGCCCAGCCTACTCAGCCTGCTGGTAAATCCGCCACTGATTTTCATCTTAAATTAATTGAAGTTGAAGGCAAGTTTCCACGGTACATTTTTCGCGGGAGACCTAAATGCATGTTTTTCGCTCAGTGGACATAGTTACATACCTTTACGTCGAGTGTTTTAGTGAAAAATTTTGTTCGGAGAGTTCAATACTAAGCTTTCATTTGAAATGAAATTCCAAACAAATTTTCTACAAAGCCCAGTTGAACTATGGTGAATTGCGCTTAAGAGTTACATACTATCTACTATCAATTATCAATATGCCTGGTTTACATTTACCGCCCCTTAGGTGTACTAAGGGGCGGTAAATGTAAAAATAGTACACTATAGTGCCATATGGAATTGTTCATGTAGCTGTAGCTAAGACGATGCACTTGGCGTTACCGTAAATTTGAAACAATTAAAACAGCATCCTTTTTTATCAATTTATGTATGTATATTCCTCTTTATTATATATCAAGGGTTTTCAATGGATCATTATACTTTATCTCTAAGTTTCATTTATGTAATTTATCATTTTTGTTCTCTTGTTTACTTTATGTCATGTTTTTGTTTATTTATTCCTTTTTTTTAAGTTGACAGTGTATTGTTGTGTGTTGTACATATTTTTCATTTATTTGTGTATTTTATGAAACATTCAAATATTTTTTTTTATTTATTTATAATCCTGTACTATCCTTTCAGTTTGTTTTTAAAAATCTATTATTATTATTATTAATATACAGTTATATATTAATAATAAAAAACATTTATTTTTTTTTGTGTTTTACACTTTATTTTTGTTTTATATTCATGAAGAATTTATTTTTAACGTTCTTTTTAAATTTCTATCAAAAACCAATTTTGTTTGTTTACATTCTGTATAATCATGTTATGGATGATTTGTGGAAGATTTCCGTCTGTTCTTATAGTAAAGAGTTGATTTCAGGACAAGCAGATTTTTGACGAGTTTTACCAATCTACGTACGATGTATGTAATTATTATTCAGTGAATATGGATGGGATACGTTGTATATGCGCACATTTATATAATGAAGTGACGTTTTTTTGCATTTTTTTTATTATTGTGTATAAATAATAAATAAAGCTTCTGTTAGAAAAACAAAGACTTTTATACTATTTCTGTTCTATGATGTATGTATTCGTAGTTTTACACTCTATAAAAATAAGTATGGTTTGAAAATATTTATTGTAGTTTTTTGTTTTATGAAAATTTTGTTTTTTTAATTTTTGGGGAAGATACTTTTGTCCTTTCGATGTGATTATTTTTGCATTCATACACTTTTGTATATTTTGTTGGTTAATGCCTTTTCTCGCATATTCCATTTGTCGCGCTTTTCCAGCTTATGTTTAAAGTAAATCTGTATTTTGTATTGGTTTTGTATAAGTACATATGTACGGCCGGCGATCAAGCCAGACAATCATATGTATATTATGTAATTACTTCAGCTAAGTAGGAGTACTTTAATGTGCGTTAAGAAAATTCATATTGTTCTTGTCCGTCTATTGTTCGAAGTTTAGTATGTTTTATGTTGATAGCAGGTTCATTTTTTTAAATTTACGTATTTTTTAATATATGCTTTTAGGTTTTTAACATTATGACATTATGTGTATTTATAGTTGTGTTGTGAACTTAAAAATAAACTATCTTTCATACTTAACACCTTTACACTTAGCAAATATAAAAGTGTTCTTATACGAAGGGGTGATAGCGAGATGCTCATTAGAATCACAAGAAAACGTGATATACATATGTGCGCAGTATTGTAATGATTTTGTTTTATTTTTATTTTAGTGACGAAGAATAAGCCAAATGTTTTAACATATTTGGATGTTGTGAATTGGTCTGAGAATTATGAAACTTTTTCCTTCTCAATGGCTGCATCTTATTTCTGCTTTAATAGAAAGCTTACCATGTAATGATAATTACATACTAGCTATTCTATAATATATTTGTGTAATCATATCCATATAATATGTAGGTATGCAATATACAACGTGTAACATTTAGTTAATTATTCTTAACTAGTTTTTATTCAACTTATCATACATTTTTTTCCATTTATTTGATGATCATGCCGTCGTCAAAATTCATTATATTTCTACGCCAAAACATAAGTAAATTTATGTATATATTTTTCCTAATTTATTTTATACTAATTTACATTTTTGTTTTACAGTTTACTTTCATGTTATTTTTTTCATTCGTTTTGTGTTATTTTTACCCTAAAATATATTTATTTTATATGTTTCGTTTTTATAATGTAGTTAAAGCATTTTGTTTCACATTTTCAAATGTTTTTTTTCTTTCTTTCTTCTTGTTTTGTCGTTTTTCCTACTGCATTCAAATAAAAGGACTGATGTAAAAGAATAAAATCAATTTGCTGTTTGGAAACCACCTTATGTATGTATTTGTTTAAAACCATTAGATTGTAGTTTTAAATAATTTGTACTAAGCACATTTAATTCACATCTGTGTTACACAGCACGGCATATCTGGATATCTGAGCAAATATTTGTTTCTATTAAACCAGAAGTTGTTTAATCAATAAATTTGAATAATGTATATTTTTTCAATTTAGATAAATTAGGTCAAATATTAAACGTAAAAACCCTTGCTCAAATTGATATCTAAAACAATTAACAAATAAATGAAAAAAATATTTTTAAACATTTAATAAAAAATGATACATATTGAAATTCAACTGACATAATCCGTAAAGAGATTTTATACCAAGCAAAAGATTGTGGTAATTTGAACATATTAATATATTAATTGGCAGCTACTATTGCGGGGTTAACTCTTTTGCGATATAGATCAGAGACAGGATACGATTTCCATTTCCTATCATGTAAAGGAACACAGCAATTTTTCTGCGGCAAAGTCTGTTGCAGACACTGCCACTTTCACCTTCATATCAGTTTATCTAACCCATTTTCTGCCATTGGTTCGTTCACGAACCATTAATGTCTTATTTTATTTAACTGCAAAAATGATTTTTTTTAAGGATGAATTAAACTGTTGCTTTCTAGGAACATTGAAATTGTCCATATACATTTTTTTTTAATTTCGAAATTTGCTTTTTTGGGTGAATAATAACGGTAAATTTTGCCAATATTTGTCCCCGTGATCCTTGTCGGAATGACGAACCATTAGCGGAAAAGGATATCTTGTGTACACTTAGAAGAGACTCGACATTTCCTATGCATGCCTGTCGGCTGTTGAAAGAAATGCATTCCAAACTCGCATAAATGTTTATTTAAGAATGGGAAAGACTTTATTCTATTCAAAATTCAGTTACAGTAAAACCCCGATGTTTTGGACCCCAATAAACCGGAATGCCGATACTCCCGATATGGATTAATGCCAAATTGTTTTAATTTTGATTGGAACTTTTCTATCGTTTATTCTTGTGTTCTGTAAACTTAATGAAATGTGTATTTCGAAGACAAGATTATTAAAGTTATAAAATTGTTAATTTTGCAATGATTTACCGTGAGAACCCTTGTCACCTGCGACTAGACTTCAATTCACTGTTTTGTTTTTTTTGTTTGATACAATTTACTTTCCGCTAAATATATTTTTGAAGAACAACGTGTCGTGTGGGCCGAAATCTGTCGCCAGGAATTAATAGTGGCACAAACAGATAGTCCAGATCTGGCAGAACATAATCCCTAGAGGTCTCCTCAATTTGGGAAGTACCACTCTGAATTGCGTGGGCAAAATAAGTTCACTGATTGTTGATGAACCTGTCCGACCAAATGTTTTTCATGGTCGGTTGGCAGATTATAATCACAGCATTTTTGATAGAAATTTAAAAATTGTCTCTCATACAGTCGTAAAATGTGTATGCAAAATCATAGAGACTGTGACTGTAACGTGTGAATCGACCTTAAGAATGCTCTTTTTTTACAAATAAACACGATGAATGAATGTTGTAAATTCTACCCAAATATCACAATATAGCATGACCAAGCAAAATAAATTGACTAAAAGTATTTTATATCGTTTTCCGTCATTGGTTCGTCAGCGAACCATTTTTTTCCTCGTAATCCGCGAAACCCAAAAAATTAAAAACGCATTTTTTTCTCCAAACCTAAGCTCAAACATCAAGAAAATTTTATAAAAAAAATCTTCGTCGAGGTGCGGCAGGAAATGATGGCATCTGAATCGTACTCCAGCGACGTTTTTCATTTCCTTCAGCTATAGTTTCCAATCCCAAATAGCAAGGATTTTCAGGAAATGTGGACACAATGCTGCTTTACAAGTGAGTGAAGATTCAGGAAAGTCGACTATGAGGTCCTCGAATTGCCGAATATGTTGGATTGAAAAAAAGATAAACTCGGGAGAATTTTTAACTTATACTCACCCTTTTTTGGGCGACTGCAATTTCTAGATCCAAATGAATATAGGCTTTTGCAATTTTGAGGAAATTTAAGTGTTGAGCAGTCTTACAATTGAGCCTCGGAAAAACAGTCTATAGGTTCCCGAGTTATTGAAAACGCAGTTGCTTGTTAACTGACTGAATGAATTCAGAAGTGACCGAGCGGACTCTGATTCCTAATTGATCAGGTAACTCGTGGTCAATAACTGATCAGATTTAATATCTAACCGTATAATTTTCTGAGCGACTTCTTTTTCTTATTTGCATCGTAAAACCAGTAAAGTGTAGGTAGATTCAATTGTCAGTCAATTGAGGCAATTGGGATTGCTTAATTCCTCCAGTCAATATATTTCTTCTTTCATCACACTAACAAAAAACGCGCGTCGTTCAGTAGGTGGAGGCGAGCAAAATTCAGTGATCCTTTTATGAGTGATTTTTAAAAATTCGGTTTGACTAAAAGTTAAGTAGCCTATTAAAATTGGTAGCAAATTTTGGGTAGGTTAGAGTTCTGGAAAACAACCAGCCGGAACGTAACTTGCCTGTTTTTCAGCATGTTCTCTAATAAATCTGGAAAGAGACGATGGAATTCATGCCATTCCTTTTCATTGATGAATGAAGTATTTCCTACAAAAAAAAAAAACAAATCTCCCAGTTTGTGTTTATCTGTCTAAATTAGCTTTTTGATGAAGTCAATGAGCCTTTATTTGGAAACTTCTGATCTGATTTGATTTTGTGGAACATTGAGGCTAAGTGGGGATTCACATTATGGACAGGATTTACTAAAACCACTAAATTAATCGAGTCAACACCCGCCTACTAGATTAAATCATGTGTCATTAAATTCAAAATACATCGTAGAATGTACTTGCATTTCCAGTACAATATGGTACAACTGTCAACTAAATATTGGATTTAGTAAATCCTGTCGATAGTCTGAATCGCCCCTAATTCTAGGGTACAATTTACAAAGTGTCGGGCTACTAAAAAGCCATGGTCGAATCGAATAACCTCGTCATTGGCGTAACGTACGATATTCTCTGTGTTCGATGCAGGGGCCACAATTCCGTGCAGAAGATGGATTACCCATATGGGAAACCTGACCAACAGCTCGGGGCAGCAAAATTCGAACTATCACATTTTGTATTGATTTCAAGATATTTCGAAGTCTGCAGATGCCGCACGCATCTCTGCAAAAGTGATCGCTTTGGTCAGTGGCAGCCTTACATATTTGCCGCCTCTACAAGTTTCAGCTCTCTTATTTTTAGATCCGACGATTTATCGATTGATACTTGATTTGTACAACATAGCTGGCAAAAAAAGAATCGAAATATGTTAAATTTTTAAAATCGAAATTAATTATCCGTCCTTTTAAATGTTTCTTCTGGACACGAGGCGTTTGAATAAAGTTAAAAATGCCGCTTCAAAACCTTCGAACCGGAGCTTCAGCCTACTCTGCATCTACCTCTGGGTTTGGTGTAGATACTTTTGACGAAAAGTGAGTAAAATGAAAAGAACCGCGAATAGTAGTGTATTATCTATAGTAATGTCTTTGAAGCTTTTAGGAACTCAAAATGATGTCCCTATCACGGGTTACTTTTAGATATTTATTATACAGGGTGGGCCAATTGCAAGTTCGTTTTTAAATCATAGCCGTTTTTCGCTCGAAATCTTGATAGAAAGTCAGTATCATACCTCCGCGAAACGAAATGAGTCGCTTTACGCTTGAACAACGTTGGGAAATATTGAAAACTTATTTTCAAAGTGAGTGCTGTCTAGCCCAGAGCCAGTTACAGAGCCATGTTATCCGACTTTTTTTTACCGAAATTGAAGACATAGATTTGGACGACCTCTGATTCATGCAGGATGGCGCGCCATGCCACAAAGCCCATGCCACAATCGATCTTTTACGCACCAAATCGTGTTATCAGCCGTCTTGGCGATGTTAATTGGCCACCTCGGAGCTGCGATTTGACCCCTTTGGACTTTTTTTTGTGAGGAACCGTGGAGGACCGATGTTATGCCAACAATCCAAAAACGATTCAAGCACATAAGGCCAATATCATCCCGAAACCATAAACAGGGTCTTGGAAAATTGGTGTGACAGAATGCGCTACTGCCGCCAGCCGTGGTAGCCACTTGAATGAAGTTGTATTCCATAAATTAATGGGAGATTACTTACTTTCTAATAAATCCATAAGACATGGAAAAAAATTAGGTTTTGTTCATTTTATTGCATTTTTAAAAACGAACTTGTAATTGGCCCACCCGTTACTTATGTTTAAATTCCTGGAGCATCGCATTTAACCTTTAATAGAGAAAAATGTTACAAAAACTTGGTTTAGTAACCAAATTCCCAGGAATACATTAACTGCAATTTTCCCTCAAGTTCTGCTACTTCAAAACGGAAACTGCTCGATTTCTATTTTTTCCGTGTTTGTAGCTGCAGGCCTAGTTCCCAGTACCCGAGAGATGTCGTTCTTTTGCATCTGGAAAGTAGTTAAGGTCCCAGAATTCGGGGAAAATTTATTATGGTGTCTCAGCAGAACAGTAGAGAATCTCTGTGAGGCAATTCCGAAATGTGGTGCCGCTGGTGTACGTCGTAGAAATTGTTGATCTTAGTCGATAAAGCGAACAGAAGTGTCTTACCAAAATTAATCTGCTCCGAAAGGAAAATGGATTTTCATGTTTTTTCTGTCCTTATCAGAAAATTTACAGAGGTAATTGAGTACGAATCAATTATGGTGTTTTTCAAAATTATGGGGATTAGGTTGAGCATTGGTTTTTAAACCTTGGAGACTATTTTAGCCATAAAGTTTTTTTAGACAAAAAAATTTCTTCATTAAATAATAAATATTGTATATCTTTAAAATTTCCTGTTTTAGAGTTAATATTTTGTACCAATGGCTACCAACATAATGGAGACTTTCGGGTGTCAGTACGAACTGGGTTTGACGTTGAGGAAACTGACCTATTTTTCTTCTTCTTTTTTGTATGGAATAGTATAGAAGAGGGGAGTTTTTTTTCATGCGGTATCGTTTGACTTTCAGTTGCTGTTATTATTACGTATATAAGGAAGGAAAGTTATTATTAGAAGGTCCGATATTATAAAAAGATTGACCAACGATAAAGCGATAGCAATTAGTAACTCAATCTAACTTTTTGTTTAGTGTGCATCTACACAAAATACTTCTAAGTTGGATTTGAACCTAAAATGGAATTAACGTTCCCCAGATTTTAATAATTTATTTAATTGTATAAGTCGAATGGGAAACTTCGAACACAATGTTTATGGGAGCGTTACGGCATAGCGCGATAGTATTTTGATTTTAGTATCACCGAAGCCTTATAAAAAAAAAACTTCTAAAGGTTGGGGACTATGCCGTTTCTATGAATTGATTTTTAAGAGCTAAGAGCTGTAAATACAAATTAAGGAAAGAAGATGGTTACAAAAAAATATTAGGCCAATCGCTTAATCCGTATTCCAAAAGAAATATATAATAGACTGAGCAACCAGGTCTAAAACTATTTGCATTTTTCCAGTTTCACTCTGCCATATGCTGTTAAAAACAAATTGTGTATTCGTATATGTGCCTTAATTATAAAGTTTGTAATAGAAATATACAATACAATAATCATTACTTTCCTGCTGTCTATTTCACAATTATAATTAACTGGATTCACACAATTCTGCTTCGATTTCATTTAATCATAATTTATTTTAGTTTTTTTCGTTGCCAAAAATTTATTTGAAGTTTTGTTTTTTTCTTATCAAGTAAGCCCTTTGAAAGTGCATCTATTTCACTTGTCTGTGATATTTTTTCTATCTCAGTTTTTGAGAAAATCAGTCATCAAATTTAAGGAATAAAAAAAAATTATTTCCAAAAAGTTATTAGTCAAATTCAATAGAAATTCTGATTTATAATAATTGATAGCACAAAATATTCATTAAATATCTTAAAAAGATTGTTGCAAACAAAAATTTACGTTTGCAACATTTTTGTTTTGTTCTAATTTTAAAATAGCAACATCATTTTATTATTGTTCAAATGTGTGTCTGCATGAATGCATGTGGGTCGATGAAGCAATGATGATGAATTAGTAACTTTCAGTATTCATATTGATAAGTTCTGTAATCGTTTAAGTCAAATAAATTAAACAAATTTCATTCTTTTTGGAATTTCAGACTTATAAATAATGTTTTAAACAATTCTTTAGGAGCAGCTAAACCAATTCAATTGTGTTGATTTTATTTGGGCAGTGTGCCGCCATATTGTCACAATAATTTAAATTTTAATACACATGGGTGGATAACAATAAGTTATACAGTTCAATTTGTTTTTCGAGCTATCCATGTTGTTATTACCCAAAAAATAACTAACACTCGACGACAGAAAACAAAAGCACGCTTAATGTAACTTTCTTTAAGTATAACAATAATACCAATAGGGTGATGAAACTGTACCATCCACAGCATATTTTGTTTTACCCTAGCAACAGAATATACAGGACAATAATCAGCTCAAATAAATTTTGCCTATAGAACTCCAAGTAGAACCCACTAACGAAAACATCACTACTTGATCAAAACAACATGTTTGGACAATAATTCTCGATTGGAAGACATACAAAACATAACAACAACAAAAAAGGGATTAACATCTAATGGGATTATTACAAATCCCCCTATTTACTGGCTATGGTATTGTTCTTATTATAAAAAAAAAAAAAAAAACCAAAAAAGAAAAAATGTTTGCCTTTGCAATAGATTTTTGAAATATTTCATGATAATAATTTTTCACTAAAATTAAACATTACAAATATTACAACCATAAATTTCATCAAATTTTTACGTTTTTTTCTTTTCTAACATTAAATGCTATTTTAATGTTTTTGTATATTTTTTAACTATTGTAATAATAAATGACAATGATGTGTTTAAGTGTGTGAATATTTTGTTTTAAATTTGTTCATTTATTTTTATTAATTTATTTTTTGTTTACCTATATACACCTAAAATATATATTTTTTCACATGACAA
This sequence comes from Microchrysa polita, assembly GCA_949715475.1. NCBI lineage: Eukaryota > Metazoa > Arthropoda > Insecta > Diptera > Stratiomyidae > Microchrysa > Microchrysa polita. Next base: position 134,381,835 of record OX454415.1, on the reverse strand, counting down.
TATATTAACTTAAACTATATAAATTCTTACTCAATTTTATGCATGTAATGTATGTATGTATATTTTTTGTTGTTTTCGTTACGAAATACTTTTACTTTAGTGTCATTCCACCATTTACACCTAAATTGTATGCATATTGAGCTTAAATTGTGTATATTTTATTTTACTATATGTATGTATACATATAGCTTTTACTATACATGTGATAAAAAATAAATTAGTTGAAAATATAAGTAATTTACTGGATGTACAAGGTGGAACAAAAGTTAACGTCAAGCCGAAAATAGATGATAGCGCACACACGGTGCCCGCTACAAAATTTGTTTAACCTATTTTTACAGTTATATGCAATCAAAAAATAGTAGAAAAATCTATGGCTTCTTATGATGGTTCACGACCTGTAACTGCAAATCGTAATATTTTTAATATTTAAGTATTTCTCAGATTTTCTTTTTGAGCTATAACAACAACAAAATGCTGTTACTGTGCGTGAACAGTGAACAATCATAACTAGCCGTGCATTTTTTCTACTATATTTTGATTGCGTATAACTGTAAAAATATATGACTGAATTAAAAAAAAAAAAAGAATTTGTAGCGGGCATCATGTGTGCTATCATAAACGTTCGGCTTGACGTTTACTTTTGGGACACCCCGTATGCAGGTCAGTGTCTGTTTCTTAAGTATTACCCAATAATGTTCTTCCTTGAAAATACATATGTAATGTATTGATTTAAAATTGAAATTTTACATAAATTATATTGACTGCATTCAGAAGTAGCCGAGAGAACACAACAAGAGCGATATCATAAAATATTCAAATAGATTCAAAATCGAACGGTTCCATTCTTCCCTCTAAATGAAGCTAGAATTCCCCCCAAAATGATAGAGGACAAGTCTATATAGGCATAGGTATAAGGACAGAAAATGACCAAATGAGCCCGGCGCATTCGGTAGCTCAGTGGCAGAGATGTCTATCTCTGAGTTGCCGGTGCGTGGGCTCGAATCCCACTGTGACCCATGAATGCTCCTACGGCAGAAGGTTCTTCGATGTAAATCGTCCCGGAGCTACCCGTTGTTAAAAACGGCCAATAGCTGACAAGACCCCCTTCGATTCATGAGAAAAAAAAAACTCACACGGGGAATTTTTCAGATACAACCAAAAATTATTTCATCAAATTCTACTTGCACTTTCGCCTGACCCTTTTGTCGATGAGACTTAACCCTCGTACCCTCGTGTGGGGAGACTGGGGAGCGTATTGTAAAGGTGAATGACACAACTTTCGAAATGGTTTGTTTACTAGCGGAGTATCGGTATGCGCTCGTAGGAGCTCTAAGTCAGGCTCATCGAATTAGGAAGTTGTTAATCGTAGCATGTCAAGGGTAAAGGAGGTATTACACTATCAAACAAAGTTTGACCAATGACGCTAAAAGTTTGTCCCACTATAATAGCAAAATAAATGACCAAAAATGTGTTTCACCAAAAATGAATGACCAGCGTGGTCATTCATTTCTGGTCAAGCATTTGACCTTAGTGTAAAGGGTGGCCCAATTGAACTGCAACCAAATGTAGATAACTGTTAGGGTGGTATTACACTATCAAATAAAGTTTGTCCAGTGGGTCACACTAAATTTGTCCAACATTTGCAATGACGAAAAGTGTTTTTCGAGACCTATTACACTATAGAACAAACAAATTACCAATTGGTTTGGCCAATGACGTAGTCAGTCAGGTTTCGAGTCAGTTGTTTCACCAAGGCAAATTACCTATCACACTAGTATGACCGTTTCAAAAAAAAATTACCAAAGCTAACTCCAATATGTATTTAAAGTGGTTATTGTGCATTGTTTCATTTCTTTATCGAATTTGCAAAGGTTTAGTTGAATAAATGTTTGTTCTGTAGTAAATCAGTTGAATTTTGTTTGCTTGAAGGCGTAATCTTGCCTCTTGCTATTTAAAATTTCAGAACACGAAAAGTGACCGCCGGGAGAATGAAAAGAATGTTAGAATCAAAAAAGGTGTATGGATAACTTAGGGAAAATTAGAGTAGCAGCTGGCTCTTTTTACAAATTTTCTGTGTATTTCATGCAGGGGCGTACTCAAGAAAATAAAGAAAATATTTCGAAAGGGGTTTTAGGAATAAGGTTGACGGTGCTCATATTTTATAACTACTCAGTGCATCCAAAGCACTGAGGTTATACTAAAGAACACTGGGAAATTATCGTGAGAGTTAAAGGGACCATCAGATTTTTTAACCTCCAAAAAATGTTCTCCGCCTTCTCGTTTGTAGCTTGAATAATAGGGTCCTCTTTTATTTTTACAAAAATGGAGTCTTCTAGTCACTAATCAGGTTCTTTCCCACATCTCATCCAAAATTGCGGAAAGAGAAATTCAAAATTAACTGCAGATCTTAGTCTCAAACTAGTGGAAAAATTGGGAAACACCGGGGAGTAGTTTCAGTTGTCCTACTTCTAACCTGAGAGTCCCTACTATCAATTTTTGTCCAATGATCAGCCTTGGTTCATAATAAAATTCTAGAAGTGAAAGCAGAAACAGAAGAATTAAGTTGCTACAGATTACTCGTATGTCGGGCTCAAAACTTAGACATTGTACTTTTGAAGTTAAAAAAAAAAATGATTCGCGAAACGGTGAATGAACATGAGTGCGTGTTTTATTTTAAACAGATTTTTCATCCAAATATCATCACCAAATTTCGGAGAGGTGAGAACCCCTAAAACCATATGTAGGATCGCCATAATAGTTTCAAGTCATTCATTGTGAGTCCGAATAATTTATTGTTGACACTATATGGGAGGTTCCAAGTTGTTGTGAAAAAAAAAACTTTTACAACCAGAAAAATTCGAGAAAATGATTGAAACGGCGTGCGTTTACCAAAATTTTTTGGTAGGGATGAGATCGCCTATAGAGTTGTGTCCTGAACACGCAGATTGTTCCAGTCGAAGCTATTACCGAGAATTTATCAAAACAAACAAATTAATTTAAGTTTTGAATTTTCCAATATCCCACAGTTTGCACAAACGTATAAATTTGTCGCTATTTTTTTTATTGATCATTAAATGCACCCAATCGAATCATTTCGTTGGACCACCATGCGTCACACCAAAAATTCGTAATTTTTGAATGACCGTATGACCAAAAACTGCAAAACAAATTTGACCAAGGCTGTGTTTTGTTATTACACTAAGGTCATATGTTTGACCCGAAATGAATGACCACGATTGTCATTCATTTTTGGTCAAACACGTTTTTGGTCATTTATTTTGCTATTACACTAGTGGGACAAACTTTTTGCGTCATTGGTCAAACTTTATTTGATAGTGTAATACCTCCTTTAATCTGTGACCGCTAATGATAGCGCCCTCATATTTTGTTCCACAGCAGTTCACCTTGTTGTGTTTAAGCATCCGCAAGCGCTTGCGCCTGAGTGTTGTGAAAAACATTTTATCCGTGATGGAAGTAAAACGTAACAGTGTGATTGGGCTATATTTGGCTGGAAGGCCGGAAGTGGAAATTGTTCGTGCTCTTCAACACCTAAATATGTATCAACAAATATTTCGTGTCTCGAACCATAGCTCGTTACAATGAAACTGGTAGGGTTGCTAAACGATATGGTGGTGGCGGAAAAAACTGTATCAACACCGGAAATGGTACGGAACATCAAGGCTTGAATTCGCCGAAATCCTCGACGGAGTGGCAGAAAAATGGCTGCTGAGCTGCACATTTCGAAATCAACAATTCAGCGAATATTGAAAAAGGAGCTCAATGTTAAGACTTACAAAATACAAAAAGGACAACATCTCAACCGAAACCCAAAAAAAAAGTTAAATTCGATAGGGCGAAAGAGCTATTGCGATTGCACGAACCTGGCCAATTACCAAATATCGTTTTCTTCGGTGAGAAAAATTTCCCTATTGAGCAATTTATAAATAAACAAAACGATCGTGATGATGCGCTCAAGGCAGCTCTTCGCCGTGAATGGGCAAAAATACCAGAGGCTCACATTCGTACAGCTTGCGATTCGTTTGTCAACCGACTCAAAGCCATAGTTCGCGCTAATAGTGGTCACATCGAAAATTTGAATAAAATTTGAAAATATAATTGTATTTCAACATTTTTTGCTTATGTTCATAATAAATAAAAATTAAAATTATAAAATATAAAATTATGTATTAAGTAAATAAAAAAATCCGTTAGCCAAAAGTTGCAGTTGCATCTGTGGACAATTTTTTTGCAGTTTTGGACATACGGTCAAAAATTACCAATTTTTTGTGTGGCCCATGATGGTCAAAAGAAATTACCATTTAACGATCTATATACAAAATAACGAAATTTTTAATAATTTTTGCAAATTTTGGAATATTGGAAAATTAAACAAAAATTTATTATAATAATGACATCGAAGAAAATATTTTTAATAGTAAAATTAAATTTGGTAATAGCATCGAAGTGGATGCTACGTGTTCTAGTTTGTAATTTTGCAAGTCACATGTCGCTTGAGCCATTTTTCCACATTTTTGGTCGTAAAAGTTCCTTTTTCAGTCAAAGTGAGCCGACCCTCAGTGTGAACTCTTGTTGTAGCATTTCAAACTAAAAATTAAATGCCGCTCCTTTAACGCTTCGTAAATTCCTTAGCACGTTTCAGGGACAATTTTGTTGATGGACGTCTGCGGTAATTGATATCTAGATGGCATAATACCAAAATACCCCACGGTTCAAATTTTTACCACTATTAGAAAGTGAAATCCGTTTTCATATACAGTCGAACTTCCCTAAACGGACACTTCTAATAACCGGACATTTCTCATAAACGGACACTTTTATTTTCCCCAACGTTTTTCCTTATATTATACTAGAAAAATAACTTCCAATAGCCGGACACTCTCATAACCGGACACGGACAGTGCTTTTATACCCTTTCTGAACAAGCAAGTCTCTATTAAACGGACAGTTCCACAAATAAAATTCGAAATTCTTGCATTACAGAATTGTATTTCGAGCAAAGAAGTTTTGAAATTACCGGATAATCGCCTTTTGCTTAAAGCAAAATTCACTTTCCGGAAATCGATGCACAAATCTTGTTTATCTCTCCGTGTAGGTGGAATTTCTTAGAGATTCAGGAGTTCAATTTATGTCGCGCTATTTAATCGTGCAGTTTTCTATTCTTTTAAAATATGAAAAAAATTTAAAAAAAATGTTTGACGATGTAGCAATTAAAATTCAGTGTAATTCAAGTATTGAAAGTGGCAATTATCCAGAAAAATTGGTTTATCCGATACATAAAAAAGGTAAAATTTAACTCATAGAGAACTATAGACCAATGTGTGTGGGATCCAACATATCGAAAAATTTCGAAAAATGCCTAGTCCCAAATCGAAAGACTACTCACCATACCAACCTTATTAATTATGTATTTCGCAAAATCAAATGGATTTAAATCTGATTTAAGTACGACTGATGCTATCGCGAAGGTCGCAGAATGTATTTCTGATTCGCTATACAAAGGAGCTTGTCCATGTCGTGCTGAAATCACTTCGCTCAGGATGGTAGCATGTTTTTTTAAGTCAAACTCTAAAATCATACAAAAATTATGATTTTAAACACAAGAGAAAATTTGTCATAAGAGCTGACTGCGCCTCTAAATTTATCACTTAGTTCTCCGTATAACTTTTTTTTTTGGTTAACAAACCATTCACGAGCCCACACTGTGCATACTCCAACCGGCGACTTTTCTTCTTTGTAAATGAAAAGAGTCTTTATAAATTGTGCCATTAAACCAGTGGCGGCTCCTCAGATGAGGCAACTGAGGCGGCGCCTCACCTTCATTTTCGTCGAGTTATACATTTTAATTTATCACAAAACATAATTAATCTAATATGTATGATAAAAAACCCTAAATATATCTTTAAACTAGCTTGCAAGTTCCTTTACACAATCATAAAGTCCCAAAAATATTTTTTGTACACCAATTCATACATGTGAGGCGATAATTTTTCCGCCGCACCATCCCGAACAGCAACTCAACACGTATCAAAACATTCACCCGATTCTCTATGGGAGAATGTACGGGAAAAAAAATGCCAGTGAGGCGAAACAGAAATCGCCTCAGCGTGTGTATCTGAATCGAAACAGTGCGATGATTTGTTCTCGCTTTGTTGTACGTATGCTTTGCGCATTGAAATGTAGCTCTGCAAAATGAGGTTGAGATAAGAACTTACTCAGCATATACTGAGGTTTTCTATTTTATGTATTTTGGTTGAAATAGAAAAAGATGATGTCGCTTCTTGCATATGATTTGAGAAAGGCTCGATAGTTGTGTGATTTTTGTCGCTGTTCATTATTACATTTTAATATTTTGACGCCCAAACTTTTCAAATTGATTTTGATTGTTTTTTAATTTATGCCGAAACGCCAAATATTTAAAATGGGATATTATAATGCATGAGATTTCGGTCAAATTTTAAGAAAGGGCAGTCTAGCATGATTTTTCTACACCATTTAACGAAAAATGGCCCATGCTGATAATAATCAACTGGCCTTTAATTTCAGCTTTTTAGCTCGTCTATGTTCAGTGCTATTTTTGTCCCTCGGATTGAATATTCCACTTGCGATTTAAAAGAAATAGACCAATAGATCAATTTGTGTCGTCTGTCACTGTTTTCTTCAGAGCAAAATCTATAAACCTTTTTTTGATTTCCTCCAACCAGATTTAACAAAATATTAACAGTGTTTAAAATTCATGCTGGTATGATTCAGCTCCAAAATGAATCCTGATAAAATAACTTGAATGACAGGGAAATATGAAACTCGTTCCTTACAAGGTCTCTAACTAGGAAAAGCAAAGATGTATACTATTTGTCACTAAAATCCCTTTCAGATGAAATAAAGTTAAATTCTGCTACCTTCGCGTAGAGACGGGAAGCGCCCTTCCCTGCTTCCTCTGGCTACACCCATGTTGAATAAAGTTGTAATTGTAAAATTATTCTCTATCAATGTAACAACCCCCTTCCAATGTGTTTTTTTCGCCTCATCTATTTCCATGGGCACGAGCCGCCACTGCATTAAACAAAGTAAAATTGATTTCCCATAGAACAAAACTTTATCTAACTGTACCTTTGCAATTTCGACAAAGAAATGAAAAATGCCAAATAACCACTAAATGCGTAAAAGTGGAGCTAATTTAGCTTTGGACATATTTTTCTGAAACGGTCATACTAGTGTGATAGGTCAATTGGTCTTGGTCAAATAAATGACCCCAAAACCCAATTGACTTCATCATTGGCCAAACAAATTGGTCATTAGTTTGTTCCATAGTGTAATAGGTCTTAAAAAAACACTTTTGGTCATTGCAAAAGTGAAACAAATTTTGTTTGACCCACTGGACAAACTTTATTTGATAGTGTAATACCACCTTGAGGCACACAAGTGTTCCTAAAATGTCAGAAGTTGCATATAATTGGAGGCAACCAGCTCAAGGCGAACACCCGCCTTCCAAACCCTCACAATATAAAGTTAATCGCCCAACATTGCAGTCCACCCAACCTCCGTGGCAAAACATATTGGTAGCCCTAAATTTAGCGTGTTTTCCTAAATTGGCAGCATTCACGGCTTCTGAGCGGCTATAGTGCGCTTATGCATTTGAATATATTTTTACTGTGGAATTTGAATTGCTGAATTCTGTGTAAAAATTCACTAGATGAAGTGCTTTTAGCTATAAACAGGATGAATAGATGCAATGTCTTGAGTTTAAAGACTGCATGAGTTTATGTTTATTGTGGTGATATCATGTGGGTACAAACTCAGCTTCTTGGTTTTGTGGTATAATTTTATAAAATAGGAGAGCCACCAATAGGACAAACAAATATTTAGCAAAATTAAGCAGCATTTGATAGCAATACGGAAGAGAATGGGAAGCTCTAAAGGTCTCAGTCGTCTCTCAATTAAAAAAAAAAGTGATAAAAAATCTATACTAAGCGTTCAAAACGCAGGGACTCAGTCAGGATTTCGTTTCCGGAAGGGCCAACCTCTGGAAAATTAGCTACTTTATTTCTATCGCGTACATGACAGAAAATACAACCGGCGAATTGCCAACCTACTCGACGCAGGCTGTACATGCTGAAATGTGTCAAACTGACCTAGTGAAACTTGCATTTAGGATTCACTAGCTATAAACACGTCACAGCTGATTGATTCCTTTGAAAATAGCAAATGAGATCTTTCCACATAATGGGCATTAAGTACTGCGTTGCAAGATATGTGAACGCGAAGAGTTCCAGTACACTTTTTGTACACATGTAGAAGACCCCTGGCTAATCCATTCTTCACCGCGTTCCACAATATACTCCTCACCAGCGCTCAGGACTCGTGCGCGCTTAGCTTAAACCTCTAAGCTCACATGTAGTCAGATATGAGGAGAAAATAGAAAAAGGTTTCTAATAAGTAAGAAAACATTTCTGTTTAATATCGCTGTGACGTAAAAACTCTACCAAAAATTGCAGCGTTGAAAATTATCTAATGGCAAATAAATAAAAAAGGAGATTTTACATTTGTTTAGAAAGCCTAACCAAAAACAGATTTCATTCGGTAATCCAGTATTAAGTATAATGACAATAATTTTGGTTAAATAATTATATGTTAAATACGATTCCACTGAGTTCACTATAACACAGACACTTCCTGAATACCGGCAAAAACTAAGCCAATTACAAAATGTACAATATAAAATTTACATGTAAAAATTAAGTTAAAAATTAAACAATTAACAGTCTGAATTACATTTTATTATATGTACGTATTTATAAATAACCTAAAATAGTTGGATCCAGTGTCAGCTGTATTATTTTGAATAATAATATCCACTGGTTTACTTATTGTTTTTCCTTTAAATACCTTAACTGTATTTTTTCGATCGTTTATAACCTTAAATTAAAGGGCAATGTTTTGAACATTGCTCATATTCACTTGTTTTTCTTTGGTAAAATGAATTTAACACGTATGTATGTAATCTAACACACGCATGTATAGTTTTGCTTGTCACAAAATGTATAATATTTAATTTTTTTCTTTTGACACTATCAATATATAAATGGGGTTTTCCTTTTGTAGTTATTTCAATGTTATAATAATTAATTTGTATTTTTTACAACAGTTTTTTATTCGCTATTTCCTAATACTCATATTTATTCATTATTTGTATAGTTCATATTAGTTTTATAAATTATTTTCGCATTTTTCGTTTCTCATTGTTTTTTGGTTTCTTTCACTGTGTACTTAAAATTAGCGTTAGTTTTTAAAACTAAACCTAAATATAATATACATATATTTTTATATAATGATAAAAAATATCTATATTCTCAATTTGTTTATATAAAAAATAATTTTGTTATTAATTAAGTAATTAATGTTCATACAATTATATGTATATAATTTATATAAAAACTGTATGTCATAATAATATTATAATCATATGATTTCGATTCGAACTGATTTGATTTATTTTGTTTTTGCTATTTATGACGAGCGGGACGTGAATGAATTCAAAATGCTTGTGTTGATTTTTTATGTTTTTTTTTATTGTTTTTTCTTTTTTTATTGATTATGTATAACTCCTAAACGTAATGATTTTTATGTTATCTTCAATCAATAAACTGAAAATAAAATATCAAGCAATTTACGTAAATATTTGTTTGCATTTCAAAACACACTCTCTCACTCGCAGTTTTGTTTTGTGAATAAAAACGGAACATTTTGAATGTCCGTTTTAACACAATATTAGTTTTTGTGTCTTTATTAAGTAATTAATTTATATATAATATAATATGAGTCTTGTTTATAATTTATCTCTCTCGCTCTCTTGCACACTTGTATCTAATACTCGATATATCGCTCGCTCGCTCACTCTCTTTCTTTTTATTTCTCTCTCTCTCTCTCCGATAGACAATTTTGACAATTGAAATTCAATTAACAGCTAATCTCGGAATGATTTTCCTTGGCAATATAGCGATCGTTGAATCCCTGAATGGCAAACGGAACTGAACTGGCACTAATTGTCGAACTACTTCCGTCAAAACTATTACTATTCCCGTTTCCATTCAGTTTTTCAGTCGGCGATTGAGATCCTCCATTCGGAGGCGTTGACGTTTGCGATTGTGGCGTCGTCGTCGTCGTCGTTGTCGTGATTGGCTGATGATGATTACAATGCGAGTCGGCCGTTCCATTCTTGAGCGAATTCAGCATTTGTACGTTGGCATAGGAGAGCTTACTGGCCGGTTGAATATTTCCGCCGTGAGTTTTATTGAGCGCGGACGGATCCAGAGTGATTCCGTCCATTTGAGCAAATGACATGGGCGGCTTTATAGTAGTTGGCGTCTGTTGGGGCGTATCCAAACTGATGAGAGACTGCTGATAGTCATCGTCGTTAGTCGACACTTGACATGCGGCATTGTGTTGCGGTGGCTTTTTCGGATGTGGAAAATGGTTGTGATTGACATGATTCGGTACAATGTCCACTCCGTTCAGCTGTGCCTCTTTGGTGGTGAGAAGCGGTTGTCCGCTATGTGAATTGGACATTGTGAATGAGGTCTCCCAACAACCGCCGTTCTCGTTCAGACACTTGGTTACTGGTGGCGAGGTCACAATAGGCGGGGCATACATTAAGGCCGTTTCGGATAGAGTGACGCCAGTCGCTTCATTCAGCAGTCGTTCGACAGTATTGCGGGCGTCCGGCAAGGGTATTAAATAGTCAGATGAATTGGGTGCTTGCAGACAGAACTCATCGCTGCATGGTGGACGTACTATTGTTGTGTCTGTTTCGCTTATTTGTTGATGAGCTATGCTCGGTAGTGGAGCGTTCATCACTTCCGGATCCTTACGGAAAAATAAACCAATTAGATCTCGAATATCCCCAATCAATAGATTCTATCTTACCTGTGTGCACGTTGTCAGTTGATCTAACAGCGTGGAGAATGTCGGACGTTCTTCCGGATTTGGATTCCAACACTCGACCATTATCCTATAAATAGCTTGTGGACAGCCTGGTGGCGAATCCAAACGCCCGCCGTGCGTCACTAAATTCATCACTTCACGATTCGGAAGTCCTGTATATGGCATTAATCCTAAACTAAACACCTGCAAGATTGACAAAAATTAAGATCAAATTCTTCCAATTGGCTCATCTAATTAAAGCTGTACCTCCCACAATAGCACACCAAACGACCACACATCAGTCTTGGACGTAAAAATACCATCCATAAATGCCTCGGGCGGCATCCACTTAATCGGTAGCATGGCTTTGCCACCCTTTCTATAGTAATCCGATCGATAAATATCTCGGGCCATACCGAAATCGGCTATTTTCACGACACGTCCGGGACCCTTGCTGCTCAGCAGACAATTCCTTGCGGCTATATCGCGATGAATGAATCGTTTACTCTCCATATAGCGACATCCTTTGGCCACATCCAGGGCACAAAAGACCAGATCTTTCATGGTCAGCGCAGACGGACGTTCGGGCTTATTACGACCTTCACGTAGGAAATTCTTCAAATCGCCGCCGGCCAACAATTCCAGAACAATGAAGCGAGGATGTCGATCGAAACAGACGCCAATCAAATGGACAATATTGGGATGATTGAATTTGGCCATTATGGCCGCTTCCATTAGGAAGTCGGTTTCGGCTTGGCCGGTCGACAATTCGGGCAGGGTCTTAACAGCAACCGGCATTTCGACAGCGTCACCGTCGCGATGACGATAGAGTCCTTGATACACTTCGCCAAATGCTCCCTGTCCCAGAGCCCTGCACGAGACAAGTGAAATGATATAAGTTGATTCGCAAGATTGATTTGTAGTAAAAAAGTACTCACTTGACTAATCGCAGACTTTCTCTAGCTACTTGTGGTAAAGTCTTAACATCGATATTACCATTTAATATTCCATCACAACCGTAATTTGGATTAAAATTAGTTAAAGCTGAATCGTCGGCGTTGTGCCGTAAACGACTTAATTGCAAATCTTGCTCTAATAACATCTTGTGTCTTAGATCAGCTTGTTTTCTTCGTTGATATCGATTGTCTACAAAGTTATTTAAATTAGTTTTATTGCAAACGTTTTTAATGCAGAGATTCAACTTACATAAAATAAATATAAGTGAAGACAATGCAGCTACTAAAAGTGTTGAAATGCCCGCCAAAAACACCATCCAATATTCTAGATGCATTTTATCAGCAGAAAGCACTAGAAAAACACGATGTCGTTAGCATATTTTTTTTTTAATTTTAGAAATAGGTTTCACTTACATTCACATCTTGTGCTATTTCTCAACTGCCATCCTTCCGGACAAATGCATTGCGTAACCGATCGATACTCGTCGAGTGCAACGCATCGATAATCACATCCACAACCCACCACGGCTGGAATAATTAGAATTGAGCCCGCACCACTATTCGCTCCTTCATAAACTGCACTCAGTCCACGAATACTTCGCTTCACACCAATATACGAGGTTCCACCTTCTCCGCTTGATATATTCAAAAAAGTCGATCCCCCGGCATAGCCACCACCACCGCCTCCCGTTCGACAACCTCCACCGCCACCACCAAATCCACCCTGACCATGATAGCCACGTGGCTCGAAGCAGGGAATGCCTCCTCGACCGCCTTCCAAAAGAGCTGCTCCGTAATTAATATGTGGTTTGGAGTACACGCCGTCACCTCGCCATCCACCACCCGGTCCAGCAGTTTTATTCGTCTCACCGTAGATTCGTCCAATCGTATCGGATTTATTCGGATTCACACCTTGACCGTGTTGAAAATCATCATCCAAATAGCGACCGATACCCAGACCGCCACCACCGCCGGCCACCAAAAGTGGTACGGGGTTTTTAGCACTGTTGAGCTGAGGGTTTTTAAAAACAAGTAACCATTAATGTAGGAGCTACAGAAATTGAAGATGTAAGCTTTACCAAAAATATGAACGTTCCTCCACCACCACCGCCAGCTCCGTCTTCTATTACAATATTTCGTACCATATCCGTTTTCGAGTGATACAATTCGGTGGGCCTTTTCTCGATTACTTCGCAACCTTCGTCACGGTAACCAATCGACTTGATACAGGCATGCTCACCGGCCTGACCAACTAGCACGTAGAGTTCTTCGTTTTTGTGCAACTCGAGGACAGCCACCGAGATGGCACCACGCGAAGAACCAACTCCTCCGGAACCAAGCCCACCACCGGCACCTTTTGCAATTAATCTAGCGAAAAAAAAGTAGTAAATTTAATTGAGAAAACACATTTCATTTTCGATTAATACAAACAAAATCTTTAGGTTTAACGGAAGAGGTTCTTATTAGAGTAAGAGATATCGAAATAAACTATACTCAAGAAATATCAATTTCAACTTACGTATAATATCCTTCATTAGGAACTCGCCACACTTGAATTCCTTTGTACATTGTATCATCTAGGACTCTCGTGTAATTAATTATATCCGTATTATTGTATGCAACCTGACATAGTTCTCTTGTTGGTCCATAAATGCCACGTGCTCCACACGTTGTCAATTCAAACACTACAGAAAATGCAAAATCATAAAACACAGGAATTCCCAGGAATACATATTTCCAATGCGGAAACTTACCTGTTTTATTTTCAAAGTCTTTATGGGGTTCTTTTTGAACCCCAATCCTCGGATCATAGTAATTGTAACCGTGCAAATGTTCTGATGGTATATTGAGACCAAAACATTCCGGACTTAAGGATATATCGTCCACAGCCACATCCGAAAATATTCTCATTCCCATACGTGCTTCGAATTGTAGGAAGTATCTGATTTAAAAAAAATAGCATGACAGTTAATTTAAATTTTCCGTTTTTTGTAACAAAGGTACTTACTTGTGCGTTATGTTGGGCAAATATTGTTCACCACGAACCCAGTCTTCACCTAGATTTTTTGAACTCCACCATAAGGTTGTTGTAAAGTTCTCTTTTTCACGCATTTCAACTACGGATAGGTTTATGCTGCCAGCATTCATTCCGAATTGATGAACATGAAAACGAACCTGTTGAATAAATCAATAAGAGAATGTGTTAACACCAGTCTTACAGTATTTTGTAATACAACTGATTTTGCTTTTTTTATAGGTTTTTTATTATCTATCAACAAACAAAAATAGTACAGCTTTAAAAATATTATTTTATTTAATTTAAATCTAATTTAAATAATTAGTGTTTTTTTCCAAATTTCACCCGAAACACAAGTCCACGGTTAAGTTTCAGCGGGCTCAAATCAAATCACAGTAAAAGCAAACAAACATTTAAACGCAGGCATCTACCAACAATAAATTTACACAGTGATCGAGCTGTACAACTACTCGCCCCGCAGGGGGGTCGGTGTCCTCGCGACATCAGCCAAAAAGGCTGTATGTAGTGGGACAACGATCTTTGGTGAGCTGCGACACCACGTACCTGAGCAGCGCAGGGAGGCCCCTGGTACAGTTGATACGCAATGGCGAGGATCTGTACAAAGACCATTCGGGCGATGACGTTCCCGAGCTCCCTAGTCATGTACGGGTGGCTCTTGGCGTGACCTACCTCCTCCCACAACTTACGGGAGGGAAGTCACTAAAGGCCGAGCACGTAAACGGTGTTCCCTGGTGGGGGTTCACCATTACGGTTAATCGTGTGAGCCTCGGAGCTGGCGGCTTCGCATAACCCGAGCCTCGAAGGGGCTAGTCAGGCAGAATGGCCTGGGTGGAAGATGCCTTCGCGCCTATATCTGACTAGTTTGTGGATTGATGACCACACGGTCCGAATCGCATTGCTAACTAGAAAACTGAAGGGGCCGCTCGGATGTGAAAAGCAGCGCTACGAGTCTGCACAGGCTCGTAGTCACAGGTTCAACGAGCCTGGGAGATGCACATCTGAATATGTACGTGAGGCTTAACCAATAGGGGGCCGAAGGAAGATCATACCTGGTATAGAGAAGTCTTTAGCGAATAGTGTGCCACGGGGATGGGTGTGCCCAGGGGACCATGGTCCTTGCCCATCAAGGTGTTGGAATCGTGGTGGATTTAGGTTGTTACCCGAGACATCGAGCTGGTGATGCAACCCCGGGGTTGGGTTCCTGAAAGTGAGTGCATTCGCCGGATGGAGAAATCTTCTCTGACAAAACGACCTTGTCAGTAAACACCGAAGTTTCAAACAGTCCGAAGGACCGGGTAAAATCTTGAGATTTTACAAAATTTAGGATTAAATTTTCAAGATTTCCCATACATTTTCATAGATTTTGTATCGAGATTATAACCAAAATCTCAAACAAAATCTCTACAAAATCGTGGTGAAGTGTGGTGAGCTCCGCCTTTGACAAAAAATGTCAATACAACCAAATGTCAATACAACAACTGTCTAACCCATATGCCGCTCTGTCCACTTTCTAGTAATTTTTTCACTTTTTTACGAACATAAATCATTGAATGATATGTTTCCTTAAGATATAGATTGTTCCTTCTTGTTGGAACAAACTAATATAAATAACAGTTTCAGTCGTGCGGTGCATTGAAGTGTCGAAGTGGCAATTTAGACGGACTCTACTGTATTGTCAAGTTGTGATGCAAGATTACGACCATAAGCGCAGTATAGACCTCGGGCGGAATGAAAATGAAATTTTTGTCCGTTGCGATTTTTTCAATGAAAATGCATGCTTACTGTCGTGAACCATGTCGGAAATGATGGGGAATTCCATAAGCTACAATCCGAATATGGTTCCAAAATTTTTCTCGGCCATTTTATGTATTATTTTTCGATTCCGCGGTCATTTCACCGTGGAAAATATCTAATGACGGGGGAATCGAAAAATAATAGATAAAATGGCCGAGAAAAATTGTAGCTTATGGAATTCCCCATCATTACCGACATGTTATATGACAATAAGCATGCATTTTCATTGAGAAAATTGCAGCGGACAAAAATTTCATTTTCATTCCGCCCGAGGTCTATTCAGGCCTATAGTGTAAACAGGATGCGAGATTTCATAATCAACCTAGATGTTAAGACCATGTGGGAATTGCCTTTAACGCGCTTTTTCGCCGTTTTCCTTACACATCCTTCTCGACGCGTTGGCGACGCGTATCCTAGTCCTGGAGCATTATTATTCTCGTGTGATAAACACGTAGAGAGCTATTTGATGAATTTGTAAAAGTCTATCCTCAAGAATGCTTTTTGCGAGGTTATCGGAAATTTATCGCCTTTCATTATTAGACCATACGCTGTGTCAGATTTACAAAATATGCATTATTGTATATTTGAAAAAAAAACTCTTATGCCGTAATGAAAATATTGTCGTCGGTTTCTTTATAAAATTTGCACTCGCGCTCTGATTGAATTTCAAGTAAATCCAGGACTATATTTATAGGGCAGCAACAGCAGCAGCATTGCATATGGCTGACAAATATGCTGAACAGCAAAATGCTTTTCAGCAATATAAAATGCATTTTGCTTGACATTTCGTGCTGTTGCTGCCGGCATTCTATTTCCAGCTTAAAGTAGGTACTAACATCGTCAGTTCACGTGAAATCCATGCAAATACTGTCAAAATTTTGATGATCGTGAAATCGAATTCGCTTGGCGGTACACACTTCACACAAAAGTCTCCACACCGGTTTTTTACATTTCGCCGGCGAAAACAATGCAGTTGCGCTTAATTTGACAGGAAAAAAAAGTGTCATCGCAATCTATCAGTCCGCGAATGCATATTTATCTTAAATTTTGTGAATAAGTCTGCACGGCAAATTTTTCACAGGAGACATAAATGCAAGTTTTTCGCTCAGTGAACATAGTGCATACCTTTGATGGTTAAGGTCTGGATAGACATCGGGCGGAATGAAAATGAAATTTTTGTCCGCTGCGATTTTCTCAATGAAAATGCATGCTTTTTGTCGTGGAACATGTCGGAAATGATGTGGAATTCCATAAGCTACATTCCGAATATGGTTCCAACATTTTTCTCGGCCATTTTATGTATTATTTTTCGATTCCCCGGTCATTTCACCGTGGAAAATATCTAATGACCGGGGAATCGGAAAATAATACATAAAATGGCCGAGAAAAATGTTGGAACCATATTCGGATTGTAGCTTATGGAATTCCCCATCATTTCCGACATCTTCCATGACAATAAGCATGCATTTTCATTAAAAAAATCGCAGCGGACAAAAATTTCATTTACATTCCGCCCGAGGTCTATTCAGGCCTTTAGTACTATGTTCACCGAGCGAAAAACTTACATTTATGTCTCCCGTAAAAAATGTGCCGTGGAGACTGGCCTTTTATTCACCAAAGGTATGTACATACTGAGTTCACCGGGCGAAAAACTTGCATATATGTATGTCTCCCGTGAAAACGGTGCCGTGGAGACTTGCTTTTTATTCACTCAATTTAAGATAAATGTTCACTCGCGTTTTGATTGATTGTCGATGACATCTTTTCACGCTTGGTGGTACACACTTCACATGAAAGTCTCCACACCGGTTTTTGACATTTCGCCAGCGAAAATAATGCAGTTGCACTTTATTTCACAATGAAAAGATGTCATCGACAAACAATCAGAACGCGAGTGAACATTTATCTTACATTTAGTGAATAAAAAGCAAGTCTCCACGGCACCGTTTTCACGGGAGACATATATGCAAGTTTTTCGCTCGGTGAACTCAGTACATACCTTTAACACTGAATTGAAGCAACCCTTTCTCAATGCTTCTAAAGTTGAGTTCAACAAGGCCCAGTCAAACTCAAGCTTCCCGAACCTGAAAGCTCACGCTCAGAACAGGTGTTCTCTCCCATGAAGCTTCGATAGAACAGCTTTAGAAATCGATTGACTGACGATCATTTGGCTTCCCTACTGCGAATCAGCTCATAATCGTTTGAACCAGATTACGAAAAACTTTTAGAATCTTAAGCTCTTTTACACACTATAGATGATTTTGCATAATCTTGAGATTTTACAAAATCTAGGCGGAAATCTTGTAGATTTTCCATACATTTTCATAGATTTTGTACGGAGATTATAACCAAAATCTCGAAGAAAATCTTTACAAAATCATGGTGAAGTGTGGTGAGCTTCGCATTTACAATTCTACAGTACAGTTCATCTCATCCATTTTCGCTTGGCAAATAGTTTTGTACACAAAAGTGTGATGTTTTCACCTATTGACGAACATAAATCATTGACATAATTCCTATAAGATAGATTCTGCTTCTTGTTTTAACAAATTAATATAAATAACAGTTTCAGTGGTGCATGAAATTGTCGGAGTTTGCAATTTAGACGGATTGTACTGTACTGGAACAAGATTACGGCCATAGTGTGAACAGCATACGAGATTACATAATCTACGTAGATTTTGCGGCTATATGTGTAAAGCGCTTTAAGCTCTTTATAGAAGATTTTGCATAATCTTGAGATTTTACAAAATCTAGGCGAACATCTTGTAGATTTTCCATACATTTTCATAAATTTTGTACGGAGATTATAACCAAAGCTCGGAGAAAATCTTTACAAAATCATGGTGAAGTGTGGTGAGCTTCGACAATTCTACAGTAGAGGCCATCTCATCCATTTTCGCTTGGCACATAGTTTTGTACACAAAAGTGTGATGTTTTCACCTATTGACGAACATAAATCATTGACATAATTCCTATAAGATAGATTCTGCTTCTTGTTTTAACAAATTAATATAAATAACAGTTTCAGTCGTGCATGAAATCGTCGGAGTTTGCAATTTAGACGGATTGTACTGTATTGGAACAAGATTACGGCCATAGTGTGAACAGCATACGAGATTACATAATCTACGTAGATTTTGCGGCTATATGTGTAAAGCGCTTTAAGCTCTTTATAGAAGATTTTGCATAATCTTGAGATTTTACAAAATCTAGGCGAACATCTTGTAGATTTTCCATACATTTTCATAAATTTTGTACGGAGATTATAACCAAAGCTCGGAGAAAATCTTTACAAAATCATGGTGAAGTGTGGTGAGCTTCGACAATTCTACAGTAGAGGCCATCTCATCCATAGTTTTGTACACAAAAGTGTGATGTTTTCACCTATTGACGAACATAAATCATTGACATAATTCCTATAAGATAGATTCTGCTTCTTGTTTTAACAAATTAATATAAATAACAGTTTCAGTCGTGCATGAAATTGCCAAAGTTTGCAATTTAGACGGATTGTACTGTACTGTCAAGTCGTGGAACAAGATTACGACCATAGTGTGAACAGCATGCGAGATTACATAATCTATGCACGACTGAAACTGCTATTTATATTAATTTATTATACCAAGAAGCAGAATCTTTCTTATAGGAATTTTTAAATAATTTATGTTCGTCAATAGGTGAAAGCCATGTGCAAAGCTGAGAAAGGATTAGATGACCTCTACTGTAGTATTGCCAAATGCGGAGCTCACCACACTTCACCATGATTTTGTAAAAATTTTCTCCGAGCTTTCGATTATAATCTCCGTACAAAATCTATGAAAATGTGTTGAAAATCTAGAAGATTTTCGCCTAGATTTTGTAAAATCTCAATATTATGCAAAATCTTCTATAGTCTGTAAAGGGCTTAAGACTGACTTATGTAAAAATTGGAAACAACGTTTATAATTTTATTTTCACACAAAAATTAGGGGTTGGCAAGAAATTTTTAATATCAAATGGAAAAATAATTAACTCCATGTTTGCTCAAAAAGGAAAGAAAACTACATTGAAAAAAAAAACCAGACCGAGGTATATTTCGGGCGCTGCCGAAATTTGAATACCCGTCACTCCTAAATGAAACTCAAGTTTATATGACGTTCTCCGATTCCACCTGTTCCCTAGATACGTTGAAGCTAAGCCATTTAATTATATGGGGAATGTGAGTCTTGCAGTTAGACGACTCGTTTGTAAAAATATGTTTGTTTTTTTTTTAATTTTTTCGGCCCTCCTAGATAGTTTGTAATTTTATCTGGCCCTCCCCGTAGAAAGTTCGCCCACCTCTGCTCTACATGTATCTACATCACTGTCGGAGAAAACAGTTGCATAAAAATAGGAATTGATAAGAGCTGGTGCTATCCGAAAGAGAAACCTACATATCTTTTCTGCTTACTGTTCCCAATTGACATAAAATTTCTACTTACCATACATGAATTCCTGTACGGCGACGACATATTTGAATGAACAGATGGCGGTGGATTAAATACGACGCTATTCATTATGGCATTACTAGCAAATCCAACGTATTTTCGCTTCTCACTATCATTCGCATGCTGATTCATATTGACGTACATATAGTATCCTGTTACATTGGTGTGCTGATAGGTGTGATCCGTATTCGGTCCAGTCTTATCGGTGGGTGTTGGTCCTGAATGTCTGGACCACATTAAGATTGGTTTTTCCGAGTTATGCCAACCACACCAGCCATTCTCAAAATCACATCGACCACCAAATGGTATTTTATCTGTGATTGGATAATTTCGAAATGATTAAATAAAATTGATTCTATTAATTAATTAGTTTGTGATACAAATAAACCAAAATACTAAATGGAAAAAAATATCATCGAAATACGAAATATGAAACCCATTATGTACAAATACGTTATAATTTGTGCTTATCCTTATAACTATGTAATTTCATTAGAAGTGTATAAATGTAGTAGTAGAGAGTTAACAGAAAATTCTAAAATAGCCAATACATTGAAATATGTATAAGAAGCATTCTTCACAAATTAACCCAAATGAATTCTAAATGTTAATTGAACATGAAAATTGCAACATTTGACCGCCATACTCAATTAAAGCTTAAAAAACGAGTACTCACCACAATTCAATAGTTCGTCCTCGTTCTCATCGCAATCCACATTTATATCACATATCCTTGGCACATCAATACAAACGTCCACCTTGTTCGTTGTGCACTTCACCTCGGACAGGTCACATGTTTGATTCTTTGCACCTTGCGGAAAGCAATTTTGCATCCTTAAATTGTCAATGCTGACATGACCACGTTGTGTTTCACTTGTCGGTCCCGGTACGACTTCGAACAAGATCTGAAAATCCTTTGATATGCGACCAATACGAAATGTAACCAATTCCCATTTGCCAAAATCATTGCCAGCTATTTCTGTCGGTACCCAGGATCCTTCATACGATCCCAATGGCTCAATAACTACACGTATGCTACCATGTGCCATGGCACTTTGATGTAGATAAACCTCGAGAAAGCAATTCTCGCGCGTCGTACTGAATTGCGGCGAACGTAGAATCGGTTGAGGTGTTCCCTTTGTCAAGCGTACATGAAGGAAATGTCCTGCAAAGTTCAAGATGAGGAGAAATCTAAATTTAGAAAATGAATTTCATCATGTCGGATGTCTAGGAATGAGATTGTTATTTTTACATCGTGATTCGTGTGCTTCACAGAGCTATAGAAAAAAAATGTTTCAACAGGCCTGCACGAGAGTACATAATGCGGGATGAACAAAGCATGACGTCGGTTACAACGAAGGATGCTGCGTTGACAGACGGGAGTAACCAATTTTCATTCCGCAATGGATGAGGCGAGTGTATTTCAGCATAATAAAAACATGATCCAACATGGAAAAAAAATAATGCCCTTCAGCATACTGAGACTTTCGTTTCGAATGCCATGCAACTTATATTACGCAAGGATGCCACGAAATGAAACTTTTCCATTCCAGACAAATCAAAAAGGACACTTTACTCATCAGCCTGAATCCCTACATTATTCGCAGGACATCGTTTTCATCCTATTTTTAGTAGCTGTCTTCGTGCTATCATTGAAATGGTATCCGTGTTCCCACTCTCTCTCTCTTTCTCTGTTCCATTTACGACATTTTATGTAGATATGTAGACACAGTTACTTACCGTAAGCATCACTAGCTGGATCTGCATCAGGACCCGGCATCAAACCAGTAATATTCTGCTCGCGTAATAATTGACCGGTGACAACTTGAAATCCATCCGGTGAGTCTTTATCCCATTTCCACGCGCATTCCCGCTCGAACGTACATTTTACACCGAGCTTCTCTTCCATATCGATTTCCAGATTATCTTCCGGTGGTATACGTAATACCGGCTGAAAGTAGAATTTTCCATAAATCAATTATGTCCTGATTTTTAGTGTTGAAAATATAAAAATCACAAAATATAGAGCATAGAGTACGGACATAGCAGTGCCAAGGATGCTAAGTTCATACAACATGTACAGTATAGATCGAATCACAGGATAATGACAACGACGATAGATAGATACGGGATAGTGCAGGGATGCATATTTAATGGACTTCATCAGACAGTTTTGGTAACATGTACGGGAAAGAGAGACATAGTAGCTGTATCCCTCTAAATAACCTAATAAAGAGTATAGGAAGGAAACCTAATTGCTACGTAAATTAACAGAGTCTATTGATTAGGTTGTGGCTCGAAAATTAATGGAATCCGTGAATCATATTATGTTGCTTCTCTTGGAGGTCATATGCATTGATGCAGTCTAATATGATTTTGAAGTTTATGTCTAGCTTCTCATTGTATTTTTAAATTATTAGAGTGTTTTAGCAATTGGAACATGGGAATTAACCGGAGCTATAGAACTGCTTCTATTAAGGGTTCGCAGTTTTTCTACAACTGACAATCGAAAGGAGCCTTTCAATCTATAAGCTCCTCTCTTGTGGAACGAAGTTTGAAAGCGTAAAAATGCGGATTTGACTCCTGGAACGCCATGTACTAAATGCACTACTACAAATAAACCATAAAGATAGGTTTCATATCGAAAGATTTCAATCTTGGGAGCATGTATTCCGAGACTGTGATACTAAGATGTTTGTATTTGGCTTTGCGGATACAGAAGTCTCGGCTCAGTAATCTGTGAGTACCTAGGCCCAGTCTTCGGTAGCAGACACTGAAATATCTCTGTATTAATGTCTATCATTCACCAGTGGCGTATTTAGAAAATTCTCATAGGGAGGGCACAGATTACGGGACTAACTTGATACATAAAGTTTTGGTGTGGGGATACCCGGTAGCATCTACATAGGAAAAAAGGATAAAAAATAAATAAAAAAAAAAACATTGGTAAAATTGAGAGATCTTGAGCGCAAGGAGCTGAAGTTTGTACACCTAAGTATACCATATAGCATTACCAATGCAATATCTTAGTTTAATGAGACATTAGTGCAATTATGCAGATGGTACGTTGTTGATGATTCTGTACCTAGACACGAATGATTTGAAGCCTACATAAAAACAAAGTTTGATTAATATACACTCGGCCGCAAAACTATCGACTCAACCTGAAAGCGCGTGTATTTGTACGTGTTTTTTGGAAAGTATGATAGTTACCCATAAAAGTCGTATGTCGTTTTAAAGTTTGAAACTTTAGCTACCTGTTAGTACCCTTTTTATAAATATTTGCTTCGCACTTTTTAAATTATTGCCACTTGTAACAAAAAACCCAGAAAAATTGAAATTTCAGGTAAAGGTCGCTCGCCGTCTTGGAATGAGTCAGTCTGCTGTCTCGAGAGTTAGCAGGAGAGACCAAAAACGGGCCGCCCTCGATCCAATTCAGAGAGAGACGACCGTTTCATTGTTACAAGTACGTTACGAAATCAGTTCTTCACGGGTGTTGCTGCGCAGCGGAGCCTGAGGCGTGTTCGCGGAGTAGCTGTTAGTGTCTGCACAGAAAGGAGACGATTAAGGGAAGCGAATATCAATCCAAGACGGCCTGCCAGGGGCCCCAAATTGACTGCACGACACCGACAAGCGCGCCTCTTATTTGCTCGAGATCATCTTACTTGGAGCGGTACGGAATGGAGCTCAGCATTGTTCACTGACGAGTCAAGAATGTGTCTACGTGGCAGTGACAGAAGATGTCAAAGTCTACAGGCGTCCAACTGAGCGATTTGCGCAGTGCCGTTTCACTGAAACGGTTGCATACGGCCGGCGGCGGTTCCTGTATGATGTGGGCTGGCATTTCCTTGGAGGGAAAAACGGATCTCGTATTCGTGCCCACATGAGGCCGAGGAGGAGGGCTGACAGCTGAGCGATACGTTACCGTTAACGTATACCCCGCCCACCCCCCCCTGTAAATACGCCACTGTCATTCACTGTAAATTTAAATTAAGATCTTTTAATGAAAGTCAAAGAGAACACTCAATTTAGTTTGAACTTCAGATCCAATAAGCCAAATTGTATTGAGAGAATACAATTTCCAAGGGTAAGTAAAATTGTTTCAATTTGACATTATCCATCTCATTGCCGCTAATTATTTAACTAGGGGGCTTCGCCCCCTGCTCGCTTCGCTCTCCAACCCTGGGGCCGAGGCTAATTTCGGGCGCGGCCGAAATTTGGATACCCTTCGCTTGGGCTAAAAGTTTTTTCGGGCGTACCTATGACTTGTATTTAATGCCCTCCTCATTCTTTTTCTTCCGTCTTGACAAAAGTTTTGGGCTTGGTTGAAATAAGTGGGCAAATAAAAATATTTACTCGGAAAATTTTATTGGGGTTGCCGGACCATGACCCCACAGTACGATTCCATTCGTTTTGAGCATTTTAGTTGCTTTGATAAAGACACATTAATTCAAGGTTTTGTGAAATTGGTGTAAAAAATTTTTCTTAGAAGAACCAATATGGGGGGTCTGGTTTGTATGGCAGCCCCATGACCCCATGGTCCGATTTGATTCAATCTTACATATGTTTAGTGTCATCAATAGAAATACATTTGTGTGAAATTTGGTTGAAATTGGTGCACAAATAAAAAAGTTTTTCTTAGAAGAACCTAATTTGGGGGGTTGGATTTGTGTGGCAGCCCCATGACCCCATGATCCGATTTTATCCATTCTTGCATATATTTTGTGTTATCTATAGAAACACATTTGTGTGAAATTTGGTTGAAATTGGTACACAAATAAAAAAGTTTTTCTTAGAAGAACTCAAATTGGGGAGCTAGGTTTGTATGGCAGTGATCCAATGTGGGCGAAACAAACATACAAACAGCCTGCAACAATAAGAAGCACATGTGCAAAATTTCAGCTTGCTAGCTTCAATACCCGCCGAGTAAAACGCGTCGCAACAGACAGACAGACAGACAGACGGACATGCTCCAATCGACTCCCCAAGTCATGCTGATCATATATGTATACTTTTTATATGGTCGGAGATGTTTCCTTTAATGCGTTACAAACTTCATGACAAAGTTAATATACCCTTTCACTCTATGAGCGAAGGGTATAAAAAGAGTATTATCTCCATGGTCTTTTGAACCGTAGCCTGATTAAGGTTGATGTAATTCTGCCTTCACTTCTATATAAACGCCAACATATCCCATGAAGGTACTTCTTCGATAATGGTGTACTTAACGCTAAAATATTATTTTATAAGTAGAATTTTTTTCAACTGAAAGAAATTTTGCCCCATATTGAAAGACTGTCACTGTAAAAATATATTTTTCAGTGCAAGATGCTGCCATGTTGACTCAGCGGATAAACAAATTCGAGCTGAGACTCGCATCCCGTTTCCAAATTCGATTCCTAGAGAGGCACACCGCGGTGTACCTATTTTGAATTCAATCTCAATGGCAAAGTTTAAGAGACGTTTTATACCCTTCACTTTATAAAAGAAAGGGTATATTAACTTTGTCGGGAACAGTGGCGCAATCAGGATCTTGTACTGGAGGGGGATAAGGCCATCCATATTACTTAATTTTCTAGGTTGCTGTTGCAAGTGGGGTGATATAATTTCAGTATCTGTGACGCCAAATTTAGACAATACCATTTCAATAATGTTGGCTTGAAACTAAATAATCTGTAATTATTTATGGCGAAAACATAACGGTTCTCTTGATAGTTAGCGTCAAAGCTTGACTTTTCAATATGAGGCTAGTATACAGTACTTTGATAAGAGGGATATTTCCGCTTTAGTGATTGGGGAGCGCGTTTGATGCAATTAAATTCACGTTTCACTTTTAATCAGTCCCACCAGAACAGAAAAATGTTAAATTGGGCAAGAGGTTGATAATATAAAATGTCAAAATGTAAGTGGGGGCAAAAAAAATGTTAAATTGAGTAAACTGGCGAGGCTAATCAAAATTAAAATGTTTTTTTTTGTCGAAATCGCATCAAAACTGAGGCAGAAATACTCCCAATTTCCATTTAAGCACTGAGCTACCCCAGAGAAATGTTACGATACGTTTTCGCAAAAAAAAGATTATACAGATTCGATAGTTCCACGCCATCATCAAAATTTGGGGCCATAGACACTGAAATCTTGCTAAATTATTGTTATGTATTTATATTTCTCCTATGCATAATTACCAAATGTGTAAATTCGTTATTGTTTCAGTTCACATTAGAAGAATGGCTATGTCCACACATGTGTGCTTCGTCTTCAAGCTCCGTATCCACTTTCAACATTGAACTTGTCATTGATTGCGTCAAGGGAACAGCCTCATTGCTCATTCTATCCACATCTGTTAATTATTTATCGTTAAATGTTTGTCGCCCTTTGGTCAGGACGGGTAAATGATAAATTCTTTCGTTAATAGTATGAGTAGATGATGAGCTGTTGACTTATTCAACATTAGCAATCGCGTTGAAGAATGAATACCTTTCTTCAATAGCGCAGCCATCTCAAGTTTCAATGGTCAAAATGACAACAATGACGAACGAACATTAAAAGTGTCTAGACAGGCACAATTCACAACATCCTACTAGAATGATTTTTCTCCACCTTTGCTATCAATCTACTGGCATCGTGGGCAGACGTTTTTTATTCAATCAATACAGATCCGCGTTTCCAGACAGCTTAACATTATATTAAAATTATGTTTTGTCATATTCCTGCGGCGGTTAGGAATTACGCCAATTACTACCATCATTTTTTTATGGGCAGACTGGTTTCTTTGATGTTGGCTTATATTTTTGAACTCTATGTTGATGAAATGACAGAAATATATTTATTGATGACTCTCCATGTTTATAATAAATGCACGTACACCTAGGCACCCAATTACAAGTATGCAAAATAAATTTAATACGTTGAGTTCTATACACCTTATTTGCAAAGTGTAAAATCTTTCACAACATCAATTAGAAAGAAAAATTAAAATTTTTAGTCGATATGCTCTATATATATCTGCCTTGATCTGTCTATCTTGCCACATTGATAATAAAATCTGAAACTGGTCTAGGAATAATGAACCTAATGTGATATCGTTATGAAATCTAGGCAACATGCACATTCATTGCTTCATATTTAATTTTTCGACTTTTGCTTTCCCAATTTTCGAGACTGGAAGGGGATTAAGAACCCTTAGCCCGCGTGGCTGCGCCACTGGTCGTGAAGTTTGTAACGCATTGAAGGGAGCATCTCAGACTATATAAAATATACATACATACATACATCCCCTCCCAATCAAAAAGACAGTTCCACTTGAAAAAGGCGGTGTGTCTGTGTCGGAAAGTTATAACGGTATATTCTTCAAACTTGGTGACAATACTTTCTTTAGATTGCTTGTTCTTTTTATAATAAAAAGTCTCGAAACTGGAGTCTCTTACGAGAATTTTTAAAGCAGCACAAACGTGAACATCATTAGTATACTTCCAAAGGAAATAAAACACAAAGTAACGGTATAAGAAGATGATAGAGAGTTTCGCATGTCCTACAAATTACGTCCACGTCTTTGGATTGTAAAGGAGAAAAATTCGCTTGTGTACCGGACACGAACCGGGGCTGTGATTTTTCGTTAAGCAGTGTATTCGAATATATTTCACTTATTCTCGATTTCCTTAAAGCCTTAAACTGAAAACGAGGCTTGTTCTGCTATCCGTTCTCATAGGGAAAACTTTTGTGCTTCCGATATTTTCCGCTATGTGTCCGCTATACAGGGTGTCCGGAAACTGCCGCATAAACGCACCGGATTATGATTCCTCAGTTGATTTCCAGCAAAAAAGTTGTAAGGAACATACCCCCTCAGCTTAACCCTTTAGCTGCCACAGGCATTTAAAGATTTTTGAAAAAATCATTTTCTTCCGCGATTTAAAGCCTAATATCTCCAAAGCTAGACCAGCTAGGATAGTGAAATAAACTGATTATTACAGCCAACAAATTTACCTGTAAAATAAAACTAACCACACTAAAATCGGATAAGAGCTTTGGTTTTTAGAGAGTTTCAAAGTCAAGTTTGCGTGATTTGACCCAAAAACAATCTTTTTTCCATCTCAATTTTCTCCAACTTCCGCCAAGATGAGGTGCTTGTACGATTCTTTTAAAAATTGGCGCATAGTCTTACGATCATATCTTTCTTACATCATTTTCATCTAGCTTCATTACTTGTAACAGTTTTTATACGTTAAGTGTAGAAAACTAGGGTTAATTTTAGCTCGAATTCAATACAATTAAATTCACACTGCCCCTAAAGATCTGCAATTGGTAAAATCTATGTCGAAATCGGGACCCTATGGGATGCAAGTTTATTTTTTTTTTCAGATTCTCTTGTCTTTTTCATTAGAAAAGTTTGCTTGATTCAAGGTTACTTTTCCTTAAAGCGCTCCTATTGGCATTTCTTGGAACAAGAAAAAACATCTTAAATCAGAAAAACTTTTCTTGGAACAACAAAATACATCTTAAATCAGGAAGAAAAAAAATTTCTTGGCTGTTTTTTATTGTATTTTGTTCTTGTTTTAAGCAAATGATTTTTTCAGTGTATAAGTGAGGACTATGAACTCCGCCCTTAATGTCATTTGATTTCGCGATAAAAAGTTGTTTCTAATCAAAAAGGCTGGATAACCCAATGGCAAGTTTGAGTTCTACTATAAGCAATACAGTAAAAAAAAAAAAATGTAAAAAATGGAGTTTGAAATAGGGTTCCGATTATTCGTTAAGGGGTGTATTAAAATATATTTCACTTCTCTTGTTTTATTTAAAGCTTTAAACTGAAAACAAAAATTCATTTGGGTGAACCTTTATTTTACCCGTTAGGTTTAGGGCTAAACTTCATAAGACACCGAACGGTGTTACTTTTCACAACGGTTTTTTCTACTGTATAAAATTGTTCTACTGTATACAGGGTGTCCCGCAACTGGTTAGCCATAGACCAATGGTAGACTCTACAGGATGTTTTAGGAAAAATGTCGCCAAAATTATTTCTCTATCTTTTACCGTTAAGGAGTAAATGCCTTTTTTGTGATTCTTGTCAAAAAACACGACTTTTTGCTAAAAACTCCTATTTTCTAGCTTCCACTTTAGCCAAATCAATGTTTTTCATATTCTCCTGAAAGTACACAAAATTTCCAGTAAAAGGACATATCGAACGTTTCGAACGGTTTCGTATCTTCCGAGATACGACGGACGTTTTGAATTTTGCAGAAATGTCAATTTCAACTTTTAATGTCAAAATTAAACCCGAATTTCGTAACGATACATTAAAGTGGCAAATTTGCAAAGTTCACAAAAGTTGGTCCAATTCCTAAGCTTTCGAACGTCATATAAGAATAAAGCACAGAATCATCGAGTTTGTAAATAATATGTGTAAAAGGGAAAAAAACATAGTCCGTAAGTGGAAGAAATCTTGCTTTCACGTGGAAATAGTTCAGTCATAAGCATTTCCAATAGAAAAAAATACAGTAAAGCTATTTTTTTCTTGGTCTTGAATCAGTGGGGTCCCAGAAGTCTAAAACTCATTTTGCTAAAATAAATATGATCGGAAAGGTTCCAAAAGGGACAAAAAAGAACACTATGTAATCCTTGACTGGAGGTAGGCATGCGGTGTATCCTATCAAAGGGGACATCAAGTATACATTACATATCCGGTGTTTGATTCCTATTTCAAGGACCCTCAACGAAATAAATCGCGTTTGAATGGAAAATTTTTGTGTTTCCCGTAACTTATCATCTGTATCTTTCCAAAGCTATAACTACGCGAATAATTCAAGTTGCCACTTCCTTTCTCATTTTTTAGAATCTGATATTCTATCATTAAATTTTCTAAGGAAAAATTGGATCAGAAAACTCTGAAAAAGGACATAAAAGGACACTAATTAATACCTGACAAATTAAAATGTTTATCCTTTAGACGATGAAAATGAAAAATGCTCTCACAATATTAATGTGTACACAGCGAACCTTCGTACAAATAATTCAACACATAAAACAAATTTGTTTATACTTACCGTTATAATTAGTAAAGTAGCATCTACAACAGTAGCGAAAAGTATTTTCCCATAATGCATAACAACCAAGTCTATGCTTGATAAAATTTTACTTCCTTTTCAAGATTGAAGTCGGTTTGGTACATTTGCAGACTATGGTTTTTTTTTTCATTTATACGTATTATTCAGAAACTGGATGACTCTGTGCTTTATTCTTATATGCCGTTCGAAAGCTAAGATACTACGACAACTTTGCAGATTTGCCACTACAATGTACCGTTACGAAATTCGGGTTTAATTTTGACATTAAAAATTGAAATTGACATTTCTGCAAAATTCAAAACGTCGTATCTCGGAAGATACGAAGCCGTTCGAAACGTTCGATATGTCCTTTTATTGGAAATTTTGTGTACTTTCAGAAGAATATGAAAAACATTGATTTGGGTAAAGTGGAAGCTACAAAATAGGAGTTTTTCGAAAAAAGTCGTGTTTTTTTTACAAGAATCACAAAAAAGGCAAATACTCCTTAACGGTAAAAGCTAGAGAAATAATTTTGGCGACATTTTTCCTAAAACATCCTGGCTAACCAGTTGCGGGACACCCTGTATAATAAATAATAATAATATAAACAGGCGCGACAATCCAACAATGATAGTGACATCCTATTTCCAAGATCTTATCTGCTTTTTGTTGAGGTAATGAGATCAGCATCACGCTCACCAGTGTTATTCATCCCCATAAGTGGGTACTCGTTTAACATCTGAGTGATGTTAAATTAGTCTGTCACAAGCTCGTGAGTTCGAAAAACACCATGATGCACGGTGAGATTCGAACTCATGACCCTGTGCACCGAAGGTGCGCGCACTAACCGCTAGACCAGCCAGACTACCTTCCACTGTATACTTTTAGGTATAATTTAAAATCAAAGTTCTTTTAAGGGTGGGAAATTATATTTTTGATCTGGAACGAGTGATATTGCACGAAAAGAAAATGATAATCAATTTTTAGATGTGTACGTGTCAAAACCTATTTATTTTCATTATAATTTAGTGGTTCGATAATGTACTTATTTTAAAAAAAAATGGTCGTCTATCGTACAAAACAGTTTAGAAGAATTCGGATTTTTGTACAAAATACTACGTAAAAACGAATTTTGCTGTGCTTTTAATATTTTGCGACTGAAACATGGGCGAAAGAAATCCACAGAAGAAATGTTCCCCACCTTCCTCTATAAAAAATACTCGTATATCCTTAATCGTCATTATTCAAGGTTTGAGATTTCCTTTTCATAACTAACCACGTGAAAATTTCTATATAACTAGTCTTCATATCCAATAATGAACCTACAAAAAGTAAGTTTTTTTAGTCATCCCATATACTTTTAAGTGACGAACTCGCCATATAAAAAAATGCCACATACTCGCACAATAAATCCCTCCTTTCCTTGTGTGAGCTCTAATTTCTTGTTTATCATTTTTGTTATTATTTGCAATATTAATGCCGAAAGCTTCGATAAATCGGGTAAAGTACATTTTGGTATCCGATTTGATAATATGTACTCCTTTTACGGTCCATATAATGTCGCTTCATTCCCACTCATATTTCCTGTACGCCTACGGATTGCTATTTTTACGTCTACTATGGAAATATGGAGTTTAAGGAAAATGTGTATTTTTACGCTTAAAAGTCAAAGGATCGATTGATTGTGAATTAGTAAAGGCTCACAATATGGGTAGGAAATATTAATGTCATATCGGGTGTTTTTAGAAATGTGAAAAGTTAAATATAATTTCATTGGTGGAGCTGAATGCAGTATAGCTAAGACATATTAAAATTATTATTAAGTCGTTGAAGTGGGTATACATATATCCTATTTAACACACACATACACATATGCATTTTCCAAATGGGTTGCAGTCCAATTAACCAAAAAAAAAGTTTTTTGAATAATACTCACAAAATGTCCATTTGCGTGCAATCTCTCCAATCGCTTACTCTGCAACGGCTCGACAATCAACGGATTACGTGCCGGACTTCTTTGTGGATCGTCACTCTGTCCATCGCCTCGGCCCGGATAGCCTGCTTGATGCGTCAACGTTTTACGCAATAACTGCATTGAGTTCGACATCGATATCGACGACGACGGGTATTTGCGTATTTCCGGGCCGGGTTCATTGGAAGCATTCGATATTGCACCAATACCTAGCGGACGTTGATTATGACGGGGATAATACTCCAAAGGATGGTATTCCGGCGGTCGATCCGGGGGCAAGCCAAGCGGTGATGGTGTTGTTAGCAACTGACGGACTTTATTGTAACGAGTCTTTTGAAGACGTTCTCGTCCCGCCGTATATGAACTGGCCTGGTGTACTATTGAATTTGGACGAAGTGGTGAAACGGTCGAAGACGATGATGATGACGGTGACAGTGGTATGGATGGTGATAGGATAGCTCGTCCTTGAGCACTATTGTATGTCGATTGGGGTGGTATCCATCCCGGCACTAGTGATCCTAGTGATTGTGATCCGGCTGATGATGAGCCGGACGATGGCAATTGCGACAGTGACGATAGAGATGACGATGACGAGGACGGCGGTGCAGAGCCTATGCCGGCGGATGACACCAAACCTGTGCTGTTAATCAAGGGACGCTGACTCGTTACAAACGATATAAGGGCTAACGTTTGTACGATTATCGCTAGCTTGTACATGATTATGTATTTCTTTTGACTTTTCGTGATTCGTTACATTTGATCAAGAACGTGTGTATGGTTGGATTTTTTTATTATAGGTTTTTGGTTTGTTCTGCTTTGTAGTAAAAAGAAATTGAGCGCGCACGATTCGTGCTTTTGTACTAGAAAATGCAGTTTTATTATCTGTGCTGTTATTTTATATAGAATATTAACTCTTTGTCGAGCTTTCAATATTGGTATCCACTTTGGCATTATGCTTAAATGTTTTACTCAAAATTACTGTTTCTATCATTTTTGCCGACACCTTATTGTTTCAGCGTATTTAGATGCAACCTGAAAAAAATAACGAGAAAGTTAAATTAGGTGCTTTTATCAAATTGTGTGTATATATAGGAATTAGTCAAATTAATATTGATCTTGGTCTATTTGATTGTCCTGTTGTAAATAATGCGTTTCCTTGACAAGTAACTAATATTTGTTGAAAATAATCCTTACTGTCCATATGGCATGAGGCTATATGAATTGAATTCAGAAGTCCATCAGCCCCACAATAATGCGAGTAGAGGTGACAGTTACTTTTTCTAGTACCCATGAATTCATCAAGTGAAAACCCCCCAATTGAACGAATTCCTAAGTCGGAAATCTCTCTACCTCCAAATATACTCAGGAGTTTGATTTTTTACTAAGTGGTCTTTACACCTGCAGCGTAAATGAAACGGTAATGAACCGCCAAAATACCTTGGTGGGTTTTATATTTAGCTCCAAACATACAAAGACTTTTTATGTCTTAAATAATCATAAAAATAACTAAAAAATTATCCTTGTCCGAATGTATTTTTAAGATCCGTCAACTGTGGTGAGTTTAATTGTGGACCAATTTTTGGATTATAGATTATAGAATATTCCGCATTTTCATGCGGAAAAAACATAATTTTCATTTCGCCCGAGGTCTATCCAGGCATGGTGGATTTAATTTCGGCTGACGTGGGTGTACATCTTTCTGGAAAATAAACTTGTTTTGCACTCGCATCTTCAGGAACATTACTACAAGTCATTTTACGACAAAAAAAGACTACAAAAATAACTTAATTTCCTCATTGTCAAAATGCATTTGCTATATGAAAGTGAGTCGGTTCGAGCAGTGGCGTAGGGAAAGGGGATCTATGGAGAATTTATTTTTTTTCAGTATACAAAAAAAATACATTTTCTTGGTATGTATTTCCGGACAAGGCGTTTTTTCAAATTCGGCAAAAGAAGCTTAATCTTCATTCAAATTTCGGCCACGCCCGAAATTAACCTTAGTATCGTTTCGATTTTCAGATCAAATTTTTTGTACAGTTTGTTAGGGGGTTCAATCGGCTTCGCCTCAAAACAAAAAGTTAGCATGGATTTTACATTATGCTAACGTTTGGTGACTCAAAAAAAAATTAATTAAAAAATACAAGCCTCCACTGAACATTTATTTATTATATCCTATACCCATAGGGTATGACTCCCGAAACAGTAAAGATAGCGTTTTGAAATTTTGGTCAGATGATTGTTTTGATATAAGCTTGGATGGTATTGAAAATGGGCCAAATCGGACCAAGGGTTCCCCTACCTCCCATACAAATGATTCCTCCTTGATAGTGTAATTCGGCCATATTTTTCGACAGAATATCGCTAGGGACCTGAAATCATCAATGCCTAATTATGACATATGTTTGAAGTTGGTGGAAAGTGCAAAAATTCTGACTACCCCTATTCCTACATCCCTTACAAAGCAATATTCCGCCATATCTTTTGATAGAATGTCGCAAGATGCGAGATTCGACTTATCTACCCCCTCCCCCTTTCAAAAAATGAAATCGAGTATTTTCGGTCTTACGCGCATTCTAGGTCTACATATGGGTATAGGCATAGGGTATACACTCATCGTGCTATTCGCGCGATTAGAACTCGGTCTCGTTTACATTCATAATAGGGATAAATGCAAATTTATTGATCGGATAAAAACAATCAAATTATGTTATTATCCACTTTTACAATTAAAATTTTAAATGAATTAATAATTTGGTACTTTAGACGCTTGTTCAAACTGCAGTCTCGAAGACTAAATTTCTGCTTGTACTTTTCAGGCCCAAAACTCGTCTTTCGACGAGTTACGGTTTAAGAACCGAAGTTGAATGTAATCAGGAGTAAAACACCTGAATAGCGATCAACGTCATTCTCGATAATTCTTTCTTAAAATTTGGCTTTAAAAATTGTTAATGCTTTTTCTATCAATATTTTTACGATCTAGAATTTAAACTGTTGAAGTTTAAGAATCTTCCCAGAAGTTCCACATCTCACGTAAAATCCACTACAGGACTTATGGGCTTTAACGTTTTGCAGTAAGATAAATCAATCAATCAATCAGTTGGATTTTCAGAATTTCCATTTTGACCGAAGCTAGATTTCGAATTGCATTTCTCTTTCTTGCAAATAGCTACGATAAAATAAGCCATCGGGCGGCAAAATTCATGTGTCTCCAAATTTTTGCAGGATTGTTTGAATGGCTCCTTGATTAAGGGCTGAATTAAGATCGAGAGTGAAATTTTTCGCCCAGGGATTTTATCAATAAAAATGGATACTTACTATCGTGGAATATGTCACAAACGGTGGGGAATTCCATAAGCTACAATCCGAGACCGGTTCCATAATTCTCCTCGGCCATTTTATGTATTATTTTTCGATTCCCTGGTCATTTGACATTTCACGATGAAATCGGGAAAAAATACATAAAATGGCCGAGAAAAATTATGGAACTGTTTTTGGATTGTAGCTTATGGAATTCCCCAGCATATTCCACGACAGTAAGAATACATTTTCATTGAATAAATCGCAGCGGCGAAAAATTTCGATCTCGTGGTCAGTACTAGGCTTTATGGTAAAAAAAAAATACTACCAATCGCAGGTCCTATACATGAGAAAAAGGGCTACAGTAGTACAAAAGTTGTGTTGCGTTACTTTGTATTCGAGGTACCATTAGTTTTTAGTTCGATTGAGCTGATTATCTATACCAGTACTTCCCAACCGGTGGGGCGCGCCCCTAGTGGAGCGTAAGGGTCGGTAAAGGGGGCGTGAACTCTACTCGAGTGTTGATGTGATCGATTATACTACAACCGCCATGAGCTGGTAAAATTCTACGTTTCATGAACGAAATTTCTAAATCGCTGCGATCATAATAAAATATAAGCGAGGAATTTCTGTCCAAAGTCTGTCGCTGAAAATGGGAATAGAGACCGAGGGAAAAACTTTCTTCTTCTCTGTATCGTAACCCCTTGTGGGGCCTGGTGAGTTCACTCAGCCGTTTATAGGCTATATCGAGACAACGTTACATTGCATATAATTTCGGAGTGTATGCATATAATATTGCAAGCTGCAAGCACTATATATTCCCTATCCACACATGATCTACGGAACTTTTGGACCACGCCGAGATTCGATCTCCGGACCTCTATACTAGCATCGTAGAGTGCCACTCAACCAAATGTGCCAGAGAGCGTGGCGAGGGAAAAACCAATGTAACCACAGCTGTAAAACTTGAATGAAAATCAAATGATGCTTCATCAAATAAATGTAGTCACTCCAATGACTTCAATTTTACTCGTTGACGCACTGCTGAGCCAAAAAATGGTTAAATGGGTTTTTAGTCTAAAACCGGATCTTCAGGTAACTTTTTCAGCGCGCAATAACCGTCTTATGATCATGTGGCCTCAATCGTTGACCCAATGCAGTAGGGATGTAAGGCCTAGTCTAGCTTTCCAGCAATGCCCAATTCAGCTGTATACTAGCCCCTACAGTTGCTACGTTTTCTTCACTTCGCACCAGTCAAATTCAAATATTGCCATGATGCGACAACAATTACCTGCTCACTGAAGACATGTTTTATAGTTTAAGTGTGGAGTCAATCAATATTCAAATAAGTTTAAGTATTGAAACTGCTCATAAATCTAAATGGCGAAAATAGCTTCCAAGCTGATCTGATTAGTTCAGAGATTGCGAAATTGTTCCAAATTTTTTCTCATTATTTGTCAACGCGACGAGAATTCTTTACAAAAGAAAAAGAATGAGCTGAAAAATCCCTTTTTCCGTTCTTGAGCGAAATTTTCTTTGGGAGGCGCCAGATTGTGCTAATCTTGCAAGGGGGGCATGCACTGAAAAAGGTTGGGAACTCCCGATCTATACCTACGTAATATAATGGCGCCTTTCCTTGGCGATTAACCAAAATTTAGCTCCTACCCTAACTTTGAAGGGAGTTATGATCATGCCGTT
The DNA here is from genome assembly GCA_949715475.1 of Microchrysa polita. NCBI lineage: Eukaryota > Metazoa > Arthropoda > Insecta > Diptera > Stratiomyidae > Microchrysa > Microchrysa polita. Next base: position 134,344,633 of record OX454415.1, on the reverse strand, counting down.
TTTCCAAATTTAAAAGGTGGAATAATAGTGTTCCTTGACCGAAGGTATGCACTTTCCGGGAAAAATCAACTATACAACTTAATACAAATTTCACGCTTCAACTTGCATTGTTTTGAGAGTAATGGCGCGTTTAAAAACGTACAAAAATTAAAATTAGTTAACTTCTGTTTTAGTGTAGCGAATAATTTTCCAATAATCGATCTGAGATAATACACCAATGCAAAGGAAATGTAATGTAATGTATCGTTTAGGACCTTTATTTCCATAATCCAACAACGGTGCGAAAAATTCAGAGATGTTTTTTGCCTATCAAATAAATAACGTATTTTTCTTTGACTACAACTCGCATTCGCGAAGTACAGAACAGAATAGCACCAATTTCGAACAAATTTGAACATAAAATAGAGTTGTTCTAGATAGGGTATCCGGAAACTAAACTATCGCATAAGCGCACCAAAATATGTCATTTCCGGCAAAATAGGTGTACCGGGAATATCCCGAATTCTTAACTCCTCTGCTACCAAAAGCATTTAAAGATTTTACAAAAATGCTACCAATAACACCTCCGTCAGAAAAAATATTTATATGAAGTAAGATCACAAAATTTTGGCTTTGAAGCTTTTTTACACAGCTTAAACTGCTTATCCGATTTTATGCTGGAAATATCACGAGAAATCATAATTTGGGTGCCTTTATGCGATAGTTTTCGGACATCCCGTAAAGAACGAGATCTGTGAAATTGTTATGGAAGCTGCGCTGTCCTGTACTCAATTCAATAAAACACACCTAAATTTAAATAGTCTGGTTGGTCTAGCGGTTAGTGCGCGCACCTTCAGTGCACAAGGTCATGAGTTCGAATCTCACCGTGTCCCATGGTATTTTTCGAACTCACGAGCTTGTGACGGACTATGATCTCACTCAGATGTTAAATGAGTACCCATTTATGGGGATAAATAACACTGCTGAGCGTGATGCTGATCTCATTACCTCAACAAAAAGCAGATAAGAAATAGGAAATAGGATGTCACTAACACATCCTGCGGCCTTAATCCAATGTTGGATTGTCGCGCCTGTTATTTATTTAAATTTAAATTAAAAAGGGCGTGTCATTCATCGTCGTGCTCTGTGCTCACTCATAGAGAAACGAGTTTCCAAACTCGGCACGACTCGTCGCAAGTTTATTATTCAGAAGACGATGATAAGAAATATTCTTATCGTAGAATAATAAACTAACAATGCGACTAGGAAGTGGTATGGCTTACAACCGTATCACACTCCGAATTCAGTTGTCTTTGTAACGTTGATGACTACACATGGTAGTGATCAACGCACCATGCTCCACTAGGAGTTACGGTAATCGAGAGAGAGAGATTCATCGAATACAGGACAGGACTTTTCTATCATGAATGATCTTGAATTTCTTAATAATGAAGAGTGATGATTATCACTAAACGCAAAACCTCTTTTATCACAATGAATTTCACAACAATCCGAAATTTTGCAAGTCTCTCGACGAAATCTTTGCTTTTAAATCGTCCAAAATCATCAAATCGACATCAAATCAAGAATTTCGTCGAAAAAATTCTTTTGTTTTTTCTCGGAATTTTTTTGATTTTTTACTTTGGAGCGGAGCGACTTTCAAAGTAAAAATTGCTCCGCTCCAGCCTGCCAAAAACCGCTCCACGCTCCGGTCTTTCGCTCCGAAATTTAAGGTCGCTCTGCTCCGCTCCGCTCCAAATCCCTGGTAGAAAGTCAATCTCGACTGTCCTTTCTTAAAATTTGGCTTTTTAAAATTAAAAAAAAAAAATTCAGGCATGACCAAGGTCACAGATGTGTAAGTGATATTTAATTTCCAAGATCTTAACTGCTTTTTTGTTGAGGTGTTGAGATCAACAGCACGCTCAGCAATGTTATTTATCATCATAGTTCGTCACATTGGTCGTGACTCTGTGCACCGACTACTCTAAAATTTTCTAACAATATTTTCGTGACCGACAATTTCAACTTCTATAAGAAAATCATGATGTTGAACAATTTTTGGGCTTCTTCTAATAATTTAAGTAGTAAGTTAGTGCGCGCACCTTCGGTGCACAGGGTCATGAATTCGAATCTCACCGTGGATCATGGTGTTTTCCGAACTCACGAGCTTGTGACGGACTATGATCTCACTCAGATGTTAAACGAGTACCCAGCGTGATGCTGATCTCATTACCTCAACAAAAAAAGCAGATAAGATCTTTGAAATAGGATGTCACTAACACATCCTGCGGCTTAAGCCCAATGTTGGATTGTCGCGCCTGTTATTTATTTTTTAATAATTAAAGCACGGTGTATACACCTTATTATGGACCGATTACTCGTATATCTTATCTAGTGGTTAGTCTTATCGTATATACAAGAGGACATGCTTTTACTTTTGCATAGTTACGCCATACAATTTTGCTTGGTTGCGCCGTTGTATGAAATTGCGTAATGTATTTTAGGATTTTTTAGAAAATTATTCATAAAACCCTTATAAAATCGTCTGATCACTAAATAACTCTCGAACGACTCAACCGATCGACATGACATGACATACGTTAAATACTTATTTGGAAATGATATTACGAATATACATTATGTGTAAATTTTAATTCCAATATCTTTATCCAAACCGGCAATATAACGAATCTTATATTTAGTAAGGGTATTTGACATTGCCAGGCTAGCGTCTATTCTGTTTACTAAATATCTCGTTATTGGCTTAACTGATGGACATGAAATTTGGTAAAAATACATAAAATGGAAATGCTATTTGGTATGGATAGTTTTGATGTTTTTAGGGCCACGTGAAAAGGGTGTCCCAGAATAGGTGCAAAAGTCGACTTTTTTATTATTCATCGGAGAGAGGTTTGTGGGTACTCATATCAAAGGGTTCATCGAAGACATTTCCTATAAGGTATTTTTTTGGTTAATTCGGTATAACGGTAACGAAGTTAGAGCTTACTAATTCAGTTTTTGTGTCTGTAACTATATCCTTAGGATTGCAATTCTAATTTTGGTTGGGAGCTCTGTAGAAATGAAATAGAATTGTGGGTAAAAGGCGCTAGCCTTTCATTCTATAACGCTTTTATTTAGACCAATCAAAAAATAGATTCACTGACAGAATTAATTATTATTAATTATTTTAAGCTTATTTCTGATTTATTACCCAAAAAGGATAATGTACAACAGGTATTACGTACGCATCAAAACTCTAAAAAAAAACTCTCGTATGGCGGGCGCGGACCTCTGTACGCTCAGTATTTTTTCAATTTCAAATGACGCCGTAACCAAGCAAAATATGGCGTAAGTATGCAAAGTAAAGAAACATTCAATTCAAAATAATGTACAAGCTTTCGGAAAGAGGTGTGCGTCTTGTCTATACGCAAAAAAAAAATAACCACTAGATAAGATGTACGACTGTACGAGTACTCTGCCCTATGTATATTAGGGATGTCAAAATCCATCTCAGCACCCGGTCTTCGTTTTTTCTGTTTTAAAAACTGTTAGTCCGTCCCGTTTAACCGGAGGGAAAGTACCCGGGTTTTCAGTTAACCGAGTCATTTTATTCATTAGTCATTTTATTCATTAGTCATTTTTAGGCCAATCAAAAATTATGAAATTGCGTTAAATATGGCCCAGGCTGGTTAAAAAGACACTACTTTGCTAATGGACTGTAACTTAACGACAAATTATGGAAATATCAGAGAGTTCTTTAGGTATTTCGTTTCTAAAGACTTAAAAACACAATTAAATTTAATCCTGGTCTACTCTTGTGTACCGTTGCCATGGTACTGATTAAATGAAATTGATGAATCAATTTAGCTGCCCTGACTTAAATGAAGCGGTGTGATTTGCCAGCGGGAAACGTTCATTACATCGTTCATTACATAGCCTCTCACAAAAACAAAAGAGAGACTTACAGAAGCACAGTCTGGTTTCTATGTCGGTTTCGGTAAGTCGATTCGAAATGCACAGAGTACCTTAGAGCTTGGTCTCCCATTTTTCCGGCATATCTTGGGCAAATTAATGAAACTTTAAAAGAAGTCACTGAGAACAAAATGTGCAGAATCTCTTGAAATGATAAGGTTAGGTTTTTTTTTCAAATTAGCTGTGTACAATTGTGTGGAAAACTTTGCTAAACATTTCTAGGGAATGATAGCACCCATTCTTGAGAACAGTCTCAAGCAGTTGACTATATACTGGTTCTGGTAGAAAAACTTTAAAGTACTTTAAGGCTTCAATCAAACGACGCGAAAACGGCTCGCAAGCTCGAGACATACAAATGCATTGGCTTATATGGGAAGCTCATTACAAGCGAGAGCCGTGCGACTGCCAAAACACGGCTCGAGAGCCGTGAATTTGCGGGTTGTGGTGCACGATATATGAAAACGCGTCTCACTAGTTGTGTTTTGACAGCGGCACGGCTCTCGCTCGTCGTGAGCTTCCCATATAAGCCAATGCTTTTGTATGGCTAGAGCTTGTGCGAGCCGTACGGCTCGTCGTTTGAATGAAGCCTAAAGCAGAGCGTGTGTTTAACGTGTAACCCTTGTTTTTGTAACGCTTCTTCATTGGATTTAAAGTAACAGTTCCGATAATTCAATTGCGATGCGATACAATCTCAGCATTCCTGCAGTGGACTTTTAATCTATTTATCAATTTTGGCCAACTCCAAGGCCCATCTCATCTCTTCACACTATAAGCCTTTTTTAGGAGACAAAAAAAAAGTTGAATAGTTTTCTTGGACACATGAAAGATAATTGATATTCCGATTAACACGGAAAAATTTAACAACCGTCCAGTTAAAAAACAGAAGACGAAAAAGCCGAAAATAACCCATCTTCTGCTTGAAATTCATATTAAAATGTCAGATGTCATTAGTTTAGGGCGTGTAGATTTTGTCGGCACCTAGCTTTGTTGGCTCTTTTCGCAGCAGAAACATAAACCTAAAAGTTGAATTTTATAAAATGTAAAAAAAAAAACAATTAAATCTTACGAAAACATTACTGTTATCACTTTTACTCGAGGCAAGGAGATATGAAATGTCACGTCCATCGTAACAAAAAAAAATATACAAGAAAACATTTTCTAATGCTCTCTTGACCGATAAAACCTGCCACTACCAGTGATCCTTACATCATATAGTAAACTCTTATCATTGACTTAATATAATACGCAAACACAACAGAGCTGCAGTGTGCAATGGATTTTCTCATTTTCATTGTGGTCTAGCATAAACTACTCTACTCTAACAATAGTATACGTCGTAAACTTTCGCCAACCCCTCGTCCTTCCTTTGAAACCTTGTACGAGAAAGTGCATTCTGTATTAATGCGGCATTCTGATCAATTTAATTTTATTAACCAAAAATAAGGACGAAGAGAATGGGATTTGGTTTAGGTCAGTTCGATAAGGACAAAAGTTAAATACGCACTGAATAGGTCAATGCGTAGTACGCAGTAGAATAGAATTTACCTATAATTAGGTACCAGGACACCGTACTAAAATACAAGATACTTGTGCTGCACATCTAGAACAAATTTAATATTGAATTTATTGAAAACTTTTTGTTTTCTGACACAGGCAAGGAATTTTTTTCTTCTTCATCCTTCGACCCCAATTCCCTATTTTCCCAGTCGACCTTAAGCAGGCATTCCAAGCTGCTTAATAGCAAATATTTCTGAACCATTATGTGTTTATTCCTTAGATTTATTATCATCTGGTTGATTCACTATTTATAGAAATTCATAACGAGTAGCCACTAAATGTCCATATTACATTACGGTGGCAGACAAGACAAGAAAATTTCTCAGCACAAATACGAATTTTCTCCCATTCCAACGACAAATCTGTCTACCCTCACGCCCCTTCATAATTTGGATGCTTCTTCATGGCGCAGTACACTAAGAGTGTAGCCGACCAAAAGGCAATCCCTACGTGTTTTATAATGCGGTAGGACTGTGTGTTGTATGCAATGTACCAAAACTCAAACCAGAAAATAACAAGGACTCTCTACAGACAAACAACAATAAAAAAAAAACGAGACACTAACCATGCACTGAATTTTCCACCCAACTTCCGTCGCATCACTATAATATTTCACCGATGAATTCTCATTTTCTGATTGTTTTTCACCATTTTTCCGATACTAAATACACCGGGCAAGGACGATTTCACTTTGAACAAATTTCAAGCGTCGTTTCATTTAGGATGTAGACTTGAAATATGTATTTTCACAACAGCGAAGTAAGAAATATCTGCGAAGCACTAAAAATATTCCGTTGTCGACGCCGTTGTATAGTTGGGAAGAATCCTGATCGTCGACAGATTTTTCCTTTTCTCTCTCACTCACTCTCTCGCCGTCGTCAAAAGACTATAACAATCGAATTGAATTTTCACCGATTAAAGGACCTTTCACCGAAAAACTTTTTAATTTTCACTTAACCCGATACCGACACATTGTAGATTTTAAATTTTCACTATAAATCGAAATTTGCAAACGCAAAATTTTCTCACTTTCTTTCTTCCACTCGAAATATTCAGTGCGAAAAACTAAGAGGAAATCTTTTCTTCTGTCGTTCAAGAGGGGTGATGCTGAAAAGATGGGAAAATTTTCCAGTCACTGTAATCCTGTGCTGAGATGCTGCGTCAATGCAAAATGTACGGACCAACACAAATACACGCATACGGTGGCACGAACACAACTAAATCCCGACGATCATCGGCAAAAGAGAAAAATCCTTTCCAGATACATTTTCCTGTACCTATATGTATGTACTGCTACTTTTAACTCCACCTCATCCTTAACAAATTTTGCGAGATGGTAGTCCCGAAAAAAAGGAAAATTTTGAAAATATCATCAACTATCAGATATTTTTGAGTTATTAAAAACTCTCGAAATTTATTTTAGATTTCCAACACACTGTATTTCCAATGTCCTTTTCACAGATGCTCGCACGGTCTTGAGAAAAACAATTTCAAGCATCCATCACTCTTGGCTTTTATTGAAGAAAAATTCGATAAAATCCACAAGAAAACGATTTTCACAACTTTAAAACTGTCCGAGAAGACGACATTTATTTTATAAAATAATTTTCGCGAATATATAATCGAATTTTAATTTTTTATCCAGTTTTTTTTCACGACCGACCGACATATTAAACCTGGACAAACGTTACGACAGAGATTTTCTCGTCTCCCCCCTATAATAAGGACTGAAAAAATCTGAAAACTGGGAAATATGAGCGAGACTGTTCCCTGATTGCTAAAGTGCGTTCTATACGATTCTCGCAAAGATGCTCACTAACAGTCTCTGCTATTTGAGATGAACATTTGGGAAAAGGAGGAAAATTCCATCACATACTCGTACAGCCCCAAAATTATATTCGGACACAAATATTCCCGTCGTGTTGTCCTGCAATATACTCGCGCGTATATATGCGGCGCATACGTATACAATGACATAGCGGGTGAGCCTCTCGGGAAAATCTAAAGTGAAGTAACATCGTTTTCAATTAGCGGGAAAGCTGTTGAACTTTTGTTTGGGTATGAACCCCAAAAGCATGGAAATTCTTCAGCCGAATGATATGTCATTACCGCCGACAATATACGCACACGTACGTATGGTGGAGCATATACATACACATTGGAATGTCTATATAGTGAGAAAGTTAAAATGTAGAGAAATTGTAAAGTTGCCGTGTCCTAGGGCATGTGAGAACGCAAGCGCTCTATCGAAAGGACCAAACTGAGAACCACACACTTTACTATACACCGGGCTCAACTCCATTCGGTGTGACAGGTGGATCATTAATTTGCGATATGTATGCGAGTAGTGGAGACGAATGGGCGGAAAAATAGTAGTAGCCTGGATAGCGACGGAATGAGGGGTAGGGGGCAAGAAGGATGCTCTACGACTCTACGTTATGGAATCTCGATTTGTGCTCGCATCGGTTGCATCGAAGGAAACAGCGATGTAGCGGTGGTAATGATGCTGTAGGTATACGTTTCATGAAACAGATATACACTTACATCTGAATGTCCTGTTTAGCAGGATTCTGATAGAAGAAGTTGACGACTTAGTAGACGTAAAGGAAATTTCGAGCGGGAAATTCACTTTTAAAATGAAATCAAAATAAGAGGAGACGACGTTAGTGGGTAAGATCTTTGATTCTCTGATTTGATTGCGGATAGATAGCGGAAATCGGCAAATTAATGAGGAAGGAAATGTGGATAAGATGGAAAATATTGTAGAAATCTATTGGTAAAGGTGGAAATGGAGACGAATGATTATTATTGCACGGAGTTTTTGTAGTTTTAGGTTGGCGTTGGGAAATTTAATTTTGTTATTCGTTAGGCATTCGTCAACTGCTAGCAGTGGGGTTATGGGGGATCCAAGGTATTACCTTGGACCCATCGTCTTCGCGCATTTTGGAGCCCGTATTAGGCTATTCGACTTTGAAAAAGCCTTCGATAGTGTTGATCGTCAGTACATCTGGGATGCCTTACGAAGACGAAATATTCCAGATAAGATAATCTCCATCATTAAGGAATCCTACAATGGAGCCCAATGTCACGTCTTGCATAAGGGCAAGCTTTCAGATCCTTTTGAGGTGCACAGTGGAGTCAGACAAGGCTGCATTTTGTCACCTATTCTCTTCCTTATTGTCAATAGTGATGTACTCGGCTCCGCACTTCAATTACATCGTAACAAAGGTATCAGATGGAAATTGTTTGATCACCTTCAACATCTTGACTACGCTGACGACATTTGTCTTCTATCAACTAATACGGATGATGTCGCTCAAATGACAGAAGCTCTAAATTGCGCAAGTCGTAATGCGGGGCTGAAAATCAATGCTGCCAAGACTAAGTTCTTGAGCACATATCCAGGGGGCAAAGCGGAATTTGTATTTCAGAACAGGCAGTCGAAAAAGTTGATGAATTTTGCTATCTCGGGAGCGTAGTTACAGCAGATGGTAGAGCGGATGCTGATGTAAAATCACGGACAAACAAGGCTAGGGCGGCTTTCTTCAATTTGACTCCTTTCTGGCTAAACAACAATATTTCCAGACGCACCAAACTTCGAGTCTTCAATTCCAATGTGAAATCCGTGCTGCTATATGGCTGTTCAACCTGGAAGGTGACTAGAGAGATTACTGATAAGTTGCAAACTTTTGTAAATCAGTGTCTACGGCGCATCCTACATATTCGTTGGCCGGAGATCATTTCGAACGAGGATCTCCTCACTATAACTGGCCAAGAAAGGATAGGCACTTCGATCAAAAGACTTAAGTGGCAATGGATAGGTCACACCTTCCGAAGACGGCCCAATAACATCGCAAAAAAGGCCCTGAACTGCGGAATCCACAGGATTCCGGAGCAAGACGCCGTGTTGGACGGCCAAGGAACACATGGAGAAGATCGGTAACAAGCGAGGCGAAAACGCTAAATCTTACATGGTCGCAGCTAGCGCCGTTGGCGCAAAACAGAACGAGGTGGAGAGTAGGCGTAGTTAATGCCCTAAGGAGGTTTTCACACTTAGGGCCAGATTACGTAATCTGTGCAAATTACTTAATTTGAGCTGTCAAATTCCATATATTTTTAAATTCACCACACCGCAGATTACGTAATCTGGCCAGATTAAGTACAAGTGTGAAAACCTCCTAAGCCCCACAAGGGGTTGGCAGGAACTAGAGAGAGAGATTAGGTTATTCGGGGTTAATAAAGTTACGAATGATGCTGCGTACACTGCCACCCTGGAGAAAAAATAATTTGTTGTCTGTTTTAGAAAAACATCAACGTATTCAGGAATCCTTACTATATTTATTTATTTATTAATATTTCATATACACATAAAATTCCAATAATTGTATGATATAAGCTTAGAAAAATGAATTCAAGAGGTACAAGAGACAGATACAATATTGGGTGAGGTTATAAAACACACCGTTCCCCTACCGGTTCGCGCAACGTTCCCTTTAATTTCAAATCAACCGGCCGTTACGGATCAGAAACTTCTCCTTACAAACAGATCCCCTAAGCGCCCCCTTGCGATGCATAGCTTGATTGATTGACAGAAATTTACAATCTGCCGTCGAACCGTGCATTTCCGCCCTCATTTATTTATTAAACTCTTTATAATCAAAGTAAAATGTATCTGCATCTCGTTTAAAACTGGAAATTTTAATTTTCGAGCAAAACATATCAGCTGTGATGTGTCAATTGTCACATTTGTCACTTTCCGAGAGATGGCGATGGGAACACCAAGTCTGATCCGGATCTATGCGTTTACAGAACTAAATAGGGAACGGTTCGGAGAACGCGGCACGGTACGCGAACGTTTTGTTGTATAACCTCACCAAAAAAAAAAAAGTGGGTTATTAGTTTGATACAAAGCAAGAACTAAGAAAAATTTACATAATCATAAGATACAAGATATTGAAGTACGGTTCACCGAAAAGCATACAAATTGAGTGTAAGAGGACCAAACTGGAGTTCATCATGAACCCTCATCATTCTAAGTAAAGGCGAGTTAAAGTAGATTTCCAACCTAGCAAATGGTGGACCAAAGATGGATAAATTACGCGATGGGCGATTCCGAGTTCTAAATCAAATACCTTCCGCTACGTTGGAGTCAATAAGTCCATGACATAGTTTGAAAAGAAAGCACTCATCCAAGAGTAATCTTCGCGCTTTCAGAGAACGCAAATTGAGGAAAAGCAGACGATCGGGGTAGCTAGCATTAGGTATGCCAAATTTATAAAAAAAGTGTACGGGTGAATCTTCGTTGTACAGTCCCGATGTCGGTTGCGTGTGTTATTTGACTGTGGGGAGCCCAAACAATACTTGCGTATTCCAAAATGCTATACGAACAAGAGACGAACAGCAGATTGAATGCAATGGAATTGGGAAGAACTGCGTAGCACAAAACCTGCAAGTTTGGAGGCCCGATTAACAATGTCCTCATAGTGTCCACTAAAGTTCAATTTGCTGTCAAATTTTACCCCTAAATCCACATGCGAAACAACCCTTGTAATAGGCAGATTGTCAATAGTGTAGGAGAATATCAAAGGAGAAGGCTTAAGAGAAAATATCATGTGATAGCATTTAGACAAATTCAGCTTGAGGTCGTTTATGTGGCACCAAGACGAAAGAACATTAAGCGCGGACTGAAGTTGTGGACATTCAGTAGTAGAAGAAACTGGAAGAAAACACTTAAGGTCATCTGCGAACAGCCGGCAACGACAGTCAAGGATTCGGGGTAGGTCGTTTATAAAAAAACGAAAAGAGCAGAGGACCTAAAATAGATCCTTGAGGGACGCCGGATGTTGAAGTGAAGGGAGCGGATAAGCAACTATCAAATATAACTTGTCCAGTGCTGTCTGAAAGGTAGGAGTCAATCCATTTAACCAGAGCAATAGGAACGTTTAAAGCTACGAGTTTACTTAGAAGTATGCGAAAACATGCCGAGTCAAATGCTTTTGAGAAATCTGTATAGACCACGTGAACATCCTGCTGGAGATCAAACATTCTGGATTTTTAGTACCTTTCTGGATAGGTAAAATTAAAGCTTTTTTCCAGACTGACGGAAAAATACCCGCTTGCAGGCTTTTGTTAAACAAAATTGAAAGCGATAATGATAAGGTTTGGCAGGTATGTATTTTTCAGGAAAATATTGGGCAGACCGTCGGCTCCCGCTCCGCCTTCGGGTTTTAATTTACTTAGGAGTTTAAAAACCTAGTCAGGGGATATGGGGGAAAAAGAAAAGTGGGAAGGATCATTAGGAAATGAGAAGGGCTCGGAAGAGGAGGGTGAAAATAACAACATAGGAGGCTTGATCTTGACGAGGTGGTGACGAGGGAGGTCATCTCTGCGTTGTTCCTGGAGCGAGTGCGGGTGCTTCAAGTGTTTAAGTGCGGCCATACATTGCGAGTCTGTACATGCAAGCAAGACACGTCGAATGCCTAGTTTAAATATGGACAAGTACGCCATCGAGTCAGAGATCCCAGATGAATTTTGAGCGATGAAGCTTATTAGTATAGGGATATTAGCTCTAGAACTAAACATAAAAAAAAAGAGGAAAGCTTTTTTGCCAAATTGTTGCACACCCTCCCTTCTATACGCACTAAGAAGTTACACTAATTTGAGTGTCACATTAAGGGGGGAGGGGGTGATAAGGAGGGGAAATTTTCGTTTTTCGGGAATATCTTGAAAACTGTTAGTCCGATCGCAAAATGTCCAAAGAACGAAAAAAAAACACATTTAATTTGCAATGATACCTCACTCAGAAAAATGGGCCCCGTAAATTTAAAAGTTTTCGTACCATTATTTTAATTGGACGGCAATTTACCAGATTTCTTCACAAAAGTAAACAGATGCAATAATTAATATAACTAGAAGAATCCTATTGAGATATTATGTATGGAATGAAATGTGTCCCGTAAATCCAATGGGACATCAGGTTATATTTCAATCAGTTTGTCTCATTAAATTTACAAGATCTGATATGATTAACTAATAATAGGATGGATCCCATTTGTTTTATATTATGTCCTATTGCATTAATGGGATAGGCCTTTTAGTTGAATTGCATGCATATGCATTTTGCAAGATAACCAACATCATGCTCCGTAGCCGAGATCGTTCGGTTGCCTACCCGTGACTTGGTAAGTTTTAAAGAGTACTAGCAAATCGGATGTTCAATACTCGGCCTGGCCAAATATCGTGATTCTTAAAAAAATCCACAATGACGTAGCGTGGAAGGTATAATAATATGGGACTTATAAAAAATATAGTTCGATAAGAGATTACGAGTGAAACGATTTTTTTTATTATATAGGATTGATCCTATTAATTCAATAAGATATATCCTATTGGAAAATAACTAGACCATGTGTTTATTTTAAAATGAGTCAACTATTAAAACAAACGGATATTTATCGAGTTAAAGTAATGGTTCCTATATTTTTAAAGTAATCTGATTTTTCCTATTGACTAAAAATAATGGGACAAAATGATTAGTTTAATGGGATTTCCCATTGAAAATTTTCTGAGTGTATATAATACATCAGACCCTTTCTTAGAAAGTTATACCCTAGACCCAAAAGTATTATGTGGGATTTAAATTTTTTGATATTTATATTTCGCACTGTAGCTTTTAATAGAGTGAAGGTAGATTGAAAAGAACTTGTGCTGATGCTGCCAATTAAATGTATTTAATTTAAACCTTCGGCCAAGGACACCTCCTACGCTCATGCTAACATTTTTCAAGAAGGCATGCTTGTAACTATTCTCTGAATTACGCCAGTAATTACAGTGCCTAGGGCAAGTCCCCTTATACTCTTCACCCAAAAATTACTTCCATTGGATCAAAACTAAGGGTACCTTCCATACAAAATGAGCCAGAAATCCGCCAAATTGCAAATTTTCTTCTCTTCAAAAGCTATCTAAAAAAAAAAAATCTATCTTTTCTAGTGTCACCACATCAATTTATGTTTAAAAGTTCGTACCAGGGTGTCGAAAATCGGGTTTGACGGTCACTAGTTCCAGCTTTAAGGCTATTTTCAAATATCATCGACAAATACGTACTAGTGACCGTTCAACCCGGTTTTCCGACACTTGTCGTGGACACCTTGGTACAAACTTCTGAACATACAAACAAAAATTTCCCCTCTTCGTCACCCCCTTCCCCCTGAATGTGACGCTCAAATAAGTGCAACTTTTTAGTGCGTATAGAGGAGAGGGTGTACTACAATTTGGCATCGAAACTTTCCTCTTTTTTGACGTTTGGGTTTAGCCCTCTTGCGGCTTAATTTCCCTATACTATTATGAATCAATTTGAAATCAGCCAGGTCGAAAAAGAAGACTTTAAAGAAGCAATGCTTCAGAGCAAGCCCATCAAGCAACCCTTGAAACTGAGATTAGGAAAAATGTTTAAAGTTTTGACAAGGAATTCCCTCTATGTCTCGGAACCCAAGTCAAAGAGAGGTAAGCTTGGTAGTCTGCAGAAAGTCAGTGGATTCCAGAGCAACTTAATACCCATACAATTGCTTACCTTGACTTTCTCTCAAAAACATCCATGTTCCGATTTGCACCAAATCAAAGTAGATGTATAAGAAGCTAGTTTGTGTTATTCAATTACAAAGCATCTCCAGCAAATTTTAGGGAGAGCTTTTTGGCTTGAAATAAAAAGTTAAAAGTTGTGGTTTGAAGATTCTTCGTTGCGAGGCTTTGAAGAGCCCACTATTAATACAAGGTGCTCCATTCAGAATCCTAAAATGCTGAGTAACAATTGCGTAAATTGTGCGTCTGTGATGCTACACTGAAAAACATCATCATAATATTAATGAGCTAGGAGTATAAATTTATTTTGATTACCATAATGAATTAGTTCATAGTAAATAAACCGTCTCTTCCTTAAAATAATACAGACAGAGTTCATCTATTTTATGAAACACCGGTCGTTAGTATAACGAAAACAAAATTTCAACTTAATGAAAAGCGGTCATGAGCACGGCTGTGTGAAGTTAGCCAGTCATTTTTTTGAAATTAGGTCCTTTTGCTCGGTGAACCGTTTGTTCTACAGCGGCTACGTTTGTTCTTGATTGTTCGCCAATTAATATCGTTTGTTCTTCTCTGATTATTTAATTATAGCAACTTTAAAATTGTGAGTGTGAACTTAGCCAGTCATTTTTAAATATGGGTCGGAAAGGTATAGGTTTGGTATCAATCGAAAGCCAGACGTTCGTTCATTTTGTAGGGCGTTTGTTCATGCTGGAAACGGAAGGATACAGGAATTATTAAGGAAAAAGAGATTAGTTGTGACGTCATCTTCACTCAACCAACGCCATCTACTCAGCTCAGCTGTACGGGCAACCCGTGTCCCGCGAACAATTTATGCAAGATCCACACCATCATCGTACAGCTGAGCTGAGTAGATGGCGTTGGTTGAGTGAAGATGACGTCACAACTAATCTCTTTTTCCTTAATAATTCCTGTATCCTTCCGTTTCCAGGATGAACAAACGCCCTACAAAATGAACAAACGTCTGGCTTTCGATTGATACCAAACCTATACCTTTCCGACCCATATTTAAAAATGACTGGCTAAGTTCACACTCACAATTTTAAAGTTGCTATAATTAAATAATCAGAGAAGAACAAACGATATTAATTGGCGAACAATCAAGAACAAACGTAGCCGCTGTAGAACAAACGGTTCACCGAGCAAAAGGACCTAATTTCAAAAAAATGACTGGCTAACTTCACACAGCCCATGAGCACAATGAACTGGCTGTGTGAAGTTAGCCAGTCATGTTTTTGAAATTAGGTCCTTTTGCTCGGTGAACCGTTTGTTCTACAGCGGCTACGTTTGTTCTTGATTGTTAACCAATTAATATCGTTTGTGCTTCTCTAATTATTTAATTATAGCAACTTGAAAATTGTGAGTGTGAACTTAGCCAGTCATTTTTAAATATGGGTCGGAAAGGTATAGGTTTGGTATCAATCGAAAGCCAGACGTTTGTTCATTTTGTAGGGCGTTTGTTCATCCTGGAAACGGAAGGATACAGGAATTATTAAGGAAAAAGGGATTAGTTGTGACGTCATCTTCACTCAACCAACGCCATCTACTCAGCTCAGCTGTACGGGCAACCCGTGTCCCGCGAACAATTTATGCAAGATCCACACCATCATCGTACAGCTGAGCTGAGTAGATGGCGTTGGTTGAGTGAAGATGACGTCACAACTAATCTCTTTTTCCTTTATAATTCCTGTATCCTTCCGTTTCCAGGATGAACAAACGCCCTACAAAATGAACAAACGCCTGGCTTTCGATTGATACCAAACCTATACCTTTCCGACCCATATTTAAAAATGACTGGCTAAGTTGACACTCACAATTTTCAAGTTGCTATAATTAAATAATTAGAGAAGCACAAACGATATTAATTGGTTAACAATCAAGAACAAACGTAGCCGCTGTAGAACAAACGGTTCACCGAGCAAAAGGACCGATTTTCAAAAACATGACTGGCTAACTTCACATAGCCCAATGAACTGGCTATTTACGATTTGAGCTCTCGCGATAGTAGCGCCATTTGTGGATGATGCCGCGGCTAAGTGAAAATCGACACCTTCCATGTCATCTGATTCTCGACCATGGACTGATACCGTGATGACGCCCTTGTATGAACTCATTTGAGAGGAGATTAATCGTCTTTTACGTCAAAGTTCCATGGATGTGATATTATCAAGATATAAACCAATGTACCGAATATGGCCGCCAGGCGGCGCTAGTATCGTTAAGGAGAGAAAATTCGTTCGATATCGGATCTAGGAAAGTCCCCATGTCTTCAAATCATAGGGTCCCGAGATCGATTCTCACTGTAGGTAGGTAGGTAATTTTTTATGACTTTTCAGAGCAGAGGTAAAATAAATGTAAATGTCGTCAACACATATGAAGCTGGATGCCGACCTGCGCCAGTTTTTTTTTTAAGATTGATTAACTCAGTAAATATATCAATGAATAAGTTGTTAATTTTAATGAACTTTTTGTTCGTTGCTTTGATTGAAACAGATTCATAAGACTGATGAATTCAACCGATCTCCTCGTGGATGGTTTGCCTCAGTTGGTTTCAATTGCATCCATTCATTTATGACAAATTTCGAACAAAGCTCTTTGGGTTTCAGTAAGATGAGGGATGGAATCACAGTACACATTAATAGAGCCGCAGTAGCAATACTTCCGAACTGTTTTCTTCTGGATATGCCCAAATTCCCCCTATTTAGCTAGCTCTGACCTTCTTCTTTATAAAAATTCTCAGTTTGGGCGTAGGCTGGATTTTTTCAAAACAAAAACATCAAACATCATGCCCCTAGCCCGGATTTGTTTATGGGGTCGAAGGTATATAATTAAACTATATGACAACAAAAATATTAAAAAAAAAGGGTTAAAAATTTGAGAAAGGTAAATCCAGAGCAATCTTTATCTTTTTAAGTATACTGCTCAAAACAAAATAAGGACCACTAATGTCCGTTGACTTTAACAACGTCGTTGGCGAATTTTTAGTGGGATAATTAATTTCAAAAATGCCATTCTGTACCTGCATCTGATGTGAGTTATCACAGTATGATTCATCAACATTAGCTTTAACGGAACTGGTTTAAGCAGTTCTTTTGGGGACACGAGTCATACATTTGGTAGTTTTGTTTATTTCTCATTTTGATTTAGAATTCGTTTTCGCCAAGTTCTTTAATTGCAACATTAGTTGCACTTTTAAAGATAAGGAGGATCTGTAAAATACAAAATGCCAGCAATTCGCTGCCATTTAAATTTAAATGCTTCATCCAGGGTATTCGCGAAGAGCCATTGAAAATCTTTGGAAACGTTACCAGGAGACAGGAAGTGTCTCCCATCGTCGTGGTTCAGGCCGAGTTCGAATAACCACCCTCGCAGAAGACCGATATGTGAGACTTTGTGCGCGACGGGATCGTACCATTAGTGCTTGTGGACTACAAAGTAGGCTATTAAGGACGACTGAGATCATTATTAGCCCTCAAACAATCATCGACGCATAAGAGTCTGGCGGAGAACTGGAGAAGCATTTTTGGATCCTTACATTAATCAAATTGAGAGGCAAGGCGGTCCCAGTGTGATGGTCTGGGCCGGAATTAGCTTGCCAGGCAAAACTGACCTTGTTATCCTAAATAACGGGACAATTACGAACGAAAGTTATATTGAAAGAATTGTTAGGCCACATTTCATTCCTTTTTCACAACAGGAGTTGGATGGTTTTATCATCATGCAGGATAATGCACGACCACATACTGCCCGGGCGACAATGTCTGTTTTCGAGGAGGCCAAAATTGAGGTCATGGAGTGGCCTGCCGACAGTCCGGACCTAAACCCGATAGAACATCTTTGGGATCAATTAAAACGCCGGCTGCGGACCGCTGAAGAGGACATACACAATCAGCAACAGCTGATTCAAGTGCTAAAAATGTGTTGAGACGAGATATCAAAAGAAAGCCTCGATCGGCTTATTGAAAGCATTCCGTCCAGGATTCTAGACTGCATATCAAAAAGTGGAGGCCATACCGGATACTTAAAAAACAAAGAATCAATTTTTTTTACAGATAAGACATACAAATTAATTGTCATTGTTACGATTACATGACCGCAAAAAGTAAGCAATCCGAAAAAATGCTAAAAAAAGTGTAACTTTTGGGCATAATTCAATAAAATTCATTATATTTAATGAAAAACATATTGTTTTAATAAATTAGACCAACAAAACTATGATTTTTCTTTCCCACAGAAAAATAATCAGAAAATTAGTGGCCCTTATTTTGTTTTGAGCAGTATACAGGGTGTCCCGCAACTGGTTAGCCATAGACCAATGGTAGACTCTACAGGATGTTTTAGGAAAAATGTCGCCAAAATTATTTCTCTAGCTTTTACCGTTAAGGAGTAATCGCCTTTTTTGTGATTCTTGTCAAAAAACACGACTTTCTTCGAAAAACTCCAATTTTATAGCTTCCACTTTAGCGAAATCAATGTTTTTCATATTCTCCTGAAAGCACACAAAATTTCCAATAAAAGGACATATCGAACGTTTCGAACGGTTTCGTATCTTCCGAGATACGACGTTTTGAATTTCGAAGAAATGTCAATTTCAATTTTCAATGTCAAAATTAAACCCGAATTTCGTAACGGTACATTGTAGTGGCAAATCTGCAAAGTTGGCAAAAGTTGGCGTAGTATCTTAGCTTTCGAACGGCTATGTGAAATTAGCCAGTCATGTTTTTGAAATTAGGTCCTTTTGCTCGGTGTACCGATTGTTCTACAGCGGCTACGTTTGTTCTTGATTGTTAACCAATTAATATCGTTTGTGCTTCTCTAATAATTTAATTATAGCAACTTTAAAATTGTGAGTGTGAAGTTAGCCAGTCATTTTTAAATATGGGTCGGAAAGGTATAGGTTTGGTATCAATCGAAAGCCAGACGTTTGTTCATTTTGTAGGGCGTTTGTTCATCCTGGAAACGGAAGGATACAGGAATTATTAAGGAAAAAGAGATTAGTTGTGACGTCATCTTCACTCAACCAACGCCATCTACTCAGCTCAGCTGTACAATGATGGTGTGGATCTTGCATAAATTGTTCGCGGGACACGGGTTACCCATACAGCTGAGCTGAGTAGATGGCGTTGGTTGAGTGAAAATGACGTCACAACTAATCTCTTTTTCCTTAATAATTCCTGTATTCTTCCGTTTCCAGGATGAACAAACGCCCTACAAAATGAACAAACGTCTGACTTTCGATTGATACCAAACCTATACCTTTCCGACCCATATTTAAAAATGACTGGCTAACTTCACACTCACAATTTTAAAGTTGCTATAATTAAATTATTAGAGAAGCACAAACGATATTAATTGGTTAACAATCAAGAACTAACGTAGCCGCTGTAGAACAAACGGTTCACCGAGCAAAAGGACCTAATTTCAAAAAAATGACTGGCTAACTTCACACAGCCCTTTCGAACGGCATATAAGAATAAATCACACTACTTACTAAAATAAATTTGATCGGAAAGGTCCCAAAAAGGACAAAAAAAGACACTATTTAATCCTTGACTGGAGGTCGACATGCGGGGAATCATATCAAAGGGGACGCCGAGTACATTACATATCCGGTGTTTGATTCCTATTTCAAAGACCCTAAACGGAATAAATCGCGTTTGAATGGAATATTTTCGTGTTCCCCGTAATCATCTGTATCTTTCCAAAGCCATAACTACGCGAATAATTCAAGTTGCCACTTCCTTTTTCATTTTGTAGAATCTATGATTCTATCATTAAATTTGCTAAGGAAAAATTGGATCGGAAAACTCTGAAAGAGTACATAAAAGGACACTAATTAATACCTAACAAATTAAAATGTTTATCCTTTTTTAAACGATGAAAATGAAAAATACTCTCACAATATTAATGTGTACACAGCGAACCTTGGTACAAATAATTCAACACATAAAACAAATTTGTTTATACTGACCGTTATAATTAGCATCTACAACAGTAGCGAAAAGTATTTTTCCATAATGCATAACAACCAAGTCTATGCTTGATGTAAAAATTTTACTTCCTTTTCAAGATTGAAGTCGGTTTGGTACATTTGCAGACTATGTTTTTTTTTCATTTATACATATTATTCAGAAACTGGATGACTCTGTGCTTTATTCTTATATGCCGTTCGAAAGCTAAGATACTACGCCAACTTTTGTCAACTTTGCAGATTTGCCACTACAATGTCCCGTTACGAAATTCGGGTTTATTTTTTACATTAAAAATTGAAA
The DNA here is from genome assembly GCA_949715475.1 of Microchrysa polita. Classification (NCBI taxonomy): domain Eukaryota; kingdom Metazoa; phylum Arthropoda; class Insecta; order Diptera; family Stratiomyidae; genus Microchrysa; species Microchrysa polita. The sequence goes on along the minus strand of OX454415.1, from coordinate 134,324,255 downwards.
TTAACATTTCTGCAAAGTTCAAAACGTCGTATTTCGGAAGATACGAAACCGTTCGAAACGTCCGATATGTCCCTTTATTGGAAATTTTATGTACTTTTAGAAGAATATGAAAAACATTGATTTGGCTAAAGTGGAAGCTAGAAAATAGGAGTTTTTCGAAAAAAGTTGTGTTTTTTGACAAGAATCACAAAAAAGGCAATTACTCCTTAACGGTAAAAGCTAGAGAAATAATTTTGGCGACATTTTTCCTAAAACATCCTGTAGAGTCTACCATTGGTCTATGGCTAACCAGTTGCGGGACACCCTGTATAAATGGCGTCTGCATGGGTTTTACTCCTGAATACATGACCTTTGTCACAAAATTTATCCCTTTCAGACGAAATGTTTTTAAATCCATTAACTTCCCAAAGAAAACTTCGTGTGACGTACCCTTTATTGTAACGGTAAAACATGGCGGACAGCAAAAACTCAATAAAGTAATACATTTAAGCCCAGGAGTTATGGAGTAATGAAGCACGGATAATATGGCCTTTTGGGCGGGGAAATATTTTCTTGAATGAGGTTGGTTGGGCAACATGATCGCAAAACATAGGTAGTTAGGATCCTCACAACAAGAACTTAGAATGTTAAAATAAATATACAGGGTTAATGGTTAAGTCGACCTGTTTCCTGCAACACGTTATAATAGGGTCAAAATGCAACAAAATGAGGACATAAATGTTAGGCCGATTTTCAATGGTCACTGAGATATATGCATTTTTAGGTTTTTTTGAAATAACCTAGAATTTTGCCATTTAAAGTAAGAATTTAAAAAAACTACTAAGGTAATGGGCTTAAACTTATTTTTGGATTTTAGTCAACACTAGAGCAGACATTTCTTAATCATTTAAAATTTCAAAAACCCATCACAATTCGAAATTTTTAATTTTAAATAAAAAAATATTTTCTTAAATTTTTTTAAAGATATTTTTTAATGTGGTATTATTAAAAAAAAATATATGAGATGGAGTCTGCAGACCACTGGAAAAACATACGCGTGTTGTCAGCTTTCCAAAAAGGTGTCAATATCAATACAAATATTTGAAATAATTGAAACAGCTAGCTGCAACTTGTTCGGGGACCATCATTTCGTTTGATAAAAAATGAAATAAAGCAGTACATTATACGTACTCGTACGATGCATTTTGAATTTAATGACATTTATTTCACTTTTTTAGTAAACGAAATGATGGTCCCCGAACAAGTTGCAGCTAGCTGTTTCAATTATTTCAAATATTTGTATTGATATTGACACCTTTTTGGAAAGCTGACAACACGCGTATGTTTTTCCAGTGGTCTGCAGACTCCATGTCATATAATTTTTTTTAATAATACCACATTAAAAAATATCTTTAAAAAAATTTAAGAAAATATTTTTTTATTTAAAATTAAAAATTTCTAATTGTGATGGGTTTTTGAAATTTTAAATGATTAAGAAATGTCTGCTCTAGTGTTGACTAAAATCCAAAAATAAGTTTAAGCCCATCACCTTATCAGTTTTTTTTAATGCTTACTTTAAATGGTAAAATTCTAGGTTATTTCAAAAAACCTAAAAATGCATATATCTCAGTGACCATTGAAAATCGGCCTAACATTTAAGGCCTCAATTTGTTGCATTTTGACCCTATTATAACGTGTTGCAGGGAATAGGTCGACTTAACCAATAACCCTGTATAACAGGCGCGACAATCCAACATTGGTCTAAGGCCGGAGGATGTGTTAGTGACATCCTATTTCCAAGATCTTATCTGCTTTTTGTTGAGGTAATGAGATCAGCATCACGCTCAGCGGTGTTATTTATCCCCATAAATAAGTACTCGTTTAACATCTGAGTGAGATCATATAGTCCGTCCCAAACTCGTGAGTTCGAAAAACACTATGGTTCACGGTGAGATTCGAACTCATGACCCTGTGCACCGAACGTGCGCGCACTAACCGCTAAACCAGCCAGAATACTTAGAATGTTACATAGGCAATAATTTAAATTTCGAAAGTCTAGATCACGCAAACGCGGATAGGATATGGATATGATGATATTAATGACACCTACATGTTCCAAGTTCCAAGTTTCGGATATCAAATTCCTAAAACTGCAGCCTCAACAGAATTCTGCGGATGATAGACTTTTCAAATCCCTGTCTCTGAATAACCGAGACTACCAGACTGAAATCTTTCTTAAAATTGCGACTGAGACCAAGAACCAACAGAACACCACCAACACGCAGATATGTAGTACGAAAATTTTCATACGTAGAGCATCGATTTTTTATGAGGTAGTACACAAGTAAGGCAAAAATGTAGGGGGAGGGAGGTCCAGGTGCTACTCCCTGTCCTGCCTCCTCAAGATGTCGTATTTATCAAAATAAACCACGGACGTTCAAACACTGAAGAAATCCAGCTAATTAAAGGTTATCGGCTGCACCAGGATGTTATGGAAAGCTTATTATCTACTTCAACGGCGTATACATAATCTCCTATCAATCCCCCCTAAGGGGCGGCAATTTGTCCTCTGGCCCGGGGTAGCGTAAATGCTAGAGCGGGCGGTGCTGAGTGTTATCGAAACCATAAGACTGAACTGCAAGATATCAGAATTTTTAATAAAAGTATAAATTGAGTGGCCAGTAAGTAGGGAAGTAGAAAAATGCAACAATGCGAAAAGTGAGTAGATCTACTTACTTTTGGCTAGGATTGGCAACACTCTATGAGTGATAATTTTCTCTTTGTAAGAAGAATTTAACTGGCACATAGCTCAATGAATGGTCCCACTTTGCTTTTCAGAAATGTGCACCCTCCCCAGACGTATAATTTGGGTAACTCTTACTTATCATTATTTTTTTTTCGCTCCTTCTTAAAACTCATTCGGTGTTTCTATTTGTTTGTTTTCAGTAAATCGAAGTTGATATTGAATTTTTTGTTTCAGCTTTTTCCAACTTTTTTTATTCGAGTTTTAGCCAAAAAGCTACCCCTAAAATTTGCCCTGCGGACAATCAAAATTTAGAGTTCGTAGTATTGTTTCACATTAATGATGATTTGTCCTAATCCTTTGACAACAAACGCAATTGAATTCGAAAGTCTGATGCAAATGCTACACCACTTTCGATTCGCATTTCGCTTACATAATGTATGTTATGCCGAGTTTTTGCCGTTAGTCGTTGGAATTAACTTGTTTGAATTAATTGTTACTATGTTTCTTAGAGAAGTTAAATATCCTTCTTTTCCTTAGGGAAGTAATATTACACCTATTCATCGATTTACACGGACGATGCGTTCTGGAGAAAACCGTGCAAATCGAAATTATGAAGTTTCCATAGAAAGGCCGTGTGAATAGAGAGCAAGCTAAGAAATATGCATAATTTTAGCTCAAAATTAACTTTTAACAAAAAGCTATAGACGATTCTGGTTAGGTTCTAACTGGTTTATTGTTTACCAAGAAGGGAAGATGTAAAATAATTGCATTAGAATTACGAAAAAACTGGCCGCAGGAGCCTTTCCTTCACAGTTCAAGCAGCGTACTTGTATAGCCAATTCCTTGGTTTAGTAGACACACTATTGGCTGTCACTTATCGTTCATGATTGCACAATATTCAACATAATGTAATTTTAACCACAATTAAAAAACACAAACCAACAACACCTACACACTGCCAGAAGAGAACACCGGAAATCCTTACATTTAAATTTATGAGCACAAAATCAAAACACTCGCGTATGTTAATTTATATTTAAATACGGCAACGAAAACACTCTTTTAAACCTAAACTGTCTTGACATGCCCAGGCATTCCATCAACACCGTCGTTGTCGTCATTAATTATATTATTTTTGTCGTCACAAAAAATGATGATGACCGCAACGCGCATATCCACAATCTTAAAATAACCGACGCAAAATCAAGACAAACTATACGCGACAACGCCAAGAAATAATAAAACCGTCTTCGTCGTTTCATACACAAGTGCACTCGATAAACATAGACTGCGCATATTGCAGCAAAAGAACCTATTTTCTGAAATTCGTTAAAAGTACTGAATGGATGAAAAAAAAAAACAATTTTTCACGGAAATATCCTTTAGCGGATGTTGCCAAAACAGAACTAATAATACGTATGCAAGATTCGCACGATCGAAAGATCGGTCTGGGGAAAATCGACCGTCAAAATTCAAGCACCGGAGTAAACTGACGAATTGAATTTTGTGGTTGGCATGGCATGAGACAAGATGTATATAATTTATTTTCTTCGCTATACAGCACAATGCTATAAGCAACACATAGTATAGAATGGAAGCATTCTGCTACTGAAATTACGAGTAAATGCGCGGCTTAGTGCCAGAGATCCTAGTGGCTAAGTTTTACTAACGAAGCGCGACTTTAAAATTCATATCTAGCATTCACTTCCATAGCACATTGGAAACATAAGGATGCACTTAATACCCCTGAATTGAAGTTCATTTACTCGCCAAAGATATGCATGGTAAGATTCTGGATTATCGCAGAAATTACTGCATAATCTTGGAGCTGTAGAGCAAAGAGATCGAGCTATGTAATTGAATTAACTTCAAACTTCATCGCATCGTGTCGGAAAATGGAAAAGTGTGCTTTTTCGTAGTGTTTGGACGAATGAATGAAAATAATCCTTCAGTACATCATTGATCGTTTGCCAAGTACAATAATTCTCGTTGCTATATGTACGACGTTGTACGTGCATATCTTTAAAAATGAATAAAAATATGCGTTTGGTAAGATATCAAATATGTCTAGAGGCTTCTAGCACGAAAAGTAGAGACTTTTCATGCTAGAAGCCTTTATGGAATCATTCTGGCATCATTCAGATTCATTCCTCATTCTTGCGGTTTGAATTTAGCAGACTCTTACATTAGTTCAAAAGACGGAGATTTTAGATAAATGTATTTAATTCAATTAAATCGAGTTTAAACAGTAAGTGATTTAAGATTAATTGCGGATTTCGTTCTTCTCGTCATATGACGCTAAGATGTTGGGAGGAGTTTTGAGAAAAGAATACATATTTATTGATGAATTAAATAATATGAGTTTTCACTATCCACTGCCAATTTGATCAACCCTGCCACGAGCCATAAAGGTCGGATGCAGTACCAAATACGGCATCCATCCAGTGGCGGAACAACTTCACTTGGGGCCCTCCCGCCAACTTCTTGTGTGGGCCTACACTGAAAAACAAGCAGAGTGAAATCAATCGAAAATACTCTTGAAGGTCGATGAACACTTCAGTCATCAGTCACAGTCATTATCCATACAAGCTGACAGATTGTCAGTTAATTAACATCTCTGCCAATTTGTATGGGAAATGACTGTGACTGATGAATAAAAAGTGTGGATCGACCTTAAACAAATTCTTTTGAAACATGCTTTTGACGTTACAGTGTTTCTACTCAAATTAGGAACGTCGTACTTAAAATAACTATGCTGCTGAGCTACTTTCACTCTTTGCTTTCTTATCCTGAGAATAGCGTTCTTGTTGTAACGTTTATTAAATTAATGAGTTCATCAATAGTTTTTCTTATTTTAAAATAAAAACGGTGATATTTAAGCATAGTAAATTACCTGCACCTCCCAAGCAACAATTCGTTTGCTTTAAAGAAGCACTTCACACTGTAGCAATCATATAGTACCACGAAATTCATTTATCGTGTGACAGCGCTTAAAGTAATGTTTTGATCCGATAAAACATCCTTAAAGTATTTTCCGGAAAGCTTTTATCATTATTGTGGAATAAATTTAAAGATGGTGGTATAAAACTTCGATAAAACTGTCTCTAAACGTTAACCTAAAAAGACACTCCTTTAAATACTCCACTCTTGTGTTTATTGGATGATACACCACACACATGCAATAGTCTCTCTAAGTTAACTCACACACTTGCATAATATTCTTCTATAGCACAGTCGGTGCCATTTTTATAGTGAAACATTCGTATGGTCATCCAATAAATTGTTCACCGTAGTTTTATACAAGGATGGACTTTGTGATTTTTTAATGAATTCACACTTGACACAGTTTTCTGAAATACACAATTTCTGCATTAGAAATCCTTAAAATCTTGCATGAAACACACACGTATGCACTCATTGTTATCTTCGAAATTAATTAGGGTGATCTGCGCAGAAATTCACTCTATTTTATTGATATGTAAATGTATGATAGGGTGCAGTGCAAAAGAGTCTATAAAGAATTGTCAAGCATTTCTATAGTAGTAACAACCATGTAGTGTTTCCGAGCAATGCCGACCATATGTGAGGTTAACTGAGTGGGTAGCGTGTAGGACGGGCAATCAACAGGCATTGGTTCGATGCCAGCTGCGGAAATTTTGTTTTTCTGTTTTTTTTTTCAAATTCGTTCAATGACAGAAAATGATGATATAAAGCAAATGACGTACGCCTTTTTAAAGCATAATTTAGTGCTACAATAAGGTTCTATTGGATTAAATAACAGCGCCAAATGCCATTATTGGACTGTTATTCAGTGGTTATACCCTGTAAAGGGCCCCTATTAATGCTAGAAGAGAATATTTTACTAGGTATTATAGGAATGAAATTGTTACTTGGGCTACAATGGGTTTCGATCCCGACAACCTATGATTTAAAGACGAGCGCCCTATCTACCCTAATGTCGCACGCAATCACGGTCAATCCGAATCATTTTTTTTTTTAATTTCCACTATGTCCAAAATCGAGGTAAATGCTTGAATTTTCTAGAACAAGATGTCCAAAAAAATGATTCGGACGCTTTGTGTGTGGGCGGCCTAGGTTTTTAGCTTGCTAGACAATGGAAACTCTACACGACAATTCAACTCTATTCCTTGTTTCAGCTTTACATTAAAGTTTGTACTTAATATTAAATTCAATACAGCAATCTTTGCAAGACTCCTTTCAGAGCACATGCGGCCTCTGCACCACAGCCCTAATAACGGTGTATATACCGAAAGCAAGATAAAATAATGTAGTCTTCAACGACATATACAGGCCGTACTAACTAGTTTCAACTAAGTTTAGTACCACTGCAAATGAACCTAAAGAATCTTTTTGCCTATATGGTATGTACTTGGCAAGGAAAAGGGTGGATCGGATTAAAACTGCGGCTACATTTACAGCCAATAACGCAGACCTGCCATTTGAGGTTTTCGCCCTTGCATCCATCGTTGGACAAGGTACGTGAGTAGGGTTTCCGGGTGGGAATGGAAGTTTCAACCGAGAAGGCTGTCACATATTGGCGGCATTCAACGAACCAAATTCGCTATTCTGGTATATTTTTTGCTAGATCGCTCGGGATTGTTAAAATAAGCAAAATTGGTTCAACTGTAAGAAGAACTAGATACTCCATAAGCTCAAAGGATTGAATGAGAAAAGCTCCACTTTATGGACCCTAGGCCAGAGACAGACCGAAGAATACGTGGATATGTTGAATCAAAAAGCAGCAACAACGCATAAATCAACTGAAAAATGTTATTCGTAAGCTACACGGCGCCTTGAGTCATGGAGTCCAACACAACCTCTGTCGGTGGATAACATCAATCCTTCAAGGACGACAAGTACATGCGAAATTATTCGGTGAAACCATGTATACAGCTGTCCTCAAATGATGCCCACAAGGAGGTATCATCACCCCTCCTAAGGAACCTTATAGTCGACAGCTTAATGGTCCAGCTAAATAACACTGGCTTTTATACCCAGGGAAATGCCGATGACATCAGCATCCTGATAAGAAGAAAATATCCAGGGGTTCTTTCAGAACTTATGCAACAAGCTCTAACTCAATTGCAGTTTACCATTGGGGTAAAATATCTGAGAGTTACCCTTGACAACAGACTCACGTGGAACAAGCAGCTGCAAAAAACGATTACAAAAGGTAAACAGACGCTATATGCCACTATAAGAGCAATAGGGAAAACGTGGGGGTTAAAACCACGAATTATTTACTGGATTTACAAAGCCGTGGTCAAACCCCGGCACGATAGTCTGGTGGACTAAAATAAAACAAAAAACAGTTGCAGCGAAGTTGGCATCAGTACTAAGACTGACCTGCGCAAGCATTACCGGCGCCATGCGCAGTGCACCAACTTTAACTCTAGAGAAACTACTTGACCTGCCACCACTAGACCTCACAATCACAGAAGAGGCAAGACTGGCAGCGTACAGACTACAATCATCGAACATGTGGACATCACTAAGGGTAGGACACTGTAGGACTACAGAAATCATTGCAAATCCAATCCTAGATATGGGCAGCGGTTGTACCTTCGACTCCAACATCCAAACCTCAACGGTTAGGGAAGACTGGAGTAAATGGAACGACGACCATCTATCGTACATAGTGTGTGTGTGGTACACAGATGGGTCGAAGACAGACAGAGGGAACAGGGGCAGGAGTTTATACTAAAACCAACAACTGACACAAAGTAATTCTGAAATGGGTTAAAGGACATAAGGGGATCGAAGGCAACGAGAAAGCAGATGCCCTTGTAAGAGAGGGTTCCGAACTACCCTTCACCGGTACTGAACCTGCAATCGGAATTAGTAAATCCACTGCTAAAACCGTTGCCAAACAGTGGACCGAAGAAAAATTCCAAAATCGGTGGAGACTCGCTGAAGGGCTGAGACACAGCAAGCGTATGCTGGGAACCAACTTGCAAACCAGCTGTACCGAAGTCCTAAGCCTCAGTAAAAAGAACCTTAGGGCAGTGACAGGCCTCACAAATGGTCACTGTACCTGGTTATTACTGGTTATTTTCGAATGCCCCGCTCTTATGACCTGGAGACAAACTTTCGTTGGGGCTCAAACCATCAGAATGGGCACACCCAAAGTAAACCTGGTTAACTTTCTTCTAAGCCTTTTACGAAGGACAGAGTTTGTAACCTGAAACTCTTTCGCTCTAATGGGAATACAATAAGCCAATAGGCTGCAGTATTGGGCATAACCAGCCCAACCCATCATAGCGTCTAATCCATCCATCCACTAAAAAAGTGAGTATATAGGTTAGACAGCCGTTGTGACGCACTGATCTAGGGCAACAATTTCGGTACCTAATTAAACTTGTGCAATTATACTTGGCTGTAGGATAAACAGTAGAAAAGATACACATCAAAAACTACACCACACGGAAATATACAATTTACTGTAACTTCCCCCATACACTCGAAAACGAAAACTCAGTTTTAGATAAACGAGTCCCCTAACATCCTCATAACATTTCGGCCATTACGCAGCTTCTTTTTTTTTTTCAAGTATTAAACAGCGATTTATTGCTTTTTTTTATAGTATTATAGGCATCCTGATGTTTAGATGACCAACCTCAGTAATAGAAACACAAGCAGTTTTAACAGGTGTAGAGTCCGAGTGAGTATAAATGGGTTTAAGCCAAAGTCTCTTCCATAACATGCCGGGATCCACCGAGATAAACTGGGGAAATCGGCCCATGTTTGCCTAGGGAAACACGTGGGCAAATTTATAGGAAAATTGTGGCGTCCTGGTTTCATACAAGCGAAAATCCTCGAAAACTAAGTATTTCCCGAAATTGGGATACCCTTCGCTCTCCTTAGGTTAAATTTTTTTTTCCGGCCATCTATGACTTGTAGTTAATCCCCCTCCACATTCTTTTTCCTCCGTCTTGACAAAAGTTTTGGGCTTGTTTGAAATAAGTGGGCAAAAAAAAATATTTACTCAGAAAATTTTATTGGGGTTGCGGGAGCATGACCCCACACTACGATTCCATTCGTTTTGAACTTGTTTGTTGCTTTGGTAAGCACACATTAATTCAAGGTTTTGTGAAATTGGTGCAAAAAATGTTTTTTAGAAGGGGGGTTGGGTTTATATGGCCACCCCATGACTCCATGGTCAGATTTGATCAATTCTTAGATGTTTTGTGTCATCAAGAGAAACACGTTTGTGTGTAATTTGGTTGAAAGTGGTGCACAAATAAAAAAGTTTTACTTAGAAGAACCTAATTTAGGGGGTTAGGTTTGTATGGCAGCCCCATGACCCCATTATCTGATTTGATCCATTCTTAGATATGTTTTGAGTCATCAAGAGAAACACATTTGTGTGAAATTTGGTTGAAAGTGGTGCACAAATAAAAAAGTTTTTCCTAGAAGAACTTAAATTGGGGGGCTAGGTTTGTATGGCAGCCCCATGACCCAGTGATCCAATTTCGGTGATTCAAACATACAAACAGCCTGCAACAATAATAAGCGCGTGTGCAAAATTTCAGCTCCGTAGCTTTTATAGTGGCCGAGAAAAACGCGCTGCAACAGACGGACAGACGGACATCGTCAAATCGACTTATCTCGTCATGCTGATCATATATGTATACTTTTTATATGGTCGATGATGCTTCCTTCAATGCGTTACAAACTTCATGACAAAATTAATATACCCTTTCACTCTATGAGCGAAGGGTATAAAAATCAAAACCAAAAAGCCCTAATTGACTTCATTAGTTGCTAATAGAATTGCTTAAAATTTAGTGTTGAACGGTAAAAACGAAAAAAAAACAACGCAAAAACTCCTTCCAAAATATTAATCTGCGGAACGTCCTGTTTGCTTCTATCGGATGTTTTTCGTGAAGTCATGAAAACTTCTTTGGGCGAAATATTCATTTTTAGTAGTGTCCTGTAAGGATCTAAATCTACAAATATGTACCATTTAAGGAAAAATACGCTTAATGCTTATCTAATGGAAAAAAATTAAAGAGATTTGGCATTTGTTTAATCATTCTTTTTATGGTGTAGGGTAGTGGTTCCCAACCTTTTCCAGTCAAGTTCCGAAGAGTCGGGCGCCCCCTGAAAATTACGTTTAGTTTTCTGTGTTTGTTTTGTTTGGTTTGAAACTCATTTTATTTTATTAGCAATAATTGTTCGAAGCTGACAAACAATAAGCAGGTCATTTTTTATCTTTGAAGTCAGGTTCAGGTTCTTCTGGATAAATAAATTGTAGGGTAATCTTTTTTAGTCAACTCTATTTTGATAAACAATATTCAGCTCCTCCCGAAAATTTACACTGATCTTCTGTAAAATGGAATCAAATAAGATCCCATGAGTACCTCCTTTCCAGCCCTGGCAAAAATAGAATATGTAGTCAACTATACATCAAAAGAGAAATTCCAGTCATACAGAGTGAGGTGAAGAGGCTTTGCTCGACTAGAGGTTAAAACAAACCAGGGAGAAAGATACAAACGCTGAAAATTTGTTTACCATAATTTTGTTAATTCACAGTCCTTGTCTAATTCTATTATTATATTTAGCTCAATATCAGTAGTGTTCACGTTCACTCATTAAATTTTCTTCGGAAGTCATCACAGAAACAGGACTATGAAACAATTGCTATGAAACATCAATTAAAAAAGATTTGCCAATATTCTAGTCTAATTGCTGTATAGCCATTCCAAATGTTTTCTGATAATCAAAATCAACTTTATACACTGTAACTTTTGTGTGACTGGTTTTCTTCGCACATCCACCTAAATTTATGGCCATAATTTTAAAAAATCAAGCTAACGAACTATGAGTTACGTGTTACGAAATAGCCGAGCTACTGACGCTTTTGAATTTCACGTACAGGGAGGGTGTGCCCCACCGGTTGAGAATCACTGGTGTAGGGAGTTTCTCTTCACTAAAATTTGACTTTTTCAACGTAAATCTAAAAGTAACGAAAATGCCATGCAAACATATGTTCTTGAGATTTTACTAAAATGGATCCTTTAAAAAACTGCAGAGATTATTATTATTTTGAAAACGTTACGTCACTGGTGGGTATTATGTTTTCATTTCAGAATTACTGAATTGCTGACGCGTCTATATTAAACGATAAAGTTGGGCAATGTTGACGTCACCCAACAGTACAAAAGAAATTTTGAGAAATACTGTGGAAACTCAATAACATGAAATGCCATATAACTCGAAAAACGGCCTTTTTCTCATCAACTTCTGAATAATAAACTTGCGAAGGACCATGCCGAGTTTGGAAACTCCTTTCACTATGAATCTCTATATCACAGAGTGAGTGGCGGCCGAACGATTACGGCCACAGAGCTGAACAATTACAGAAAACAATTATTCGAGTGACATTTAGTTCTTTCGTAGAAACTATAGCCATAAAAAAAGTTCGTAGATAAAGCCTCTCTTTTTCCAACGATTTTTTAATTAGACTCGATTACTCGAAAACAATTAACGCCTATGATGTCCGCAGCAAAAGAAAAATATATTTTAAAAAGTTAAGTAATCTGACAAAAGTGTTGTATTGCCTCCTTTGTGATCCACGAAAGTAAAGAAAAGTCAATGCTCGTTCATAGAATGACCAATATATTTCGGGCGACTGCCCATCATCAGGGTGTTAACATCTATACAGAACATGACTAAATTGATAACATTTTTTAAATTAATAAAAGGAAAAAGTAAGTACCTAATATATAAATTAATAAATAACACCAATTAACAAAAAGACGGTGTACACAGTGTAGAAACTTTCAAATGACGATAAAACTAATAAAAACAAAAATGGCTAGTGTCAATATGGATGTCAAATAATATCACATATGATTTTAAATATAATGGTGTGTGCATACATATCACAGATGTTTAAAGCTCAGTCGTAATTAAATTAATGTAGGTGTTTTTTTTTAATTACGACTGAGCTTTAAACATCTGTGATATGTATGTACACACCTTTATATTTAAAATCATATGTGATATTATATGACATCCATATTGGGTGAGGTTATAAAACACAACGTTCGCGTAACGTTTCGCGTTTTCCGAAACGTTTTCTATTGTGTTCTGTAAACGCATAGATCCGGATCAGACTTGGTGTTCCCATCGCCATCTCTCGGAAAGTGACAAATGTGACAATTGACACATCACAGCTGATACGTTTTGCTCGAAAATTAAAATTTCCAGTTTTAAACGAGATGCAGATACATTTTATTTTTATTATAAATAGTTTAATAAATAAATGAGGGCGGAAATGCACGGTTCGACGGCAGATTGTAAATTTCTGTCAATCAATCAAGCTATGCCTCGCAAGGGGGGGCTTAGGGGATCTGTTTGTAGGGAGAAGTTTCTGATCCGTAATGGCCGATTGATTTGAAACGTTGCGCGAAACGTTGCGCAACGTTGTGTTTTATAACCTCACCCAATGACACTAGCCATTTTTGTTTTTATTAGTTTTACCGTCATTTGAAAGTTTCTACACTGTGTACACCGTCTTTTTGTTAATTGGTGTTATTTATTAATTATATATTAGGTACTTACTTTTTCCTTTTATTAATTTAAAAAATGTTATTAATTTAGTCATGTTCTGTATAGATGTTAACACCCTGATGATGGGCAGTCGCCCGAAATATATTGGTCATTCTATGAACGAGCATTGACTTTTCTTTACTTTCGTGGATCACAAAGGAGGCAATACAACACTTTTGTCAAATTCGAATCCGATCCCGGCAACACAAATATCGTTTGGGTAATTGATTCATCATATTATCCAAATATCAATGTTAAGTAATCTATTTTTACAGTTATATAAAATCACAATAAGGTGAAGAAAGCACGGCTTGTTGCATTTGTTTATGCACTGTAACTGAATCTTAATACAGCGGAAACTCCATAACCCCTTCTGCTTCGAGTTTTTTCTTTTAATTTTGTATAACTGTAAAAATGAGTGACTGGACTTTCTGAAACATATTTTTTTTTTTTGTAGCGGACACCGTATGCGGTATTATCTCCTTCCAGCTTGACATTGCCTTTTGGGACACCCTGAATGTATCGATCACGTAAACTGAAGCCTGAAGCAACATTTCCTTCCAGTCTTAAAATTACTTTGTACCCATTAAATACATACAATGCTTAGAAACATTTCAATTTGCCTTCTTTCAGGATCACGATTACGGCTAGCGCCACATGCATTAATTATTTAATTTTTTTCCACAAAACCAAAAATCAAATTTTTAATGTTTATATCTTTTTGATAATCTTCACTACCTACCACTAAAAAGACTTGTCTGAACATATGGTCCCTAAAATTCTCAAAAATTCGTACAAACCGTCCGTCATTAATCTTCCATGAAAATTCCCATCCAAATAGATCGTCGTCTAAACACAATGAAAAATCACTTTTCGCTCGCGCAAAACCAAAAGTTAACAAACAAGACAACAACAACAACAGCCCAAAAAGAAAAACACAACGTCAAAATCTCGACAAAAACATGTGAAAATATCACACTTAAAATTTTATTTATAAACCGCAGGACTGTCTATGTTGTCTGCCAGTGCAAACATATTTTCTCGGCTCAAGAGCGCACCCCTTTTCTCATTCATTCAGAAACTCAAAGCGCGTAACATCATCAATAAAGCGGCACGGCCGGTATAGGCTGGCATGGATATTTGTCCTATGTAGTTTCGAGTGGAAGATTTGCGCTAGCGCAAATGGGGAAAAATCTCATGCATGTCTTCATGATGATACATATTTTCAACTTCTTCTACACATCACTCAAATGTAAAATATAATGCCAAATGGTATATGGAAGTAAGAAGTCAGCTGTTGCAAAGAGCTTATAAATACATACTTACATGGACCTCGTCATTGCGCGTGATTTTTATAATGTTCTTTTTCCGACTAATAGTTTTATGAACATTAACGTATCCGCCAGACTCGTGAGAAATTTGAGATATTTTTAGCCAGAAAACAAGATGAAAATGACATGGTTTTTTGTAAAGATAAATTTAAAACTATATGGATAAATAAAAACCAAAATTTAATAATTTATGGATGGTGCTAATTGGAATCAATTAATTTGTTTGTAATCACCTGACACGTCTGGTTTAAAAAAAAAAAACGATTAAATGCCCACCATCATATTTTACCAGTTTAAACTACAAAGCTATTTTTCAAAGTCACACCCGCAAAAATACGTCATTGTATCGTTTGGGTCTAGGTATTAGTACCCGTTCTTTTTTGTCTAAATATTTCTATAAAAAACAAAAACATCAAACGCGTATTTTTCTTCTCTAATCTTCTACAGAAAAAAATAAATAAATAAAATCAGAATTAAATTGGTTTCATTTATACTTATAATCCATATATGTATATTTTTCTGATTAATATAAAAATATTAATTTCGAATGTAAATTGAGGATATAGTTATTAACAATTGAACTGTATTCTCCACCAGTCAGCATCAGTCAATTCCAAACGCAAAGCGAACTGTAAATATACAAAATAATTAACGCACAATTTTTGTTTAGAGATTTCAAGTGATCTAACCGGCTTCAAAGTTTTTGATATTGTACACCTTGAATGGTTGCGATTGCTTCTCTCCGCCAAAGGCCAAAGTGAATGGATCCTCTGGACTTTGTTTCATACATTGTAAACGTCCTAATTTGAAATCATGCATGTAGACTTGTTGAAGACCACTGAAGAAAAAAGAAAATTTATGATTCGGATTAAATTAATTCGACAGCAATTTAATATAACAATAAGCAATAAGAAAAGGATAAGGGGAAGTTTGAGTGTTAATGGGAGTTGACTTAAGTGAATAAACCATGGTAGAACATTTGGCTCATCGGATATTTTCGCATCAATACATTACACTCTTGGTCAATGTTGCCAGCTAAAAATGTGATTTCCGGCTAAATTTAGCCGGAAAACCGGTTACATTTTCATTTCATTTTTCAAAAACGGCTGAATATCCGACTGAATGAATTGCGGCCATAAAAACCGCCAAAATCTTACAAAAAATGTCATCGCGAAATAAAATAAAAAAAAAACTTATATGATTTGTTTCCTCTTCGGAATACTACCCGTAAACTATGGACTATGCTTAGTGCAGACCCTGATATCTTAGCAGTGGTGGAACAATTTAATTTTTTGAGTGGGCCCTGTAAGTCGTAGTTTTTTTCTGAGATTTAGGAAGTTAGGAAGCATACATTTAGCAAAATTATGTTATGTTGTAGGGCAGACGTGTCAAACTCGCGGCCCCTCCTCGCAGTTCTGTGCGACCCGCGGCCATGTCGAAGCAGCACAATCTGTATCAACACAAAAATGGTGAAATTGGTAAGGTGAACAAATTCAGAAGTTGAACTCAAGACTACAAAAGTTACTAAAATTCGTCAGTGGCTTATGTAAGATTATTTTAGGATTTTTCTCCAAATACTACCAACAATTGAGGCTGGTTATTTGATTTTATGAGACAGTTCATCTTTTTTGTACAGGACAATACTAAGTCTCTTCTTGAAATTGTTCTGTCCCGAAATGCAGTTAATAAAAAATTGTTTGGCTTTACCGAACACGAATTGAAATTTATTTGGAAAAATAGCAAAGCTTTAAAAACGGCGGAAATCTTGGAATTGGTGACTTAATCACCTGGATGTGAAATTCCAACATAATAATAAATTAGAGCCCAAGTGCTTGATGTTTAGAACTATACTTATCAAGCTGTATTGGTGCATGAGTTTGTTTAAAACCATATCACAAACAACTTTTTGTCTCTTTTAGCCACCGTTTCTACTGACATTAATTTATTCTGACTATTTTGCCTCACAATGTTATTTTGGGCGACCTCGGATGACTGGTGCCAAAATTTGGCGCAAATCATGTAATTGTGGTTACTTGAATATCAATCATATTTTCACGTTTTCGCTTCTTGTCTTAATTTTTTAATGTTATTGAAGTACATTTTCGAAAGGAAGAAATTCTCACGGATAATCCCGAAGCCGCTATAGTGAACCAGACTCTGCTATATTTTAAAAGTAATATTCTGTAATCAACTTTCGTAATACGAAGACATAAAAGTTTTTGAAATTTTCCTTCTGCGGCTCACCTTAACCTGAGGAGAGTCTTATTTGGCCCGCGCCAGGTTTTGAGTTTGACACCCCTGTAATGTAGGGCATAATGATGCATGCTGGATAACGGAATAAGTACAATTAAGAACGGCAAATGGGGAGATTAAAAGATCGACCCACGATGTGTTAAGATTCAACTCAGCACTGATCACGATATTTCTCGTCCGCGCCACAGTAGCATCGCTATCATTGCAAATGCACTAGGGCAGACATGTCAAACTCGCAGCCCGCGGGCCGCATGCGGCCCACTTCGCAGTGTTATGCGGCCCGCGGCCAGGTCGAAGAAACTGAGTATATCAGCCCAAATGCATGAAAACTAAAAAATGTGAGATGTTGAACTTAAGTCTAAAAAACTTACTAAAGCCCGTCAAAAAGTTGGTGACTTATGCAAACTATGTAGGTATTTAATGAATGATGATACAAAGTATCCGACCCCTTCTTGCGTCGAAGGGGGTCTTTGCGACTCTTGGCCATGCCTTGGGCATGGTTCGTTCCGGGACGTGGACCCGGTCGCAGTAGGAACGATCTTCTTAGGTCTTGACCTTGAGGAGAGGATGCCTACGATTTATGAATGATGATACAAGTTTCCCCCCCCCTCTCTTGCGCCGCTACAACAACAACAACAACATGTAGGTATTTAAGAAACTTTCCTCTATATGCTATAAATAATTTGCTGACGGTTATTTGTGGTATTTGTTTAAGGCGGCTTTTTTAGTCGGAAAATATTAAGTTCCTTTGTGAAATTATTTTGTACCGAAATTCGATTCAGAACAAAGCTGTTGCTTTTGTCTACGCTTATAGTTATCTGTCATAGTTATATGTAATAGGTAATAGAACAACATCTTGGATTGAGATTTATTTGGAAGAAGGCCAAACTTTAATGACTCCGAAAACTTGTATTGGTCTTTGTGGAGGCTACCTGAGAAATACTGGGTGTCGTTCCATGAAAAAGCGCCACGAAAAACTGTAATGAAAACGTTTAACGCTTAAAATCGAAATCCCGTAGTTCGATCTTCACCAAATTTGGTATACATTATTCGGTCAATTAGGAACAGGGACAAATTGAAAAGAAAAGTAGACCACCAACCTTTCAACACAACTCTTAAAATTTTTTATAAGTCATATAGAAATAAACTTAATTCAATAATCAAAACTTCTAAAAAACACTACATTCAAAAAAGAATTAATGAAAGCGCTAATAGCTCCAAACAACTATGGAAGTCAGTCAATGACATCACGGGAAAACACAGCTCTGACGAAATTGACTGGACGAAAATAACTGCTTTAAACACTAATGGTGCTAACTCCTCAATTGAATCGGTTGCAAGTACGCTGAATGAAACATTTATAAACATCGGCCAAAGCTACTTTGATCCTATAAGCCCAACTAGAATTAATGATCAAAATAGTCATGTGAATGTTACCCAAGTGCAATTGCATATACACAAAATAACTTCCAATGAAATAGTGCATCAAATAAATTCCCTCCGTCGGGTATCCCCAGGTTTTGACAAAATCGACACACTTTTGATCAAATCTATCAAAGATGAAATAACTAACCCACTATGCAGTATCCTTAATAAATGCATTAAAGAAGGTGTTTTCCCCTCATTATTCAAAAAGGCTGTAGTCGTTCCAATATACAAAAATGGAGACAAAACAGATCCCTTAAACTATAGACCAATCTCCCTCCTACCTGTCTTTTCAAAACTATTTGAGAAATGTTTAAAGAATAGACTTGAAAAATTTCTTACAGATAATAATATCTTATCTCCAAACCAATTTGGATTTAGAAGAGGAATGAGCACGGAACATGCAATAACAGAAGTGTGCAACTTTCTTCATCAAGAAATTGATATGAATAATAAACCACTAGCAGTCTTTATGGACCTAGCCAAAGCATTCGATACAATACCTCACCAACAACTTATTTTAAAAATGCAAAAGCTTGGAATATGTGGTACCCCGTTAAAATTACTAAGTAGTTATCTAGAAAATAGAAAACAATGTGTCAAAATTGGAAACATAACTAGTGACTGGGGAACAAATTTACCATTTGGTCTCCCCCAAGGTACGGTTTTGTCTCCAATTCTTTATCTGTTGTATGTAAATGATTTGTGTAATATGCAATTGTACAATAGTAAAATCGTAGCATTTGCGGACGATACAGTCCTCCTCACATCAAGTACATCCTGGTCTGACACATTCCATCACGCCGAAAATGAAATCCATCATATAAAAAGATGGCTTAACGAAAATTCGCTACATCTAAATGTCAGCAAAACAAAAGCTATAACCTTTTCTTTAAATTGCTCTGGTCAGCCTTCGTTGCGCAACATCAGACTACATGAGGAAAGCTGCCCGCTCATATTCCAAAATATGGATGAAACTGTATGTGGTTGTCCTCACATTGCTTACCACGAAAACGTTAAATATCTCGGTGTATATATTGATCAACATCTAAAATGGGATGAACACATAACATACTTAAATAAAAAGCTACGTAAAATGATATTCGTCTTCAAAACTGTAAGATCGTTCTTAACATCGCCTCAAATACGACAAGTCTATTTTGCTCTCGTACAATCCGTCCTGCATTATGCAATAATTACCTGGGGTTGTGCTTATAACACCCATTTGAAAACGTAGATCACAACACATAAACTTATTTTGAAAATTGCTTTTAACCTACCCTTTACTTTCCCTTCTGAACAACTTTTCACGACACTGAATGTGCTTCATATAAGAATGATTCACGTGAAAGCAACATTATTCAATCTATCTAACAACAATAATAATCTCAATTTTATCTCCCATGCCCTGTACACACGTCACAGCCATTTCCGTTTAGTTGTTCCCAAAGCTAAAAAATCAGCAACACAAAGATACCACACTTTTACCGGTCCACATTTCTTTAATCTTTTACCGAATCACATTAGAATTGATATTTCTGAGCCCCTAATATACAAATCTAAAGTAAAACTTTGGCTTCATAACCTAACTATTAATGAATTCCACAGGATTTTTGTAATTTTTGGTAATGAATTAAGAACATAATAGAATATATGTATTTAAAAATAATATAATGTAATTATATCCTTCTAATTAGTAGTTAAATAATTTTGTTTTTTTTAAGAAAAATACTTATACTCATGTCACTTAGCTAAGCAAGAATAAACATTTAGGTTCCTCACTCAAGCTCTGCTTAAGAGGAGTCATGCAATTATCTCATAACTATGTACCCCTATTTATAATTATTATATTGCAATAAATTGAATTGAATTGAATTGAATTATCCTTTGACCGCTCTGACTCAGAATCGACAATCACGATTTCGATAATTTGCGGGAATAGCGGTAAATTCGCCATCGAAGCGAACGAAAATTCATCCTTCAATTGGTTCTCCTGGCTCTCCCTGTGGACCGATGTCGACGAAACTCGGATGGAAGTTAAGTGGTGCGATCCTTAATATTTTGGTGCCAGCACTTCTTATGAGGAAGATGTAATTGGACACAAAATGTCCTTTTTTCTGTGGGAATGCATTATAGACGCTATGTATAAGGATATGGATAAAAAAAATACAGAATCCGTTGCGACGAGTCTTGTAAAATCACGACAATTTGATTTTGAGTTTTGTTAGAGGATATTACCACCAAAAAAGACATTTTTCTAGCAGTGACATTGTAAAACATAGCGAAAACCTAACGAAGCTTTAAGTCAACCTTTCAGTGGTTTGATCATTGCTTAATTTGGTGTACATTTTCCTTTAATCGCCCTCACAAAGAATCGACAATCACTGATGAGTTGCAGGAATAGCGGTAAATTCGCCGTTGAAGAAATAATGAAAAGTTATCTTTCAATTGGTGCTCTTGGCTCCCCCTGTGGAGCGATTTGGATGAAACTCGGATGGAAGTTAAGTGGTGCGATCCTTATTATTTTGGTGTCGGCACTTGTTATGAGAAAGATGTCCTTGGACAAAAACGGTCCCTTTTTCTTAGGAATTATAGTCGATATGCATATCAAAATACAGTATTCGGTGAGTTGAGTCCTTTAAAATCACCACAAGCTCATTGTGGGTTTTCAAAGGATATTATGTACATATGTACCACCAAAAAGGACACTTCTCTAAGGAAACTGAGAATGGGCATTATGGTTGTCGTTCGAAAGACAACATTTCGGGTACTGTATGTAATCGGTTTGAAAGGATTTTTGGGCTTCTGGAGTGACAAGATAACGGCTGATGCAATGTGGATTATTTTGTAAGCAATAACGTAGACATATACATGATCTAAGATTTTTTATCTATTTTTTCCACTTTTCTATCCGAGCTTAATTTATGTCAGCCTAACAATTTTGACTGGCCAGGTAGTTTTGGACTACCAGAATGTTGGATGACCAGTACCACAATGTTCTGAAATTCGACATTTTACCTCTCCATGTCTCTACTTATTCTAAGGATAAAATCATTGACATGCGCAAATTGATGGAAATATGCAGTGCAGTACAACCTTGTTATACCGTACCCTAAAAAAAGTTGCGGCAGTGTTCGATTTGATTGTTTGAATTCACTATCGCGTACCCGAAAACTCTTACATCTTATCTTGTGCCCGTCGAATGGTTAGTCTTATCGTATAGAGAAGACACTAAGCTTGAACATTGTTTTGTGGCTGTTTTGACTATGTTTACTTAGCATGGTTACGCAAAATGCGTAGTTACATGCAAGCTTGAATATTCTATTGAATTGAATGTTGGATAGTTACGCCATATTTTGCTTGGTTACGCCATCGTATGAAATTGCATAATAACTTTTAGTAGAATCCTTACGTGATTCCTTACGATGGCGTAACCAAGCAAAATATGGCGTAACTATGCAAAGTAAACATTCAATTCAATAGAATATTTGAGCTTGTATGTAACTACTTCGGAACAAAGGCAAGCACCGAACCACCACGATCCTCATTTCCTATCGTATACTCTTCATGAATGAAACGATTGACCTTGTATTCTTTCAGAAATCCGTCGATATCTCTGCAATCCTTTGGGGTGGCAGAACGACCGAGGTCATCGGATCCTCTTTTTTTCGGTCAGTGCACAGGGTGGTCAGAGCAGAGATAACCGTCAACCTGGATGTTGGCCACAGCAATTTCACAATCAGCTTCGTGCTACTTCGATAATCCGTCGATATCTTTGGAATCCTTGAGTCTAGCGAAACAATCAAGGTTTCGCTGGACTCGCAACAAAATTCTCTAAGGTGGCGTAGGAGCCTCTTTCCTGCGCAGCTCACAAGGGGATAACCGAGATAAGTACAATAATTCACAAAATGTATGCTTTTGTTAGTTGTCAACCTATGTAGATGTCGGTCACAGCAATTTCATGATCAACTTCGTACTATGCACTTTGGAAAATCGTCGATATCTTTGCAATTCTTCGGCCGAGCGATACAATCGGGGTGTCGCCGGACTTGTCACAATATGGCAATTTATTTGTGTAACAACAGCGAGTAAAAACCTTCCTTCCTTGGAATTCATGTTACTTCTTTTACTCATCCACTGATACCATAAAACATTAAAAACTTAAATGCTCGGTCAATACTTAAACAACTCATTCCAAATCTACATCTTTTTCGGGTACACCAACATCAAGTTGTACTACACTGCACCTGTCAAATAAATTATTTGAATAAAATGACATTAGGTAGCAATTATTCGAACCGGGAAAAATACTGCAAAACTGGCGAATATTCGCGTCGGTGTGGGCATCTCCATACAACGCAGTGTGTTACAATTTTGACGTCGCGGAACAATTCGTCGCGAATATTCGCTGACGCGCCGGTGTGGGCATCACTTTATTGTTATGTTTTAATAGAAGTATTCTATAGGAAAAAAAAATATTTTCGGAATATTTATCCTGCGGCCCGCTTAACCTGAAGACAGTGATATTTGGCCCGGGCTATGTTTTGAGTTTGACACCCCTGCACTAGGGTCCTCGCTCATACCGCTTGACTAATCATAGTTTTATGGTGAAATCGGCTGGTCAGTTCGATTTGGTCAGCTCTCGACTTTTCGAAATTTTGGGGAAAAAGGATTATGTAAAATCCTTCAATTTTCTCATAAAAGTAAAGGCTACTTTCCCCAAGAAATTATTTTAGGTGAAAATTTTGGGGCTGCTTCTTTTGGACAGATTTTCGCGTTTATGTTTGTTTTTACATGCGTGCTCATTGGTAGCTAGAGAGGAAAAGGTCCACTACGCCATAACCCTGCATGTTGCAGCAAGGATAGCTTGTACCACAGAGCGCCAGATATCCGGCTGCTCCGTTAGTGATGTCCATTTGAATCGCTGGACATCTTCTTCCATGGACACGGATTGCAAAACAGAGCTTTCTCTCATGCCCGTCTAAGATTTTCCTTGCCTGCCTCCACGCGGAAGAACCTACCCGTTGCCCAACAACGGTCAACAACAGTCCCCCTACCTGACAAGAACCCAAAGCAAAAGCCTCGAAGGTTCAATGCAGGCAGGTTGATTTTGTCTGTGTATATGTGTGGATCTGTTATGTGTGTTTTTTCGTCATATTGGGAGCATTACATCACGGCGCGGCGTTTCATCGCTGCTATCCAGGAAACGGCATCAGGATTCGGCAATCTTTCACAGAGTTCCGTAGCAGACGTTCAAAGCTAAGGAAGATCAAAATACGTGTTCCACAGGGCCGCTCATTCATCTAACCCATAGCTTGTGCAATGGCACAATAGACCAACGGTTGCGGTGCCTAGTGCTACCCTATAGCCACAGCCCACACCAAATCTAATCTAATCCACAGGACTCTCTCCCACCTTGTTTACTTAATCGGAATTCCAAGACCTCCAGATGAATGGAATCGAACTGGTCACCGGGTGGTCTTACGGCAACTGCCTCTACGGGGCGGACCACACTCGTTTTGTCAATTCAAAACGGCCAAAAGCTGCCAATATGCCTTCCTGGCAAGAGCCCCGGCAGGAGCCCTGAAGGTTCGATGCAGGAAGGTTGTGTTTGTCTGTGCATATGTGTGGGTACGATATATGTGTTTTTTCGTCATATTGGGAGCATTACATCTCGGCGCGGCTGCTCTCAATTTTACTAATTCGCGCCGGTGTTGAAACAAATCCAGGCCCAGAGGTATGGATTTGAAGTGTCTGCAACCAACGAATCGGTTCGAATGCCAGATCAGTGCAGTGTAATTGCTGCAGGGAATGGGTTCACTTTAGGTGTTCGGGGTTACGAAGACAGGGTCAACACTCCTCAGCATATGTTGCGGCAGGTTGTATGAATTCCGGGCAACCCAGGGCTGCTCCCAGCCCACCTTCTCCACCACTGCCCCCTACACCGCCAAACAATATGATAAGGAATGCCAGACCCAGTCTTACGCCTGGCCCTCCTCCTCCAGCAGTTTTCACTGCACTATCTATATTACAGTTTAACTGTAATGGCATTCACCGAAAAATCGCTGAGATCACACACTTCTTGAGTTCCAACAGAATTCTCATCGCCGCTATCCAAGAGACGTTGCTTCACGCAAACTCGTCTCTAAGCGTCCATAGCGAATATGTTATACTGCGGCCGCCACGGATGATTCTCACCCTGGAGGTGGACTTGCCTTCCAAATACACAAGTCCGTACATTACTGTGTATTAGATGTAGTTGCTGACGGTACGGCGGAAATTCAAGCCATCTCAGTTCCATCAGGGAGTACTAATATCGAAATTTTTAATATTTATGTACCACCTCATTCTAGTTGCCCTTCAGGCTACCGTTTCGATATTGGTCCTCTCCTTTCCGGAGAGCACAGGGTCATCCTTGGCGACTTTAATGCGCACCATGAGCTCTGGCATTAGGACCTCAACAACAATGCCAGGGGTATAACTATCGCCGAATCACTTGACGCCTCAGAATTCTGTTCACTCAATGAAGACTCGCCGACTAGAGTCGTGGGCACTTGCAGTAGTTCTCCTGACATAACTATTGTCAGTGCCAGCCTAATTGCTTCTTCCCGATGGGAAGTACGTACCACCCTTAGATTAGATCACCTCCCAATCATTATAAAAATTTACAAACCAGCGAACATGACTAAGTCTGAGAAGCAAACGTTTGTCAATCACAAGAAAGCCGATTGGGATGGTTTCAAAGCTTACTCGTCGGCGAAGTTCATCGAGCTACTATCACCTACCAACATTCACAAGGCCGAGAAAAATATTAGGAACGTCATTACCACAGCCGCGGCACGTTTTATTCCGGCAGGACGTATCCCGAAAGTTCGGCCTAACTTCCCCACTAGTGCCGCCGGATTAGCCGATGAACGTGATCAGATCAGAAGCGCTCACCCTGATGATCCCAAATTCAGGAGCTTAACTCCGAAATTGATCGACAAGTTAAAGACTATAGGAGGGCGAAATGGAATCAGCACCTCGATGAATGTAACCTCAATGAAGGTGTCAGCAAATTATGGTCTACTGTCCGCGCCCTTTCCAATCCCCGGAAAGAAAAGGGCAACAACGCCATTGAATTTGACAACACAAAAACCTGCGATCCTCTTCAGTGTGCTAGCCTGTTCAATAAACAATTTATTGAACATCCCAAGTCTGACGGCCTCAAGCGCAAAATTAGAAGACGGATTCGCAGCCGGAATGTTGACACCATACCATCTTTTACAGCGGACCAGGTTAAAAAAGTCATCGAGAATGCTAAAAACTCCAAGGCCCTCGGACCAGATGGCATTTCGATGACCATGTTGAAACATCTCGACCTTCCTGCCATTGAGTATCTCACGGCCGCCTTTAACTTGTCGATGTCCACGCTTGCCATCCCTGAAATCTGGAAAACAGGTCGAATTGTTCCCTGTCTCAAGCCAGGGAAGAGCGCAAATCTCGGGGAATCCTACCGCCCCATTACGATACTTTCTCCTGTCGCAAAGACGCTGGAGGCCCTTATTCACCCCACTCTTGTTGCACATGCGAAGCTGGAACCTCACCAGCATGGCTTCAGGAAGATGTATAGTACCACCACTGCCCTCGATGCGATCACTACACGCATTCGTGATGGGCTAAATCAACGCAGTCGTTGTCACAGAACTATTCTGGTGGCAATAGACCTATCAAGTGCATTCGATAAGGTCAATCATTCAATGCTCCTAGCAAACCTGTTGAATATGCATCTTCCTGCACAAGAGATCCGTTGGATTGCCAATTATCTAGCTGGTCGGCACTCCTTCACCGAGTTTCGAGGCAAACGTTCTAAGCTTAGGAAAATCAAATTAGGTGTTCCACAGGGAAGGGTACTCTCCCCCACTCTGTTCAACATCTACATGTCCGGCCTTCCCACACCACCTGAAGGAATCGAGGTGATTTCCTATGCTGACGATTGCACCGTACTCGCCACAGGGAATGATAAGGACGAAATGCGCCTCCGAATTAATCGCTATCTACGACGATTACAGGCATTTTTCCAAAGCCGAAACCTCACCATCTCTGCGTCCAAATCTTCTGCGACTTTTCTAATCAGTTGGTGGGAGGACATCAGATGGGAGATTGATATATTGGCAACAATTCTGTTCCTACTGTTAAAAACCCCAAAATTCTCGGGCTTTACCTAGAGAACATGATGACGTCTGCGAATCATGCAGCTTCAGTATGTGAAAAAATGCGCAGTAGGAACAACATCCTAAAAGCTCTAGCTGGTAGCACCTGGGGCAAAGATAAAGAAACCATGCTAGCTACTTACAAAGCGGTGGGTCGAGCGGCCGCTGATTATGCAGCCCCAGTTTGGACACATAGTCTATGTGACACAAACTGGTCCAAAGTTCAGGTCTGCCAAAATGCCGCTCTACGCATCGCGACGGTTGCCTTCTGATGTCTGCCCAGGATCACTTACATCAGGAGACAAAATTGATGCCAATACGTGATCACAATCTCCTACTCTCAAAACAGTATCTTGTTGGTTGCTACCGTGGGGATCATCCCAATAATCATCTCATGGACCGAATTCCTCCACCCAGACATGTCAGGCGTGGTTTACGAGACCTTGAGAGAGAGGTTCAGGGATACAAACGGGACCCTTACGATGAAGTTACATACCGAGCCGCCATTGCAGCGATCCACACTGAAGAAGTGAATCGGTCTATCGCGAGTTTAGGTGCGAATAGAGTCCTCTCAGAGCGCCCACCACCAATTTCGCCTGAGGAGATTAGGCTCCCGAGAGCCACTAGAGTAACACTAGCTCAACTTCGGTCGGGCTTTTGTTCACGCCTTAATTCGCACCTTTCTCGCATAAACCCGGACATCCAAAACATCTGTCCAAACTGCAATGGTACTCCTCATGATGTGGGTCACTTGTTTCAATGCCCCGCTGCGCCCACTGATCTTACCCCTATATCGCTGTGGGAAAACCCTATCGCAGCAGCTATGTTTTTGTCCTTAGACCTCACGGACACAAACATTGACGAACCATAAATCGCACCCACATAGATGCACAGAGGTTTCACACCTTTCTGCACCGCTACAAGAAGAAGAAGAACTGGTCACCGGTGCTGACGATTGCACCATTCTCACGGCTAAAGATAGAGAGGAGATGCGATTTCAATTAAACAAATGTCTAGGTTGCCTAGACCGTACAAATCTTGTTATTTCCGTATCTAAATCGGTGGTTCCCAACCCACAAATGTCAGCGGACCACTTAGCCTAAAAATGAATTGCTGCGGACCATCATTAGAGGGAACTCTTTCTCTAGGATTTTTAGTTCTGAAATAAATAGTACGATTCTGGGAAAATTGTAAAATACATACATATTTTTTGGCCGCTTTAACCTCAACATTTCATACTTTCTGCTCGACGGGATCGCCCTTTTTCTCCTTCGTATCCCAAAAATGTCAAAGTTTCGACTGCTGCCATCGTCACACTCAGTCGGGTTGACGAGCGTAGTAAAAAGTGTTTTTAAAAAGAGTTTGGACACCTGCTGAAATGTTTAGTGTTTAGCATCAGAAGTTACAGCCACTCAAAGATGCGACCTAAGAAAAAAACAACGCAAACGGCAAATGGGGTAATATTTTCATAGGACCAACGAGCCAAAAAAGAAGGAGTCAAACACACACGGGGTCCATTTTTAAATTTTTTTTTAGAAAAAAAGCTGTTTAAAGGGCCCAAATTGCTGTGCAAATTTTGCTGGAATTTTCAGTTTTATCTGTCTGTATTCTGAAGTCACAGAGGTTCAAAAATGCTACTCAAGAAAAAACTTGCAAAACCAAGAGCAAATGGATTAATATTTCCATAAACCGATGAGCAAAAAAAGTGCAAAAGGGGACTAAACGCAAACTGGGGCGCTTTCCAAAAGGAAGCCGTTCTATACAGTGAAGGACAGGATACCTCACTCACTGTCCGTTTTGGGCTTCACTAATACAAAAATTCGAACATATAACAAAAATTGTTCGGTAAAATGTAAGTAGGTACACGGTCAAAATCGCTGTTGCATTGGGTGGGAACCAGGTTCAGAAATTTGGAAATGCTGTTCCACTTCGATTATGAAACATACAGAGCCGCCATCGCAGCAATTCACACTGGAAATGGATCGGTATATCTCGAGTCCTCTCAACGCTGCCACTATATATTTCGCCTGAGGAGAGCAAGCCACCAGGACATTAGCTCAAATTCGATCAATTTTTGTTCGCGCCTCAATTCATATTTGTCTAAAAAATCCCGGACATTAAAAACAACTGTCCAAACTGCGCTAGCGCGCCTCTTGATATAGCCCATTTGTTTCAATGCCCAGCTGTACCCACCAACCTTACACCAATATCCTAACAATTAACAATTCAGAAATAATTAACAATTCCCATGCATTTGCTTATGGGTTTGGAGGTTTCAAAGATATAAGGCACAGTCGAAACATTTTAAATTGTTTTGCCTGCGTGATATTGGGCCCCTGTTAAATGATACCAAGTTTCATACGACCCCTCCTCAATACTCGAAAAAACAACGAAGCCGACTTACCTTTCAGTAAACTTCCACACTTTGCAGAACCCGTCTGCCGACGATGTAATAAGCATGCTCTTCGCCTCTGTATTAAAGCAAATTCCTGAAATTTCATCATTGTGTGCCTTCACAGACCACAGCGGCTTCTTCTTACGAATATCGATATAGTGCACATTACCGTCATTTGTCCCGGCCTAGAAAAATAAATTCTCCAATCAATCCAAAATATTCCTAGATGGCCACCCTTTCGAACTACCACCTACCATTACATGATTTTCATGTATCGGATTCCACATCACTTTCTCCACCTCTGCATCGACTTTCCACTTTTTACAGCCACTCTCTATCGTTTCCGGATCACGACAATCGAACAATCGTACGTAACCGTCACAACTACCGGCCAGCAGATTTTGTGCTTCGGTTGGATGAAAGGCGATCGATTGAACTTTTTCGTTGAACGCTTTGATTGTGGTGTGTGGCTTGCCTTCGTCTAAATCCCAAAGTATGAGCGACTGATCGACAGAGGCACTGGCTAAAATGTGTCTGGAGGAGAGGTAAAATTAGGAACGAGCTGGCAAATCCGAAGAATGATTTTTTCACTTACGGGAAATTCGGATTCCATGACAGATCCAAAACGGCATCTGTATGTCCGTATTTTGGCTTATTTTTCTTGCGATTGCCTTTGGAGCCCAATTTGAATGTGGGCTCGTACGAATCCTGAATATCCAAATCCCAAATTGTAATAATCGGATCCATGCATCCGATGGCGCACATATTACCATCACGATCACTGCCCGGATCGTGATTGAGCCATTCTATGCAGAGCGGAAAGCTGGGAAGCAGAAAATCGTGGTGTGGATAGAGACTCTCCTCCTCTTCGTTGAACACTGCAGAGGAATATGAATAGAGCGTAAGGATTGAATGGAGAAATATAACTTTTCGTATCTTACCCCACACTTCCATTGTGGCCGAATCGTCGTTAACATGTCCGAGCAGTATAAGATTGTCCGTTGGTTTGATAATGTCATCCTCGGCCTCGGAGTCCTCTGTAACAGACAAGGAACAATTAGAGATTAATTTGAATCCTGAAGCAAAATCGAGTTTGCAATGTCAATTTGGTCAATCCTGATGAGTCTGATGTATCCTTACCTTCATCTTCAATCCGTTCATTCTCATCCACAACTGCAATCGTCGAAAGCCCAGCAACTTGAACACTATCTGCAATATTGACGGAAGGATATGATTAATGTTGGACATTCCAAAATCTTGAAAGCAAACCCACCATCCTCGTCGTAATTTTCCAAATTGAATTCGTCATCATCACGCAATCTCGGTGGTATCAATTCACTGGCACCGATGTTTTCATTATCGGACGTGTCCATAGCTTCGTCGCTGTTCTCGCCATCAGCTTCTCTGAAAACGAAAACAATCAGACTTCAGACATCACCGTCCCTTCAGAATTTTTGTTTATACTCACGCTATTTCCTCCTTGGTATCTGCAATGACACGTGCCAATTCAGCTGGTGTGAGAACAACCTAAAAATTGTAAATAGTCCAAACAGTTGATTAAAATATATTAACACAAGTCAACAACGTGAGTTTCGAAATAGGTTGGTTACCTTATCCGGCTTTTCCTTAGCCACTCCACGCTTTACAAAACAAATTGCCGGAATGAAGTCAATGGCATCGGGTGCTGGTTCGTCTGCCATGATTTTGGGGTAAAATTTAAATTAAATTTACTTCGAATTCGGTGAGAAATTAATGCGTCTCTAAAAAAATCTTTTTGCCGACACTATTTTGAAATAGCCTCTGACAGCATAAATGTCATTTGACAAATGCACGTGTTTTGGAAATGGTCGACCTGGCAATGCTGGAGGTTCTACTAAATGTTTCAGTTTTTCACGATAAGAGGTCGTCGCCGGTGATGACGTCATTAATTCAAATAAATTCAATGCGTTATAAAAAGAAAATTTTCAGATTTAGATCATTTCGAATTGCGTTCGGCGAGTGATATTCACTAGAAAAACACTGGAAATGCTACAAGAATTATCCACCATCGACCCTTTCTCCATACTGAATATAGTCTCCATGCGGAATGGGAATCCAATATTGAAGTATAATTTTTCTGCTACATTTTTCAAACAATTAACAATTCAGAAATAATTAACAATTCGCATGCATTTGCTTATGGGTTCAGAGGTTTCAAATATATAAGGCACAGTCGAAACATTTTAAATTGATTGTCTTCTGATTGTCAGACAAAGGAATATCCAACCTTCAAGAAAATTTCATATCAGCCACGATCCTCCTTTATCCGTCACTGATGTTTCCGAGATTCCCGGATTGGATGGAATAGGCAAATGACATTCCGTGCATTGAACCTAGAAGCACTATTTGGTTTAGGTTTAGGACTATGGCGCTATGACCGATCATGATGTTAGATAATATGAAGTCTTTGGACCTAATAACAGGACCCAGTCCGACAATCCGTGACGAACGTCATTTGTACGAACAGCCAGACTGCAATCCTGGTGCTATCTGTGCACAAGTTTTCGCCTTGGCTATGGCATGTGGTAGCCGGGAGACGAATAGGCGAGGAAGGGTACCCCTTACAGCGTTTTCACAGCTGGATTTTGTGCTAATGAACTCATGGGATACTAATGCCATTAGGAGGGGAAACATGGAATCCATTACTGATCTCACATTTCTCAGAAGTTGGTTGGCGCCGTTTATGGAGTGGCACGTCAGTTTAAAAGTGGACTGCGGAACACAGGTGTAAGTACAAATCAAAAACCTGCTGCGACGCATCTATGCTTTGAAAGAGTCATTAAAGTCAATGAAATGAGAACTACTGGTTGCGTGAGCGAATTGCGGGGCTAGGCGTAGTTGTCTGACGGCGCGTGTCTGTGTCTGCGGACAACTTAAAGAACCGGCCATGATTTCCTACTAGTCTCGTACAAAAGCTCGAAGATTACTAAAGCTTGCTATTAGAAAAAGCAACCAAATCTGGTTTAGAAAACTCTGCAACAACACGGACACAAGCACATTGGGAATGGGTGATGAAGAAGATGGGGCAAAAAGCGCGACGATGTTCCAAAAGATTGACAAATTTCGGCACAGCAGATGGTTCATTCCCAGACGCGGAAACCTTGGCACACTTATGTGAAGTTGGCCGGGTAAATCTTCCAATCACGTCGAAACGTTTGTGCCGGATGCGGAAACGTTTGTGCCGGATTGTGCCACCTTAATTTTCGTTTGTGCCTCGCTAATTATTTAATTATAGCATGTTGAAATTCAGAGTGTGAAGTTAGCCTGAAAGTGTAAAAATTTGCTCGGATCGAAAGGAAATCGTTTGTGCCATTATTTGTGCGTTTGTGCCGCCTTAAAACGCAAGGACTCACGAGAAATAAAGGAAAAACCGTACACAAGCCCATTGTGAACAGAGTGTGAAGTTAGCCTGTAATTGTAAAAATTTGCTCGGATGGGAATAAATTTGGTATCAATCGAAAGGAAATCGTTTGTGCCATCATTCCTGCGTTTGTGCCGCCTTAAAACGCAAGGACTCACGAGAAATAAAGGAAAAACCTTACACAAACCCATTGTGAACAGAGTGTGAAGTTAGCCTGTAATTGTAAAAATTTGCTCGGATGGGAATAAATTTGATATCAATCGAAAGGAAATCGTTTGTGCCATTATTCCTGCGTTTGTGCCGCCTTAAAACGCAAGGACTCACGAGAAATAAAGGAAAACCCCGACTGGTTTTTTGTCTCGACTAAAAGTGCTATGTTGTACACAAACCCATTGTGAGCTTTATCTCACTGCATGGACTCCGGACTGGTTGTTGTCATTGCATCCAAACTGACCGCCATTTGGTTGTCCGTCCAGTTTTGATATTCAATACGGCAAAAGTTTTTTTGCTGCAATTTTGCAAACTTTTGTTTTGTTTTGTGAGAAATTGAATAAGTGTTAAATGGCCGAGTAATATATCAAACGCGCAGATTCCGATTTTGATAATTAAATTTAAATAATCTCCAAAATTAAAGTTTGGGTATGTCATTTTCAGCCTCCATTTGGTTGCTAGTGTAGATGCTAAGTATAGTTGCTAAATGGCGATCCGTGATGCCAGTTTTTGGATGCGCCTCCATTTAGAACTCAGTTTAGATGAAATGTCAAATGTCAATCTGACGTCCAGATCGTGTCATTACCGAGATCAATGCGTTGTTCTTTCAAGTTGCACATCTACGATTGCGAAAAATATAATGAAATGGAATTATTTTAATAAATGAAATAACAATTGAATTGAGTAAACACAACTTTTAGTTGGTTCTCTTTTTTTAAGGTGACGAAAAAATTAAAAAAAACCGACCGACGAGTCGGTTTTTTGGTACCGATTCACTTTAACCATCAGCCGGTTTTTTTTTTTTCAAGTTTTCAAGCTACCGGGTTAAAACCGACTGACGAGTCGGTTTTTTGGTACCGAACTAAAAACCGACCGACAAGTAGGTTTTTCAGTACCGAGTTAAAAAGAACCGAGGAGTTTGTTTTTTGGTACCCAGTTAAAAAGAACCGACGAGTCGGTTATTTGGTACCGAGTTAAAAAGAACCGACGAGTCGGTTTTTTGGTTCCGAGTTAAAAAGAAGTTGTCGGTTGAAGTTGGGTGAAATAGGTAATTTATGGAAATATGCAGAGCAATGAAACCTAGTTTGAAGCGAATGAAACCTAGTTTGAAGCTCAAAAGAGTGCGCTTTTGAGGCTGCCGTCCCCAAAATGGAATGCCTGTTTTCTCGAGGAAATACGCGTCCGATCAACATGGCAGAAACACTAAGGTAAATTTAGGTCGAATTTTATTTGGGGTTACCCGTCCCAGAATGGTACCCTTGGTTTCTCTTGGAAATACCCGTTCAATAGGCGTGGTAGAAACACTAAGGTAAATTTAGGTCGCTGATTCCGAATTTACATGCCAAAAACATGAAAAAAATGTTTGGGGTTGCCCGCCCCGAAATGGTACCCCTGTTTTTTCGGGGAAATACTCGTCCAATCGGCGTGGTAGAAACACTAAGGTAAATTTGGGTCGCTGATTCCAAATTTGATGTCAAAAACAAGAAAAGAAAATTTGGGGTTGCCCGCCCCGAAATGGTACCATTCCCCTTCCTCGGGGAAATACTCGTCCAATCGGCTTGTCAAGAAACATTAAAAGAATTTTGGGTTACTGATTCCAAATTTGAGATCGAAAACACGAAAATTTTTTGTTGGGGTTGCCGGCCACAGAATTTTACCCCTGTTTCTCGGGGAAATGCTCGTCCAGTCGGCGTGGTAGAAACACTAAGGTAAATTTGGGTCGCTGATTCCGAATTTGATGTCAAAGACAAGGCGTCGGCCTAAATTTACCTTAGTATTTCTGTCATGTTAATCGGACGCGTATTTCCTCGAGAAAACAGGCATTCCATTTTGGGGACGGCAGCCTCAAAAGCGTGTAACGAACCGTTTTCGACACATAAGTGTATAATTTTGGAAAATGAGCATTTTTCACAAATATTGATGATTTAATTAATTTAAAATCATTAATATTTTTGAAAATCCCGCCAGATTCAAAAATGGACATCTATGTGTCGGAATCACTGAGCGGTCGGAACAGCTGGTCCGAAAAATGGTGGCCGGAGACGCGACCAACTTCGAGGAGTTGGGGGCGAGATGTGATGGAGGTGACACGCGTGTGAGGATGGCGGTTAAGAAATAACGGAGTGACGGCTAGAGAAAAAATGAGGGGTCAGGAGTTCTGGAGAAGAAGAACGATGTGTCCTGGATACCTTCCAAAACATCCGGCCAGAAGGCGGAAACCGATTTGTGGACAGATAAGTGCCGGTGTCAGTGTCTGTTGTGTTGAGTCTTGTAAGTTTTGTTGCTGTGTTGTTTAAAAATTGATTTCGGTCTTGTCGGCGCGTAATTTTCTTATGCTGCCCGATGAATTGATGAATAGAGATCATCCGCGACGAAATCACCACCCACTTTGTATTACCGTGATGGTTGCTACCGCGTAGAGTCCCCCCCCCCCCCATTCCAGGGGTGAATTTTGATTTTGAAGGGAGGCGCCCTACAATTTTTGATTCGGCCGCGGGCGCCTCAGGACGGGTTTTTAATATAAAAATATAGTGGGTTAAGTTTGGCCGGGACCCGTCGCCATCCGGGTCCGCGGAGCGCGAATAAGGTGGCTCCTGTGCTGGTCGGTTGCACATTAATTTTCCCCATTTCAACCCCTGTGTTCGTGTAGTGTTTCCTTTGGCATGCGATATCCCTTTTTTTTGTAAAAGGACAGGGGCAACGAGCGGCACAAACCCCGCCCGTATCTCCCGAACTGAGCTACAGCAAGCGCATGCCGCTGCTCGCTCGTTGAGGAGCCCTATCGTCATTGCCTAACCTGTACGGTTATAGAGGCATTGGCTCCGTCCCCTGGGCATCTTCGGATGGCCAAGTCCTTTCATCACAAAATGGCGCCCAACGTGGGGCCTCACTTGGTCCGATCAAGGGCTAAAGACTTGTTTTTAGTCCTTATACCGAGTGACGTTCCCTTTTAAGTTACCTGCATTAGGTCCTAGGCCTTCAACCATGTACTATACGTACCTCCCTTCAGGTAACTTTTCCCCATCCTCTGTAGCTTCCCATCCTTTTAGTTTATCCTTTTAGATACAGGTACAAAGGCGATCCTTCCTTTGTGTTTGTCCCCCTTTATGGTGGCTTTTGCCACGTACGTAAGGCCTCCCAGGGGACTTGTGAATTACAAGGTATTTGGACCGGGTCTGATACCTTGTCCTCGTTTCCTGTGGAGAACCCTGCGTACCTTTCTGTTGGAAGGATCGTCCTTCCATTAATTTTCCACAATTTTCTAATCCAATTTTCATCATTGCAACGCAAGTCTGCTACCAGGGGATCATGACTTGGAAATACGAAATTGCAATTGCAATGTGCAGCAAATCGGCCAGTCATAATTCGCTGATAACAACGGTGTTTCAATGATGAAAACTTTTTCTCATTTGGTCCCATCAATATTTTTTCATTGGCCGGCTAGTTCAGGTGCTATCTTCATCGTTAACAAATTTATCATCTACATTTGCATTGCTCCGCTGATAAGAGTCGCCTACGTGGAATGGGTAAAGGGAATTTGCTATGATTTGCTAGCTCAATTTGTTGTTTCTGTTCTTTTGTATTATTTCTGATTATAGAGTCTACCTTATCCTCGTTTATTTTAGAGAAAAAAAGTCATTAAAATGTACATACCTGTAGTGATCATTATGATTTTTCATTCATTAAATCATTTAATGATCTTTCATTGGGAATAACGACTATTTTCTAGGCTATACCAGCTGGTGGAGTATATGGAAAGTATACTTTCATTCATAGCTAGTTTTGCGTGGCCATTTATGATTTTTTGGAAATAGGATTCAGGTATCAATTTGAGGTAGAATATTTTGTTAACTTTATTATGCATTATTATCAGGTATAGTTATTGTTGCATGTTTATTAAAGACTTTTGTTGTTGCTTGTTATATATTTCTTATCGTAGTACTGCATGCAGTTTAGTTTATGTACATAGTTTAAATATATCTAATTGAGTTATGCAATTTGAAATATTTCTATTGTGGACCTATTTGATCCTAATTATGCACGTAATCATAGCCTCATTTTGTGTGCAAATTTATGTTTGTTGCTAATCGTTTAATTAAGTTTTTGTAATGGGCTATATGTACATTATTATTTTGCATGACGGTTTGGGTGTATCTATTAAGTAATTAGTTGTTGTATTCTAATTTGTAAATATTTGTTTGTCCTAATTTATTTTGTAGGCTAGTAGTAAAATTAATTATTATTAGTTACCTGAATTATATTATTATGCACGATCGTTTGGATAAAATATTAATAATAAAAAAAAATTATAATAATAAAAAAATATTGGTGCATCAATGCATCTTAGTTTATAAATATTCGTCTTATTTTGTATTTGTTTAATTTATTTTGTTATTAGTCTATTTGTTTGTATGGCTAGTTTATAGGTTATCTATATAGGTTGCTTTCATAATTACGTGCGCACATGATTATGAAAATCAAGTCTTTCCTTAAATAATAAAAAAAAAAAAAATTAGTATTATGGGAAACAAATTATAAGCGGATTACGAAAATGGGTATCCTAATTACATAAAGTTCATCTATGATCTAAAAATCGCGCAGGTAATAAAAAAAAAACCCATGTGCATCCATTAAGCTCCGGATAGATCTTTCTACTTAACTCTAAGCCCACTCGTTCAATATAATCAATTTGTAGTCTAGCTGTTCCGTATTGCCCTCATAGGCCGACAATACGACAAATCCTTGGATTTCGAATCCAACGTGTAAAAGGGGCGTTTTGTCATTCTTTTCTACACGTATGGGCTTTCGTTGCATTCAGAATCCCTGGATTCTCCGTTTGTATAGGACCAGAGGTGTCCTCAGCTTCCACTTCGCGGCAGGCATTGAAGTAGAAGCTGCCCTGTAACGAACCGTTTTCGACACATAAGTGTATAATTTTGGAAAATGAGCATTTTTCACAAATATTGATGATTTAATTAATTTAAAATCATTAATATTTTTGAAAATCCCGCCAGATTCAAAAATGGACATCTATGTGTCGGAATCACTGAGCGGTCGGAACAGCTGGTCCGAAAAATGGTGGCCGGAGACGCGACCAACTTCGAGGAGTTGGGGGCGAGATGTGATGGAGGTGACACGCGTGTGAGGATGGCGGTTAAGAAATAACGGAGTGACGGCTAGAGAAAAAATGAGGGGTCAGGAGTTCTGGAGAAGAAGAACGATGTGTCCTGGATACCTTCCAAAACATCCGGCCAGAAGGCGGAAACCGATTTGTGGACAGATAAGTGCCGGTGTCAGTGTCTGTTGTGTTGAGTCTTGTAAGTTTTGTTGCTGTGTTGTTTAAAAATTGATTTCGGTCTTGTCGGCGCGTAATTTTCTTATGCTGCCCGATGAATTGATGAATAGAGATCATCCGCGACGAAATCACCACCCACTTTGTATTACCGTGATGGTTGCTACCGCGTAGAGTCCCCCCCCCATTCCAGGGGTGAATTTTGATTTTGAAGGGAGGCGCCCTACAATTTTTGATTCGGCCGCGGGCGCCTCAGGACGGGTTTTTAATATAAAAATATAGTGGGTTAAGTTTGGCCGGGACCCGTCGCCATCCGGGTCCGCGGAGCGCGAATAAGGTGGCTCCTGTGCTGGTCGGTTGCACATTAATTTTCCCCATTTCAACCCCTGTGTTCGTGTAGTGTTTCCTTTGGCATGCGATATCCCTTTTTTTTTGTAAAAGGACAGGGGCAACGAGCGGCACAAACCCCGCCCGTATCTCCCGAACTGAGCTACAGCAAGCGCATGCCGCTGCTCGCTCGTTGAGGAGCCCTATCGTCATTGCCTAACCTGTACGGTTATAGAGGCATTGGCTCCGTCCCCTGGGCATCTTCGGATGGCCAAGTCCTTTCATTACAAGCGCACTCTTTTGAGCTTCAAACTAGGTTTCATTCGCTTCAAACTAGGTTTCATTGCTCTGCATGTTTCCATAAATTACCTATTTCACCCAACTTCAACCGACTCGTCGGTCGATTTTAACTCGGTAACAAAAACCAGCCCCGTCATTTCTTTTTAACTCGGAACCAAAAAACCGACTCGTCGGTTCTTTTTAACTCGGTACCAAAAAACCGACTCGTCGGTCGGTTTTAACCCGTTAACTTGAAAACTTGAAAAAAACCGGCTAATGGTTAAAGTGAATCGGTACCAAAAAACGGACTCGTCGGTGGTTTTTTTTTCGTCGCATGAAAAAAAGAGAACCAACTAAAAGTTGTGTTTACTAATTTCAATTGTTATTTTATTTATTAAAATAATTCCATTTCATTATATTTTTCGCAAACGTAGATGTGCAACTTGAAAAAACAACGCATTGATCTCGGTAATGACACGATCTGGACGTCAGATTGACATATGACATTTCATCTAAACTGAGTTCTAAATGGAGGCGCATCCAAAAACTGGCATCACGGATCGCCATTTGGCAACTATACTTAGCATCTACACTAGCAACCAAATGGAGGCTGAAAATGACATACCCAAACTTTAATTTTGGAGATTATTTAAATTTAATTATCAAAATCGGAATCTGCGCGTTTGATGTATTACTCGGCCATTTAACAATTATTCAATTTCTCACAAAACAAAACAAAAGTTTGCAAAATTGCAGCAAAAAAACTTTTGCCGTATTGAATATCAAAACTGGACGGACAACCAAATGGCGGTCAGTTTGGATGCAATGACAACAACCAGTCCAGATGGAGCCTAACGGCACGTGAGATAAAGCTCACAATGGGTTTGTGTACAACATAGCACTTTTAGTCGAGACAAAAAACCAGTCGGGGTTTTCCTTTATTTCTCGTGAGTCCTTGCGTTTTAAGGCGGCACAAACGCAGGAATGATGGCACAAACGATTTCCTTTCGATTGATATCAAATTTATTCCCATCCGAGCAAATTTTTACAATTACAGGCTAACTTCACACTCTGTTCACAATGGGTTTGTGTAAGGTTTTTCCTTTATTTCTCGTGAGTCCTTGCGTTTTAAGGCGGCACAAACGCAGGAATGATGGCACAAACGATTTCCTTTCGATTGATACCAAATTTATTCCCATCCGAGCAAATTTTTACAATTACAGGCTAACTTCACACTTTGTTCACAATATAGGCTTGTGTACGGTTTTTCCTTTATTTCTCTTGAGTCCTTGCGTTTTAAGGCGGCACAAACGCAGGAATGATGGCACAAACGATTTCCTTTCGATTGATACCAAATTTATTCTTATCCCAGAAAATTACAGGCTAACTTCACATTCTGCAGACTAAGTTCACAATGGGCTTGTGTATAACATTGCACTCTTACTC
Source organism: Microchrysa polita (assembly GCA_949715475.1). Lineage (NCBI taxonomy): Eukaryota > Metazoa > Arthropoda > Insecta > Diptera > Stratiomyidae > Microchrysa > Microchrysa polita. The sequence goes on along the minus strand of OX454415.1, from coordinate 134,284,401 downwards.
AAGACATAAACCAGTCGGTTTTTCCTTTATTTCTCGTGAGTCCTTGCGTTTTAAGGCGGCACAAACGCACAAATAATGGCACAAACGATTTCCTTTCGATTGATACCAAATTTATTCCCATCCGAGCAAATTTTTACACTTACAGGCTAACTTCACACTCTGAATTTCAACATGCTATAATTAAATAATTAGCGAGGCACAAACGAAAATTAAGGTGGCACAATCCGGCACAAACGTTTCCGCATCCGGCACAAACGTTTCGACGTGATTGGAAGATTTACCCGGCCAACTTCACATAAGTCCTTGGCACAGCTTGTTTCAATATTAGAGGAAGGCAAATCACCATAGGACCAGACCAGATCCCTAATAAGGTGTTGAAAGATGCAATCCCTCAGAAGTCTTCGAAACTTGCTTGGCAGAAGGCACCTTTTCAATAGAAAAATCCCTAACAGACTGTTATCGGTAGTAGAAGCAAAAGGGTGCTTGCCAGACCGACAATATGGTATTAGACGTGTGAGGTCTACTGGGAATGCTATTGAATTGGTTACCAATTTGGCAAGGGAATTGCTTCAAAATGATACATGCTGTTCTGTGGTGACGATCAATGTCAAGAGCGCTTTCAATTCTGCAAACTGGACCTTCATTCATGACGCTTTACAAAGAATGGATGTTGCAGACTATCTTGCAGCTCACATCGGAGTAGGGTTACCAGCGGGAGCTACAAAGTACTTGACCCGCTGCTATATGGATCATAATGTACAACGGCATTCTGGAGCGTCCAATGCCTAGACGAGTGACTGTGGTAGGTTTTGGCTACGACATTGCAGTTGTGGTCCGAAGAGTCCGAAGTCTAAGCCAACGAGACAATTACAACTGAAGCTCTGGCTGTTAGAAGTTGACCTCGAACTTGCTGGGCAAAAACGAAGGCTGTACAGTAAAGATGAAATCAGAGTAGAAAGCAATATTATAATCTCCAAAAAAGCCATTAGGTATTTGAGAGTTACGATTCAAGACTGAACTTTAGAGATCATTTGAAATTTGCATGTGTTACTACAAAAAAAGGAATGCCCTGCGGCATGGGTTAAGAATAATTCAATCGCTTTTCCCAGCGTGTCGTTGAAGGCGACTAAAAGGGATAGTAGAGATGAAAAAAATCCCTAATCCAAGGTGGATCAGCATGTACCGAGGGATGCTTGGCCGCTAGTATGCGTAGATAGCAGGCAACCATAACATCTGCAGCCTGAGGCCCATTTTAACATCAACAAGACCTCACACAGGTTAGTGTGTGTGTGTGTATGGGTTGCCGTGTCTGGAGACTGCTGGCGGACGAAAAAGGAAAATCCATAAATTTACTTCTTTCCAAACACTAGTGCCAAAATACACAACCTTTCTCCAAAAGGTGACAAATCCGTCCGCCTGAGAAGGAAAGCAAAGAAGGCGATATCAATGGAAGTTCAACTTGATGGACCTAGGGCTAGAGGCAAAACGAAGAACACCTGGATGTGCCAAATGAAAAAGCAACAAAAACGCATTGGTCTTGGCGATGACATGCCTGTAGAAATATGCTGAGGCATTACCGCCAGAGCGGTCGATGTGCCTACACCGCAGGTCGAGCGACGCGACGCCATGGAGCGTGACTTTGGCGGACTTGGAAAATAGGAAAGACAGGATGGCATGAGACACTGGCAACTGCGGTGGGACGATGCTGTAACCGGTCGATGGACTCAACTCACTCTCTCATCCCTGATATTGCAAAATGGGTTCAACGTCAACATGGCAGGTGCGACGCTCAACTGAATGTGGAGTTCGGGGAAACGTTAAGCGCCCAGAATTTTATGAACCAACCCAATTGGGATAGAATGAGTTTGTACAAGTAACTTTAAAGAGACGAAGCTAGACAGAAGTCAACAACTCGGCATGGTGGCTAATTAGCCGAAGCCTCCCCTGCGAAGTAATAGTGCAAAATGTGATCCTGCAGTAAGCAGGGCTATATGCATAGAAATCCGGCATAACTGCATTATCAGTAGCTTCTTCTAATTTCCTTGACACGAACGGGCAGTATGGACCATATGAATATAACACCGCAGTCTATTCAATACTCATTCTTCTTCTTCTTGTAGCGGTGCAGAAAGGTGTGTAACCTCTGTGCATCTATGTGGGTACGATTTATGGTTCGTCAATGTTTGTGTCCGTGAGGTCTAAGGACAAAAACATAGCTGCTGCGATAGGGTTTTCCCACAGTGATATAGGGGTAAGATCAGTGGGCGCAGCGGGGCATTGAAACAAATGGCCCACATCATGAGGAGTGCCATTGCAGTTTGGACAGATGTTTTGGATGTCCGGGTTTATGCGAGAAAGGTACGAATTAAGGCGTGAACAAAAGCCCGACCGAAGTTGAGCTAGTGTTACTCTGGTGGCTCTCGGGAGCCTAATCTCCTCAGGCGAAATTGGTGGTGGGCGCTCTGAGAGGACTCTATTCGCACCTAAACTCGCGATAGACCGATTCACTTCTTCAGTGTGGATCGCTGCAATGGCAGCTCGGTATGTAACTTCATCGTAAGGGTCCCGTTTGTATCCCTGAACCTCTCTCTCAAGGTCTCGTAAACCACGCCTGACATGTCGTGGTGGAGGAATTCGGTCCATGAGATGATTATTGGGATGATCCTCACGGTAGCAACCAACAAGATACTGTTTAGAGAGTAGGAGATTGTGATCACGTATTGGCATCAATTTTGTCTCCTGATGTAAGTGATCCTGGGCAGACATCAGAAGGCAACCTGTCGCGATGCGTAGAGCGGCATTTTGGGAGACCTGAACTTTGGACCAGTTTGTGTCACATAGACTATGTGTCCAAACTGGGGCTGCATAATCAGCGGCCGCTCGACCCACCGCTTTATAAGTAGCTAGCATGGTTTCTTTATCTTTGCCCCAGGTGCTACCAGCTAGAGCTTTTAGGATGTTGTTCCTACTGCGCATTTTTTCACATACTGAAGCTGCATGATTCGCAGACGTCATCATGTTCTCTAGGTGAAGCCCGAGAATTTTGGGGTTTTTAACAGTAGGAACAGAATTGTTGCCAATACGTATATCCATCTCCCATCTGATGTCCTCCCACCAAGTGGTTAGATAAGTCGCAGAAGATTTGGACGCAGAGATGGTGAGGTTTCGGCTTTGGAAAAATGCCTGTAATCGTCCTAGATAGCGATTAATTCGGAGGCGCATTTCATCCTTATCATTCCCTGTGGCGAGTACGGTGCAATCGTCAGCATAGGAAATCACCTCGATTCCTTCAGGTGGTGTGGGAAGGCCGGACATGTAGATGTTGAACAGAGTGGGGGAGAGTACCCCTCCCTGTGGAACACCTAATTTGATTTTCCTAAGCTTAGAACGTTTGCCTCGAAACTCAGTGAAGGAGTGCCGACCAGCTAGATAATTGGCAATCCAACGGATCTCTTGTGCAGGAAGATGCATATTCAACAGGTTTGCTAGGAGCATTGAATGATTGACCTTATCGAATGCACTTGATAGGTCTATTGCCACCAGAATAGTTCTGTGACAACGACTGCGTTGATTTAGCCCATCACGAATGCGTGTAGTGATCGCATCGAGGGCAGTGGTGGTACTATGCATCTTCCTGAAGCCATGCTGGTGAGGTTCTAGCTTCGCATGTGCAACAAGAGTGGGGTGAATAAGGGCCTCCAGCGTCTTTGCGACAGGAGAAAGTATCGTAATGGGGCGGTAGGATTCCCCGAGATTTGCGCTCTTCCCTGGCTTGAGACAGGGAACAATTCGACCTGTTTTCCAGATTTCAGGGATGGCAAGCGTGGACATCGACAAGTTAAAGGCGGCCGTGAGATACTCAATGGCTGGAAGGTCGAGATGTTTCAACATGGTCATCGAAATGCCATCTGGTCCGAGGGCCTTGGAGTTTTTAGCATTCTCGATGACTTTTTTAACCTGGTCCGCTGTAAAAGATGGTATGGTGTCAACATTCCGGCTGCGAATCCGTCTTCTAATTTTGCGCTTGAGGCCATCAGACTTGGGATGTTCAATAAATTGTTTATTGAACAGGCTAGCACACTGAAGAGGATCACAGGTTTTAGTGTTGCCAAATTCAATGGCGTTGTTGCCCTTTTCTTTCCGAGGATTGGAAAGGGCGCGGACGGTAGACCATAGTTTGCTGACACCTTCATTGAGGTTACATTCATCGAGGTGCTGATTCCATTTCGCCCTCCTATAGTCTTTAACTTGTCGGTCAATTTCGGAGTTAAGCTCCTGAATTCTGGGATCATCAGGGTGAGCGCTTCTGATCTGATCACGTTCATCGGCTAATCTGGCGGCACTAGTGGGAAAGTTAGGCCGAACTTTCGGGATACGTCCTGCCGGAATAAAACGTGCCGCGGCTGTGGTAATGACGTTCCTAATATTTTTCTCGGCCTCATGAATGGTAATAGGTGATGTTAGCTCGGTGAACTTCGCCGACGAGTAAGCTTTGAAACCATCCCAATCGGCTTTCTTGTGATTGACAAACGTTCGCTTCTCTGACTTGGTCATGTTCGCTGGTTTGTCAATCTTTATAATGATTGGGAGGTGATCTGATTTAAGGGTGGTACGTACTTCCCATCGGGAAGCAGCAATTAGACTGGCACTGACAATAGTTATGTCAGGAGAACTACTGCAAGTGCCCACGACTCTAGTCGGCGAGTCTTCATTAAGTGAACAGAATTCTGAGGCGTCAAGTGATTCGGCGATAGCTATACCCCTGGCATTGTTGTTGAGGTCCGAATGCCAGAGCTGGACCTGGTGCGCATTAAAGTCGCCAAGGATGACCCTGTGCTCTCCTGAAAGGAGAGGACCAATATCGAAACGATAGCCAGAAGGGCAACTAGAGTGAGGTGGTACATATATATTAAAAATTTCGATATTGGTACTCCCTGATGGAACTGAGATGGCTTGAATTTCCGCCGTACCGTCAGCAACTACATCTAATACACAGTAATGTACGGACTTGTGTATTAGGAAGGCAAGTCCACCTCCAGGGTGAGGATCATCCGTGGCGGCCGGTCGATCTTTCCGCAGTATAACATATTCGCTATGGACGCTTAGAGACGAGTTTGCGTGAAGCAACGTCTCTTGGATGGCGGCGATGAGAATTCTGTTGGAACTCAAGAAGTGTGTGATCTCAGCGATTTTTCGGTGAATGCCATTACAGTTAAACTGTAATATAGATAGTGCAGTGAAAACTGCTGGAGGGGGAGGGCCAGGCGTAAGACTGGGTCTGGCATTCCTTATCATATTGTTTGGCGGTGTAGGGGGCAGTGGTGGGGAAGGTGGGCTAGGAGCAGCCCTGGGTTGCCCGGAATTTATACAACCTGGCGCAACATATGCTAAGTATTGAAATATTATTTGAAATTCCCGCCTTCTATTATATTAGTCTTTGGTCTAAAAACAATTTCGATGGTAATACTATGTCAAACACTTGAACGATGTTCACTCGCTTCCGTTTTCTGACAGTCCATGTTTAAAGACGTGTCTTTACGAGTTTAATAAAATCTTTATATCAAACGCAATCGGGGTATTAATTCAGTCCACTTTATCAGGTTATGGGCCCAGATATCGCGTGTGATTAATAACTCCGTAATTAGATTCGTGTTTTGCCTAAAAATTGTGAAATTTCGGAATCAATTCAGTTCGCCGTTTCTCGAAAAATGGATTCCCTCGCGGTGCCGAAATTCAACGGAAAGAATTATCGACAATGGAAATTTCAAGTGAATTGTTCACTAAAGGCAAAGGGATTGGACGCAGTTAAACATGAGCCGGTGGCCAACGAAACAGCCGAACAAAAAGCATGCCGTGAAAGAGCCGACGCTAAATCCATGTTTGTCATAACCTCATCGATGGAGTTCGATCAGATTTCACTTATTGAAACATGTTCAACAGCGAAGGAAATCATCGACAAACTCGACGCGATATACGACAAGAAGAGTGACATGTCTAAGCTAATGCTCTACGAACAATTCTCATCATGCAGATATATTCCCGGTGAGTCTATGTCCACTTACATTGCAAAGATCGAAAATATAGCTCGCCAGCTACGTGATTGTGGCGAATCGTTAAGCGAAGTTGCTATCATAACCAAAATTATTGGTAGTCTCCCTGAAAAATATCGAACATTCCGTCAAGCCTGGCTTTCTTTAGATGAAAGCAAGCAGACCATTCCGAATTTAATGGCAAGATTGCTCGACGAGGAGGCCAGTTATACCAATAGTGAAGAGCCAGTCGCCCTCTCTGCTACTAAGAGTAAAGCCAAAATTCGATGCTACAACTGTAACAAAATGGGTCACTTCGCTAGAAATTGCAAAAAGCCGAAAAAGCAAACAGGTTCAAGAGGTACAGCATTCAATACAGAAAAACGAAACATATTGTTATCGGCATTATCATCGTCTGACAGTGATAGCTGGATTCTTGATAGTGGTGCATCTGCACATATGTCGTTCAAAAGGGATCTCTTTAATACTTTTACAAAGTGCAGTGATCAAAGTGTCACTTTAGGAAACGGTCAGGAACTTAATGTAGAAGGTGTCGGAACTATTAATATTGAGTGTTTCGTGAACGGAGAGTGGATTAACGCCACAATTGAAAACGTTTGGTATGTTCCGAAATTGAGACGAAATCTGTTCGCGGAAGGTGCCGTGACTTTGAAAAACATGAATATTCTCAAAGAAAATAAGTGGGCGAAAATTTATCATGATAACAAACTAGTTGCTCAAGCAGAACGTGACGGTAATAATTTGTACAAAATGTTGATACGAAACAAATCGTGTGAAGTGCATATTACTACTCAGAGTTTAAAATTGTGGCATGACAGACTATCACACGTATGTCAGAAAACTATTCAGTCCATGGTGAATAAAAATATTGTAACCGGTGTGCAGTTGAACACAAATGAACAATTTTTCTGTGAGCCCTGTTTATATGGCAAGCAACATCGGTCGTCTTTTAAATCAGTGCCGGACTCTTTCAAAGAAAATGGAGACATTATTTACAGTGACTTGTGCGGCCCAATGGACACTCCGTCGGTAAGCGATGCGCGATATTTTGTGACATTTTTAGATGGAAACTCTAACTTCAGATGTGTTTTCTTTTTGAAAAATAAGTCCGAAACATTCAAGTATTTTAAAGAATACATAAATTTGTTCGAAAATCAATTTAATCGCCGGATAAAGATATTACATTCTGATAATGGTGGCGAATATTGTAGTGACCAATTTCGCGAATATCTTTCAAATAAAGGAATCCGATTAGAGACAACCGCACCATATACCCCTCAACAAAATGGCAGAGCAGAGAGGAGCAACCGAACGATAATGGATTGTGTAAGATCTATGCTGTATGGGAAAGAGTTGCCGAAATATTTGTGGGCTGAAGCTGTCAACACTGCAGTGTACATTCTGAATAGAATCCCTTGGAAAAACAACGCTACAACTCCTTACGAGATCTGGATGAAGAAGAAACCATGTCTGGCGCATTTGAGAACTTTTGGTTCTACAGCATTTATGCATATACCCAAGGAGAAGCGGTCGAAGCTATCTCCCAAAAGTAAGAAGCTGATTCTTGTTGGTTATGATGGTCAATCGTCAAACTACAGATTATTTGATCCGAAAACGAGAAGCATAACAGTATCCAGAGACGTTTCATTTAAAGAAAATGGAAATAATGTTCGTATAGAGCCATACGATGACACTTACAAAATTCTTCATATGACGGATGATGAAGCAGAAAGTAGCGAGTGTGATAACAACGAACACATTTCAACGTACGGTGAGCCTACTGAAGAACCACGAAAACTTCGTCCACGTGAGACGCTTAGACCACCCGAGCGTTTAGAAGTAAACTTAACGGAGATCTCAACACCCGAATTGTATAAAGATGCATTATCATCACCCGAATCGGAACACTGGAAACAAGCGATTCAAGAGGAATTAAATGCTCATCAACAAAACAATACGTGGAATTTAGTTAATGCTCCGAAAGGTGTCAAGATTATTGGATGCAAATGGGTTTTTCGCGTCAAAAATGACAACGATGGCTTGCGGTTTAAAGCGAGACTATGCGCGAAAGGATTCTCTCAGAAGGCAGGTATCGATTATGAAGAAACCTTTGCACCGACGGTTAGGTACGACTCAATAAGGATTATGTTTTCCGTTGCTGCCCGACACAATTACGAATTGGCGCAGTTTGATATAAAGACGGCGTTTCTTTATGGAGAACTTAGCGAGGACGTATATATGGTTCCACCTGAAGGCTTGCGTGTTGACTCCAAGCTTGTCTGTAAACTCAACAAATCTTTGTACGGACTCAAACAAGCCCCAAGATGCTGGAATATTACATTTGACAACGTTCTACAGAAGTATGGATTTAAAGCGAGCAGTGCAGATCGATGTGTTTACACCGGATGTGTGAACGGTTATAAGGTCCATTTACTTCTTTATGTGGATGATGGTCTGCTGATGTCATCAAATAGAGAAGCATTAGATGCAGTTCTTGCTGATCTTGGAGCGATATTTAGTATATCAGTCATCAATCAGCCAATCCACTTTGTTGGTATTCAAATTTACCAAGACAAAAATAAGTCTTCGATTTTTATTAACATTAAAAACTATATCGAGCAATTAATCAAAAAGTTTAATTTAGGTGATTGCAATCCTGTCAAAGTTCCAGCCGATCCTCATGTCCACTTGCGAAAGCCTACCACCGATGAAGAAGTCAACCACAACATTCCGTATCGTGAAGCGGTTGGGTCTTTAATGTACGCTGCAGTTGTCTGTCGACCCGATATCATGTTTGCCGTGAGCATAGTAAGCCGCTACCTCAACAACTACAACAACGAACATTGGAATGCAGTGAAAAGGATTATCAGATATTTGAAGGCGACTTCTAGTTACGGTCTTCGATATTCGAGTAAAAGCGATTTGATGATCTACTCCGATGCCGATTTTGCAAACGATATAGACGATAGACGGTCAACGACGGGATACGTTTCAGTGAAAGATGGTGCAGCTATAACTTGGAACACTCAGAAGCAGCAAACGGTAGCCCTCTCAACGACAGAAGCGGAGTACATGGCCGCTTGCGCAGCGACGAAGGAACTACTATGGGTCATGCATCTTCTAGAGGATATTGGTGAAGCCCCAAATAAGCCCGTTACCGTATGTATAGACAACACAAGTACTATAAATTTAATTAAGAATTCAGATAACCATAGACGCTGCAAGCATATTGATATCAAATATAATTTTATCAGAGAAAAATTTTGTCAAAACGTAATTAACTTGAAATTTGTTGAAAGTAAATATCAATTAGCAGATATTTTTACAAAACCATTACCGAGAGATAAATTTCATGAAATACTGAGTTCCATTGGATTAATTAATGCAGATTAAGTTTGAATACATTAATAGAGTAAATTTTATTATGTTATGAGTTGAAATTTGAAATATGAATGAATATGTTACATTAATTTAAAGAAGGCGCTCATTTAGGGGAAGTATTGAAATATTATTTGAAATTCCCGCCTTCTATTATATTAGTCTTTGGTCTAAAAACAATTTCGATGGTAATACTATGTCAAACACTTGAACGATGTTCACTCGCTTCCGTTTTCTGACAGTCCATGTTTAAAGACGTGTCTTTACGAGTTTAATAAAATCTTTATATCAAACGCAATCGGGGTATTAATTCAGTCCACTTTATCACTAAGGAGTGTTGACCTTGTCTACGTAACCCTGAACACCTAAAGTGAACCCATTCCCTGCAGCAATTACACTGCACTGATCTGGCATTCGAACCGATACGTTGGTTGCAGACACTACAAATCCATACCTCTGGGCCTGGATTTGTTTCAATACCGGCGCGAATTAGTAAAATTGAGAGCAGCCGCGCCGAGATGTAATGCTCCCAATATGACGAAAAAACACATACATCGTACCCACACATATACACAGACAAACACAACCTTCCTGCATCGAATCTTCAGGGCTCCTGCCGGGGCTCCTGCCAGGAAGGCATTTTGGCAGCTTTTGGCCGTTTTGCATAACAAAACGGGTGTGGTCCGCCCCGTAGAGGCAGTTGCCGTAAGACCACATTCAATACTCATCTAATTAAATATTCAAGTGCCCGCACATACTAAGTCATTGATCATAAACTAGAACTGATTACCCTAGATCTGAGGATCGCATCCACAAACTAAAACTAAATCCACCCAAAAAAAAAATTCATGGTAGAGATCATCCAAAGGTACGTATAGGGGAAACGAGGGATGTAATATCTGGTTTTATTGCATTCAGTAAAAAAAAAGAACTTTGGAGAAGCTGGTTTCATTCAGTATGGTGGGACCGCAATATACACTGCTCCTCAAATACTAGTCCCCTTAACTTAACCAGCTTTGATTTTAATATCTTGTGCGGTTGTAAAAATAAAGGTACTTGTGGACAAAAAATAATCCGTAACGATATCGGACGAATTGAAATTAAACTGCTGCGAAAAGTAAGTTATGAAATATGAAAACGGCCACCATTGGCGTGAAACTTTGCACAGGAGTTTTGCACAAAATCGTCAATTGTCCTGCATGTTCCACTTAGCATGAATTTTTGATTTTAAACGCTTTAAAAACGGCAGGTCTCTTTTGAAATCCTGTATGTATTTGTATTGTTGAATCTTTCATTGTTTTTTTTTTTTATCCTCCTCACCTTTCCACTTTTATATTGTGCACCATCCTTAAATTCAGTCCTGAATCATTTATACCCCCTCTTCAATTATATTTGTATGGGCATTATATTGTTCTAGAGAAAATAATGTTTCCACTTTGCCAGGAAAAAAAATTCTAGTTCGTTGCTATCCATTCTGCTCTTCTTCTTCTTCCTTGCCTCGTTCTTTATACCGCTCCATGGTTTCGCGTTGCTCGACCTGCAGTGTAGGCACATCGCCCGTTTTGTCGATAATATCTCAGCTATCCATTCTGCTCATTTCAATTATATTTATTTTGATGCTAATATGTTCCATAATCGTCGGATTAAGGTTCTTTAGTACCTTCCAGACAACTTAAAGTTTGTATAAGGGTTGTTTTTGCTTTAATGTGGACTCACTTGATTTTTATACTTATTGGATTGGCTTATTTTGATTACCAATTGAAATGAAATTCGTTAAAATTATCGAAACTATCTGTCGGAAGTAAAATGTTTGGTGTACACGCCGCTTTAAGCCAACTTCAAACATTTTCCGCTACCCTCCAGCAGACGTCGCTACGTCCCAACCGGGCTAATAACCGCTCACCACCATGCCCAATTGCCCATTTTCCATCTCACCCATCGAACCTATACCGCCCGTGCAATAGAACGAGTACAAAATACCTCCCCAACGTTCTCATCCGTACACAAAACTCTTGCGTATTGGTAACTTCTTCTTCTTCCGTGCATCGTGCAAACTGTCGGCCGGAGGACGTCTCTCAGAACAGCGGAGGTTTTTGTGTCGTGCGTGTCGTTGTCGGCGCTTGTTGCGGTCGCCGTCATAGCTGTCGTCTCCTGTCATGAGAGTCTAGTGAGTCTGTCAAGTCCAATTTCCCCCAAAATTTTCTTGCAAAAAATCCTCTCGTGCCGCTCGCTATCACGGTCCGTGTTTCACGCGAAATTCATATTGCGACCCGGTGCAAAAAAAGTGTTGTCTCGCGAGTTAGTGGATCCCATCATCATCATCCCCCAAAAAACCCGAAAATCGCCCCAGCAGAGCAAGCTCCGTGTGTGTAGGCATCACAATCGGTCGCTTGTCAAACTGCAACTTTTGTTGGTGCCCCCGGTGTACGGGGTACGGCTTTCTTCGTCCTTTTAGTGGAAGTTTTCTTCGTTCAGATCTTTTGCAATACTGCCAAACTGTTCTGTTCGTTCACGGTGGATTTTTGTTGACAGCCGAAATAAGGATTGCCTTCAAAGCGTTACATCCTGCGGCTTGTGTGTGTCCCTCGCTGTTCGGTTACATTTCGCGTCGTGTCGTGCAATCACGGTCCTTTTTCATATCGTCCTCTCGCCGCCGTCGTTGCATTTTGTTTTTAAAGCGAACACGGACAGATTGTTGTGTGCGTGAGAGTGGCTGACACTCAGAGGCATTGCCAGACTGTGCACTTTCAGTGTCGTATGAATTTCAATTGAGTTGGTCTATGAATCACTGACGATTTGTTATTCAAATAACGAAATTTGCAAGTGTTGTGCGATTGTTCGACAAACATTCAGTTCGGTTGCACAATATCAATCAGTGAACCAGACAAATTCGTTGATATCGCGTCAAGTGTGTTATCCTGGTACGTCGACATCCCGTGTCCTTTCCGTGCGGTGTGTTTTTGCAATTTTTCCCCGCACACTCATACACTAGTACGTGCACGTACACGAGGGTGCGTATCGAAGTCGTGCGACGCGAATTATTTTAGCCGGGGTGTGTGCGTCGTCGGCGGGTATCGCTGCCGCGTCTCGTCGCTGTCCAGACACGAGACACACCATCAGCAGCAACAACAACAAAAGAAATTCCCTGTCGCTATACACTGTGTGCAATCTGAGTACGACCTTTAACCCCCAGCTGGTCGCCACCCTGGCAAGTTAGCAGTGCCAGCGGGCCTACGCTCTTCCTGGCTATCGGTTACGGTTGTGCATTGTTCGATTGGCAGTCGTCTTATCAGATTCGCGTCCTGTTTGTGGTGAAGCGAGTGCGAGTACTCGTTTTGTGATTGAATGCATTTCACGCGGCTCACGAACCTTTTTTGTCGCTCGCTGTCAACATTTTGTTGTCATCCTCATCTGTGCATCTCGCCGGAAGTGTTGCCACTCGCTGTAAATTAACCCCGGAACGTATGCTGCCAAAAAATCAGCGCATTTTAGAAACAAATCTGTTGCAATAAAATCCGGGATTGTGATTAAAAAATATTTACATATAAAAAAATAATAATTTAATTTCGTCCCCCTTTCAATTAGTGTGCTATTTTCTTTTATAAAATTTGTGCATTTCCTTTGATATTTTTATCCCCTCCCCAAGCTTTGAAATATCAATCGAAATTGGTGATATATATTGTTTCTTTGTTTTTCAGAAATAAAATCCCCCCAGAAAGATAAGAAAAAAGTGTTATTGTGTTGAGTTGCTTCTTTGCAAAATTCTTTCGCTTCAATCCCCACACAATTTTATGGTGCAATTATTATTATCGGTTCAAAGTTCTTCCTTGCTTTATTGTTTGTGCTCCAACTTAACGAATTTTTTAAATTTTAATTGTTCACACGACCTAATAGAGTGCCGCGCTATTCAGCACATTGCTAATTGCCCGAATAAAGTGTTCGTATTATTACGTGAGCCTCGCGGTCGGTTCCCTTTGCTGCCACTAAAAGTGTAAATTTAAATTTCGTGATAGCCTAAAGAAAAGAGAAAAGAGTTTGAAATCATCATCGAAAATTTGAGTGGTTTTCCAGTGCTTTTTTGATAAATTTTTGTGCAAGCCACGAAGGAGTAGTGCAGATCCAGCCCCAGTCGTCACTATGCGTGAATTCAAAGTTGTCGTTTTGGGATCCGGCGGAGTTGGTAAATCCGCTCTGACCGTGCAGTTCGTTTCCGGATGTTTTATCGAGAAATACGATCCGACTATTGAGGATTTTTACAGGAAAGAAATTGAGGTGAGTGGGCAATTTGTTTTTATAGTTCTTTTGGATTCTCATGAAACAAATAAAAATTAATGTGTAGGACTAATGGACAATTTTGGATTGAAAATCATTTTTATTTTCCATACAATGGATTCAACAATTGGATTGTAAAAAAAAAATCTTTATTCGAGCTTTGAGCTTTGCCATTCAAACTTTCTGAGTGTTCTTCAATCTTTATCACATAACTAGTGTGCTACAGAATTAGAGCGGGATGCGATGCAATAGTTCCATGCTCTGATCGATTGGTTTTGTAGGGTAAAATTCTTTTGAAGCGTATATATCCAATATCTGGAAGGGTGAAAGCTTAGTTCACCGTCTTTTGCTAAAAAATATCCTGCACTCTAGGCTCCTACTTAATAGTCCTGACACACCTAAACGAGTTTACGAACGAATGCAGTTTATGAGCTGGGAACGAGTTTATAAGCGGTTTATAACGAGGTTATATGCCGTTTGGAGTTTATGAAAGCTCGCATAACATCGTTGTAACCCGCAAATGGATTGAGCTTTTTATTTTAAACCTTCATTATAACCATCAAAAAGCTCATTTTTTTAAATTGTTTCGTAGCTGGCGATGCCCATAGTAAACATTTTGAAGTATGCGCCAATACATTATGCGGGCAACATATGCGGTATAGTACAGGTATCGAGTGAATCCCGGTAAGCCAGAGGAATGCAAGGAAACACTATTCAAGGAATCAAAGAAGCACTCTATTACAAAATGATATACATAAGTGCATATACGCGATTAGGAATTCATTATGTAGATTATGTAAATAAAATAATATTCCCTTCAATTGCACTCGTGTCTATTTATTTTCACTGTTTACAATTATAAGATATGGGAATGTAAAACCAATTCGATATCTGCATTTTTATTGTTAATCCAGGCTTGCCTCTGTTTTGTAACGTCTATTCTTATTCTACTATATCTTCTCATTCTTATTCACGTTTCTTTACTGTTTTATGCTCAGCACCACTGATAATCTTGGTACTTATTCAATTTTGGACGATAAAGGACTATATCGAGGAATAGACATTTCAATACACATTTTTGTTTGAAGTGCCAAATATCAAAAGCTCAATGAGTTTATCCTGACATTCATAACCCGCATTCGACTAGTGTGTCATACCTATCGAGTTTATAAAGCTCAGAGCTTTTAGCGGTTTACAAAACGAGTTTATCGTCTAGTGTGTCAGGACTATAAGTGTAGTAATCAGTTCGATGATTCGCGCGAGTTTCCATATAAAACCTGTTAAAAAACTACCGCGAGGCGAGAAAAGCTCTCATCTAGATATTCAGTTTTTCGGACCCTATGCTCAAACCAGTGTATACACAAAGTCTCCACATATTCTCGTGCGAGTATAATGTCCTTGCATTTATTTTCATGCGAGCATTGAAGTGAAAGAATTGAAAAAGGATCATTTATGGCTTATATGTAGTGGTGATTTGAATGGTGTATAATGGAGAATGCGCACGTAGGATTTGCAGATATGCTATGCTTGACTAAAGGATAAAACAAAGCGGTAAAATACGACCGATAGATTCAATTAAACCTAAACCGTTTTTAAAATAAGATAATCTATAACAAATCCTTTAGTGAGATAACAATGGTTATTTTATAGTTTTAATGCTTTATTATATTTCCTGTGGCACGGGTTAAGAATAGTGCTACCGTCTTTCCCGACGTGTCGTAAGAGGCGACTAAAGGGACAGGAGAGAATAAAACTCTCCTGACCTTCGAAAATATCTCTACAATTGTGCGCGCAGCAACTCTGTTTTGCTCTCAAAGGTTCAGATATGTACGAAACTTAAAAAAAATTGACCCCAGTGGTGTTGGGGTGTGAATTATACCACAGCGATCCCGGCTTGTCGTAAAAGGCGAGTTGAGGGATAGGGTATGTAGGCTTGTATCCCGCGTACCTGAAATATACTTTACACTCGAAACATTAAACGAGCCTCGGATACCTCGGACTGATTTAACGGCAACGACTTTTGGCTATAAACAACGGACACGACACCTTTGATAGGGCTCCCAGGGGTGACGTCAAAATTATATTAGGGGATCTCAACGCCAAAGTCGGTACTGATAATTTAGGCTTGAAACATCTTATGGGCAATCACGAGCTTGACGACAGGAACAACAATGGCGAAATGTTCGTGGAGTTCTGTAACTCTCGGCAACTAGTCATTGGCGGAACGTTGTTCAAGCATAAACCCTGCCACCTAACAACTTGGATTTCTCCTGATGGCAGAACAGAGAACCAAATTGACCCTATTGCTGTTTCTAAGACATGGAGTCAGGTCGAAGCGTTGGGCTGATGTTGGCAGCGACCACCATATTGTTAACGCGAAATTTCGCTTACGAACGGCAGAGATTCAACGATCTCACAACACGCGAATCTTGCCACAATTTAATGTGCAAAAGCTAACAAACTCCTCAACTAGACGTGCATATTCGACCGCCTTGCACGAAAAAGCTTGTGCAGTAACATCTCTTCAGAATCCTACAATTGAAGATAGATGGAATTTTGCAAAGGATTCTTTTATTTCATGTGGCGAAGCGACTGTGGGAAGATTGGATCGAGGTAGGAGATGATGCTACTTGGTCTCTTATCTCAGCACGCAAAAGAGTTAAGGAACTGATTAACTCTGCTGCTGATGATTCAGCTAAAAATCAACTTCGCGCTGAATACTGTTCACTACAAAAAGGCGTGCAGAGAAGTGTGAGGCGTGATAAGCGTACTAATTTTTACTAAATTCCCAAGCTTAATGCTACCAACTAGTATTACCGAATTTAAAGGATACGACCCTTCGAGATAAAAGGATAAAAAAGTACATACATGTAAGGAATAAAAAAGGGTTAGAAAGTACGTGTATTCGTTCAGTTTTAATTTTGTTTCATTAAACATTTTGTAATAATAATAGATACAGATATAATATAATACGATTAATGTAAAAATCAAATCGAAATAAACGAAAATAAGGAAATTTTGTTGAGGTACGTCTCCCATGAACGATAAGTTGGACAATATTGGAAGTCAACTTTTGCAGACAAGTAACAATTTCACAAGTTGGCTAACTTAGCTAAATCGGGCCCGTAGCGATGAGTTGGACCACATGTGAAATTTGTATCATTTGTAAAAGTTTCACGACTATGTTCGTCCAACTTATCGTTACATTAGACGCGCCTTAGTCAGCCTCGTCGTTAGAGAACATATCAATTGACATTGCACCCGGACTCGATTCTGGGTGCTTGAAATCGTGTTCGCCTGACCGGAAATTTTTCGCATTAGTTCTGGCTGTGTTTTAATGAAGTTATAGAAGTCAACACACGAAACAAGTATTGATCTTGACTGTCGACATGGATTTAAGTGTCTTTCACGAAAAGCAGCCAAAGTTTAGAAAAGGGCGAATGAAAAAAAGTCCTCGATTATTTTTGGACACATCTTGAGATCCTAAAAATATTCCTTTAGTAGTTCGAAGATTTTTAAAATCGAGGCTATGGCAGGTCGCAAAGCCAAAATACGCGTCTTGGCATAACCCAGCAGTTTGCAATACTTATTCTGCATTCTCAGAATCGCAGATTTAATTGATTTCAACCTTTCAACACGAACTGTGTTTATGTAAAAATGCCAGTGAATTTTCACGACCACGCATTTCAAGTCCATTGGCAGTCCGGTCACAGGCCGACTTCAGTGCGTAAAACTATGTGTGCAGCGTAGCCAACACCAACAATTTGTGGTTTCCATGGTTTCAAAATATGAAAAACATTGTTGCTTCCACCACGGTCACGTGAGCCGAAAATAGTCGGACAGCATGTCGCTACAGAATCCAACAACTTTTTCGGCGATTCCGTTTTACTCGGCAGTACGTTTTATCAATTCGGAAATGATCTATGCTGTCTCACCTTTTCATGAACAAAGCTCCAACATCTTCACACGTATTCCGATTGTGGGAATAAAATATCGGACTTAATATTTCCGTGATTGGATGCATCCGTTGTAATGCAAAGAAAATTCCTTTCCGGCAATTCGTTTTTTAGAACAGTCATTGCATAAGTAGTTAGAACATTCGCGACAATTGCTAGAGTGCGTTTGATGCAGGTCGGTGTTTCGATTAAAATTATAATCTCAATCTCTACTATTAATAGTAATGAACTTTTTTTTTCTTTGTAAAAAAAGGTCGGATAAAGTATCAAAAAAAGGACAGAATTCTGAAAGGATCAGAATAGGAAAAAAAGGAGTCTCCTTTTAAAAACAGTATAGTTGGTAGCATTACCCAAGCTGATGGCTAAGATTATTTTGAACCGGATCAAGGATGAAGTTGATCGCACTTTAAGCAATGAACAGGCTGGCTTTCGTGAGAATGGAATGGAGATCCCCATTACACCTCATGTTCATTGATTTTGAGACGGCGTTCGATAGTGTTGATCGGGAGTATATCTGGAGAGCTCTTCGTAGGAGAGGCATACCATATAATATAATATCCATCATCAAGGAATCTTATCAGGGAGCCCAATGTCACGTTTTGCACAAAGGTAAGCTTTCAGATCCTTTTAAGGTGCACAGTGGAGTGAGACAAGGTTGCATTTTATCACCTATTCTTTTCCTCATAGCCATTAACGATGTACTAGTGAGCGCGCTTCAAAACCAGAGGAAAGGTATCAGATGGAAAATGTTTGATTACCTGCAACACCTGGACTATGCTGACGATATTTGTCTGCTTTCAAATAAAAAGGACGATGTAGCTCAAATGGCCGATGCTCTGCATTGCGAAAGTCGTAATGCTGGGCTCAAGATAAACGCTGCCAAGACCAAGTACTTGAGCTCCCATCCTGGGGGACAAAGCGGAATTTGTGTTTCGGGCCAGGCAGTCGAAAAAGTTGACGAATTCTGCTACCTCGGAAGCATAGTCACAGCAGATGGCGGCGCGGACGCTGATGTACAATCGCGTATCAATAAGTCTAGGGCAGCCTTCTTCACTTTGACTTCTTTCTGGCAAAATAACAACATTTCCAGGCGCACCAAAATCCGAATCTTCAATTCTATTGTAATATCTGTGCTTCTTTATGGCTGTTCAACTTGGAAGGTGACCAACGAGATAACAACTAAGCTGCAAACTTTCGTAAACCAGTGCATACGGCGCATCCTAAAAATCCGCTGGCCGGAGATTATTTCCAATAATGATCTCCTGAGTATCAGGCCTGGATTGGATAGGCACTTCTGTCAAAAGGCGAAAGTGGCAATGGATAGGTCATACTCTCCGAAGAGGGCCAACAAATATTGCAAAGCAGGCCCTAGATTGGAACCCTCAGGGAGCCAATGCTAGACGCCGTGTTGGACGACCAAGAAACACCTGGAGAAGATCAGTTAATAGCGAGGCTGCTTCATTAAACAAACAGTGGTCAGACCTAAAGACGTTGGCACAGAACAGAACGAGGTGGAAAGTAGACGTAGTTGATGCCCTATGCCCCACAAGGGGTTAACAGGAACCAGAGAGAATGCTTTATTATAAAAAAAAAAATTGTGCGATTAAGTTACTTTGCCATCATACTCATTCCCAAGGCTGAATTCAAAATAAAATCTGGCGGCGCCAACGAGTCGACAAGATTATATTCTCATTTCAAAATTGGTACCAAACGAAGAATTCCTCCCTTCCGTAGAATCCTTCCTGATGGAGTTCGACTGATTTTGGTCCATTAAAGTAGTCGCTCTAAAAATATGGAGATTTTAAATCAATTGCGAAGACACTAAATGTGCGACTAGTGTCACTATCGGCCAGTTCATTGACGCGAGAATAGAAAACGTAAAAGACACTGCACTAAAGAAAAGAACAACATTCAAGTTCCATACTGGATTTGTTTAACAAATACAAACCTGTTTAGGCATTTGATAAATTTGTTGCAAAGTAACGTGACTATCGTTCAAAAACAGGGAACACAATTGAAATGTTGATCACTTTAAGATTAGAATAGAATTAGAAATATTCGCGCGAGAAACTGATTACTAACTAGCTAACACAAAAAAAAAACAAAACTGCCGGTATTTGTAAGGATCCTTGGAAATTATGGTGAAATGTTTTGAAATACATAGTTGTAATGAAAACTGTTCAAAAAAGCCTCGCTAGTGTACCTTTTAAAGCCATCCCAGTTAGCTTTCTTGAAGTTTGTGTACGTTTTCTTGTCGGAATGGACAAATTTAGACGGCATATCCAGCGTTAGTCTAATTGGTAGGTGATCGGAGTACATCGTGAGGATTGGCTTCCATGTGATGTCGTTGATAAGTCCAGGGCTAGCGATGGAAATATCTGGTGAGCTAGTACAAGATCCAGCGATTCGAGTCGGTTTATCGTCGTTTATTGGACAGAAATCTGATGCGTCCCGCTGATCGGCGATGATGTTACCTCTGGTGTCGTGGAGGTTGGAGTGCCATAGTTTGTGATGTGCGTTGAAATCACCAAGCAGAAGACGATATTGGCCGTTTACATAGTAGAGAGTTAATATTGACTTTGTAACTAACTTTGTTTCACTCTTCGCCCCCCCCCCTTTGCGAAGTCTGCTGAGACTGGCACCACCCGAAAAAATGTTGGCCAAAAACAAAAATAAGTGTGGGCATTTTTGTATTTCCGCTAACAGAATGTAGTTCACTACGTGCTAGGCTGCACACTTTAATTTTTTGCTTTCTTCGGTTAATTGCTTTATTTTGTTTAAATATGGAGACATGATTCGCCATAAATTTGAGCAATCGCACACTGATTTTTGTAATAAAAATTATGATCAAGTCCAATGCATAGTTTTACCTCGCTAATAAGTAATCCAGATATGTACTCGTGTGCCCGCATGTAACCCAGAAAATTGTCCAGTCACAGTGACAAAGCCAGGGTAGGGGTCCAGAGGGTCCGCACGGCATGATTTCAGTATCTGTGGCGCCAAATTCTGATGGTGGCATTTCATTAATATTGGCCTAAAACGATAGAATCTGCAGTCTTTTTTCGCGAAATCGTATTGGTTCTCCAGATATTCAATGTCAAATTTTGACATATGGGGGAATGGGAAATCGGGGGTATTTTTTACCACAGTTTGATGTGAATCAATAGCATTGCACCGAGAATTATATTTTCAATTTAATTTGCCTGGCTGTCTAGCAACTTTCACAATTTTTGCTCGCAAATATATTCTGATATTTCATATTACTAGCATCTTTTCCAAATTGGTAGAACTTACTATTCTAGTGGGACTGATTAAAATTATAACGTCAATTTAATGGCATCGAACACTTTTGCCAATGTGTATAGCGGAAATATCCCCCTTTCTTATCAAATTACTTAAATGGCTTCATAGAAAAGTCAAACTTTGACATTGAATATCTGGAGAACCGTTACGATTTTGCAAAAAAAAAGAATTGCAGATTCGATTGTTTCAGATACTGAAATCCCCCCTGTCATACTTCTTTTGCTGCCATTGGGTGAGGTTATAAAACACAACGTTGCGCAACGTTTCAGATCAACCGGCCGTTACGGATCCGAAACTTCTCCCTACAAACAGATCCCCTAAGCGCCCCCTTGCGATGCATAGCTTGATTGGTTGACAGAAATTTACAATCTGCCGTCGAACCGTGCATTTCCGCCCTCATTTATTTTTTAAACTATTTATAATCAAAATAAAATTTATCTGCATCTCGTTTAAAACTGGAAATTTTAATTTTCGAGCAAAACGTATCAGCTGTGATGTGTCAATTGTCACATTTGTCACTTTCCGAGAGATGGCGATGGTAACACCAAGTCTGATCCGGATCTATGCGTTTACAGAACACAATAGGAAACGTTTCGGAAAACGCGCAACGTTACGCGAACGTTGTGTTTTATAACCTCACCCAATAATTCACACGATTGGATACGATATCCCAGTCACAAAATCCCCAAACCAAAATCCCCAAATCAAAATCCCCAAAATCAAATTCCCCAAACGAAAATCATAAAGAAAATAGTCTAAAGAAAATCTCCATTCCCCATTTAAGGTGTGATCTTAGAACGCGCGCGCGTTCTTAGATCACACCTTAAATGGGGAATGGAGATTTTCCTTAGACTATTGTAGATGGCAGATTATCCATCCATTATCCATCAACTATTTACTGTCTATCATTCTTTACCATCTACTATCCATCTACCATTTACCAGCATATTTCGGGTGTTTGGAGATTTTATGATTGGGGATTTTGAATATGGGTATAATGATTATGGGGATTTTGTTTTGGGGATTTTTCTGCGTTTGGATATTTTGTGATTTGGGATTTCGTATTGTTCCCTAATTCACATTCAGAATGCCGAAGTTCGATACTCTTATTCAATTTACCCAGACATGCGATATCACCTCTTGTTGTAAAGAAGAAAGGGGCAAGGGATAGCAAAAGCCGAGGCCAACCAAGGCCAACACAAGCACTCTAATTTTTCTGAAATGATCAGGTGGAGGTTGTTCGGTAGAAAAACCGGAATCGAAAAATCACTGAAGCGACAGTCCAGCGCATTGGACCAAGGCCGCAGATGTTTTAGTACCATTCAATTTCCAAGATCTAAACTGGAAGAGGTGTTGAGATCAACAGTACTCGTTTAACATCTGAATGAGATCATAGTCAGTAACATTGGTTGTGAGTTCAAAAAACACCATAAACTGAATTTGCTCACGGTGAGAATCGAACCCACGAACCACTTCACCAAGCAGAATACTATCAAACGTTTAACTTCGACTATAATAACGCGGTTAGGTTGGCGATGAGTCTAGTGCCGAGGGCATAACAAATTGTGTACAATTTTGCCAAAGTTACTTTTGACCATTTTTTTATGTGGCTCGCAGGCCTGGTGTTGCACAATTCTGAACTATAGTATCTAGATACTTGACAGACTATTCACTTTCAAATTCTTCTATTTCGACTCATCTGCGTCTGAGTTCAACAAACCAATGAAAAAAAACACTTGAGAAAACAAATTCCACATGAAGATGTAAGTCTGGACAACAAACTCATAAATTCATAATTACTCAGATAGGAAACAAATTTCCGTATCTCAGAATTTAAAAAAATCCACCCGAAAATAAGATCAAAAGTCCATAATGAAATGAACTCATGTGCTTGTGACCCAATTTTTCACCATGTAATACTGAAATCCATTTTCTCGTACCGTTCGCCTTTTTAACTCACAGCCTCAGCCCAACCGACCTAGCACTTTAGTCATTACGTATAGACCGCTATCCGCTACTATAATTATATCTAGACAAAAATTTCACAACACGATACCACAACATTTATCGGGAGATATACATAGCACCTAAATTTATCATACAGATATGTGAAAACTGAAAACCACCACATCTAAAAACTAAAAAAAAAATAATTTTGGAAAGAAAAATGAAACAGAGGAAAAATCGCTAAGAATACTTCGCGAAGATACAAATCCACCGAAAATTCTCAAGTCATTGCAAAGATAAAGATCAGGTGTAAAACACAAGAACGACTCTATGACTATGACTCGGATGTTTAACCATCATGGCATGGATCATCCACCTTGTTGATCATCTCTATACATCGTTATGTTCCCAAATTGAATGACAAAGCGCATTCGTTCGAGTCGCATCATACCACAACAGAAATAGATCCACTTTTTTGGAAGTGGTTTATATTTTACGTGCGGATCTATTTTTTAGCCATTTTTACGGTTTTTCTCCCTCTGCGCGATAGAATTTTTGTTTTGTTTTTATTTCCCGCCGAAATTGGCAAAATAAAATAACATGGTTGGAACAGTTTTTTTTTTTAATTTGAAGTGCGATCTGTACGGAATCGTATCTTTCTTTGTATGTATGGTACGAATTGAGTTCACTAACCAATAAATCGCGTCCAGATGGTATTCTGTTTAGTCAATTTTATGCCAAAGACTTTCCAAGTGTATGGTTGGGGCCACATCATTGGTTATGGATTTGGATCACTTGACTATAGCATCAAGTCGCGCCGCGCCGGTTGATCTCGCAATCATGTGCACAACTATGGCAATAATATGGCCAGGGCGTACAATGCTTCATTGTGCACCATAAGCTTGAATATCATTTCATCGTCATCGCAATTATAATTAATGGAAAAATGTTTTCATTGGACTATTACACGAAAAATCAAAGAAATAGCCAGCCAAGAAGAAAACAAGCGCATCGAGTCAATCAGAAGAACTGGAAATAACCGTTCTCCGAAAAAAAAAGAAAAATTATTCTTTCATTTAAGGTTGGTACGAAGATTGAGAAAGTTTTTTTTTTAATTCTGACAAAGATCAATATTGATGATGACGATGATGAGTGGACCGATGAGATGATTATTCATCAACATTATTTTTGAGTATGATGCGAAAATGATCTGGGATCAATTACATGGAATTGCTGTTGAATGTTCAATGTTGCTAGACTTTCAACTAACACGTAATATCTTAATCTATGCTGAAAATAATTTTCGTGACCTTTTCGATCCTATATGATTCTGTGAGGTCTTAATAAATTTTGGGAAAAATTCCGACCTCTGCCGCTATGATCGGATGGGTGATTATCTCAAAAACATATAAATGTAACTGGGAAATAAAGTAAGAATATATCCATTTTACTGTATATGGTAAACGATAAATCATTCCGCCGTGATATTTATACCCTTCACTGTGTAAGTGGAAGGATAAAATAACTTTGTCATGAAGTTTATAACGCATTGAAATAAGCATCTCCGACCGTATAAAATATGTTATGGTCAAGAAGACGAGGGGAGTCGATTAGACGATTTCCGTCTGTTGCAATGCCGTTTACGCAGATAGTTTTCAAGCTTTCGAGCTAAAAATTTTGTACAGATGCTTATTCAGGCTGATTCTATGTTTGAATCGCTGAAATCGGACCATGGGGTAATGGTGCTGCCATACAATACAAAACCATATTCTTCTTGATTTGCCCTCACTCCTAGTGAAGCATGGTGAAACGTTGACGACTACACATGGTAGTCGTCAACGTTCCAACTGAATTCATTCGCATTGTTAGTTTTTTATTATTCTACGAGAAGAATATTTCTTATCATTTTCTGAATAATAAACATAAGACGGATCATGCCGAGTTTCGAAACTCGTTTCT
This sequence comes from Microchrysa polita, assembly GCA_949715475.1. Lineage (NCBI taxonomy): Eukaryota > Metazoa > Arthropoda > Insecta > Diptera > Stratiomyidae > Microchrysa > Microchrysa polita. Next base: position 134,259,536 of record OX454415.1, on the reverse strand, counting down.
CTATAAATTCAGTTAGAAGTCCGTTTCCTATAAGAACAATGTGTCTCTCCCGGGGGAAAAAAAGGTATTTGGCAATGATAGGGCGAGGATCGTGAATACTGTGTAATTGTGACTACACGCTTGTTTTCCGTATTCCCCTTATCCAGCGATGTAGGATGATGTATGCAGCAGTGTAGAATGATGTATTCGAACAAGAGACTAGGCCTTTGGCGAATCGAGACCTTAATAAGTACATAGTTGCGCACACAATCAATAGCAAATAATCATCGGATGACATCCATATAGTGGCCGGATTTGAGTGTACCAGGCCCTCCCACGTGACTCTCAAAGTAAAACTCAAACGAATGAATGAATGAAGATATCTTTTTTTCGGCGTTGTTGTGGATGTACACATATGGCCAAAAAAATAAGAATGATAAGAATTTTTCTTATCACCCTGTAACCAAGTAGTCATTTGAGTAAATAAAATCATACGGAAAGATTTAAATACCTAATTGGTGAGGAATCAAATAATATGTAAATTAGCATATTATAATAAATAACAGCTTTGATTTACCTTGAAAAAGTACGAACTGACTAAAATAGGCTGGACAAAATAATAAGTACATGTCAGTTAATTTAATTAAAACTTGCTGGCCCTCTGGAGATAATTCTTGTGGCATGTTCCCATACATCCATATATCCAGTTACTTCCAGCAAATTCCGTAATTGGTCCTTTTTGTGAAAACTGTGTTTCTGGTTCATTGATTCAACTCTCTCTAAACATTCCGGATTCAATTTAACTCTAGTAGCAACGTGATGAGCCACCCGATTTGGTTGAAGCGGATCCTTAAACAGTTTGTGTGGTATGGTTAGGGTTAATATCCTGCTGAAATCCCCATTTAAAGTGTTCATCAGTGAAATATTCTAGGACTCTCAACTAACATTTCTTATATGGAAATTGCCTCATAGTAACGGTTATTAGGTATATTTGAACGAAACCAAACTATGAAAATTAAACCATAGACCATTCTTTTTTCGCATCCATGGGGAATAGCCAATTGATGTAGCGTTTATCATATTAATTTTTTTCCTGAATGAAGAATATTACGACAAGAGTGATTTCCAATCAAATTTATTACGATCTCATAAATAAAACAGAAAATTCTGTGAGTTTTCATTGTTCGGTCTGGAACAAGAAGATCTATCCCTCCCAAATTTTTTTTAACCGTCAACACTTTTTGACGTCGCCATGGAAAGTTATAAGCTTTTTGTCAAAACTGCTTTACTTCTTGTATTCTTCGATTAACTTTTCAAAGGGATTCTATATTTTCAATATTTGCCGCGAAAATCCTCAGTCATGTCAAGAGAACTTTTCTCGCAATAGTGATAATGAGACCGAAAGTTGTCCTTAAGGCCCTTACATGGACTTAACAGCATTTGAGACTAATTTTATTTACTTTTTTATGAAATACACATTAAATACAATGTTTAGCTGGCTTATTTCGTTATTGAGAGAATAATGTTTACGCTATTTCAAAGTTTCGAACTTAAACGTTTTTTTTTCGTACCTACCATGCGTTTCTCGCCCCTTAAGTATTTTTGTTTGTTTTTAATTTAACGCTTCTTGCATACACCAATGAATAAAAAAACAAATCCTTATGGAAAATAGCAATTTGTCAAAAAAAAAAAACAATGGTGTACTTATTATTTTGACCAAGCTGAAAACCCACTTCAAAGTTAATATCGGGAGGGACTAAAATAATAGGGGGATGCCATTTAGTTTTTCGGTCCCGTTGGCATTGTTGTATCCTAATTGTTGTAATGGCTATCTATTTGAAGTAATTCAATTTTAAAAAGTTTAAGAAAATTTGGCATAAAAAGGTACATGAGGAATGTACTTATTTTTTTGTCCATATGTGTATATTATCTTTTGGCCGGCATAATTCAAAAGATGGTAGTCAATTTCAAGCGCCTATCTCAACAGTCAGTTTAGTTTAGTTTTATTCTTGCACAACTGAGTCGACGAATAGGTCGGGTGTTTTTGAAAAGGGACGTCCCTGATTTTTTTGTTTTGATTCTCATTTGCCTCATCTGCTGTAGTTACAGGATGAAGCCACCGCATGATAGATGAAAAATGCACAAACTGCTGCTAGGTTTCCATCTAAAATTTTAGGCGGCATTTAAGCCGAACAAAGTAAGTTGTGGGTGACAAATTATACCCTAGGCCCTTGCAAGCTCGTTTTTATTTGCATTTTTAAATATAGGCAAACCAACGAATCTTTAAAATATGAATTTGGAGAAAAACAGCCACACTGAAAAAAAATAACTCCAAAAGCAGCTCCATTGGGGTCGGACCTACTTTCAATTCAATAATATGTTGCGTTGTCTCCTTTCGCTTTTCTTTGAAAAGACTTACACACAACTTCATCTACAACAGTGGTTCCCAACCTTTTTCAGACCGTGCATCTTTGCGAGTCTGACGCTCCTCTGAAAATTTATTTAGTTTTCTGTGTTTTCGACTGAGAACTTACATGCAATCAAGTGATTCGTTTAAATCTTTATTAGGAATTTTCAAGTTGACAAAACAACATGCATGTCAAAAGTTTTTGCTATACCTTGGAAGGGTAGCCACAGCTGGTTATTTTAGATCAATAATTCCCAAACTGTTGCTATCATGGCGGTAGTCAAACTGCCGACGAAACTCGCGTTGCGTACTTTTCAAATATGCCCAAAAGTTTCAAAACTGAGATATGATATACACTGCGCGACAAATGCTTAGGTTCACACATATTTCCTTCCAGGAAACGGTAAAAAAAAAGTTTACCGGTTCAAGAAATGTTATTTTCGAAACTATTAAATGTCACAAATAAAATGGATGGACTGAGGCCCTACAGGACATTCTCCTTAAATTACAGTAATTGATTTCATTCAAAGAGTCTTTTTCCACTGCGACAATTGCTTAGGTTCAGGGACGATTTTACCGTTATACTTAATGTTTTCGCTGAAAAATATTTCAGAAAAGTGTCAAGCAGGAGAAATACAAAAAAAAAAAACGAGAGAATTTTTTGTTATTTAATAGTGTGTATTTCCGCCATTTTTATTTATAATTTTATAAAGCCTTCAAGGTAGGGAATTGTGTAAAGAATGCAGCACGGATAGCGGTATTTTAGACCGAGCTGTCTTAATTCCATGAATTAACTCTTCTTTAGGGTTTTACTGTTTACCACTATTGTAAACCTCCCGAACAAGCCACCCCCAAATGTTTTCTAATGTGTTAATGTCAGGGGAGTTGGGCACCCGGTCTAACAAAGTCACATTTTCCTCCAAAATAAACGATTGAACTACCCTCGCTGTATGAATTGGGGCAAGATCATGTTGCAATATCCAAGGGTCGCCTTCGTCCATGACATTTATCTTAGGGATATCCTAAGAAGATGAACTCGTTTGGCGACCTCGTAGGATGACCAAGAAGATAGTTCCATGATATGATATGGCTCCCCATACCATAACGGAACCTATTCGGGAGTGATGGCGTGACAGGTACATAGGTTCCTTCCTAATATCATGATAATAGTAAGAGAACCCATCTGGACCGTCCACACAAAACCGTTTTTCATCCGTAAATATTACCTCTCCATTGCGATGTCTAGTTCATGAATCTTGAGGCGAATTCCAGGCGCTGTAGGCGATGCTGCGGGGTTAAGGCTGGTGTTTTATTTAACCATAAACGTTTCAAACAAGAAGAAGATCTAAGAACTCTTTGGATGGTCCTCACAATTGTTGATAACCCCAAATTCTCCCCATGCTTACGCTCAGTAAGGGACGAATTCGAGGCTTATCTTAAGAGACGTCGCCGTAATGCACCGGAAATCGCTTTTTTCTGCCTCCTGCGTATCGTCGGCCATAATTTTCACTATCTCGTATAAAATTACTTGCAACGTTCGAGCTCCGCTGAATCCATATTGCCATTTGTCCGTTTGAATATCCTTCTTGCTTTAGTATGGAAATTGTCGCCTTTTCCTCGGCAGAAAGTTGCTTTCCTTTTGACATTATCCACTATACGACTCACAGAGTATAACGCGAAAAAAATGTTTACAGAAACACTTCTCACCAGGACGAGATAACTCTTTAAAGTAAGTGAACCTATACAATTGTCGCAGTGGAAATTGCGATTTTCATTTTAAAAAATTCCGTTAGCTATGCGAGTTGCTTGATAGAGTTGCAATATTTATTAAAATAACAGTTAATTGAGAGAGCATTATTTAAAAATTATTTCTGATCAGAGTACATAGAAATTATATAATTTTAAAGGAAAATATCCATGAACCTAAGCATTTGTCGCGCAGTGTATTTTATGGCTGGACAGGGACGTAGTCAGGATTTGGTTTCGGGAGGTGTTCAACGCTCAATACGAGGTAAAGATATTTTTTTGAAATTAGAGTTTTAGGGCGGAATTCATAGTCCCCACTTATACTTAAGGGAACTCTTAAGGGACTGACGCTATTCATAGTCACACAACAAGCAAACGCTTAAGGGTTTCCTAAAGGGTTCCCTTATTCGTTAAGGTACATATCTAGTAACCTTATATGATCTCATATATTTGTTGACATATCCTTATTTAAACACTTTGAAACTTTTTAAAAATTTAAAATTTTTAACTACTTGATATTTTTTTATATTTTATTTGTCAGTTTCAATAGTATGCCCAATAAGTGAATCGTTATATTAAATGAGGCAATGCCCTAATATGTGATGTCTATGAATACGAAGCTCCCTTAAGGGCTCACTTAAATAGGGAAATCCCTTATTCCTTAAGAGAATCCTTATTACTTAAGTGGGGACTATGAATTCCGCCCTTAGTGTTGATTCAAAAGAAAAGTAATTTCATTTATTAACAGAAAAAAATATTTCAAATTCTTGAGACTTTATGAACCAGTAGGAAATTTTCCGTAGAACCATGTCTCCATTGATCTTTTAGATTTTGTCCTGTTTTATTTGGTTAATGATACATTCGCGAAGGAATCCACCTTTGTCCAGGTGACACAATTACATATTACAATTTATCTTAGGGAAAGCATAGCAACCCATGCCATGCGTTAGTCCAGAGTGGCTATGTGATCGCACGACCCATATGTGTGACTCCAAACTTATTATACTACACTCCACGAAATAATTCAAACGTCAAAATATTGTCGATGCAATTATTAACCCTTCTGTCGCCGCCTACGAGCTATTATGCCTAAGGTGTAGCTGAATTTTCTGTGAAATTAATCTTATTTCTTGAAGAGGTCTAATTTTGGTTCTAAAAACAGTTTACATACTATGTCTTACGATGATGCGCCGTTTTCTCGTTTCTTTAGACATAGTTTACATTTCGCCGAACGTTTGATCGCATTTGTGGCAGTCGGTTCCTTTGAAATATACATACATATATGGAAAGGGGTGGAAAATATTGTTGAACGACATTTTTCATCAAGATATAGGTACCAATGGTCTGTCTAGGTCTATGTGCCAACCTAAGGGTTAATTATCACGTTGGCATTTTAAGAGAGTAATAAATATTACGCGGATATTATACTCTCAATTGTAAACAAAAATTTGACATTTGAATAAAATTTTTGTTTAGATGTGTGAACTACGATAGTGTGAAAACGCGGTGCCATTTTTATTTTCTGATGCCCACTCTGGACTAACGCATGGCATGGGTTGCTATGCTTTCTCTAAGCAATTTATATAGACACCCAAATCGTTAATTTGACAGTATTAAGCAAAATATGTAATAATAAAATGATCGCTTTGAAATCCGCATACTAAATACACTGCAAAAAATGCATAATGTTGTTTTATTTCAAACTCTAAAAAACGCATTGAACAAACATGGTGACAATTTGGAGTCACGAACATCATGACATTGGCATGCTTTTTTCTCCCTATCGAGTACAGAACAGGACAGAACAGCACAACTTCACATACAAATTCGAACACGAAAAGTTTCTCTATATAAAGAATACAACTGTTAAATTTGTATGGAATTTATGCTGTTCTATTCTGTATCCGATCGAAAAAACGCACCTACCATAATGATCTCACGTATTACGGGAACCTTTAAACAACGGTAAAAAGCGGAATAATTAATTCAAAAATTCATAAAAATTCTTGCTGTCTTTTCATCAACGGATGCGTTTGCAATTTTTTTGGCAGCGGGTAGCTCTGGGACAATTTACATCGAAGAATCGGTTGCCGTATATAGGAGCATATTGATAAAGACAAAACAAACATCCATTCTGAAAATTGAACACTTAACAATGAAATTGATAATTTTCTGGATTTAACTGATTTTGGAAACGTTATAAACTACATAAACATGATTTTTTTTTAAGTAAATAAAGTGTTAGTTATTTATTTAGTTGGAATTAACACTTGGACCCTATAGCTTAACTTATGGTAACTGATAAATGGACGCTCTATTTTACCGATTAATTATCCGAATTTCGGAAAACAGGCACTTCTACGCTACATCGGCTATTCTCTGGAATGAAATTATATGAATCTGAACATAATACGATACGCAAAATGTTGCAAACAAAATCTTTCTATAAATAACTGATGATTTGCCAACATAATTTAATTTTTATTTTCCTTTTTAATTTTTTCTCTCGGATTTTTATGCACATGCCGATTTTCAGCAAAAAAAAATTAACCTTAAAATTACCGCATAATTTATTCGGACTAAATCAAGTATGTATGTAGGTATGCTGGATGTGGTTTTTCGACTGCCACAAATTTATTTAAATCTCATGCAAAAATACCTGTCGCGTGATGGAAGTCGAGAGACTGAAACAAGCATAAAAAAATCAATGATGCTCGCATTCACAAACTTTTGCCATATAGTCGAGAGAGTGCCAACTTTTATCCAAAGTTTTACTTGCAAAAACACTATACGTACTCGTACCTAAACCTACCTACCGCAAATGGCTAGCCACTTTGAACCACAATTTAACAATTATTATTCTTTTTTTCTCGCTCGCTACACTATGCAGTGGCACTGTACTGCGGTATAGTACACTGGAAGCGTAATTTCAAAAGTCTGTAGTTTTTTCTGCTTTTTTTCGCTAATATTTACCTTTTTTCGCATATTTACTTAAACACATTACAACGGTGATGGTGTGCCGTCAAGCTGAGAGGTGTACGGTATGACGACGAGGTACTGTGTATATGAAAATGTGTGTAGTACGATAGTGCACTTCCGAATAATAAAAGCAACGGAAGGTATACCGCATTATACTCCCGCGGTCATCATCAGCACTATGGAAGCACTAGGCATCATCATCATCATCGTAAAATTACATCGTTAAACTCATTAGATGTAACGAAGCAAAGCTCTACGGTAAAAAGTTTTAGATAAAAAAAAGAAACGATCAACAAAAACTCAGAGTAGTTAGCTAATGCTGTAACACAATTACCGCGAATGCAATGGATATTGCATAGATAAAAAGAAGGAGCTCGCCTGTGAGGGAGAACTTGTATGAGCTTGCTTTTTTTTGGGCCAAATATTTGGTCAGCAACAAGGTGCAATCAAGAATTAGAATTAGAAACTTGCTGGTCTAGATTTCACCTACTTTTTGATGAACACGCCCCGTTCAACTATGCACAAAAATCTACAAATTAAAACTGCAGCCACGAAGGCCGACAATTAAAATTGACCCTCATAAACGTTTAAGGAAAAAAAGAATGGTCATTAGTTGATGTTATTCTTCAAACAGTGATAATATTTAATTATGTAGTTTTTGATTTCCTAGATATATCATCCGGCTTCATCTTAAACTTAAATTGCATCTATACCTTAATATTTACGTCGTATAGTTCGCATACTAAGAGGTAAGTGGGTGATCACAAGGTAAACATTTCATGGCTGACTCTTCTCTAATCACTGAGAGTCAACAAATGACGAGTCGCTGCTTCTTATGAAAATCGGATGAGTCGGCTATGGCTTATGATAATAGTGATGATCTTATGCTGTTTCGAGTGCTTCATTGACGCGAGTTTTGATAATAAATTAAAAATGTATATTTGGAAACGATGATCATGATGCAGCCATGTGAGTTACATTGATTACTGTACAGATGAGAGATAACTGGTATTTAATTTCAGGGAATTCTTTTTTTACTAAAGCTATCAGGAAGAAGTAACTTTGAAAATGATTTGAATAAAATCTATTTTCCATTATATGGAACGTCTCCTGCAATTATAGAGTCATACAAGTTGTGCCCTTGTGTTCGCTCCGCTCGTGCGTGTTTACAAAAAAGTATCGAAATTTGAGAGAAAATCAGTATTCCGATTTCTTCGCATATCCGACTATTCTTAAGAAGGACCATAAAGAAAGGGATTTTTTGAAGTATGTATTACTTTTTGGGGAGGTGTTTCTTTGCATCCCATGTTTCGATTGCAGTTTTTGTGTTTGCGATAAGATGAGTTAGGATTTAGGATGGTCCGCAAAGAAAAATCTTTCTCTTGGGAAAACGTTTGGAGGTTGTGCTTCTATGGTGCCTCGATGGAATTTTCGGTGTATATGTTATACACATTAGTTAATAAGTAAAAGAGAAAAATTATGATGCCAAATTGTTGTACACCCTCCCCTCTATACGCACTAAAAAGTACACTAATTTGAGCGTCACATTAAGGAGGGGGAGGAGACCTCTTCTTGGAAAATTATACCCAAAACCCAAAAGTACTACACTGAAAAAATTGGGCTATCTAAAATTTTTCCCATTTGCAAAATTCCCGAATTTAGACAAAATTTCTCAAAATATGAAAATGTCTTTTTGAATCGATCCTATTTTCAAGACCTTCTTTTGAGAAATACGAAGTAGATTCATTCCTAAACCATTATTCTCAATTCAAGCAAACAAATGCTTGATAATCAATTTTTTCGACATTTTCCATGTAAAGCTCGTGGAAAAGCTTTATTTTAGCTTTAGCTTTTATTGGAGCGTTGTAATAGATTATTCAGAAGTGTCTTTGGCTCAGTGGGTAGCGCGTTTGACTGGGTAGAATGGGGTTATGGGTTCGATGTTGGTTAGATGCAAGTTTCTTTTTTTTATTTTGTCTTTTTCATAAGAAAAGTTTGCTTGATTCAAGGTTACTTTTCCTTAAAGCGCTGCTATTGGAATTTCACTTGGATCAGTGTGACTAAAGGACCACATAGATTCAACGATTTATCGGCCGATAAAAAAATTTCTGTGGATAAAGCACATTTTCTGTGGAAAAAGCTCATTTTCCCTTGCGAATTCGGTAGTGGAACATAAAAAATGTGCTTTCTCCACAGAATTTTTTTTCATCGGCCGATAAATCGTTGAATCTATGTGGTCCTCCCACACTCCTGTTTACATTTTTCAAAAAGACATGCCTGTAACTTCTCTCTAAATTACGTCAGGCAAATAAAATTTGATTGAGTACCTAGGGGGAGCCGCTTCATACTCTCCACCAAAAATTACTTCGATCGAATCAAAACTAAAGGTACCTCTTAGAGGCGCCACAGACCCTCCGATCGATCGGCCAGATTTTTTTATTGCGAGATAAATCGGAAGGTGTATGGGATCATCGGATTCAATTTTTGGATTTGACATGTGGAACGTATTGACAATGCAATTTTCCCTACAAACTGTCATGACAATCATGTGTTCTCAGTTGCTGATTTGTTGACGTAAACCTGTGGTCGTTCTTCATGCTGCGGTTGTGGCGGTCATTCTCTATCAAAGTAGCAATGGATGTCCATCTTCCATCGCCAAAAATGGTATAATTTTCGCTATTTTGTGTTGTGTCTTGTGGACCGTGAGACTGTCTATTTCAGATTGCCAGATAAATTGCCTAATGTATGTGCTGTACGGGCGGCAGATCGATTATGGGCAATCGATCGGCCGAGAAATCGTCAGGATTGTGGTGCCCGTTATACAAAGTGAACCCGGAATCTGCCAAATTGCACATTTTATTCTCTTCTAAAATAATTGGAAATATCAGCACCAATTCTTATTACTTTACCTACGCCTTATTATAAGTTATAGTAAAAAGAACAGGTGCGACAATCCAACATTGGACTAAGGCCGCAGGATGTGTTAGTGACATCGTATTTCCAAGATCTTATCTGCTTTTTGTGGAGGTAATGAGATCAATATCACGCTCAGCAGTGTTATTTATCCCCAAAAATGGGTACTCGTTTAACATCTGAGTGAGATCATAGTCCGTCACAAGCTCGTGAGCTCAAAAAACACCATGGCTCACGGTGAGATTCGAACTCATGACCCTGTGCACCGAAGGTGCGCGCACTAACCGCTACACCAGCCAGACTACAGACTAAGAGATAGTGCGAAATGTTAATTTCAACTAATGTAGAATCGACATAATACTTTTGGATCTAGGGTATAATATACCAAGAAAAAGTCTTAAGTATTATATATTATTGCAAAGAAAATTGACTAATAATTTTTCAGATATTTGGGAAAAATCAAAATTTCCCCCTTTTGTCACACTCTCTCACCTTAACGTGGCGCTCAAATAATTGTAATTTTTTAGTGCGTATATAGAGAGTAGGGTGTGCAACAATTTGGTATCAAAACTTCTCTCTGTTTTATGTTTGAGTTTGGCGATTTTTCGGCTTAATTTCACTATACTGTACAGCAGTGGTTCCCAATCCACAGATGTATGCGGACCATTTAGCCTCGAAGGAAATTGCTACGGACCACCGTTCCGAGGATTGATTAATAAGTTTCCAGAATCGTTTTTTCACCCATACAGTTGTGGTCAGATTTTCTGTTGTTATTTTTCAGCCATTTAGGGTCTATGTACTTTTCTCAATGGTATTCTAGCTTTTTTAGGCTTTGTAATAATACGGTGGACAAAAGCAGTCGCACGAGGTCTGCACAAGACGGCGATTCGGTGCCATTCAACCAAGTGGGCATACTTCTTTGGGATGAAAAGACCGAAGGGTGGTCGGTATTGAGGAGCATTTTTTTTTGCCGGTTTAAGTGTGGATCATTTTATAATGCACCGAATTTACCAATAAATAACTTTCGTGTTGTACATCATCCTTCTTCCCCTTTGCAAAAAAAAAATGATTGCGTCGCCTGCATGTCCTATAAACATGTCTTTATTCTTAGAAGATTTGAAGCCATATTCCGTTAACAGGAAAAAGCTAAGAGCATTTGCTCGCTACCTTCTATCTCGTGCAAAATCATTCGGTATTACAACTATTTAATTTCAGATGCGGGATTTGAATAATGCTTACAAACCAAACATTTGCTTTGGTGGTAAATGTAACTGAAAATTCGTTCGTAGGCTCAGTATTTGCTAATTCGTTTCGCGATAGATTCTTTAAACTTTGGCTATCTAGAGATCATCTAGAGACCGCCAGAGACATTGCTTAATGAAAATCAAAAATTTGATTTAGTCACATAGGAATATTCTGTTTTTACAAGAATAGTCATTAGTGCCGCGGACCACCTCTAAGGCTCTCACGGACCACCTCCGGTCCGCGGACCACCAGTTGGGAAACAGTGCTGTACAGGAAATCCAAGTTCGGAGGAGTGTCCCCTGTGGCGTACATTATGCACCGCCTATATACCTGCTAATCTGCTCTGACGAGACGTAATGCTGTGAAAGTTTTCCATTTGAGTCTTTCATAACGGAAGATTACAATTCATCAGTTCAAAATTAACACATGTCCCATATCATCCATAAATTGCTCCGAACTTGGTCAGTAGGTTGATCGGGACTAGAGATACCACTTCCGTAATTTGCCTTTTATGGTTACAGTGTTATTGATTACTTTTCGGGCACCGCCATGTCCAGGACGCTGCGCAAGGTTTCATATAACCCACCTACGCTAGATGCTGCAAACCAGCCAAGTCATCCTCCATCTATCGATTGCGCATAATTCGGAAGCACGTCAACTTGATATTTATATGCAACAATCAGGAAACGTATTTAACGCTATTGCATGAACAAAACAAGGTTAAAGTTGAAGTATACAAACTGCTTGTTTCCATCAATGTCTCGCCGCGTTTTCTACAGGCTAAAAATGTGATGAATGACCCAATCAACGTCACACAATCATTAATTCTTGCATCGTATCTCTATACTATGTCCTCCTGCGCGCAGGCGAAAGATAAATGCAATCTGATAGCAATATACTACATACTCGTGTGTAGGCTATAGATCTCTTTTTCAGTTTGTGTATACAACAGCCGAAAAAGATTTATGACTTAAATGCATATTTTACGTATGCGAAAACGAGGTGTGTGCACATGTTTATTTTGTATGTATACATGGTCCACTGAACGCTGCTACTCGCCTGGACACACACATGGTCGCCCCAGAACGTAAAAATTTTCATTTGACTGTGTGCTCAGATATGTGATCATGATCGCAGTTTATCTGCAAGTGAGCTATAAAGTTTGCAACAACAACAATCGACAAACAAAAAGCGCTGCTTTGTTGTCTTATTATTATTTTCGATATACGTTTTGCTCGCTGATGAAAGAAATCCAGAGCATATGATTGAATAAAAACAACAAAATTAAAAATTGCAATAAACGTACGAGGAGTGTATATGGGTCTCGCAGGGGTACGCGATGAAAAAAACGTAGATGCGTTGGCGCAGCTTTTTGTACTCCGGCCAGCATGATAGTGTAGTCCAATTTAAAGCATCCAGCTTGTTGCTGGTACGTACATGCATATGCAACACATGGTGCGACAGCGCAATGGCGACACTATGCGCGGCATCGATTGGCTGGATGGATGAAGTTGGATTTTGTCACAAAAAAAAGAAACAAACAAAAAATTAGCGTGGGCATCATCTTTTCAAAATTGAAAGTAAGACAGATTGGTATAGTGTGTATGGTGCGGTCTTTGTACTGGACTTCCCGTATAGCTTAATGCAGAGTGTTGACAGGGCTGTTTATTCGAAACTTATTTGGATCACTTGCGAAATATTATTTTCTTTTTTTCTCTCATTTATAGTTCGAACTATCACTTGTTCAACTTGTTTTTTATATAATAGCGGATAAAAAATGCAAAAAAAAATGTTTCAAAAGGGGAAATGAATTGATGAATCTCACAATCAAAAATTTGTTTACATTTCCATAGGGGACACAAAGACGATGCTCCCACCATTCGATTTCATTTTTTATTCAAGGACATCCAAGTAGAAAGAAAGAAAGATATAAAATGGCCCACTTCGTGTACATGAGCGTGTGTGATTCGAAGATGCATTCGCCCCTCTTCACCTACCTGTCTGAAACAACGCACAAGTTTGGTCATAGAGATGTCAACTTGACAACCAAATTATTTTTCCCCTATCTCAGTCATTTCCATGGGCGTATCATTTTTTGTTCACTCTGGGAGCAGACAAATTTTGGTATCGATGAGAATTACTCATCATTTTTGAGTGCATATCATAAAATTTTCATATAACATTTTAGCTCTTAGTATTTAGATGATCTCAGCAATATTTTAACACATAAATTTGAAACGAAATTTCATTCAAATATTTGCATATAATTTATGCCCTCGTATGAGAAAGTGACGACGCCTGTGGTAAGGTTGAGAGTGAGAGACTTGAGAGGTTTTGAGAGTGTGTTATAAAAACCTAGACAAAATGTCCCCTTCAGGGCCGTTCCTGAACTAATTTCCCTTTATATTCACAGAACCAAATTAACCTGACAGAATTCTAGAATTTCTCACTCGGTCGCATTTAGTTAGCATTGAAAATACATATGAAAAAATTTCGAGGCCCTTTTTTCACTGTTTTGTGTGTTCATGAGTCTCAAACTCATTTTCCTAGGCAAATTATTTAACTATGGTTACTTAAACTATGACATTACTAGGAGGCTTCGCTCGTCAACTCTCCCCCCCCCCCTCGCTCCGCTCGCTACACACCCTAGAGTCTCTAAGTCCATTTTCCTGGAAAACTAAATTTAGCCGCATTGTATTGCTAAAATGTATGAAAGCACAACTATAATCAAATTTGCTGGTCACCCCTTTGATAAATAAGCCACATGTCTATCTCTTAGCTAAAAAAAGCTAAATAAGTAAAAGTTCACACTCTCCAGAGCTTCTATTTTTCTATTTACGAAATTATAAGGATTTAATAGATACCAGTAATGAAATGTACTAGACGTCCCCTTTCATTTGATATCCAACATAACTACCTCCGATTAAAGATAATTTTGTGTCCTTTTTTTGCCCTTTTTTTAGATCTGTTTCCCAGAAGTCGTCAGAGTTTGTATATTTATCAACTCAACCTAAATTAAACATAGATTTTCTATTGTGATTTCTAGATTTGACTATATGTATAACCGTTTTTTTGGCATAGGTGAATTCTTAAAGAAGTGGAGGTTTATCAGTTGCCTTCGGATGCTTGGATATTTCAATACCCTTCATTTCTACTTTCCTATTAAAGTAAAATTGCCAACAAAAATGGCAACTCGTCGTGTCTCGTCATCATGCTACATACACAATTAAATGCCACATTGCACAAAATGTCGTCGACTCGAAAATCACCATGACAACTTTTCAGGTCCATTTAGGCAGAGATTGCAAATATACTGCCAAGATAAGAGACACTGCCAAATCGGCCTACTTCTTCACTTGTCGCCATGTCTCTGGCATCGGTCTCAATGAAACAGGTACTGTATGTCTATATTATGCATATCTCTGCACTCGCTATGTGTGACACAACACACCGTTCAATAAATCTTTTTCTTTCGTTCTTGAAAATCAACCCTCCCAATAATGTTTTTCTCTATTTGTTTTGGAGATATACTTACGTATTCCAAACCAAACCTCCTATTAAAAGTCTCAATTAAACAAATTTCGGAAAGATGTCCGTTTGCATGCCATGACTTTGATCTCTTCATGACGCGATGCGGATCGACTGCGTATTGGTGGAAATATCGAGAACAATAGTGGGATATGTACATATTGCCTAGAATATCGATATAATTTGACTGTGTCGATGATTTTTATAGCGTGAATGATTTTTTAAGGTCATTAAAACATTCAAGACTAGTGCTTTTATGTCTCGGTTCATTAATAAGATCACTGACGCCGCCATTCAATTTTGTTTGATTTAATAGAGTGACGATGCGATAGACGTGTGTATTCATATTGTAATTGTATGCATGGCGCTCCTTCGATATAACAGGAAGCCCTTTAAATTCCACTGAATCCTGACAGATTTATGCTATACCAGTTCCGTCATCTGCCCGCAGACATTTCGTCCATTCGATCTTTTTGTCTTCCTGCCAATAGAGTCATTCTTTTCGTCGTCTTCTTCTTATTTTTATGATTTATATGGCTACCTTCATTGAATACGAGACAGCACACAAAAAAAGAGAAATGGTCTGTTCATGATATTCAAAAAATAATCACGAGGGATGGTGCCGTGGTCGTTGTTGTTGCCGCATCGGGCGGATGCTAATTGATGAGGAAGAAAGCCGACACAGAAGAGTGTATGTAGGCTTCTCACATTGTATGGATGAGTTTTGATTTCAGGTCGTCCAGAATGTAATTGGAGAAGTAGGGAGATGATATTGGTAGTAAGGCGGACGCGGCGCTAAGAGAGGTTGAGTTGTGGTAGGTACAAGCCGACACATATGTATACAAGTTTTGAATGAACCTAGAATTTTTATTAGACAGTGCGGTAATTTCTACTCATTCTGAATTAATTATCAATTGAATTAACTCAGTCAAATTAGTCGAAATTCCTTTTACGGCTGTGCGCTGTGACTTGTCAAAGCTTCTACGAGCTATTACCGAAAACTATTACAAGACTGAAATTCCGAGCGAAATAATTACAGACCCAAATTATCTCGAATTCCAATTCTCCACAGTTCAACTTCATCAACTTCAACGAGTAACAAAGCATATAAGGCGGGCATTGAATCTAAACAATCTGTCGGACTGATTGTCCTTGACATTGAAAAAGCATTCGATATCGTTTGGCATGATGGGCCTAATTCATAAACCTTGTCCAATTTTCAATTCCGGTTTACCTATGAAAAATAATCAACTCCTTTCTTTACTCTTTCCCGTCAAATTAAATTGTCTATCCAGCTTCCATAATCTTCCTGCAGAGGTTCCCCAATATTCTGTCCTTAGTCCCACACTCTACAATTTATATATGTTAGACCTACCTTAAACCAGAAACTGTAACATCGCAATGTTTGCTCAGGATACAGCCTTCTTCTCCACAAGTCTCAACCCAGATGTTGCAGATGTGCAGGATATCCGCACTTTAAAGGGCAGTGAAGGGTGCAGTGGCGTGCGGTTTATACATGCGGTAGATGTGCCGCATGCCTAGAATTTCATGCCCATTTATACACGCAATCCTACGTCTATCTCGCACTTGCCGTTAGGAGTACCTGAGCACGGTGGCCATAACCTCCCTCCCATGCGGGACGACAATGTTTACCCGGGCTTAAAGCCGGAAGGGTGTTCTCCGCCGGTATGCCTCCCTTTGGAACCCCACCTTGGGATGCGACTCTAGCTGGTCGACTTGTCTAACACCACAAACCCCTTCCGAGACCAACGCCAAGATGGGTAAGGATCTTGTTCCCCTGGGCACGCCCATCCCCGAGGTACACTATTCGCTAAAGACTTCTCAATAGCAGGTGTGATCCTCCTTTGGCCCCCTTTCGGTAGACCTAACGAATTGTGCTTGCCAGCCGCAGGATCGTTATGCCTGTTTAGTACTCGTCTGCTTAACGTAGACTCGTAGCGCTAGCCGTTCACTTCAGAGTGGCCTCATCCGCTTACTAGACAGCAATTTGACTCAGGCCGTGTGGTCATCAATCCACAAACTAGCTAGGTATAGGCCATTCTCCCTAACTTGTCCCTTCGTGGCTTGGGTTATGCGATGCCGCCAACTCCGAGACGTACGCTTATGATGGGTTCCTCTCCTACGAGAAAATGCTGCATCGTGTGAGCTGGTATGGCTGACTTTCCGAAGGAATAGGAAAAAAGTCAGCCATGATGTGCCACTCATACATGACTAGGGAGCTCGGTATCGTCAGGGGAGCACCTAGCCTTTCGGCCTTTATCTCCCGGTCCCTCGAACTGTTTGGACCTTCGGCGTTTTACTGGCAAGGTCTTATTGCCAGAAGGGGATTTCTCCATTCTGCGAATGCACTCACCTTCAGGAACCCAACCCCGATCAATGAAAAGTTCAATGTTGAAAGCGAAACGGAACTTGAAGACGAAAGACGCACAGATATGGACGTAGCCAATGCGATGCGTTCAACTTGTTTCTACTCAATCGGTTTCAATCCATTCACAGTTAAGGTAATTACTGTGTTCACCGAGCGAAAAACTTTTATGTCTTCCGTGAAAAATGTGCCATTGGGACTTTCTTTTTATTCAGTCAATTTCAGATAAATGTGCACTCGCGGTCTGAAAGATTGTCGATGACACTTTTTTCCCTGAAATAAAGTGGAACTGCATTGTTTTCAATGGCAAAACGTCAAAAACCGGTGTGGAGACTTCTGTTTGAATTGAGTACAACTAAGCGAATTCGATATCACAATTATCAAAATTTTTACAGTTTTTGTATGAATTTTACGTGAAAAAAACATGTTAGTACATGGCATGTACCCTTAAATATGTACACGCCTTGAATGAGTAGTAAATGACTTTAAAATTGTATTAAAAAGTTTCGCTTTAAGTAAAATTCATAAGACCGCCTAATGTACTAGAGGGAGTAATTATATTTCATTCAGATTTAGACGCATCCCTAATGAATAATTTCACCGCACGCAACTGGAAGGATGGTTATACATTTCACAATCGAAAGACAAAGTCTGGCGTTTGACCGGTGGCTGCCGTGGACCTGGTTGACCTATGACCTTGACTTAGGTATACCGTTCCATACGTAATTTAATTAGCAACATTTGCATACACCACTTTCTAGATCCCCACTGACGAAAGATATTGATGAAAATCAGTAAATTCGCGTATAAATAGGCAATTTTCTACAACTTTCATTCAATTTTAGGAGAAGGGCATTGACACGGACATCCCTCCAAATTTCAGCCATTACGTGTTTTTTAAAGTGAAATATCCTCGTTTATTGTACTAAAACAAGACAAATCAAAGGAGAAAGAACATTCACACTTTAACAGTTTTACCAAACATTTGGACTAGAATATGTATTATTGTTGACAGACTTCAGTACATATTGTACTTTCTTGAAAACTATCTACCTCGGAAATATTCGCCCTGTACTCGTCAATAGAAATATCATACGCACACATAAAACATGCATACTGTATAGCAAATTGAAAACAAATCTGGTCAAGGATAGTTTCGATTGCAATCCAATTACCAAGATATATCACAGCAGGGATACCTAGGAAAAAAGTGGAAAAGCGAATCAAGCTCAATTTGTCAAAGGTTTTACTTTTTACCTTCAGGCTTTGGCATTCATTAGTGCTTTGGCCGGGAAAAAACGTGCTATTCGATTGATTGCAGATTAGATGGGTGTCGGCTTCTTCTAAAGACTCACCCTGATTTTGAACCGACCCTGTCATCAGGGTCTCGATATTTTTTTTTCCGATATTTCAGTAAATCAATATTACGATGTAGTATGCGTGAATGTCGCATATTGAATGTTGAAAGGTGTGTATGGACTCGTCTGCATGGAAACGTTTTTACTAACCTTCGAATTTGCCCATACGAGGTTTTTTTTTACATCGTGACATCCTAGCATAAGCATCCTGTTTTGCTTCACTAGCTCTCGCACCTTTCATGCTCTATGTGCTTTTGCGAAATGGAAATTCTCGCGCTACCCATATATACGGCATCGAATTGAAATTTGTCGACGGCACAATAATTTTCAGTACATATACGTTTGGAATACTCTCTGAAATATTGGTCCTGCGAAAACATAGCTCCAACTCTTAACCTGTACAGGGAAAACCATGTGATCTGGATCAATATGAAAAATCCGCAGACACACGACACACGTCCATGTCTATTCTTCATGTACGTACTAGGTTGAAGTTACTGTTTCAAAAAAAGTGCAGAAAACAAAAATCTAGGATTCCTTCCAGACCTATTTTGCCTTGTTTGTTTCGGATTTTCATTTCTAGTTTATTTCCTTATCTAAGTTTCTCTCTTTCTCTCGTTTACTTTTCTCTGTGGATTTTATTGTTTGTAACGAGGAGGAAAAACACACCACAAAAGATCTATGAAAAGTGAAGCAACAAAAGCATATCTCGAGAAAAAAAATCTCTTGAAATCTGTCTTGCCGAGTATGGGACAATAAATTGTGTATGGTGGACGACCCCCTTGAAAAATGTGTGTATTTGAACGATTTGAGCATAGAAGCGAGCTTATAAAGTACACATATGTTGGTATTTTCCGCATCTTATGTTTTATTTTTTCGTCTTCATCCACTCATCCAATTCTTTTTCTTCAGTTATGTATAATCTTCTGTAACTCGGACGGGGGTTTGTTGACGTCGTCGTTGTTCTGTCGTGCTTGTTGTTGTCCTCGTCACCGTCTCAATATGTTGCTGCGGAATTTTCTCATTTGCACCGCATACATTTGTTTGGCCGTGTATATTGTTATTTAATTTATAACAAAACGGGAAAGTTAACAACAAACCGACACACAAACAAAGACTTATGAGCGCAAGCAAACAAACTGGGCGCATCCACAGAAATAGGGAGTGTTCGGATATATACAATACCACGTCGTGGATATTGTATGCCGCCCTTGCAATAATTCATCTTACATACACGGGCGTTTGACAACTTGGCACATTGTTAGCAAAAGGAGGTTCGATACATAGCTGCTAGCAGGACTATACTTCATAGCAAAGATGTCAGAAGATATGTATGGTGCTGAATATTTTCTTTACGAGGATATGTGATGCTAATAATCGAAAAACATTGCAGCAACAAAAAACAATACCAGATCCAACATATGAAAAATTCAAATGTGGCAAGAAAATTTGCCATTACGAAAGTTTTATTTTCTTCTTCGTCTTTCCTAATTTTCAGCATGGCCTTTAGATGACGTCACAGCTGAAATTCGTCATATTGAACTTCAATTGCATTTTACTCTGATCTCTGGATTCTCTTTTTCGAGTACGCGACAACAGGGTTTTACTGCACTGCATGCTTGCACAAATGTGCTCACTTTAGCCCATCTATCGTTCTCCGATACCTACAACATTTAATTCCAAATTCAAATAGCCAGTGCAACGCTTTTTCGGGAACGCTACGACCGGTTTTTTTGTGGTATTCTTTCATTGATACCTACAGTAACTTCTATTATTCTGTCTCGCAACAGGGTGTCCGCGTGATTTTTTGTGCGTATCTGTCTTTACTGCTGTCCTTGACATTATCGGAAAAGACATGATCGTCATCTATCGTTATCTCTAATATATGTTTAAAATTTATTGGGTAATGCTATATACAGTACGGTTTTAGACGGGTGAGGTCTACGGTGGATGCAATTTGGCAAAGGAATCACTTCAAAAAGTTCTGTGGTAACGCTCGACGTCAAAAATGCTTTTAATTCTGCAAACTGGTCCTCCATTCATGCCGCTTTACAAAGAATGAATGTTCCAGACCAGACTATCTTGCAGCCATAATCAGGAGCTACCTCTCAAATCGTATCCTTCAATACGATACTAGCGACGGACCTACGGAGTATAGGGTCACAAGCATACCATCTACGAGGTTACTGTCTAAGGGTCACCTAGCCTATGGCTTTATACCCTGGTCCTTGCTAATGCGGTTTGGACCTCCAGCTTGTTTACTGACCCGGATCTGTAGTCAGATGGGGATTTCTCCATCCGGTGAATGCATTCACCTTCAGGAACCCAACCCCGGGGCTGCATCACCAGCTCGATGTCTTGCTTAACAACCGACAGCCCCCTCGAGACCAACGCCAAGATGGGAAGGGACCATGGTCCCCTGGGCTCGCCCATCCCCGAGGTACACTATTCGCTATGGACTTCTCCATAGCAGGTGTGATCCTCCTTCGGCCCCCTATTGGTTAAGCCTTACGGCGAATTCGGGCATGCACACCCCAGGCTCGTTGGACCTGTGACTCCGCGTCTGTGCAGACAACGAAGCGCTGCTTTTCACATCCAGGCGGCCCCTTCAGTTTACTAGTCAGCAATGCGACTCAGGCAGTGTGGTCATCAATCCACAAACTAGCTAGATATAGGCGCGTAGGCATTTTCCACCAAGGCCGTTCTCCCTAGCTAGCCCCTTCTCGACTCGGGTCATGCGGAGCCGTCACCTCCGAAGCTCACACGACTTCCGTATGATGCACCCCCCCACCGGGGGACATCAAAATCGTGCTAGGCCTTTAGTGCTTCCCTCCCGCAAACTATGGGGGGAGGTAGGCACGCCAAGAGCCACCCGTGCATAACTCAGGAGCACGGGACCGTTAACGCCCGAATGGTCTTTGTACAGATCCTCGCCATGGCGTATCAACTGTACCAGGGGCCCCCTTGCGCTACTAGGTCCGTGGTGTCGTAAGTCACCAAAGATCCCTGTCCGACTACAAACAGCCTTCCAAGCTGAGTGTCACACGGACACAGACCCCCCTGCGGGGTACAGTATAGGGTCACAGCAGGAATTCACCAGGATTCAGTGCTTGGCCCGCTGCTATGGATAATAATGCACAACGGCATTCTGGGAAATGCCTAGAAGGATGGCTGTGGTAGGCTTTGCCGGCGACATTGCAGTTGTGGTGGTGACAAAGAGGCTGAAGTGCGCCGAAGTCTACGCCAAAGATTTCCCACCTCGTTAAAAAAGAAATATTTATTGGCTTTGCAAAAGCACAGTTATAATCCTGCCATACGATCACGGTTGGGTGCTCCGAAGCATCGTCTCCGATAAACTCAGCCGTTTATAGACAATTTCGAGTCAACGGTTCGTTGCATATCATTTCGGAGTGTATACATATAATGTTGCAAGCACTATATATTTCCTATCCGCACATGTACGGAAATGTGAGACCATGCCGAGATTCAATCTTCGGACCTCTAGTCTAGATTACTAGCAGGTAGTCCCGTCAAAACATCCCAATTCAGGCCTCCAAATAGAAAAAAATAGAGTAATAGTCCTGACACACTAGGGCATAAACTCGTTTCATAAACCGCAAAAAAAATAAAGCTTTCTAAACCACGAAAGCATGACACACTACACAATAGCGGGTTATGAACGTAATGAAATATTTAAAACGAGCTTTTGGAAATTGTCTACTAAAAACTATTTACATATGTCAAAAAGTAAATTTAGTACTACTTCAG
Organism: Microchrysa polita; assembly: GCA_949715475.1. Classification (NCBI taxonomy): domain Eukaryota; kingdom Metazoa; phylum Arthropoda; class Insecta; order Diptera; family Stratiomyidae; genus Microchrysa; species Microchrysa polita. The sequence goes on along the minus strand of OX454415.1, from coordinate 134,237,227 downwards.
CCTGTGGATATTTTACAGAATAGTTCCTAATACAGTTCCCAGGACCCTATTGAGGATAAAGCAAACCGTGTTTACATTTATTTGCCCTTCTGTCCTCTGCAGCATTCCTCAAGTCAATGCTGATTTATGTACTGGCAATACAAACAGCGGAAAAAATACAAAGCGCGGATGAATTCCACGATACAATCCAAAAAAGCTTCCATTGTCCTTTCAATGGCTGAATGAATCATAACTCATAATGATAGTAATAGTATATCCATTCTTTTATTATCGTAAAAAAAGACATACACAATTAATGAAAAAGACACATCAGTTCGGATTTTATAATTCATTTTAACGAAACTTTACTCTCGATAGTTTTTTTGTTAATGGTAGCACTTATTTATACAATTAATAAAGTTTCGAGTCCGATCCCCGTGGAAGTGCAGCTGGTTTATCCTAATTTTATACTTCATATCTTTGCATTATTGTCCCACGAAGAAGATTTCGGTCACTTGTTGTGGTATCAAGGTGATAATTGTTTGGACCCATCAGCATTTTCCCCAAAAAATCGGTTTTTTGCCTATATCTAGTGAACTAGACATCCTCGAGCTATTTTAAATTTCTATGAATAATGAAAGGAAGGAAAATTAATGATATGAAATACGAAACGAAATTTCACTCACCGAATATAAACTTCGCAAGAAATTATGCTAGCCTAAATACATATGTAAATAATTGTCAAAATGAAACTAATGACAGAAGACTATTAACATTATGACGTACCATTAACAATTTTTAAAATTATTTTTCCGCCAACTTTGTAATTTAGAGCTTTTCTGTGGTTACAATGCAGTTTAGGAATTGAAAGCTCCATCCAATTGCGGGTTACAACGTGGTTATGAGAGCTTTCATAAACTCCAAACGGCTCATAACCTCGTTATAAACCGCATATAAACTCGTTCTGGACTCATAAACTGCATTCGTTCGTAAACTCGTTTAGGTGTGTCAGGACTATAAGGCTAATTTTTGTGGTTTTTAAATCAGTGGGCTTCCAGGAATCTAAAACCCATTTTGCTGAAAAAAAATTTGGTCCCAAAAAGGACAAAAAAGGATACTATTTAATCCTTGGCCGGAGGTCGGCATGCGGGGTATCAGATCAAAGGGGACGTCGAGTACATTACATATCCGTTTCCTGTTTCAAGGACGCTCAACGGAATAAATCGAGCTTAAATGGAAAATTATCGTGTTTCCCGTGTATCTTTTCAAATTCATAACTACGAGAATAATTCAAGCTGTCACTAGTTTTCTCACTGTTCAGAATCTATAATAGCTGAAGGTTCTACCATTAAATTTACTAAGAAAAAAAATGGTCGGAAAGCTCTGAAAAAGGACATAAAAGGACACTAATTACAAACCTTGAACGAGAGTTCAGAGTTTTTCGATAAAATTTTTTTTAATCAAATTTAATGGTAGAATCTTCAGCCATTATAGATTCTGAAAAGTGAGAAAAGTAGAGACAGCTTGAATTATTCTCGTAGTTATGGTTTTGGAAAGATACATGGAAACACGATAATTTTCCATTTAAGCTCGATTTATTCCGCAGTGGGTCCTTGAAACCGAAAACAAACACCGGATATGTATTGTATTCGACGTCCCCTTTGATATGATACCCCGCATGCCGACCTCTGGTCAAGGATTAAAGAGTATCCTTTTTTGGACCTTTCCGATCAACATTTTTTTTAAGCAAAATGAGTTTTAGATTCCTGGTAGCCCGCTGATTAAAAAAAAATAGCCTAACTCTATTTCTGTCTGCTTGAAATGCTAATATGACTAGACTAATCATAGAGTGCGACTCAACCAAGTGAGCCACAGAGCAAAATCTTCAGCTGCAAATATTTTGTCGCAAAATGGACGTTTTTTCTGAAATTTACAAAAATATGGAGAAAGCAATACTTATGTAGGTACTTATACAGGGTGTCCTATATAAGTGAACGTCAATCTGGAAATGCATCAAAGAACACAAAGTTTTATACCATACCTCATTACACATGGTGCCCGATACGAAAAAAAATATCAAAAAAATTTCGGTCACTTTTTTTACAGTTATACGCAGTCAAAAACTTGTCGAAAAAAATGTACGCTTTGTTGTGATTGTTCACGTACTGTAAGTTTTAATATTTTTCGAAAATAAATAATAAAAATATAAATAATAATTAATTGATGTGCATTAATGTTGTTCAACCCGAAACGTCATTTTTGGCTTGACGTTGACTTTTGGAATATTCTGTATAAATTTCAAATTAAATACTTTTTTGCATATTTGACTATTTTAATTTAACCCGTCTTTCTTCTTCTTCCTTGCCTCGTTCTTTATACCGCTCCATGGTTTCGCGTTGCTCGACCTGCGGTGTAATTTAACCCGTCAAAAGAAAATTTACTACAGTAGATATCGTTTATAACGACATTGGCTATAACGACGCGTCGGCTATAACGACGGAAATTCCAGGTCCCGAGATCTAAGAGGCTCGCTCAGTACAATTTTTGATGGATATAGCGACCATCGCTATAATGACTGATCGGTTATAACGACTGCATATTTCCGACTCGAGAGGCAAAATGATCGGATATAACAACGAACGCTCGTCACATGTTTGCTTTTTCGGCATGCAAAGATCAAGTTTGAGTTGAAAATTAAATTCAGTGCGAAAATTCACTCATATCTATGTAAAAAAAGTTGTAAGATTCTTGTTTTTGGAAGGCCGGAATGATACCACATCGCATCGCAATCGCTACTGAAGGTTGTTAAAACGTCGTAAGAAATTGAAAATTCATGTTACGAAATGTCATTTGCAATAAAACAATCAACGCAGTAGAGGATTTGAGACAAATCCCCTCGTGAAAAACAGCACGCCAAAATATCGTGTTCATCACATCGTTTTCGGAATCTGCCCTAAGCTTTATTCAGCGGATCCACATCAATTCGGTACCAACGATCGTTCAAGATAGGAGAGCAGTTAATTAACTACACAATTAGCGCCTCAAAATTAGTTTTCTGCGAATTGCTTTGCGACAGGGACATATCGAGATACAAGATTCGACGACGTCCCAGTCGGCTTCCTGATTTACTAGCTCTGGCTTTATTCTTTTAAGCCCTTAAAATCAAGAATTTATTAAAAGAAACCATTTTGGAAAAATAAAGGAGTCAACCGAAGAAATTAAGTTTATCTGCTGTGAAAAGTAGAGGGAAGTTGCCGTAAATGACTCCAAAAGTTTAATAATGAAAAAGTGCAAAATTCTTTGGCATTCTTAAAAAAAAAACATTCTGAAACTTGAATTTCTTTAATTTTTACAACATTTTAAGAACAACCCTGTAGAGACTACAACAAATACAGGTCCTGCTTCAGGTTTTATTGACGAAAAAATTCAAATTCTAATTGAGAATTTGTTGATTTGTTTAAAAGATTAACGATGATGTAAGGAAAGGACACTGCCAAGATGCCCATGGGGCGGAGCCAATACCTCTATAACGGGGCAGGTTAGGCAAAGACGATAGGGCTCCTCAACGAGCGAGCAGCGGCATAAGCTTGCTGTAGCTCAGTAGCGGGAGAATTGGGCGGGGTCTTAGTCGCTCGTTACGCCTGTCCTTTTACAAAAAGGGATATCGCATGCCTGAGATAGACGATACACACAAGGGTGTTAAAATGGGGAAAACTAACGCGAATTGTAGCCAGCACACAATTGCAAAATTAAATCCGTCCTGAGACGCCCGGGGCCAATTAAAGAAATGTAGTGCGCCTCCCTTTTCGATCAAAATTCTCCACTGGAATGGGGGGGGGGGGGGGGTTAGTTTATGTCGGGAGACTATTCATTTAAGGCCATATTTTTTACACTCCATTGTAGGGCACAAATTACAAATTGCAGACGGGCACATATCACGAAATATGAACATGCATATGCCAGACAAAACTTATCACAAAAAACTTGCTGCCGACTTTGGAGTGTTTTTCCTCCCTTCATGGCTCAAATAAAATTTTTTTTTTATTTTTTTTTGTCCGCCAACAGCCAAAATCCTGCGTTTCACCGTCGTGACATATCGCACCCAACTCCCCGAAGTTGGTGGCTTGATCAGTCGGCCCAGCTGTTCCGAGCGATTCCGACACATAATGTCTGCTTTTGAATTTGGCGGGATTTTTACAAATATTAATCATTTGAAATAATTCAAATTATTGATATTTTCATTCATTTCATTTTGCTGTAATTCCTTCATTTTCCTGTATTTCTTATTTCCGAAAAATAATTTAAACAAAATTCAGAAGCAATTCCATTAATTTTTGTGTCACACAAGGACGTATACCCTTGTCCTATACCACCGTAAGTTCGTTATAAACGATATGAGCGGATATAACGACGAAAAATAGTCGGTCCCTTCGATGTCGTTATAAACGATATCTACTGTATTTCGTTCAACTTTTTAACCATGTGTGTTATGTGTCACTGGTAAACACACTGACCTTGATTCCTCACAGGGCAATCAATACAATACATCATACATTTCCCGGCGATTTTAAATCGACATTTTTTCAGGGTATATACCAAAACCATCTAAAAACATATAGCCAGGAACTAGAAAAAGCCAATATACCTTCTCTTTTAAACTAATGAAATATGTATATTAAATAACAGGCGCGACAGTCCAACATTGGGCTAAGGCCGTAGATGTGTCAGTGACGTCCAATTTCCAAGATCTGCTTTTTTTGTTGAGGTGTTGAGATCAACAGCACGCTCAGCCGTGTTATTTACCCCCGTACTCGTTTAACATCTGAGTGAGATCATAGTCCGTCGCATGTTCGTGACTTCGAAAAACAACATAAACTGAATTGGTTCACGGTGAGATTCGAACCCACGACCCTGTGTACCGAAGGTGTGCGCACTAATCACAACACCAGCCAGACTACAGACTAAAGTGAGGTAGTTCATTTAAATTAAGAAGTTCTACTAGAGAAATTGTCGTCTCTAATCTTTGCAGCTGAAAATACTATTGAATTCCTTCATTTAACCATGTAACATTAGGAAAAAAAGTTTAGTGAATTCTACCAATAAGAATATTAACGCGGTTATTGAATTTTCTCATCGTTTGACATGAAAAGGCTTAGTGGATTTGCTTTCACGTTTCTAAATGGAATGATTTTCTGGCGGAATGTCTCTCAATGTATGGAAAGCTTTATAAATTGTCTGATATTTGAAACAATTCGAATGAAACAAATTAACGCCAAATAGAGTGTGTATGCACACTCTAGACTAACGCATGCAATGTGTTACTATATGATTTCTCTAAAAGTGTTACATGGCCAGTGGCGAATCGTTCGATAGCAACCAAGATGTTTAATGTGGAATTTATGACTAATTGACGTAAGTGCAAATTAAGTTTTGAATGCAATTGAAATAAGATGCGATCACATTACAGAATAAGAGGAAATTCTAACAAAAACTAAAATTTACAGTTACTTTGCTAAAAAACACGCCATAGATCAAATCAACTTGAAGTTGACTTTTGAAGCATCCCTGCATACAATTACCAGCTCAATTTTCCACTGCGATGTGGAGAGCAATAATACTATTTTCTATTCAATTATTTAGGCTGCAGACCTGAGTCTATCGTTGAACGCTTCCTTATCCGCCCATAATAATCCATCGTCGCTTGCGATCGAATCCGTCCTTCTAAGAAACATTCAATTAAAAACAGCCCGTCACTCGATTGTGACAAATCTCATTAAATAAAACTCGCGACAACGACCGTCTTGACTGCTGAAACCTCCCAAGGAAATATGTAGTGAAACAAATTGACACTAAAACCTTCTAATCTTTTTCTTTCACTCTCCACACGACTGCTATGCTATAGTATAGATACAAACACGCTTTTTCCATACATTTATGCCATACATTTATGATTATGCGTAACAATCTTTGAAAAGTGATAGCGTTGCCTCTTTTCCTATAATGCTTCATTACTTTTGCTGCATTTTTCGCCCACTATACCGTCATTGTGAATGTATGGAGTTAGAGTGTGTCTTCAATGATGCCGATAACTGGAACTATGCTCTGCTCGGTAAAGCAAACGACAACGGATGGACGGCACTTAGTATGTACAAAAAAACAAGACAACGTACGTAATTTATCACTTTTTAAGTGTGCAAACTATTATAGTAAGACGAGGAACAATAAATTATCATATTTCATAATACCACGAGCGAACTATTTTATGCATATATTCGTCGTAATAACCCATGAGTTCCAATCGAATCTATCGTGTTTATCTGCACCTATCTATCTCCGTGTTTGGTCTCTCTGTCAGTGGCGGCTTGCGTATATATTTTCTGCAGGCCCTCTGTTGCGCTTTATGGATCTGCCATAATGGCACATAGCATGGCATATTATCTATGCATGATTGCATACCTGAATTCCACCATCTGGAATGAATTGGTCGATGGAGCAGCGTTCGCTTGAATAGTTACACACATATTCGTATACGATAGGAGGCTGATTGGTATAAGGTACCAGGGTATTAGGTAGCCGGGGCTTAAAGGTTCATTTGAGGCGCTTAGGCTTCTTTCTTGACTCTAGTACATATTACCACGTCTCGATATGGATGAATGTGTCAGCCTATAGCCAATAGCACGAATAAACTCTCAAGAGAATTTATTAGCTATCGATATTAAAACGAGCAAACGCGGCATAACGTTTTTCTTTTTTATTGATATAAAAGATGAAGCCGACCGTCAAGTTACACGAAAAGGATTACGAATAACTACACACTAAAAAAATTTGGTATAAATTTTATAAATTTTCTTATCTATATAGGTCCATAGGAAAATTTGTATTAAATTTATAAGTTTCAATCTTATAAATTATATTTATTCTATAAACGATAAAATTAATAGGAGTTATAGTGTAAATCCAACAATACCAATGGTTTATTTTTTATAGGAAATCATTTAGAAGTGTTTTATATGAATTTGGTATAAAAATTATAAAGAATCGATAGATCCTGGTTATAGGACAGATTATACAAATTATAAGAGAACAGGTATAAATCGAAGAATACTAACTATTTTACCCCATGATTCTCAGCCTATCATGTCATAGTCAGTACAAGTATGAAACCTAGTTGATTTTTCACTTGATTGCAAAATAAAAAATAAAAAAAAAATTCGCGAGCGCGCAGAGCGCGAACGCCGGGTTGGTGAGCGTAGCGAGCAGGGGGCGAAGCCCCCTAGTAACTCATAAATCTTATATCTCATTGACCTCTTCTATATTTTATTAACCTCTTTACGCTCTAAATTGCATAATAAATTACCTACCTACAGTGGGATTCGATCCCGAGATCCTATGATTTGGAGACCAACGCCTTACCTACTAGACCAACCAGACTCTATGAGTGATGAAGTTTGTAATTTATACCATACATTGACCGAAAGCACGCACAAAATTTTATCGTAGAAAAGAATAAAATAAATATGAACTTAGTATAGATGAGCCTTTCTAAACCATTTTGTATAAAATTTATCTGAGTTTTGGTATAAAACGCAACGAAAAGAAAAGTTCATAAGAACTTTGATAAAATTTATACCATTTTTGGTATACACTGACTTTATACTTTCAACGTTATAAAAATGTATTCTAAAATTGGCATATATAACTTTATATTAAAAATGGTATAAATAATTTTATCTTTTATCCCAAAATTTGTTACCGTGTAGGGACGATTGACTGAAAGGTAGCAGCATTTCATCAAGATAAGTAAAAGAGCTGAATTATGCAACGTCGTTTATCTGAGAAATGATTTTCAGTGAAATTAAAATAGGATATCCAAAATGCCTCTGAAAGTAAACGGATTAAAAAAAAAGGTTGTTACCCTAACCCTTACAATTAGGATTAAAGGCAGATGAAGATAAAGAGCGACCAAAATGTAGACTGAAAGTGATACCAGCGCAACATGTGTGCGAAGAGTGTAGTTCAATAACAACGTCGCGGAACTAGTAGATATTGGAAAATGGAGAAATGGTGGAGATTTTTTTTGATGATGACTATACGAATGCCGAATGCGGAATTTGCCGATAAAATTTAGTTGCGGAACAGAGTCAAAATCATGAAAAACACCAAAATTGCCGTTCTTTTTCGTTTGTTGGCTTATTACATTTCTGAGAAAAGTTTTTCAGCATATGAAAGTGGCTTAAGTCCACTTTTTATGAAAATCGAGTTGATGGTGACATTATTGACATATGAAAAAATTATCAAAATTTAAATAATATATTTTTTATTAAAGATTGGATTTTTCTGAGAAATTTCATGAAGAGCGCAAATGAAAATTTTTAATTGAACACCTTAGTTTACATTGTTTAGAAGCATAATTCGGGAAATATGTATGTGCATGGCAAAGTCTTCGTATAAAGAATAATACCTTCTCACTACAATTCGGGTCACTTTTTCGGCTCTTTCAAGATGCGATTTGAAGTTGGAAGCACATCGGCTGTTATGAGCAATAAAATGCTTAGAAAAATTAGATCACAAAATTTTAAGTGCTTTTTAGGCAAGCTAATTGTGGTTGTAATTAGCCAGTTTCGAATCACATGCTATTATTCTTCTCGAAAAAAAAAAACAATGAATATCATTCAAGAATGAATTTGCATATCGAAATCCGATTTAAAATATAAACTGGCGCGACAGTTCAATACTTTTTTAGAAGTGTTGAGATCAACAGCATGCTCTGCCGAATTATTTATAATCAGAAATGGGTATTCGTTTAAAATCTCAATGACTTCATAGTCCGTCACAATTGTTGTGAATTCGGAAACTATTATAAACTGAATCTGCTTAAGTGACATTCGAACCCACGACCATTTAAAGGTGAGCACGCTAACCACTAAACCAATCATCCTACAGACTGTCTAAAATTTAGCATTCACTCGACTCGTGGTTTATCTGACTTTGGCGAATTTAGGTAGCCTAAGTCGTCTTGATAATAAATTGGAGGAGCAATGTTGAGACTTTTTCCTTTAAGCTTGTACTATGCTCCCAGAGTGAAAACTTGCATTTATTTCTCCCACAAAACGTCGAAATCCGTTGTGGAGACTTTTGTGACATGAAATTTTATTAATCGAAATTCTAGTAACCTTCTTTATCACAAATAATCATATGCCAACGTTTCTTTTTAAAAATGTTAAAAATTTTGCAAATATAACGGTAAATAATGGGCATGTTTTACATTCTGCTTTTATTTACCGTTATTACAAAATGTACGACTTTTTTATGCCTAATCGTCATTTTTGATTTTTTTTGCAATCAACATAGGAATTTTAGACACCTAATAGAATACCTATTTAATTTATAATAATCAGAACCATACGTGATTTATGTCGCCCTAAACGCAAAAATAACTACGGAAATGAATGTATTCGCGTCCCCTTTTGTGTCCTTTTTGTCCTTCTGGGACCTTTCTGCTAAACATTTTTCCAAAGAAGAGGAGTTTTAGACCCCATTTTTTGTGCTAACTTGACTGGACTACTAGCCAAAATTAAATTTGCTCGCATCTCATAAATTATATTTGTTTTTAAATTAACAATTTATCTACATATCCGGCATTTCCAAGCTTAACTTGCTCCATTAGAGTTTCAGTTCCAGGGTTTTACCGTATGAAAAATCTCTTATGAGTAAGTCACTCAGAAAAATTTCAATGGGAAATCCCATTAAACCAATGATTTTGTCCAATTATTTTTAGTCAGTAGGAAAAATCTGATTACTTTAAAAATATAGGAACCATTACATTCACTCGATAAATATACGTTTGTTTTAATAGTTGACTCCTTTAAAAACAAACACATGGTCTAGTTATTTTCCAATAGGATAGATCTTATTGAATTAATAGGATCAATCCTATGTAGTAAAAAAAAAATCGTTTCACTCGTAATCTGATCAAAGTATTTTTTTATAAGTCCCATATTATTATACCATCCACGCTACGTTATTGTGGATTTTGTTAAGAATCACGATATTCGGCCAGGCCGAGTATTGAACATCCGATCGGCAAGTACTCTTTAAAACTTACCAAGTCACGGGGAGGCAACCGAACGATCTCGGCTACGGAGCATGATGTTGGTTCACTTGGAAAATACGTCTATATGCTTGAAATTCAATTAAAAGGCATATCCCATTAATGAAATAGGACTTTATGTAAAACAAATGGGATCCATCCTATTATGTATTAGTTAATCATATCAGATCTTGTTAATTTAATGGGACAAACTGATTAAAATGTAATCTGATGTCCCATTGGATTTACGGGACACATTTCATTCCATACAAAATATCTCAATAGGATTCTTCCAGTTATATTAATTATTGCATCTGTTTACTTTTGTGAAGAAATCTGGTAAATTGCCGTCTAATTAAAATAATGGTACAAAAACTTTTAAGTTTACGGGGTCCATTTTTCTGAGTGTGGTTTTGTCAAATGTTTTATATATAAGAACCGGAAGGATAAAACTATATTTTGTCTAGTAAAATTAATCTTTGATTCTTGGAACTATACGGATTTTAACACAACCCAATATAAACGAAATGTATATTTTGTTTTCAATGTGCTAATTTGACTGGACTACTGGCTAAAATTAATTTTTGTTTTTTTTTTTTTCACACTTTATGACTATACAACAAAATTTTAATTACTAGTTTTCGAAATATTCGACTTTTTTAAGGTGAACCTGCCCATTTTTGTCAAATTGTTGGTTGTCTCATGTTTACCGTATGAAAAATGTTTGATTTTTTAGTGGTAATGTTAAGAATCAGAAGAATCTAACTGCAATTGAATAATATCAAATGACGCTATCCAGATTTTTAACGAATTGAAATGCAAACCTTTAAATATCTCCATTCATGCAGAATGGGACTTACGCCACTTTCAAAACAAACGGCCCATATTTTAGAGCGCAAATGATCATACGTCGAATGCACAAAAGAAATAAATTTATTAATTTGTATTTTTTTAGCTTATACATTATGAGAACATTGCTCCGACGCACTACAAGCATACCAACCTAAATATACTCAATCACTCGCCAAAGAAAAAAAACGAGACGCGAACAAGTAAGATTATTATTATTAAGTAGATTGACAAAGCTAAAGCCTTCCAGGTAAATTTTCTAAAACAAAAATTTACCAAAAAATTAATCAAAGTCTAGTGCATAACCAAACTCTTCAGTGCAATAACGGGAAAGATATATGCAATGAATGACATTTTTTCCCCTATAGTCGCCTGTTCCCTTCTTGGGACTTTTTTTTTAAATTGTGTACCGATTATTATCTGACGGTCGTATCAATGAATCCTTAATCGCCATTTGCAACACTGACTGGAATAACGGTAAATTTTGTTGTGAACGAAATTATGTCTTCCCATTGCGTCTCCCGACCCTTATCTTAGGCGACTTTGTTAGAGATTCAGAGCAGTAATTAACTTGTGACCATAGTAAAATAGAAGTGTTCTGTCGTATATAAGACTGAGAGCCAAATGTTCTTTTTGTTTCCGAAAGGCCACCTACATATCGAAACACACACTGAGAAAAAAAATCCCATTAAACCAATAGGAATTAGCCATTTTATCCCATTGGATTTAGTCAATGGGAAAATCCCATTATTGGGTTAATAGGATACCATTAATTAAATGGGATGGAACATCATTAAAATAATTAGATCGAACTATTAAATCAAAGTGCTATTATACTATTAATGTTAAACGATATCCTATTAATGCAATCATATTATCCTATTGCCTCAATAAAAGGACATCCCATTAAATTAATATGATTTTCCCATTGAAATTATAGTTTATCCTATAATATGGATAATGGGGCACCCTATTAAAACAATAATTTTTTCTTATTAGGACAATAGTTATTTCATATAAATTTTATAGGATGTCCCTTTGAAAATACCGTTACCTCAATAACACGACAGGAGAGATGTTGATTATTCATTTCAGTGAAGAAATGGGTTTAAATAGGAAAAGGTTGAACGTTAGTAAAAACAAGTTGGAATCCAGTGTTCAAAAATGGACCATTATTAAATAAATAAAATAAAAAAAAATCACTACATGTGTGAAATGAACTAATAAACTAGTTAAACAAAATCTTACGCCATTTTAAAATAGTATACGCGGTCTTTTGAAATAAAATTTAGGTGAACAATATTTTTTTCCATCACTGTACATATAAAATTGTATATAAATACACGGGAGTATGAAAATGAAAATCATAATTAAGTCCCGAATTCGCATATATTTCAAATTTACAAAATAGCGAATTCAGCGAAAATTGCTGTTTTAAAAAATAAATGCGAAATCCACCCATTTGTACTTTTTCCACGAAAAAGTTAATTTTCTGTCAAAAAATCAGTTAAGAGAAAATATTTTTCCATCTCAGATTGATTTTTGCATTTGAATTGAATTTTTGCAAAATTTCCAATATTCAGAAATTTTTTATGCGAAATTTCATTTTTTTGCGAAATATCCGTACCTTTAATCATAATGCATAAGCATACGTTTTAAAATATTGGCAACTAACTGTAAATCTGAATCAATCTTATTAGATAATCCCATTAGTCTACAATGTACGTCCTATTAGAAATTCAATGGTTTATAATATCATTAAACTAATAGGATAAAACTATTAACTTGTTTAAAATAGCCGAGGCGAAAAGTTAATAGGAGTCCCATTAACAGGTTATGGGATGTTTTTCTCTGGGTGCAGGTTTCGTTGTGAGGAGATTCCCATAAGACTTACAGAGGTATTTCTAGTTCTTGTGGGTTATAAATTAATAGTTGAGGAGGACATTTTCCTCGGTAAACGACGTATGGGCGTCATTCGGTGGAAGATATTCGCATAATATTAGGAAGAACTGTCGACATTTTAAAGGATAATGGTGGGTCTGAACGTTAACTATTGAAAATGTAAAAATAAAAAATGGAAAACTTAAAAATTGAAAAATTGTAAATTGAAATCTAAAAATTTAAAAAATAATTTGTTGTTTTTTAGACTCAAAATGCGAAACCGGATTTCAGTGGCGGATTGAAATAATATCAATTCTTTTTTTGTAGCTGATGTATTTTTCTTTGGTGGAAATCTTTCTAATGTGTGTTTTTTTTTATGTGTAGTTCACGGCTCATCGTACACCGCCAACATTTCAAAACCATGTTGAATTTGTAGCCTTCCCCTCGTAAGGACACACTCTCAGAATTTATACCCTACAAATACTTCATTGCTGCGAAACGCATAAACAATAACACAATTTTTCAAAAACATCAGAAATATTTACTATATACAAATATGACGGTAATATAAATATACTACACTATTAGTATAGCTCTCCTTCAAGATACACCTCATTCCACGACATTTACTTTCCGCACGCACATGTTGCGTCCTTTCATGACCGGCGATAGAAAGAAGAGAATACTCGTAAGATCATCGACTTATGCCTCGAACCATCTTCATATTTCATCTTCTTAAAAGTTTACTTACATTCAGTTTATATACATACATATACAAAAAAATACATTCACAAAAACATCTAACCGCCTCTCCTCCCACGATCTCTATATCCTTTTAACAAATATCCATATAGCCTCGAAAATTAGCATAATTTGTTTTCGCAACGAAATGGTAAAATAAACGGAACAGTCTGCGTTTGAAATGTCAGTCAAAATTTTGACTAGAATAAAAAGAAAGTAGAAGGAATCTTCTACACTCTCTGAAGGATGAGAACCATTTACTTGGTTTCGTCGTCTTCGTCTTTAAATAAGGGATCAAGTTCCAGTCAGAGGGAGAGCTAATTTGCAACTTACCAAGACACACTATACCGTAACGCGGGTAAGACCTGGTGCGTATCCTAAACACACTTTACGAAATACGAGAATCAAGGCAAGATGACAGCAAGTTGGCAATTCACTAATGACCTAGTGAACATTTTTCAGAGCTCCCCTTTGGAAAATATTTCTATACGAGACGTGACAGCATGCTATTATGATGCCATGCGACCGAAAACTGTCGTCGGATATTATATTTCTAACCCCCAAAACTAGGCTCAAAGTTAAGGCACCAAGCGCGCGTGGTGACGGGAAATATTCGTGAAAATTTCGAGAGTGCGATAGTATGATATGTTCCCGGCAGAATATCAAAACACTTGACGTGGTGTATCTTCGTCTGAATAATTAACTGGTGCGGGAGAAAATAATTGGATTACACGCAATTAAAGTGAAAGGGTAACAAACCGCGAGTGTACACTTTACTTTTGAAAGTTTTAGGCATAAATTTTCGAAGAGAAGTGTGTCTTAATTGGATTCTTTACACTTTAGGGATATATTAGAAAAGGCATTTTGAAGGTTAGAAGGGGAAGGATCAAAGTGGTATTGTTCCTTAAATGATGTACCTATATCGAAAAACACTAACAAAATTGAAAATGCTCTCGAGAGATAGTGAAATGAACACAAACAATTCTGCTTTGGCTAAGAAATCCCTGAAGGGCATACCTCTTCAGACACAACGAACTATATGCTGTACTTGAAAAGAGAGCATTGTTTACCTCTTGTCTCTTGTACCCGACAACGTGTGTATGTATTGTTCGCGCTTCTGTATAGCACGAGGATACCAGATTTTCGGAAAATTTATTCAAGAACATACAATTCATTTTCCAAGATCTCGCCGCAGGCTCTATGCTATAACGGGCACTGGCTGTCATCATACCATTTTGCAGGCTTACACGGATGGATAACCATCGCACCACTAGTACAGCCACATCACACCTTGACACGATAAGAAAGAAGATTTATGGCAGAAGAAGGGGGTGAACTTGAATAGAACAGATTGTTTTACACCTCACTTAGTTGCAATGCATTCTCCCCGCGCGGACAATGCCACCATCATATGTTTCATAAGAGATTTCTGATTTGACAGTGTGTGCGTTGTTATATGTAGGTACTCCTACATTAAGAACAAATTTTCACTTTACCAGACGCAGCATGTATTTTATATCAGCATGAGTGCGTTTAATGGAAAGGTATGTTCGTCATATATCACATTTTGAAAATCATCAATCCTATTTTCAATTTGATTCTTCTTTTGTCTGGTGGTGTCCTCGTCGTTTGATCATATTTCTAGGTTATTGCGTTATGGGAAATATTCCTGGAGGATGTGTTTCAGTGCGATTCATTGTTATGTGAAGAAAATTGAAGAAAATATATCTTTTCGGATATAATACATATTTATGGGTTATCAACATGTACGACAGATTTGTTCCAGGAATTATTTACCTGAACACCATAGCTACGCCCATCTCCGACGAAGAAGATTTTTTTTCCGGCCAGATGAACTTTTTTATTTTTGTTCTTAATGCCAAATTGGCAAATATTCTGTCTGTTTCGCTTTACGCATCAGAGAATTTGAAAACATTTTAAATGTTAGCATAACCAGATGGCCTCTATGGCTTAGTGTTATGCCGGCCCCACACTGATTGGTGAACAAATAACGTCCTTCGTCCGCCTCTGTCTCTACCAGGCGTGTGGTATCCATAATTTTGACCTTTTGTATCGCACTGTTCGGCGAAACCCAATCAGTGTGGTTGCAGCTTTGGGTGAGATTTGAGTAAAATTTATTAAGACAGAGAAGTTTTTTTAAGAATATTTTAGATAGAAGGTCAAGTGTTTAGGGCAATGACATTACCTTTTATCCTTTAGGGAGTAAACGGGAACATCACAAGGGATGCTGAAAGCACGGGCATGCTGCTCTTAGTAACCCATTTCCCGGCTGCAGACTAGACTATAACGTGAATGATGGCCACAGTTGCATGAATCCGCCCAATAGAGCAAATAGATCTGCCTGTGCAGCAGCATATTTTCACGTATGGCATGATAAGGTGGGTAATTACGACCTTCGATCTCTTCAACTCTGTATGGAATCTTTCCGGCACTCATGCAAAGAGGTCAAAAGGAGCTGATTCCATTCATGGTTAGTCTACAAAAGTAGGTTTTCTTTGGGATATATCCCAACAGCCTGGAGATCAATTAGGGTAGTCTTCATCCCCAAAGTGGGGGAAAAGACCGGAGGACGAGCGTAAGTCATACCGTCCTATAAGCCTTACATCTTTCCTTATGAAAGAAATGGAAAAGCTACTGGACGCTCATACTACGGGCACACTTTTAAAGCCGCGGCAGCTGCACCCAAAACAATACGCTTATACCAACCGGGAAAATCGACGAAATCGGCGTTACAAAATTTGATGGAAGAGATCGAGGTGGCCATGGCTAATAAGGTATTGGCACTATGTGCATTCCTTGACATAGAAGGCGGTTTTGATAACACGTCTTTTGAATCTATCGGGACGGCATTAAGAGCCAAAGGAGCCGACAATACCACTATAACATATGGGTACAGCGTATGCTTTCGTCTAGAATCATCTTTACCAGTAGGCAAGACTACCCTCTCTGCCCTAGCCACTGCCCCCAAGGAGGGATACTATCCCCCCACCTGTGGTGTTTGGTAGTTGATGGATTGATGTGGAGACTTAACTCAGCTAGGTTCTCTACCCAGGGTTATGCGGATTATCTGGTAATCACGGTTAAAGGAAAATTCGAGGAGTCTTACCGAATGTTTTGCAAAGGCCTCTGCATATTGTATAGGAATAGTGTACAGCAAACGGGCTACGTGTTAATGCAAAGGCGGACGTGATGCCATTCAGCAAGAAGGGGACTTTTCAAGCACTGAAGTGTCCTTCAATGTATCATCATCAATGTGGCACGATAGCCCGACGTCGGGCCTTGGCCGCCTGAATCGTTGACCTCCAATTGTCGCGGTTACGTGACCTCGTCCTCCAGTTTCGGAAGCCCAGCAGCTGTTGGGCGTCTTCACCTACGGAGTTCTCCCAGCGAGCTCTCGGTCGTCCACGCAACCTCGCTCCGTCAATTCGTTGTGCGTTCATCACTTTCTTTGGCATGCGATTATCGTCCATCCGTTGTACATGCCCCGCCCATTGCAAACGTTGAAGCTTCACGATTTTCGATACTTCCAGCTCATCGTACAATTGATACAACTCATGGTTGTACCGGATACGCCATTGGTCTCGCTCGCGAACGGCCCCGAAAATTCGCCGAAGGACCTTTCGTTCGAATCGGTCTAGCAAAATTTCGGAGGCTTGGGTGAGGGTCCATGTTTCGCAGCCATAACATAGCACGGGTCGGATGATCGTTTTGTACACGCGGAGCTTCGTGTTCCTGTGCGCAAGTTTCGAATTAATTATAGGGAGGACCGAGAAATATGTCTTATTGGCTAGTTGTATCCGTCGCTTAATTTCGTCGGTTTCGTTGGCGTCCTTTGATAAGTTACAACCCAGATAGTTGAAGTTGTCTACATACTCGATATTAAGGTCCCCCACTGTGATGCTTGAATTTGCTGGCGTCCTTGTTTTCGATTGCATCATGGCCTTTGTTTTGCTTTCGTTGATATGTAGTCCAACTTCCTTTGCGGCGTTATTGAGGTTATGCAGAAGGCTTTCTGCATCACCCAACCTTCGAGACATGATGTTGATATCGTCGGCGTACGCTACTAATTGAGTCGACTTGATGAGTAGCGTTCCGCTGCTGTCCATATTCATGGCTCGAATTACATACTCCAAAGCAAGGTTGAAGAGCGTCGGCGCCAGCCCGTCGCCCTGCTTGAGTCCAGTACGAGTTTCAAATAGGTCAGTGAGTCGATTCTGCACTCTGACCTGCGAGACGGTATTAGTCATCGTCATCCTTGTGAGTCGCACTAACTTTGCCGGTATACCAAAATTCAGCATAATGTTGTACAGTACACTTCGATCGATACTGTCGTATGCCTGCTTGAAGTCGACAAAGATTTGGTATACGTCGATGTTATATTCCCAGCACTTTTGGAGTAGTAGCTTCACTGTGAAAAGCTGGTCGGTCGTTGATCGACCAGGTCTGAAGCCGCCTTGATACTCGCCAATGATTCGTTCTGCGTACGGATTAATTCTCTTTTCAAGAATTTTCGATAATATCTTATAGGCCGTACAAACTAATGATATGCCCCTGTAATTCTCACACTTCAGCTTGTCACCCTTTTTGTGGATTGGGCAGATTATGCTTTTGCGCCAATCTTCGGGGATTTCCTCGTCGTTCCATATTTTCAGCAGTAGCACATGTATTGCGTTGGTCAGGCACGTTCCACCATGCTTCAGCAGTTCTGCTGGGATCTCGTCAGCGCCGGGCGCTTTATTATTTTGAAGCGACTGTATGGCAAGACTCACCTCCTCTACTGTTGGGGGTAGAACGGGAGGGCCTGGTTCGGCTAACTGCTCAAGAGCTGGCTCCGCGGGGGATGTTGATGGTGCATTGAGGAGATCTTCAAAATGCGAGGCCCATCGTTTGTTGACGCTTTCGATGTCGCTGATGATGTTACCATCCTTGTCCTTACATAGGCTAGTCCTGGGTTGATATCCGTTCTTAACATTATTTATAAGTTTGTACGCCTGTCTAATGTTCTTACTGGCTAATCTTTGGTTTATTTGCTGTAACTGCTCGTCAAAATGTTTGCGTTTCTTACGTCTAATTAACTTATTAGATACTCGCCGAAGCTCGTTATATCTTTCTTTCTTGGCTCGGGATGCGCGTTGTGTGTATTGCCGATAGGCTTCATTTTTCGCCTCAATCGAGGCCCTGCATTCTTCGTCGAACCAGTCTGCTCGTCTGCGCCGGCCTTTATAGCCCACGACCTCTTCTGCGACCCCCTTGATGCTGTCTTTGAGCTCCTCCCTGAACTCATGGATGCCTAAATTGTTGATGTCATCAAGCATGGGCGACAGTTTTTCCTCTAGTGCTGTTGTATACGCAGCCGCCGTGGCATCATCAATCAAATTGTCAACCTCGAAGATCTTGGCAGGGTTGATTCTCGTTAGGTGCACCGAAGAGATTCTGCACCTGTAGGTCGTCTTCACCAAATAGTGATCGGTGTCGCAGTTGGCTCCTCGATAGGATCGAACATCTAGGACATTAGAAGCCCATCTCTTGCTGGTCAGTACGTGGTCGATCTGGTTCACGGTGTATTCATCTGGAGACTTCCAGGTCTGCTTGTGGATTCATCGATGAGGGAAGCATGTAGAGCTTATTACCAGGTTTCTGCCGCTCGCGAAGTCGATAAGTCGCTGACCGTTGTTGTTGTTTTCGTCGTGGAGGCTATGACCTCCAGTAGTTCCCCTATGCCAGCTTTCATTTCCGACTTTGGCGTTAAAGTCTCCTAGCAGCAGCTTGACGTCGTTTGATGGAAGTGAGTCGAAGAGTGTTTCTAGGTCGTTGTAGAACTCGTCCTTAATCGCGTCTTCTTTTACTTCTGTAGGGGCATGCGCACTAATGAGCCAGAGATTAGCGAAACGGGTCTTAATGCGGATCGCACATAGCCGCTCGTTGATGGGTTTGAAGCCGATAACGTGGTCCTTGAGCTGCTTATTCACGATGAAAGCTACTCCAAACTCCTTGTTGCCCTCCTCTTTACCACTCGTAAAAATAGTGTGCGAATTGAGGTCGTTAATCTCGCTTTTGAGCCATTTAGTTTCCTGGATTGCAACTATGCTCAGCTTGTATTGTTTTACCTGATCCAGGAGGGCCCTTAAGGCCCCCGGTCTATTCAGGGAGCGTACATTCCAGGATCCGAAAGAGTAATCAGTTGTTCGTTTGCGGGGTCGTCGTTGTTTTGTATCCTTCCAATCCGAGGCTTTTGTTTCAGGTTTCTTGACTTGAAGTTTTTCTTAGGATGAGTTGTCGGCACATCGCTAAACCATGATAGGGTTTAATCGTTGAGTAAAGGCCATCATTGGCATGCCTCGAAGATGCTGCTTTAGTGGTTGACTTAAATGTTTTCTGTCACCTATCACGTTAAGTGATAGGTGATGTATAATGCAGAGTTAATAATGCCTGAAACTGTAAAGTATCTGGGGGTCACACTTGACAAGAAATTACTCTGGAAAAAGCATCTTAGTTTGGTAACAGAGAAAGCAGTAAAGATCTGTAGATTCTCCTCGGACTCCGTAGATATGTCAGGAAAGCCGCCAACCGCTAATGAATTGTGTGTCCAACAAAGTATCAATTTACCTATTGCAATAAACGAAACGAAAAAAAAACGAATTCCTCAATTTGTACAGCATTGGGCCTTCGGGAGCCTGGTCACCTTAGGTTAATCGAACCGGAGACTGACGTTTTTTCCTTTGGAAATGTATCAAATCAAATGAAAACCCAAGCGCCTGAATGAATCAAGATCTCATCAGCATCATTAAATAGCTTTGAATTTTTATTCAGTTCTATTTATTTTCATTTATCGTTTAAATTCATTTTACGTTTATCGTTTAAATTCACATTTAAACATTTCAGTTTATCGTTTAAATTCACTTTAGGCACTTCTCTTTTAAAATCAATTAACCGCACTTTTGGACATCCGAACAACACCTGTCGACATTAGTTCAGATAATCAACGCTTCACTGTATTTCGTTTTCAGTGCACTTCCTTTGAATTCTATTTTACGTTCCCACAGCATTCAGTTGATATTTCATAAATGTTATCTCGTCCCGAGCAAGCGCCGATAGTAGAGGATATCTTACATTTTATAGTCCTTTAGTGTGGGGCTGTCCAACCCGTGAGTCTTCCAGAAATTGTCAATGCGGCATAGCAAGATATTGCATTACGTTGGGACGAACAACTTTTACGTCCCAATGAAATTGACAAGAAAATGGTTGATACATGAATAGAAACTATTTTGTTAACACATACGAAAAGAACAGAATTTGTAAAAATATTTCACGAGCGAAATTTTTATTCCCTTAAGTATTAACAAGAATACTTTTCGTTTATTATCAGGAATGTTACATACCAATATATGTAAGTAGTAGTGGGACAATTTATGCAGTGTGTCTGAAAATGGAAAAGCGATCACGTTTTCACTAAGACCTACGTTTTCGCGTATCTTTGAAAATAATTCACTTTAAGCATAATCTCTGACAGCAAAAGTGGCCCAATTAAACGTTTATTTTCGAGGTTTCAAATTTAATTATACTCATAAGTTGGATTCTGCTCTTTTAAGCCATTCAAGAACTATACAATTTTACACAAGAAAAGATGCAAAATTGTCACTATGAATTCAATAAGCGTTAGCTAACACATGTCCAATTAGATATTCAAACTTGACAACCAATCCAAATGTTGGCGCGTGAGGATGCGATTATATTTATTTTCTTGATTTATTTTATGCGGCCCGAAACCTAAGCTTCAGTCAATGTGGCGCCCAAGCCAAAAGGTTGGTCACCCATGCTGTAGTGTATAAATATTGTCAATATGTCAAGTCATAGCATCCAATATTACCACGACAACATTTCCAACATTTCTTTCACAGGATGTTTCCGTCTTTTCTATGACACACCGGAGAACAAAAAAAAACAAAAAATGGACTCTGCTGAAAGCTCAGCATATCTATCTATCACGGATCTTCCTTTTCCATTATCTATCTTTCTCCTTCTTCTGGATCATACCAACCTTCGTACAAATTTTCAGATTATTTCATGCATATATATTTGCATGTAAATTTCAAATGACTGTATATGAATACAAAAACAGATTCAGGTGAAGTTTAGACGGCAAATTGGACCGAAAAAACTGCGGAGCAGAAAATAAGCAATTGTGAGATTTTCTTACAATATTGCATAGGAATAAATAAATTGTATCGACTTATATGGACGAAGCCGTGCTGGAAATTCGAATTGACGTCAGTAGAATATTGTAGCTGAGGACAATGCCCTTTTATCGGCTCTCCCAGATTAATCAGGCTGAAATAAAAAATAAAATACAAAAGGACTCACGCACAAATCATTCTCTATCGCCTTATGTTTATTCTAGATTCCTATCCAATTACTTACTTAATACACACGCAGTGCCCATACTGGCGTTTAACTTTTATTCATGAAATTTACTCGGAATCTTGGTTTAATCTTTTGCAACTATAACATGTCTCGTGTTCTCATGTGTCCTTTTCAAAAAGGAAATTGACCGAGCCAAGTCACACCGCGACGCTGCACCTTCTATATCTTTCAGTTCTTATTCCAAGAAGCTTAACGTCTGTATGTCGCCTACTTTCATTGAAAGGACTTTCTCATTTCATTTTTCACGTTCTTTTCTCACCTGAGTCCATTATTCTGACTATGTATGTATATGAGCAGAAGGATTTTCAACGCCTTGCGTGCAAAATCTTTTAAAAGAATCCGTCTAACCGGCGAGTATGGCGCGTTTCGTGTTGACTCTATACCCGCGTCAATGGAGTGTGTTATGCGGTCTTGTGTATGGTTTGTTTGCTGATGGTTGGTTATTTAACCGTCATCCTATTTAGGAAGTTTTCTATGTCGCTTATTTTCGTAATGGCGCTTTCCAAGTACCTAGTGAATATACTGTCACGTTTTTTTTTCGCAGAAACCCATTTTGCAGTGTATTTTTCAAAGGATGTTTGCGACAGAAACCATATTCAGGAAATCAACAACAACTGACGGCTGTTTTAAATATTGGCACGTTGCGAGAGTGAAGGACAATTTATTCTGTTTTTATTTGTTGGTATATTGAGTTGAACAGGTACACATATTTGAGGCAGTTGAGAGAATTAGAAGATATAGAGAAAACGAATTTACATGTAGTAACCATAGTAACTCGGGATCATTTGATCGACCGATTTTCACAACTTATTCACGTAATTTTTTTATATCTGCTAAATAACAACTATGAACCTCATTTGGAAGGTTCTCGTATAGTCTTAACTCGGCATCAGTGCTGTGTGAAACGTCGATGGTGGCGCGACATTATGATTTCGTTGCCATACTATTCCCAGGATGGGCTTGATAACTATGAAGAGAGATAGAGAACATGGAAATTATTAGATATTTCTAACTATGCGTCAAATACACAATTGAAAACTTCTACATATACTGAAAATAGTAAATTCTTATACCGCTACCGTTATTTAAAGTCCTTGTTTCGTCTCATTCCCAATATTGCTTGAAAGTTTATTTTTAAAATTTTCAACAACTTACCTTGAAAAGGACCTTCTAATCGAAAATTCTAAAAAAATATTTCAACAATTCAAAATCTTAAACGATCGTTTTACATTAGACAAGACAAAAATTGAATTTTTGTGTTTTTCCTACAACACATACTAAAAAAAAATTGTGTTGAATATACTAATAATCACCTATTAACACTCAGGAAAAATTGAAACTAAACATCTTACTCCAGGCGTACTTCTTTCTTTCGTTTCAAATACATAGATACAAAAAAAAAATTTCGAAATTTCTATATCCTCCCTGGGGCTAAAAGTGTTTGCATAATATCGCCTAAATGCCCATTAAAATAAATTGTTTATTTCATCCGGACACAAGTGCACGCAATAGACTCAAGCTCAAGAGCTATTCCCGGGCGCGCGCAACATCGCGAAAGAAAAACAATAAAACTAAACACGATAAATATAAATTTTAATATTACTAGTTAATCGCACTTAACCTACATTCTCGCGACGTATTCAATAAAGGTGCAATATAATAGAAAAGGAAAAAGCTTAAACAAATCGTAAAAGTTGATAATGGAAAAGTGGCAAATAACACGTTACATCTAAATAGCTAAAATTGTCTGTTTGTCTTTTCTTTTTCGTACGGAATACATTTTTTTCGACGGGGATTAAAAAAGCATTAAATTGTATATTATGGAGCATGTTAATCTCTGGGGGTCGGTTGTGTGTGGCTGGTTTTCTTGGGTGTATATTTAGAATAATGATGGCATGAGTTATTATTATATTTTGTAAGTTTTTTGGGGAGTTTAAAAAGCATATCCAAAGAAGTCGTATAGAATCCATTTCCGATTAATTGGTCCGATTTGTTCATGTATAGGTATACATAATTTTTCCACAATTTAGAAACAAAGAGAAATATCTGCTCTCCGCCAATTTTGGGTAAGTCTCATTGTCATTACATATTCTTAAAATTCCTTCCAGAATGTAGTTACTTTTACACGGGATCGTCGCTTATCAATCAGTCAAACAAACTGACACTGAATAAATTGTTTAAACTTTCGGCTTAGCTGGTCCTGAGCGTTCCTGAACAATAGTTACCGGATTCGTTGCAATATTTGTGTTCACAAAAATTGACAACACGAGAAACGTCTCAGGTTTTTTTTATACCATTTTCAAGATATTTCAATTCAACATTTTCTCAAAACAAATTTACTATACATCAAATGAAATTACCCATTTCACAAATGAAATTAACGCTTTAATAAGTCAAATTAACGATATCTCAAATGAAATTCCCGCTTTAAGAAGACAAATTAACGATTTGATAATGACAGGTGATTTGCTGAATGATTAATTTGACTTGTTAAACCGTTAATTTCATTTCCGAAATCGTAAATTTTATTTGTTAAGACGTTAATTTCATTTGAGAAATCGTTAATTTTTTGTGTTGAGAAAATGGTGAATTTGTCCTGAAAATGGTTTATTTAACCTTATAACAAATTTATTTTTCCATCGCCATTTTCTCAATCTTCTGCCAAGTTGAGGTACTTGTACAATTCCTTCCGAAACTAGTATTTTTTTATTGGACCAAAATGTAGAAATGCTACAAATACTACTATTTTCCGCGAGTTTCGTTTCTACACTGAAAGAAAAATATGCTTATATTGAAAAACAAAAACATTCCATTCAAAAATTTTGCCCATTAGATTTCAACTCCAACTTCAAGGGGGAAGAATTGGTAGTTGATTTAAACGCACATTCTATAATTTTTATTATAGTGCTGTGTATCCATTTAGAATAAATGTAATTGTTACAAGTATTTTTAAAAAAATGTTTGAAAATATATCTTTGTGGACCTACCGTAATTGGTAACCCCTTGGCATGATATGTTGACTGTCACAGCATGATCCATATGCAATTCGTTCAAGGAATACAGAAAGAAATATACGAAAAACAAATTTTTATAATTTTGGTCATTGTGAATTTTTGCGTGTGTTTCAATACTATTCTGATATTCAGGGAGAGCACCAATTCGGCAGGGAAACCTTCCAAAAAAATCTGCTAATACGTTCAAGAAATATAAACAAAAATATGCGGAAAACCCCAATTGTGAATTCTTACTCATTGTGAATTTCAATGGGTTATACTGCTATTCCGGCCGGTGCCTTGTGTATACCCATCCGGTGGGGTCAACTTACTGAAATCCTGTAATTCTTCAAGAAAGACAGAATGAAATACAGTCTTGACTCGATCAATTATTGCAAGGGGTAATCCGGACCATCGGAACATCCGGATTATCGCAATCACTTTTTTCTGAGGAAAAACAGTCCAAATAAATAAAAAAGAGGAAAAAAACCGATAAATGTATTATTTCTTTGAAATTAATCAGCATCATGTCCTTTGCCAAGCCGTCCCGTATAAAAGTACGAGACAAAATCTACCATTTCACCCCGAAAATATCAAATATCCGGATTATAGAGTCAAAATTGCTGCCGAAATCCGGACTATAGAATACATAGTGGGAAAATTTAGTGGTCCGGATTAGCGTAATATCCGGATTAAAGGAGATCTGGATTACCGAGTCAAGACTGTATGGGAAAAATAATTGTCTTCATAATTGTGCTCATTGTTAATTTTTCTTATGTCCCACCAATAGTTGTCCTGTTACTTTGGGTAGAGACCAATCCTGTGGAGCAAATTAACAAAAAAAAAACAAATTGAAACATAACAATACAACAAATATTACTGAAATCCGCTGATATGTTAAAGAAATACATGCAGAAATAGGCGAAAAAGAACCTATTGTGAATTTTTGCTCATTGTGAATTTTTACCGTGTTTCAAAAGTTGTTCTTCTCCAGTTATTCTTGAGTTATAAATGGAGTAACTAACACTACTTTCTTTTATATATATTTATGGATGCAAGTGGTTTGATTTTAATAAAATGAAGCTGATCTTTATTTATTAACAGAATTGCAACCGGTCAAGTCTTTCATTGATATTTTTTTAACAATTCGTTTGAATTCGTTTTTTTTTTAATAAAACTCAGAAGATTCGCAACATGGAAGCTTTCAAGTCCAATCGAAATATAAATGTTGGATGAACCAATCAAACCAGCAATCTGAAGGTAGGAGACAGCAAACAAGAATCAGTATGCAAATATTCATCACGATGAGATCAGCGTTCCAATCATGGATGCTGATATTCTTAGTCCTCGGTGGCTCGACAATTCTTCTTTGGTTCAATACCTCTCAACAAAGCCCTCAAAAGGGAGCCATTCCGACTCTACTCACGTTACAGAAAAGAGAGACACCACATTCTCTCAAAAAATAGACCTTTAGGGATAAGATGATGTTGTAATATTAAATAAATAAAATATAATTTATAAACTATTTTATTTAATAGACGTCTTTATATTTAATTAATATAAAAATATGACTGACTTATACCAATCAGGTTACTATTTTTAATATATTTATAGAACAGATGAGGACATAATATTAATGTTATTTTCTTTTTCTTTCTATGTTAATCATTGTGTACAAATACTTTTTGTAGTAAGTGTCTTATTCTCAATTATAAAGAAGCATTATGTATAGATGTGAAAATCTTTGATAAATATTCCAATACATTATCATTCAGAAATGTATGCAATCTTCAACATTACAAAAAATCAGATTCTTCTATGTATGCATCAGGTTTATAAGCCATTTCATACGTCACTTTACTCTGTTTAAAACAGTGGTTCCCAATTTTTCCCAGCTACGGAACACCTAGCATCGCCACTTTTCTTCGCGGAACACCTCAAAACAGGGATTTGAATTTCTGACAGTTGGGTCAGAAAAGGGAAATTGTATGGACGAGAGCTCGTCGGGAATGCTCCTTATGTGTGAACGACGTACAGCTTTTGAGTTGTTTTTAAATAGACATTTTCCGATAACTTGAAAACTCGTCAGGCGATATTTCTAAGATTTCACAAACTTCTTGTATCCAAGCAGTTAAGTACATTTGCTAAGACTTGCAAGTAATACCAAAAATATGAATAATATAATTGAAATTTGGACTGACCAAATTTCGTCCAACTACGATATTAATTTTTATTTGCCATGGTGCTTTCTTTTTCCCTAATTTATTTGAGTCTTTAAAAAATCATCAAAAACACCCCTTAAACATTGCGAACATGTTTTATTTTCTGGTACACAGTATTTTTTTCCATTTCATAGCATAAAAAGTTGTATAGAAAGAAATAAGTCGAGTCCCTGATGGCTGATGCTGTTCAAATACTGACTTGGACATTTGATTTTGACCAACAGCTCGGGGCCTTGGGCTTACGCATATTTACATATATGTATATTTAAGATATTGCCATTATTTCTTAATTTTTTTTTTTGCTCTTTCGCTGTTTTTCACTCACCACCCATTTGAAAAACCATGCAACTGACTTTGGGTTACTTACATAAGCCTGTTATGTTCATTTGCAGTATAGCCCTACCGAAGTCTATAGTGAAGCTTAGGCTCGGAATTTTGAAACTTAGAACATTTCTTCGATGAATTGTCTTTTCAGTTAAAAGCATTTTCTACATATTCTACGTGTATATTTGGTTTTTTGTGGAACTCCAGTGTTTCGCGGAACCCAGTTTGGGAAGTGCTGGTCTATAACACTGTTTCCCACTGTTTCCCACTGTTTCCGCGGACCAAAGGTGATCCGTGAGAGACCTGTAAGTGGTCTGCGAGATACTGTGGCAACTACTTATAAAATAGGAATATGTGATTAAAAATAACAGACACGAAGCACAAGCATTGAGCAGTGTTATAGTATAGATTAACCATAGTGAATACTTTCGTTACTAGGTCTGTGGTCGGTCTATAAATGCAACATAAGCAACCCTTGAGTTAAGATGCATAAAATTCGATTTCTGTCTACATTTCGTACCAATCGCAACTGGTCCCAAAAAAAATGCTAGTCTTACTGCATAGTTACTCCGTTAAACTCTTCACCCATAAAAAAATTTGTCGAAGTTATAAGAGTCGCCATGAAAATGGCCAAAAGTTGGCGCTGCACCTCGATGATGTGCTACTGAAAACCTATTATTTCAGTTTTTCTAAAGCCAGTCCAACTTAGTGCGGAATTGGTCGTACGTACAGAAAAACAGGTGAATTGGATTTTATCGTCTTTTTGCGTGACTCCGTAAATTCAATCTGCTGAGATTTCGCCTATCTTTTGAGCGTGGTTTGACTAAAGTGCTGCACTTATTTTGACAAAGCCTATGTAGGGTCAAATTAAAATTGTCTCAAAACCAGGCAGGCACAGAACGCACAGATGTTTTCCAATTCATATGAATCAATCATTTTTTTTAATCCTGAGGACATGTCTAAAATCTTTAAATTCTCTTCTTTCAAAAATATGGTGTTCGTTGTGATTCACTTTTAGGCTTAGTGGTCCGCAGTCATTTGGGAGTTTGCTAACACTGCAGTTAAACTGAGACGAACATGAAGAATGTATGTCTGTGTCCTTTTAGGTGATTTCGATTTTATGCAATATATATGTATTATATATATGGATCGGATTTCCCCATATATATAACAGCGAAATTTGTTGCTCGTAAAAATTTTTATTACTTTATGGAAACTTATGGTTTTGTAAATAGGCGTCTAATCGTTTTGGCAGTTGCCAGTAGCGGCGAAGATCGTAGAAAAAAGCACATGGACTTGGGAAAAAAATGAAGAAGAACATGGTTAAAGATTATAAATATTCAATGATTGATTTTTTTCAATTTTAATAAGATTGTTTCGCATCACATACATAGGTAATATATATGAGGTTCAGTGAAAATTTAGACATTTTTTACACCCTTGTGTGTATTTTTCTTTGAATTTCAGTATATGATGCCATATTTATTGATTTTCCATTCATTTTTATTATTTTACTGCATGGGGTTATTGTACTATACCCATCACATATGAAATGTTGTCACGTTAGAATTTAAGTTACAAGCATGTAAACATGTTTATGTATACACATTTATTGTTGGGGGTGAAATATGAAATATGTAATGAATCGACACTCAAATATATTTGGAAGCATTGGGGAAAGAAAAGCAAAATAGATATTGAAAAATACTCTGAAAATGATATCAGTATGGTATATGAACAGGGTCTTCAGATCAGAACTTAAAAAAACATGTTAACTCAAATTAGGAAGCCAACCAGCATTGGCGTCGTAAACCGTGTATATATCCCAAAACATTCTTTACTTCATGCATCACGAGTCGACGTTCTGTATCTGTAGTACACATTGAAAGTGAAACACATGATGACCAGCTGATGGAAATGCCATTATTCAGTCTTTACCCCTGAAACACCTTAGGTCCAGCTGATGGAAATGAAAGCAATCAATATAGACTAGCTGCCATTTTCATTTTTGAACGTATGTAATTGATTTCGCTATATGCATTTTTTATTTATCACGACTCATGCATCCGTATTAAGGCGAAAAGGCGATGATGATATAGGCGGACATCGTCATATACTGTTTCTATGAAAACGTGGTCAATGACAAAGATATTTCGACTGACATGTGGTGATGATATAGAAAGGACACGGTGGCATGAATGTGTTTTGCTGGCTGGGAATAAGGAAACAAATGCCATACCGTTATAGAGTCTAGTTATAGAGTTGAAGTACGATGTTTATTAAAGGATTTGACTCATTCAGAAATTCGAGTCCGCTCCGAATTTTCAGAAAATTTCTATCCAATATGAAAAGAGAATTAACCCATTCATTCGACCCAAACCAGACATGACATATGTATTTCCATCTCTTCTTGATATCAATCATGATTATACTATTCAACTAGTACTCACTCACCCTAACTAGAAGCTCTTGTACCCTTCTGTGGTTTATACCGTTGAAAGAATAAATACCAAGTCTATGCGCCACGCCACTAAACACTCAAAAATAAATATTCAGTCCACAATATTGCTATCAAGTGTTCCCATCAAAAACTGTTCTGTATCCATTTCGAAATCAAACCGCAGCAGTTGTTCAACTACGACAAAAAAAAAGAAACCAAACTAGCGTCATACAACATTCCCATCCCCCGAGTCCTTTCTATATCAAAATACCATTCATTTCGAGAGGAAGTTTTAACATTTGTCGGACAACTTTTCGCCTCAATTTTATATAATGTGTATTAAAATCTTGCAAGGATAAAATAACACACACTTTATGACTATGTTATATATGTATGTATATGAAAGCGAAGCCAACAAACTGAAATGTATAATTGGCCCCGAAAAAATGGACAGAATGAAAATAAGAATGAAAGTTTGGCGCACTCGAAAATGCTCAGGAAATGTTTGTACGATTGCCAAAAAGTTTATTTAGAATAAAAGTTTGCGATTTTCGCTTTTAACAAAATGTATTTTTATTTATTTATCCTTCCTTGATATTAAATTGTTCATATTTTATAAACGAAGAAAGAAAAATTTGTTTTATGCGGATGATACAATAAAATGCGAGAATAACGTTCACGCAGAAAACTTCATCATTTTGCGTCGTCTTTTTTTTTTATTTGCTAAAAGCATGGAAAAAACTAAATTCATTTAGTTCAATGAGAAAAGCGGCAAAAACGTTCCACTGGTGCTATGGCTTTAGAAATTAGCTTCACTTATAATTTATATTAGTTTAAATGCGAACACAAACTGTTGATAGATACTAAATGTCGACAATAGACAAACTTAATCCAATTCGTTAAATAGTTGAAAGAATTATTGTTTTTTTTTTTAGTGTGAAATGAAGAAGATGATGATGGAAAGACTATGTGATGTGGTATGGGCACTGTTCAATGTTATCACATTAATGGCGCCTCGCAACTCTAATTGACCAATTTTTTGTTTGTTTCGAAGAAATGGTCATATTTAAATATGTATAGTTCTCATCTTATGAAAGCCCATTTCATATTATCATTTCTGAGAAAGACGCGTGATAGTCAGTGCTTTGTTGTGGACATGTTTACAAATGAGTTTGGTTAAACATGCCATACAACTTTTTTTTTATTATTTCAATGCTTTTGATACAGTTAAGTTTAAGATTACAATAATGATTAACTAATTGTTTCGGATATCTTTAATGGTTCTTTTGTTGAGTCACTCCAAAATAGCAGTGGTGTCCTCTGTTTATGATAATTTTTATCATTTTTTTAATTTTTAAAGCGAGGCACAACAGAAATATATTTACAGTAAAAAAAAAATGTATATCAAAATACAAATTATATTAAAGCTGCTATATATATGTGATGATGATTAGTAATGATCTCATTCTGGAATAATTTTTGTTGAAAAAAAAGGAAAAATTTCAATGGCATTGGTCATATAGTATTTTGTCCGCGAATATGAGTATTATACGTGAACGTGAACCTAACAGCTAAAATGCGTCGTAATAAATTGAAAAATCCGTTTTGCTTCTATAATTCATATATACAAAGATCCCATTGGCGTTGTATTCCGTCGATGATAGAATCTCGTCGATGCACAGTGCGACCAATTTATAGAACTAATTTATTGTTGTAATGTTGGGATATGTTTATTACAAACCCAAAATATTTTTTGTCTTGCCGGATTAATTTATTTAATTTTATTAATTTATTGTTATCAAAAAAGAATTTGTACCTCGAGAAGAGCGGATTTTGATGAAACTTTAACAGAAACGTTGAGCTCTAACACTTTAAGTATACTGGGTGGATTCTGTTATAAACTGAGCGACAAATAGTTCGATTTAGAGATGTTTACTTACAGGAAACGGTAAAATAGAGACTCTCAGATTCACTAATATTTTTTCGTGGGACTTCAAAATATCAGCTTTCAGAAAATAGTGTGCGTCTTGTCTATACGATAAAACTAACCACAAAATAAGATGCACCAGAAATCGGCCCAAAGAATTGTGCTTACAACCGAATACAGTATTAATCGCCGAAATTCCATATTCATAACTACAATAGAACCCCGATAAACCCTGATAATTCGGATTAAGACCCAATTTTATAAAAGTTTTTCTATCGTAGCGCGCCTTAGATTTAAAGAAACATCTATTTAGATCATAAAATGATTTATTTCTATTAAAAACAATTAAATTTTGAGGAATTTCAGCATTACTACCGTCTATACCGAAGTCTTAATAGGTGCATTTCAAAAATCCGAAAAATGTTATAATCCGGATGGGGTCCGACCCAATCAATCAGGATTATCGCCGCTCTACTATAGCTGTATATAACATTTGTTGAGCATGAAGAGCCACCAGCCGAATATTTCCACGGTATAGAAGATGCCTCCCTATATAATATACGAGGGGCAAGTAAAAAATAAGGTTCCCATATTTTTCTCAGGTGTAAGGCATTTTTTATTGCAATAAGTAAGTAAACCATATCTGAAAGCTTGTACCTACTTTAAACCATTTTCCTACATAGTCGCCAGATTTTTCTACGCATTTTTCCTGACGAGTTATTCACTTCAGAAAACCCGCTTCGAAGAACTCCGCCGCTAGACCGCCGATCCGGGATGGCACCATTGTTTCGACTATTCTTTTCTTTCCGGAGTGACGTAGTGACACCAAGTTTCATCTCCCGTAAGAATGGAGTCCAAGAATTCTTCGGTATTCTCGGTGCATTCTCGAAGAAACCCCTCGGCACACGTTACGCAATTGTCTTTGTTGGTTTCTGAAAGCATGTGCGGGACCCACCGCGCACAAACCTTGCGATAACCAAGTCGGTCAAAATGTTTTCGATTGTTTTTTTCACAAACCTCAGGGACCTCTTCAGCCAGCTCCCGAAGCGTTATTCTACGATCTCGGATCTCACACCTGGCGGTGACGGCGATAGGGGCCTCCATCGCAGATGGCACTGCGCGTCGCAGCGATCGCTCCCGGTAGTGGGAATGGAGTGGGGGACCAACGATCAAGGCGGTGTTGCCGAATTTCACGAGTACGACCGGTTAGCTCAACGGAAACCGTTTTACGACTGTGATTTTAATTTGTCTCATTTGCAAAACTCGACCGTTGAGCTTTAATGTAAGGTTCAGCCGCATCAAGGGATGTTACCTACCGTAAATGTTATAAAAATGGAAAACTTTTTGGATCATTGAAGTATCCTAACACTTACCGTTAGTTTGAAGATTCTCCGCCAGGCGACGTAAAATAATTAGCCAATTTAATGCTTTCCTTAACATCCGTTCTGGTAGTAAGGGGGGAAATCTATCTTTTGCCATAATTCCTACTACATATACCGTAACTAATTTTTAGCATCGTTCACTCTCTGAGGTATCCAATGTACGATTTGATGATCAGAATACCCTTCCTCCTTTAATACGTAAATTGTAATTGCTTTTTTGTCGGAGGATAGTCGTGTTTTTCTCGACATTATTTACTATTTACTCTTGAAATATGTACAAATTATGACATTTTTGAGGCAAAACACCCTGAATCTAAGCATTTATCGCGCAGTGTATGTGCAAAATTGTATTTTTCCGAGTTTTATTTCATTAATTCAATTAATTGAAAAATAAACAAATTTTCGACGTTTCTCCAATGAATTTTAGCCCCCGAAAATTCAAGTTTTTTTTATTGTTAGGAATGTACATATACAGGGTGTCCCGTATTTGGTGGTGTATTCATACAGGATTGATAGGAAAATTTGTTTTGAGCAAAAACCCCATCCATAGAATTAGTAAAATTTTTACCGTTATTGTGCTATAAGGTTTTTTTTTGTGGAAGTCAACTAAAAGCAGGACTTCTACTGTTTAATTAAAGTTTACCACTCGGCTAATTTTTAATTGAAAATGTTAACCTCCGTTTCTAAAACTATGTACATAAAATTTATAAATAGAAACTGACTTTTTAGAAGTTTAAAATGTTTACGTTGCTGCCAAAGATACAGATATCCAGAATTATGAAAATTGATTTTTCATTGAAAATTCAAAAAATAATTTCATAACGGTACTTTGAATTGTCAAATCTGCAAAGTTGACAAAAGTTGCCGTCACTGTGACGCCAGTTATTTATTTTTTTATATATATATTCTCATTTTATGATTATGATACTTAAAGATAAAAAAAACTATTTCAATTAAATTTTAAATATATATATTTATTTAGATACTCTAACACAGTGGTTCCCAATCTTTTTCAGTCCGCGCCCCCCTTCGCGAGGTCTGCTGAGGCTGGCGCCACCGAAGAAAATTTTGGCCAAAAACCGAAAATAGGCCTAATAAAATTTTTATTTCCGCCATTGTTCACTTCGTGGGGACTTTAATTATATATTTGCGTTCTTCGGTTAATTGCTTTATTTTATTTAAAACTTCTTTATAATTTCTCAAAGCTGTAAAATACTGAGACATGATTTGCAAACATTTAAGCAATCACACACTAATTTTGGACAGAAGTCTAGACTTTTTTTTATATTGGACTTGGTTTTTGTTGTAGCTATTCAAGAGATTTTCTTTTTCTCTCTTGAATCGAAGGGGGTTTTGGCAGCTCTTTGCCGTTTTTTTTAAACAACGGGTAGCTCCGGGACGATTTACATCGAAGAACCGGCTGCCGTAGGAGCAGTTTTTTGGACAACACAAACATCCATGGGTCACAGTGGGACCCACGCACCGGCAACTCCGAAATAGACATCTCTGCACTGAGCCGCCCAATTGTCATAGTCCAATGCAGAGAATTGCCTGTTAACAATGCAAATACCAACGCCATCTAGATACATCAAGGCCGTAACTCAGCCGTTCCATGCCGTCATATTTTGCCTACTAAGTTTTGGATTTACACGAACAAACAACAACAACAAGCATATGACGTCATTAAAAGTAACAACAAAACAGTGCAAACAGTAGGCGAAAAATTTCTACATTGCGGCCTTAATATAGAGACGGCGGTGCAAATACTCGTATGCAAACACGTTACCCACTCTTGCGTAGAAAAAGCACAATTGTTTCTTAGTGGAGCCCAAGTTTTGGAACATTTTGGACATTTTTGAAAAGCACTCAACTTGAGTTTCTTCGGAAGTTTGGCAGTAGCAAGCAGTTTTATTTATGGTGGAGATTTGTACAGCCAAAAGCAAGTGGAAAATGTTTACTTAAAATCGTTTTTTGACAAAAAAAGTCATCATAACACAAAAAAAATATTTTTGGCTTAATGATGAGATAAGTAAAGCAGTGCTATTACTGGAGCTATAAGAGTCCGAAGGTGTTCTAATAAATCAAAAGAATTTGTTTTTTCATCACGAGCCTAGACGTCAATGTAAAGCGATTTTGACCTAAAATATTTTCAGCGATCTTTTGGCCAGAGGCTCTTAGCTAGTATGAAAATAAATTTATTGTTACATCAATATATAAGTCGTACTCACGCCCCCCTTCCCAAGCCGTCACGCCTCCCTAGGGGGGCGCGCCCCACAGTTTGGGAATCACTGCTCTAACATGTCCTCTAAAATAGTTTTTAAATCCGTGGAAAAATACATAGTCAGTTTTTCGATTTTTGTCACCATTCTCGCTTGTTTTAAGCGCGACCCTCAAGCTTTACTATACCGCTCCATAGCTTCGCGTTGCTCGTCCTGCAGTCTAGGCACATTCCCTGTACTGTCAGAGATAATTTTTATAGTTAGCTTTGTCGTGAATCCTTTCATCGCCGAGACTAATGCGTTGTTGTTGAAAATACAGAGCATATTTTTCTGTTATGATACAATTAGGTTAATAAATATTATATATATTTTTTTTAAATTGTTAAAACCTTTGCTTATTATATTAACCTTTCTTATTTCTTTTTTGCAGGTAATGACATAGAATATATCGAGTGGTACCGTAAGTAAAGGATAAGCTGTGAATATAATACCATAAACTATAACGTCTATCGTCAAACTCTGATCACCAGACTTCAAGCCTAGAATTTTTGCGGGGTGCTCGTTTGCTATGAAAATATATGCTTCTGTCTGAAATAAATGTAATTTTTGTTATTCATCATGCCGAAAATGCTATACTCGCTCATCCCACTACTTTTATGTAATTCCGCCAAGCAAAAATTTATCATTAAAATCCAATTAATAAAAATGATTATAACCACTTTATTATTGCCAAAAGAAACGCAGTAAAATGTTTGCAATGTTAATCGAAATTTATTATTATTACGAGTATTTTACTTTCGTACTTGGCAAAAAATAAAGTTTCCTCAATTTCAATATCTTATCATCACTGTCTCAGTTTACCACGCGATCCAAACTGGTGTAATGTCGAAGCGCGTATATTTTTCAATGGAGCGCGCACTAATTTGTCACATTGCAAAATGACATCAATTATAAATAGATACGTGTAGTATGCGTTTTTAACTCGCGCGCCCTTTTCATTGTCGATTTTTCAAGTATGTACTTGTGAGATATAACTTTATCTACAATATAAAAAATACGAACGATACAAATCTTTTCCAAAGAAAAAAAAAGAACTAATATTATTTATAGCCGCCAACCGATATATCATTTTATTTTACTTATTGTGAGTACAATGTTGCTTAAAAAGCGGGAAACTGCATGGAATCAGATTACAATTTTTCAATCCAATTTTTTTTTTTTCTAGAAGAAATGGTACGAGTATATAATATCTATCTACTATATGTAACCAAATCGTACTATATATAACACACAGACACATACATGAAAATATGTATCTATGCCGTCATTGAAAATGAAACTAGGGCATCGAATAATCAATTTTGCCGGTGTATGACTATATTCATGTACGAATGATGATGATGATGCAATCAAGGTGCCCTTTTTGTGGTGAGAGAGCTTTTTCGGATGAGTTTTCAATCAGCTATAGAGGCAAAATGGACATTGTTGAAGTGGAAAAACTATTCTGATTGATTTTCGGGTGGAAAAAACATTAGAAATCCAATTTATGGGAGATTTGCAAATTTTTTGGAAAATTCTAAAAAGAATTCGTTAGAGCGGAAGAAATTTTAGAGATTATTTCAAATTAAGTTAAGTGTAGATGATTTTGTAACTTTTTGACTTAACTTAGATTTCGGTCCATTTACCAAACGTGCTGCCTTATGAATTTTTGTCTTCCATACGTGACCTGAATAATATACACAAATAAATAGAGCGTTTTTGTAAGAAGGACCTTTTAAATCGACGATTTATTTTGCTGGAAATGTGTATTTGCACGGTTATTTCTGGCATAGTTAAAATACGATATTTGATCGACAAAAATCGTGTATCTTTGATTTTACTCCTCAGAATATTCTGAGGCTAGCTTATACTGTTTTCAACTCAGATATATGCCTATGGAGCCGTATGATAAGTTCCAAAAGTATTTTAATTGTTTTATTATTAATGCCCGAAAAAATAAACACCAAATTCTTAAAAGTAGGATTTTGGAGCCCTCCTATGTATAGGACAGTAGGCTAGGCACATAGGTAGCGTTGAAGATACATACATTGTTTGGTGTGATCTTGATAAATTACTTAACGAAAACAGCAGTTTTCAGCATCTTAGTCATGTTTTACGTAAGAAATTCGTTTGGTGAGTAGTTAACTCAACATGTTCGGTATTCATGAGACACATATGACACATGGCGTTCGTACCCCTGTCGTATATGAGTCATATGTGTCTCATAAAATGTCAAAATTTTCACTTATTTATTTTTAAATCGTAGATTTATGATATATGTATCAGTTTAACTACCCAAAATTTTCAATATATGTCAAAAACAAAGAAAAAACAGGCCATCAATAGTGGCAGATCATCAATAGTATTCTAAAACAAGACTTTTTGAAAATTTATCATTTGGAAAACTTAAATCTGCCAGAAAAAAAAACGGTGGTATTTATTGATCGAACTTCGAGTGTGATGAGTGAATTTAAAAAAGAATAAGTACTGTACTGTCCATAGATCAGAAACAAATTTTCTATTGTCTCCGGTTAATCCGACTTTTCGACCAACCCTTTAGTCCCGATGGGGTCGGATTACCGAAATTCCACTGTATTATAATTGCAGTACAGATATGGAGCACCAATAATCCGAATATTAGATTAAATCTCGGTCTATCCACACCAGGGTTCTCACTTTAGAATATAAAATCGCAGTAGATGCCAATCAGAAACCGCAGTATTTGCTTATTTTTCGAAGTAGTTCTAAAAAAATACTCTTAGTATTGAGCCTTTTAAAAAAAATAAAAATTTGCGTTCACAATAAATATTACCGTCCTTTGTATTTTTTTTCACTGGGTTAAAACTTTATGCAAACGTATTAATCCCTATTCCAACTATTTTCGGTTTATTATAATCCAATAACTAAGTTACTGACAGCTGAAATTTTCAGTAAAATGTTCGCCGCAATATGATCTACATTGGCCCCTTGATCCTTCGTTTATAAAGAGAAAGGTTCGAAAAATGTTGGAAAAAATTCTAAAAATTGATAAACTGATACTGTTTTTAGGGAAATTTTGAAAAACCGAAATAATTTTTGGAAGTTTTCAAAAGTCGAAATTTTTAAACTGACTCTATTTTTGGAAAAATTCCCGCAACATGCTCTACTTCGGCCACTTGATGCTCCCGTTAATACAAAATGTTTCAACAATTTTGGAAAAATTTCGAAAAATTGAAATTCTGTTTGCAAAAATCTCCACAAATTGGAAAGATGTACGTTTTTTCTTTGGGAAAAAATTCGACAAATCAAAAATGTAAATCGTTTAAGAAAAATGTTTCCAAAAATTGACAAACGGACTCTTTTTGGTAAAGTTCCGAAAAATTTGAAAACTGACCCTGGTTTTGGAAAATCTTAGTAAAATTTTCTCGATTAAATCGAATTTTATCTTAGTCATATCTAACCGTTTCCTTACACTGAACCAAATACAGAATTCGCTATTCATGTTTTTTTCGTATGATTTTTATTAAATTTTATATTTGATATGAATTTAAATTTGCTGAATTAAATAAGGACAAGGAGATTTTTGAGGAAAATTTGCTCATTATTTAATATGAAATTAATTTATTTTTTCTTTTAATCAAATTAATGAGATTTTCATCAGTTTCCATTACTTTTCGCTTACAAGTCTCTTGCATGGAAAGGATTATAGATATTAGATGTTAGATACTGATTCGTATGCGCACTTAGAAATTGGGCATCTCCGCAGCCGTGTTTGGTTGAGAAGCGTCAAAGAATACCAAAAATGATATTTATATTCTCGTTGTTCGATGTTACTTCTTGAACTCCGGGGAAATGGCAATATGTATTTATCAGAGAAACAGAAATAGGTAAGAAAACTGAAGTTTAGTATACGTCTTTGTTGTTGAATAGAAATGATGAAAGACTTTCCTTTTTTTGTTGTGGCCAAATCGCAGTAGATTCAAACAGAAATGCAGTGGAGCAGTAGATGATCAAATTCTGTAAAAAATCGTAGTAAATCTATTGCGATTGCAGTAAAGTGAGAACCCTGATTCACACTTCTCAGCCATCAGATTGCCAGTCAATCAATTAACCAACAATCTGTCGACTTATATGGAAAATGACTCTGACTGATGACTGAAAAGTGTGAATCGATCTAACCAAACCGCTTTTTCATAGATTTTGAATTTTCAGAATTTTGAAATTTTAAAATTTCGAATTTTTTGAATTTTCTGAATTTTGAAGCCGCAGATTTCGTAACCTGTCCCGTAAGTTGTGGATTTTCGAGTGTCTGAAGTGTCAGTTTGTCGTTTAAATGACATTTTTAGAATTCCTCTATTATACGGAAGCTTGATTAAACAAAATTCCGTTATCCAAATCATCCCGACATTAGTTCATATAATCGACGCTCTACTGTAATAAAATCTGACAAAAAATGAAAGGAAATCATCATTTTAAAAACTTCATTTTTTTACTCATTCGTTTATACTCATCATCATTAGCCAACCCTCCTATATTTCACAAATATAATCGTAAAATTTTCATAAGTAGATACACTCCTATATCATCCACTGACCCTTCGTAAGAAAGAAGTATGCGCATAAATCATAACTACATTTCTAATAATTCCAATGAGGGTTATGGTAACTTAAGCTCATAATTGAATGAATCGCATATAACGCTCTGAAAGCGTGAAAGAGAACGAGAGAGAGATACGAAAAATCTGGCTAAGATTTTTATTTTGTCCACGTCATCTTGTGATAAACGTGTACATGGAAGCATCATTTTGGGGCTAAATGGATAAACACAATCTTTTCCAGTTATTCGTATACCGGTATACCCAAACATTTTCTCCTTGAAAGGGAAAAGCCAAATACAACACAAAACTCATCAAAAACGTGGGGGTCATTGTGACTAAAAGGGAATTCTCGGGAAAAGCATGAATGAAATGTCTATAAAAATGCTTCCACATTTTTCACCCCATTAATATGTCTCTGGTATAGGGACAACAGTACTGGCAATAATATTTTAAGAGAATGTTTACACCATAGTGCAATGTGTCCTGCAGGCTGAATTCGTAGTGGGACAGACCACTTACATAGATAAGAAAGGCGCAAGGACGGGGCGTGGGATATCTTATCCCCAAAATCGTACCGCTCTCATGACTTCATATCTTTCCACTTTCATTTATAGTTTAGGGTGTTCCTTCTTCGTATTGCAAACATCTTAAAGATTCACAAAACATAGACTGTTTTCGCTTTCCTTTTATACGACAATCTTCAAATTGTTCCTGGCAAATGTAGTAGTTGCCATTGTCTATCGGTAAACGAAGAAGTGTCCATATCAACATGTAAAAATCGATAAATACGAGTTCAAGAATCTCTGACTAAGGACTCTTCTGCATTAGCTTTACGACTATAAGTACTCAACGAGTGTGCATTTATCAGTCAAGATGCCCATTTCATGTGTCGTCGTTTTTTTTTATGCAGCGCTTATTGAATCTTTGAAGGCAATAAGCTCAATTTGTATACGTTTTGTATAAGGAAGATTCATTTTACTTTTAAAATCCTTTCATGTATCGCACTAAACTTTTTGACTTAACTACAATGATTCTTCGAACAGAGTTGATCAAAAGTACTAACGAGGCTATCTAATCTACACACGAGCGTACATAACATGTCCGTGCTTTATCTGCCATTTGCAACGGATTGGCATAATTATAATTTGATACAACTACACAAAACTTTTTCTTTTGCACATCCAACACACTACTCTAGACGGAAATATTCACTTGCTTCTTCTTCTTCTTGCCAAACTTTAAAGTATCCACCCATTTCACCAAAACACTCTTAACAAAATTTCTCTCCACACGGCAGTGATGTTAAAATGCCCATCTTAAAGAGTCGTTGACTTTTCGGGGGAAATTCCAATGTTTCATTCTCAGAACACGGTATGGGAATATCCTTAAACTCTTCCATTTCGTTAGGCATATCAAGAAGGACTTACCAACTTATGGGGACGGCATGGCAGCTTCCTTCTTTAATATAAACGATAAATTCAAAGATGTTTTGTTACATAGTTACACGGTCACGCCTTCGTCCCTCTTTTGTATGTACTCATATATGCTGCTGCCTCAACATAACGGCATATTTTGTATTAGAAAAATGTCCGTCTGAATAAATACGAAAAGGACCTATGCCATTATATGAGATAACAAAACAACAAAAATATTAAAGATAACACAAAGAGCCATAATGAGACCAACTTGAGATTTTCTTTTTATATTTATCGTCAAGATGTTGCTTTTATATTATACGCGTATGTATACACATCGAAGGAAAATAAGCAAGCACGATCGAAAGGAGACAATATCGTTATCCTTCGCCGATGTACTTAATACGTTTGAGTCTTCCTTATATTGAAAAGCCATGAGATATATACGGAGAGTGAATATGAATTTGAGCGCTGTGGAATAATCAAGGGATTCTGCCAATAGATTCGCATTGGCAAATGCGGCTTTCATTCAGCGGCGATGGGGAGAGGAATGAAAACGCGCCTAAGGATATAAATGAATTTTGGTATATCGTCAATCCCTTCAAAGTGCGTGTACCGACGAAAACGACTACGACGACGATTTGATTGATTTTCCTTGAGGGGTTTATCGGCTCGATATTTATTTTATTAGATGAATCGTTTGAAGAATAATTTGTGTAAAATGGTAGACAGTAGGAGGGGGTATAGAGAGCATAGTGAGAAAAGTTTGTTTACTGTATTTTGTTTACATGAACGCTGTGTTTAAACAATGTTGAGATGTTAAGGATTTTGAGTGAAGGTTTATGATTCTGCCTTTTCTTTCCGCTTGATTTCAATTGGAATGCGAGTGAATCATGACTGAAATCTGTATTTTTTCATACAAGTTTCGAGTTTAAACTGATATGAACCTACATACTATGCAGGTTAGTCCCGAAGGGAATTAGGAGTCTTCCTGTCAATAGATCGTATTGATCAAAATTTAAAGATGTCTAGTGTTTACATATATGCATCTATCTATCATCCTATCACTCCCATAAGACCACAATTTGAAACACTGGTGTGCAACCTTTTATTTTCATGGCGTCGCAGTGGTTGAAAAGAGGTTCGGGTTCGTATTTTCAACCACTGCGACGCCATGAAAATAAAATAGGATGATAGATAGATGCATATATGTAAACACTAGACATCTTTAAATTTTGATCAATACGATCTATTGACAGGAAGACTCTTAATTCCCTTCGGGACTAACCTGCATAGTATGTAGGTTCATATCAGTTTAAACTCGAAACTTGTATGAAAAAATACCCGAATACTGTCAGTGACGCTAATCTGCCGTTTTTACCATATGATGTAACACTTTCACATAAGGACAGTATTTGAGCGAATGATAGGCTAAGTATTTTGTTAAGGTAGCGACAGTTTTAACCATTGAAATTTATGCAGTGCAAAATGTTACCATTTGGTTCTTGAAATACAAAAGGGCGGGAATTGCGTAAAAAATGAAGTCCGATTTGCATTATACGAATGCGTGTCTTTCTCTCTATCCCCCAAAAAAAGATTGAACAAAGCTGTCCCGCATTGCAACGTCAGCTTTTATTGGAAGCTGATGCTTAGATTAGATTGGAAGAGGGGAG
The DNA here is from genome assembly GCA_949715475.1 of Microchrysa polita. Classification (NCBI taxonomy): domain Eukaryota; kingdom Metazoa; phylum Arthropoda; class Insecta; order Diptera; family Stratiomyidae; genus Microchrysa; species Microchrysa polita. The sequence goes on along the minus strand of OX454415.1, from coordinate 134,194,035 downwards.
AGCTTAGGCTGACATAGTCACTGCCACCGGTAGTCTATTGTACCATTGCCCTAACTAAATGTTAGGTAAACTCAACTATCCTGCTTCTTTCGATAAATCCATTTAGCTTGCCTATGCTAAGAAATGCAATATCCTCTTCTAAAGGAAACGGAATGCCGAAACATTCCAGACGGCGCGGCGCATAGCCAGCCTCGCACATTAACATCAACAATGAATATGCGACACAGTCTCATCATTAAGCCGGGCCCCAGACCGACCGGAGTGTGGCACACACCGCGCAAAAGACCGGTTCCAAGAATGATACCTTGGAGTCGCCCAACGACACTGCTCCACTGCTGCTCTCACGATTTTTCGTATCAATCTTTTGTGCGGTGTTTGCCACACTCCGGTCGGTGTGGGGCCGGCTTTAGTCTTACAAAAACGACAGCTTGCATCGGTGACAAGCGCATGGTTTCAAAGAGCCATTTAACCGGCAGTTTCCCGTGAGGAGCCTGCAAATAACCCTCACCCTGCATCTTTTCAGGTTCATTAGACTTAGCGTACGTTTGCGTGAGTAGTATAGGCGACAACATGCTTGAAGAAGAGTTTTCCAGTGTGAGATGGCTTTCGCTCTCTCTCACTCACTTATCTCATTTCTGCATGTACATAGTGAAATCCCACAATCGATTTTGGACCAAAGAAGGGGCCTGTCTGACGCTCTTCTTGCTATCTCGTTTGTCTGTGGTTCCCGAGTGCCCGGGTACTCAGAAAAGTTCATGTTAAAGGAGCCTATCTGTTGAAGGTTCTCTTGACATACCTACACGAGTTTTGCCTTGATAGTACAGCTCGTGAGCGGTTGAATATGTGGATATGGTAGATTAAACAGAGCCTCCAGGATGGCTATGGGGCTGGAGGTGGAAGTCCCTAGGACAGCTAGATAGGCCAACTTCTGAATTTTATCTGGATTCAGACTGTCTGTGGTTTCTCCCGCGCAAACCCATAATACCTTAATTGCTTTCTCTCAGATCACACTGATGTGTTCTTTCTTACCAAAGTAATTTCTTGTCAAGAGTGACCCTCAGATACTTACAGTATCTGTCATAGTAAGTTCTAAGTTGTATAATGAGGGACCCTAGGCATCCCCTTTCTACTGAATGGTATCACTGCAGCTTGAGTTGGATTAACGCTCTACTCCTGCACTATTTGCAGAACATCAGGCACGACTTCTTCAAATTTACCTTTTAACCGTGATTTATCGGTGATTACATTACTATACAAACTACAGCGATATAGCGCTTCAACGAAACCACCTCCGTCGGATAGGCTTATTTGGTACCAAGATATATTTGCCGTTTTCCGACTTTCAGAAAAAAACGATACCAAAAACTCGAAAATACACCGGAATAACCTGGTCCTAGAAAACATGCCAAAACGGCATCATCATCTACAACTACAAAATAAAAATGTGTAACAATTGTAACATTCGTCGAGGATTGCCCTGGGGTTCACGACCTCATGAGCTTTAGCTATACATCCACACTTCCTGAGTAGGAAGTGTGGAATTCTAAGCTGCGAAACTACAAACAAATTATTTCGTAACTCCTGAAATGAAGTGGAAAGAATAAAACGAGTCGATACTGAGTGCCACCGGCAGACTACCGTGAAGTGCACGGCTATTTATTTGGTTTTCTATCACACATACATACACGTACATAACATATCCAAGTATAATGCCTTGTCCTATTGCTGATGTGACACTTCAAAAAGTAGGAACACCTGCTACTTAGTCCAGGAGCAATTAGGAATGCCCTTTCGCAATCGTCGAACCCATCTTCTTATTCTTCTTGGTCAGGTTTGTCAACGGTTCGACTATAGGCAGACGAAATCCGGAATGAATCGTCTATACTAGTGGTCGGCAAACTTATCAGCCGAAAGAGCCAAATTTAGGACTGAACCGATTAGTATTTATTTAAAGAGCCAAATGTTTTGGTTTTTCAAAGCTGCCGAGGGTTCAGAAAAGAAAAGAGCTTCAAGATGAACTCATAGAAGACGAGCATAATATGTAAGTTTGAATTTGACAATTTTCAGAACCTTCTAATTTATGATTATCATCGCATGTACCAAGTAAAATAGAGGCAAGTTAGTGGTCGTTATGAACTTTCTATACAAATGCTGCGGTTTATGTCGGTTCAGCGTTTGTTAAAATGTAGAATATAAATTTGAGAGGAGTTTCATTGGAAAATCGGTAACATTCACGACTAACTCTCGTATATTTATTTTGGAAAAAAAAATCTAAAGAACATCTTCGTTTGGCAGGACAACGCTATTATAAAAGCAGAACCGAAAGACGGAAAACCAAAAATACGTATAGAACAGAGAATTGACTGAGTAATTTTTGCGTATCAAAATATAGGAATACCCACAGATATTAATCGTTAGCCAACACAAAATAATTTTTGGGAGAGAGATATATCAGAGGATGAATTTATTTACACCCTCACTCCTACCAGCCTCCGGAATATGTAGAATGTCAATGGCGTTTCCATCAGGACTATCTAGTGTTTGCTCTGCTCCTTATTTCTAATTTTGCTAAGCGATTGATGACAATCACTTCTATTTGGTTGTATTGTCCAACACAAATTTTGGCAAGAAAAAAACGTGGAAGACGTAGGACACCAGACTTGAAATTAGGCAACACAAAAAAATCGAATGTGAAATGAAATTTGAAATTTGTTCGTCATTTGCTGCAATGTCCACTCAAAATTCAAAAACAGAACAAAGCAAGATAAAAGCAGGATATTCAGTGTGTTGGCAGGACGGCAGGCATGAGTCGAAAAAGCAGCAGTCCGGCCAAAAATAGGACGGATACGACAATTTATGATCCATGAATGCTCAGAAAAGGAGATTTGGGCATTCGGTGTGTCAAATTGACATTTTTAGCATAGTTCCATATAATCAAATAAATTTTGAAATTAAACGGTTTTACATTTTTGGTCGCAGAAGTTGCATTTTTCTTGTTCTCTATGTATTTTGGGGTGGTGATCACGAATCCTTGTCTTCCCGCCAACATTTCGTTTGGAAAAAGGGTCAAAATCGCTTAAAACGTCAAAAAAAATTACTATCAATTGCAGCGATACCGCTTAACACATTTTGAAGATTTATGTCGGGTCGGACCCGGGATTTTAATGTAGCGGAATTTTGTAATGATGGGATTTTTATGTGGGATTATGAACAGGCTGGATTTTGTTTTTCGGGATTATGTAGGTATACAGTTCATAGGTTTTCACAGAAATGTACAGTTTAAGAATTAAAAGCCATTAGAACGGAAAACTCCGTTGGGATTTTTTGTTATTGTGGCCCTGTTCCGCAACGAAATTTTGTTGGAAAGCTGTGAATTTGTGCTCAACGCCCCAAAAAAACATAACAAATAAAAAAAAATTCTCCAACACATTTTGCACTTTCAAATCACGTACCTAATGACTACACACGTTCGAAATTTTATAGTGAATTCCAAATTCCTTCGTTTTTCTTTGCGGGCGGGACGCTCCCGCGTCCCTTAATGACACACTAAAATGTTATGTTATTCGAGGACTCACTCATTTATGATGATACGGAATTTAATTAATTTTGAAGACTAACTGTGACACAATAAGCAAAAAATCGCGAATTTTTTTTTTTTTTTTTAGAAATTTTGACGTTTAAAAAAAGTGTTCTGGTTTCAATTTGCTTCGATCCATTGAAGAGCCGCACCCGAATAAGCCAAAGAGCCGCATGTGACTTGCTAGCCGCACTTTGCCTTGCCGACCACTTGTACCCTTCACAGACTTGTACCCATGACAGTATCGTGCGTCTTTATCGCCTACTCCTCGACCTTTGCTATCCACGTTCAGCCCGTACTGATTCGCCATATACACGAAATTTTGAGCAAAACCAAACCTCGCATTTGTTCCGTGAGACCCTCAGGCCAGCCTTCCTCGTCCGTTTGAAGACCTTCTGGAGCGGAAATTTAAAACGTATTTTTTTCTTAAGATATGGATAAATATTTGAGAAAAACAAAATGTATAAAATATCCTTCGAATATGCAAAAATACAAAATATAAATATATATTGTGAAACGGTGCGAAATCCAACCGACCAAATTCCCCCCGTTCAAAGCATACCTGCAGTTTGTCCAATTAAGTAAACTGCAGAAGACTTTGATAAAGGAAAATTGAATTACTTATTGTCAGATTTGGACGAGATGGATTTTTATCGGATGGATTTCGACCATAATCAGATTTTGAGTGGTGGATTTTTAGAATATGTGAATTTGACCCCTTCCTTACCAAAAAGAAACATTTGTAATAAAAGTATGTACAAGTCATATACGAAAATAGACTCTCGTGTTATTGCAAAAAGAGGTCTAGTACGAAATCCACCAAATTAATATCCACCTAATTAAAAAAACCCTCAAATCCTTTTGATAAACTATCTAAACTATCTATATCTAATCTTTAGGAGTGATTTTGATTCCTGGATCGGACCATACCAATAGAGTTTAAATTTGATAAATGGTATAGGATTCTCCCTATCCACTATTCGCCCATAAAACATTCCAACCCTCAGAAACTAATCCTTTTGTTTTTCATGACAGCTGTAAGCACACATTCCACTCTACATACTTCCAAACTGAAGCCTACATGAGTTTCGTATTTATTTTTTTTCCTGAAATCGACAATCGATCATTGACTGCCACAACACATTTCATTCATTCCCTATATCCCATTCAATTCCGCGTCTTTTATATGTTCGCGTCACAAACAACCATCGAATATGTCATTTATCATAAAAATTCCACGACATTTCACGTATGTGTATTATTATTCGCCGACATTCTGAATATTACCAATTATACTATATGGACGGATGGCATGGCAAGGCAATGACTATGGTCGTAGTTTTTGACGACGACAACGATGACTTCGATAACATGCAACAGCACAATATCCGCGCGCAACACACTTAATCAAGCCTCGATTACAATAGATCGAATCTGTACAATATTTTGAATGAAGAATCGTCAACAATCCTATTGTGTTTTTGGGGGATCCGTGTGGGGCGCGATGATAGTGCGGTGGGTGATTTTGCTGACACACAGAGAAAAAAGGGAAAGAAAGAAGGAAAATGATTTGCTGTATTGTTGATTGGGCATTATTGTCATAGTGGTTGGAAATTTGTTCCATTAAAATTTTGATTTGTTTGTAAAAAGCTGAGGTTAGACCTTGCTGATTGGAGAAAGTGAGATTTGTAAGGAAACTTTGTGTCATCTATCATCATCATCAGTATTGAAAGGTGCAGAGATCAATTCGAATGACAGGTGTGATGACCTACTGATGAAATTTGATTGATTTCGTATAATCGCTGTGTAAATGTGAGATGTATAAATTGTTGAATTTTTTTTTACTCTTGCAAGAAAGCCCATTGGGAAAGTAACTCCTTAAAAATCAAAGAACGAACTACGGTTATTAATTTGATTCTATCTACTTATTATGCAACTCCAAACCACTGCTTCTCTCAACTTTACCGACAATAAACTTGCAACATTTACTGTTCATTTCCATTTGGTAAATGACAATATCATTCAAGCAACATGTGTGTGCTTTCCGACATTATTCTCATTTTTGCCACCGGCACACAATAGAATTTCTTTTCTCATATAGTGCCGTACATTCTCATGGGAATTGACTACACATACAAATACATACATTTACACTGCCTGTCATGACTATAGCCCCATTAAACAAAATAATCCTTGGAAGTTGAAAGACAATACAGTAATTCCACATACTATAAACTAAAGGGATATTGAAAAGACAAATAATATCACAAGAATTTTCCTTTTATTTCAAACCGTTATTCTTCTATAAAGGAAAATCTGAAATTCCAGTCTTTCATAACTATAGCCGCACTTGGAATTAGTATGGCATAAACTGATTAAAAAGGGGAAATTTAAGAAGTAAATAACCGAAAAAATCTTTTTTAATTAAAATTGACTCTTAGACATTATATTATTTATTTTTCAATAAATAATTATAACGGTTTTTCGTGTTTTTTTGCTTATTGACCTCTCAGTAACGATATCCGTTTCTTTTGCATAGTAAACTCTTCCAAATTGTGTTTTTGTTTATGAATTTTACGTAATAATGTTTCTCAAAAATTTTCTGTTTTCTGTCTACTTTAGATAAAGGATGTTAGGCCACCTTCGTAACATTTCTTACATTTGAAGCTCCTTGAAGTGTAATGATTGGTGGGAGATGATGTAACCTCTTGCTACAACATCCGTTATGTGCAACGTCTTCTGTATTAAAACGAAAACAGTTTATGATCAGGATATCCAGAGAAGTTTTTACTCTATTAGAAGTGGTTACATCAACTTTTAAATACATAAACAAACCAGCTTAACACTATTAAGGAACTCTGTCTAAAATTTGTATTGAGATCTATGAAAATCCAGCAAGTGCTCATTAAAATTATTGGCCAGGATAGTCTACCAATAAAACACTTGATTTCGTTACTTTCAGCATAGGAAATATTTTGTAGGATTGTCCTGATAATAAACTGCTTCAATTTTATACAGAAGATAGGACACATAACGGATTTTGAGGTAAGAGATTGCATCATCCCTCACCAGTCGTAGTAGTTAAAGTTGGTTCCAATATTACAACTGTTAGGAAGGGGGCCTCCAATTGATCGAAATTAGACAGGGAACCTTGGAGAAACATTATTACGTAAAATTATAAAAAAAACACGATTTCAGAGAGTTTTTTTTATGAAAAAGCAGCGATTTATCGATGCTAAGAAATTAATAAGCAAAAAACTCGAAAAAACTTTTAAAATGATTTCGTGAAAAATAAACAAAACAATCCCTCAGGGTCTATTTTATTCGAAAAGGATCTATCCCGTTATTAATTTCCTCAATTTCCGCTTTTGAATCAGTTTATGCCATAATAATTCCAAGTGCGGCTATAGTTATGACGGACCGAAAGTTTAGTTTTTCCTTTATAGTGAAATAACGGTTTGGAATAAAAGGAAACATTTTGTGAAATTATTTGTCTTTTAAATATCCCTTTTGTTTATAGTATATGGAATAACTGTGCTCTCTTTAAATTTCTAAGGATCAGACTGTCTTGTGGTGCGGCTATTGTTGTGACAGGCAGTGTATGTACCTACTAGTATAGTAGTCTCTCTTACGACTGGCTGGCACTCAAGTCTGCACTTTTTTTTTGTTTAGTACACAGGGAATGTCTTCACATCATATAACGATTTCCTAATATCTTCCTCAAGCATCGTCAATTCGCGTGACGAATCGATTTCAAGTGTGATTGATAGAAGTCCCAAACGTATAGGACTCAGATTATGTCGTCTAGTTTCGATTCGTCTATGACAGAACTAGGAAGACAAACAATAAAAAGTGGAAAAAGGTAGTTTTTTTTTTTGGGGGGATGTCGGATTGATAGAATTTTGTTGATTTTTTTTCTATAGAAGAAATTGGAGCCTTTACGCTGTCTTATTAGTGGGAATATTAGCAAACTAATCTTAGTATTAGTGAAAACTATGTAGCAGAGCCATCTCTTAGGCTTGTTCATTATTCTTAAGTATACATATACATACATACTACAATTTGATTTAATGATACACACGATTTATTATAATATTCAACCCGCGCTGTCCGAATAGTTCAGGTTTCTACACATACTGACGCGATTCGAGTTTTATTCCTGAGTTAGGTACAGTTGTGGATGCTTCGATGCCAAGACTAGAATGATGAATGCTGCTTGCTGCTGCTTTCTCGTTTTCTGGCTCGCTTTTTATACCGTACTAGCCTGTTCGTGCTGTACGGTGCGTGCTAGCGGGACGTTGCATGCGGTGGCGGTGATGTTAATGTTATTGGGACGCTGGTAGCCATAGCTGATTTGGTAAAAATTGATGGTGTGTTGGGAGCTTTGTTACAATTGCAGTTAATTGCTGCCTACCTCACAAACAAATTTTCTCACTAAAAATTACTTTTAAGCAAAATAATTTCGCCGGTTGTCAATTGAAATTTCTGAAAACGTACGGCGAAAATATTTCGTTTTTCGCACTTTAAACGCATTGTTATAGGTAACGAAAATAACTTGGACCGAGAGGAAACAAATTACTCAAGAATAGTTTTTTTTAAATAGTCTATAATTATTTTCCCGGAAGGAAGACAACGAAACAATTGACAAAACCGTATATATTTGGATTGGATTTTTTCTGCGATGGATTTATCCAAAACTTGATATTTTTTTTCTGTGGCTGCAAAAAGAAATACTTATTCAAGATAACACTCGATAAATGTTCGACAATCCCCAATGAAATATCCGACAAAAATCCTTGCTTTTAGAATTTTCGGCAAAATCCGAAAATTCGCGCGATATGTATAAACATAAATGTACCTATATAATTGGTCCACGAGTACAACTCATTTCCAATTAAAACCCATTTCATTTTAACTTTCACTTTGGAAAAAATTAAATGGAAGCTCGCCGTAAGACCATAAAAAGTGCAAGTAACCTGGGTAGTCTATTCAAACAACATCATAAACTTCTTCGGAAAAAAATCATCTTCTCCGCAATTGCGATTAAAAGATACGCCAAAAATTAAAAGCGTATGCCCCATAAAAAGCTGAATTTTGTGTTTATCAAGAATTTACCGTCCCTCTTAACGAAATTACGCGGATACCTTCTTGCTCTATTCTACACAACTACCTTGGTGAGCCTAATCAAAATGGATTTTATTATTTCGACGTTAGCACACACGCACGATGCTTCCCGCACTCTGGATTTAACTACCCCCTTTTATATATATGACGGAGCAACATAATTTTTACGGTAGTAAAAATGAACGTAACAACATCATAATATTCGCGTTTTTATTACCCTCTTATCACTGACATTGCGCTGCTGCTGCTGACGGCAAAAAGAAAGCCTCTCCGCGATATGGTGGTGGTTTTCGTTTCGTGTCTTGGTTTTATTTTAGATTTTTTGCTGTTGTTCTGTTTTTCAGGTGATAATGTTTCGTCTTGCACGCTAGTCCATTCCATGATGTACCCTGCTAGCTAAAGTCGCGAGTAGAAGAAGCGCGAGCTGCCATTTCCATGCACAACATTATAAGTGTACAATGTCGAGGAGTTTAATAGGAACGTGAGGTCAAAATAAGTAGTATAATAAAGATTTTTGCTTTCATGCAAGTTTTATGAAGTGAGTTTTGAGGACTGCGCTTCTATGTATGGGATGTGCACAGCGAATACAACATATCGTATCTCTCGACACTCGCGTTGAAGAAGAAATTCTCCGAGTCTAGACATGGAATTTTAATATTTTTCTGAAGGAATGTTTCATGTGTGGTATGTATTTCGTATTGGAATGGTTGAAGAATTGTCTACAGAGGAGGGACAACACAATTGAAGTTACCGGGAAAATTTGATGACGGTTTTATAGCCATCACACGCATAGTATTTGAGGAATTCGATAAAGAATGGACTGGGAAAATCATGAGAATTTCTTCGTGCAATTGATCACTGTCAAAGTGGAAGAAAAAAACTAGTGGTCAATTATCGTGGAATCAATAAATCTTTTAGAATCCACAGAATTCGATGAATTATGTGCCTATTCAGTTTCCCATCGGCCATTATGACGAGTATGTGACTTGAATGTATCACACTCAAAAGGATATCCTCGGTAATTAAGAACAATTCGGTACGTCAAACGACCTAATAGACATTGAAAAGTCTAAGAGCACATCAGTATGATTGGAATTGATCACACGTCCATTTCGCTATATCTACACTCTCTCGTCACTTAATGGAATGACACTTTCCATGCGGATGGCTATATGGAGCGAGGTCATAAATTTGCCATAAAAAGTGTGCGTCCTTGCCGGTGAGTAAATGAAAAGTTCATTTTCAAATATAGCCCGCGCCAACATCAACAGTCACATCGTCTATCGGTTGTGGCGGCAGCAACAGCAGTATGAATATAGCACATCCAGCTATGGCAATCAATAAACCACATGACATAAGTGTCGTTCTAATTGAACACAAAGCTGTTTTACGTTCAGGTTGTGCCTCCTTCATTGCCTGTAGGATATTTATGGCAAACATGAGGATAGAATACAAAGTTTGCAGATGTGAGGACGTAGCCCGTCTATACATGAATTGTCAATTTGGTGATGTTTATGAGATTTGATGGTATATTTTTGATTTAGATCTGAATTTCGGTTGCCAATGCATACGAGATACTATAACAGTCTTTTGACGTGCATCCTACTTATTAGAAAGGGAAATAATTATGAATACTGTCATGGGCGTAAAATATGTAACGAAAATAGCAGAAAATGTGACATACTCGTAAATTATGTCCTAGCTATCACCGTTTAAAAGCTTTAAAAAGTCACCCTTAAAAAGATACCACAAAAGGTGAAAATTTTGACGTCCTTAGCTGCAATAATAACCGTGATAATCGCATTTTCATGTGTTCAATTCGAGTTTTCGGAAATTTCGCCATTTTATGTATTTAAGTCAAAATCTCGTATTTTTATGTTTTCAAAAATTCAATAGAAAATATTTGAGTACCTACTTCGCATTTTTTTGTTTTCAAATCTAAATTTTCAAAAATTTCGCATTTTATGTTTTCAAATCGAAATTTTTGAAAATCTGAGTTTTGAGAATCGATGTAGAAATTTTTAAATTGTGCAAATAGTCCCAAATCCCATTTTTTCGTCCACTCTGAACATATTATATAGTCAAACCTCTCTAGGTCGAAACCTTCTTAAGCTCCTTAAGCTGCTCTAGCTTCCACTCCGTATATATTATGTCGTTGACGGCAGCGCTACCACTGCACACTTACTTAGAAACTACGACATGCCGTTTTTTTTATACCCGTCAATATGTGAAAGGGTATATTAACTTTTTCATTAAGTTTGCAACGCACGGAAGTAATCACCTTCGACTATGAAAAGTAAATACATATATTATTGTTCAGTGTGACGCGTGAAACCGATTGAGCGATGTCCGTCTGTCTGTCCGTCTGCTTCAGTACAAACTAGTCCCTTAGTTTTGAAGCTATCGGCTTGAAATTTGGTATAGAAATTTATTTTTAGTGTACGATGTATATACATATGTCGGAACGAATGGAATCGGACCATGGCGTCATCGAGCTGCCATAGAAACGCAAAATCCAACATTAGGTTCTTCTAAGAAAAACTTTTTTCTTTATAAACCAATCTTAACCAAACTTCATCCAAGTGTTGTCCTAGTAAAGCCTCAAAACATATCCAGGAACGGATGGAATCGGAACACTACGTCATAGGGCTGTCATACAAACCGACCGCTGAAAATTAGGTTCTTTTAAGAAAATCTTCTCTCTTTTAAAACCAATCTTCTCCCAAATGTGTTCCTAGCATGTATAGCCTCAAAACATAGTTAGGAATAGATGATATCGGAACACTACGTCATAGCGCTCATACAAACCAAACTCTGAAAATTGGGTTCTTCTGAAAAAAATTGTTTCTTTTAACCAAACTTCACCCAAGTGTGTCCCTAATAAAGCCGCAAAATATATCTAGGAACGGATGAAAATTAAATTTTTATAAGAAAAACTTTTTCTCTTTCAAACCAATTTTAATCAGACTTCACGTCATAGGGTTGTGGTAGAAATTATTAATAAAAAAAGCTTAGGTTTCATTCAAGTGGGGTATTCAAATTTCGGTCGCGCTCGAAATTAGCCTAGGTTTCGTTAAATTACGCTGGCCGTAAAGTCGCTGATTCCGAATGATGTGGCGAACGCCTTAGCTTTCTCTTTGACCAAGGGCCTTCCAAAGGCTTTTTTATATCTGCACTGACTGAGTCACGTAGGCAATCCTCAAGATGCGGAAATTCGCCTTTTTTTTGCAAGAAAACTTTTTTCTTGGCGAGTTTCAGAAAAAAGTGGTTTGGAAAGCTAAGTTGAACTGCTATAGTGTTACTTAAAAAAGGGGGCAAGTCGAACGACGGCAAACCGAGTAGTAGTCCGTAATTGTGAAGGAAAAGAAGTGTGAGGAACTTATCGGGATGAATCTTTTTCCCTCCTAGCCTGCCACAACTCTAACGTATTTCTCTTTATTTTTCGATATGTTGGAGAGAGTGAATGGAAGGATTACGAATTAAGTCGCCGCACAGTGGGGCGAAATCAATGGTTTTTCGGACATCGCATATTTGCGAAGATTGTTGTTGTACCATTACCATTTAAGGAGCTACTGAACTGTGCTGAATCGAAAAATGAACTCAATTTTCAAATATGTCCACATATAGCGGTTTCAAGGATGATTTTACCAACCCCATAGTATAGAATAATGTACCGTTTCTCCTTTTCGATGATACAAATGATATTAATAGATATTACGGCTTACTTACGTGAAAATATTATATGGACATAAAACTCTCTCATTTACCGTTACAAAACTGCACCATTATTTATGAAATCTTTAGGAAAGCTAGAGTTACCAAACAAAACCTAAAGTTATTCCGTCTTGCTTTGTCCAATCCAGTATTTGGTTTGAGGTCCTAAAAATATATACACTTGATGTAATTTGACTGCTCCTCCGTTATTTATTTATTATTAATTCAAACTTCGAAAAATTACAAAATTTATGCGACATAGAAAATAATCATAATGGTTCTTGCGGATAAATCTGAATAATTCACAAAATTTGATCTATTATCAAAGCTTTTCAGAAGCTTATGTTTTAACAAATTATCAAAAATATGCAAACACCGAAACAAACGACTTTCCCCCGAATTACGAGCACCTAAGACAATTTTTCTGGTAAGGTAAGATCTTTTATAGGGCAGGTGGTGGAATCTTTGATTTGATGGAATCTGTATTTAGTCCTGTTGAAGGATATTCGATTAAAAACTTGTTAGAATAACTTGAGCGAATTAGCTTAATTTAGCCAAAAGTTATGATTAATTTGATATGTTTTCTACATACAATTTCATACAATTTGTAGGGAAGGTGCGGGACCTGTTAGTCCGATTTGCCCCATTTGCAGAATCAGATGAGCTTATAACATTGCTAATATGTAAACACAATTTAAAGTCCAAGGCTACATCAGAGTGAAAGTTATTATGCAAAAAGGTAAACATGAAAAACAAAGGTTAGTAGATAATAATTGCTACTGTAGCCGAGGTCGCAAGGTGGTCGGAGCCCAACTCTGGGTTTTTATTTACTCCATTAATTGCTGAATAATATGGCTATATCCAATTCCCGGTCAACTACGGCCATTTTTTGTTTTTGATGAAATGACAAACATATCCAGGTTTTTGACTGGTATCTTTAAAATTTGCCGTTATGATCCTTGTTTGAGACGCAAATTCCATAACAAGGCCTTCCTATCCAAAGGCCTAACGTGAAAAGTATATTTATGTACCATTGTATTAATTAAGGTGGTTGGTACGGATATTTCAAATTTTGGTGATATATGCTAAAAATGCATCTTATTGATCAAACCTGTCTGTACAACCAATATCGTTACAATTAGAATTTTTTTACCAATGGTTTTCGATTGCTTTAAAGTGTTTGTTTATTTGCCTATGTCCGAATTTTTGTTCTAGTCGTTCTAGGTTTCAATTTATAGATTGACTTGCATAATCGATTTCAAATTTTAGAACGTTGCAAAAATCTTGGAGTTATCAAGCACTGAAGTCAACTCATTTAAAAGTATAAAACAATGGAAAAATTACTGTCGTTTGTATCTATGGAGAGAGAGTTCTGGATAAAAAAAAAAATGGTCGAATATTTCAATTTATCTAATTTGTAATTATCGAGAAAAGACTGTATATTGCTGACGATTGCGGCTGCTGTATATGCATTTCCAGCCTTAGAATATTGTAGTGTAGTAATCCTCATTTTCATTTTTAATAACTTTTATTGTTTTGCTTTTTAATTTATTTAACCTTCAACCAACAGGTTCAAATCAATTAAAAACAACTTAGCACTTTCGATTTCCAAATTGCTACACATTCACACCATTACCCACTGTAGCAAGCACCAAGCAATGAGAAAAAGCCGCACAGCTGTCATTAGATTTTATGCGACATTTTTATTACTTAAGCGTGCAATTGACTAACGCTTAACGTCTAATCCCATTGAAAATTCGTTCTAGTCATAAACCGGCTGACTCTACGAGTATGTAAAGAATCGACTAGTACGAGTCGAGTAATATACGACATACGACCTAAGAGCATAGCCAGCCCCAAGTCTATTGATTTTACAACCTGATGGCATGTGCAAAAGCAAAGGTTATTTTCTGCACTAAGACTCTTGGTCAAATACCCAATTGACACACTTCTTTGCATGGTAAATGCTTAACACTTGTAACAATAGTTTAGTAAAAGTTGTAAAAGCACGATGGCTATATGGTATGACTTTTGATTTTTATCGGATCGCCCATTGCGCTTGTAGGAAACTGAGAAAAAATATAAACGAAATTGAAAAGAGCATGCCGACAAGCGCAAATGAAAATTATGCTCTACACATTCATTCATCTTGTTGCGGCATTACGTGAACATAAATAGTCTTCAAGCGAACCATGTATCTGTGCAAATGGCAATTATTATTTTTGAATAAAGTACAAAAAAGCATTATGGTACCAAAGATAAGGCGACCAACCGTCCCGGATCCTGCGGGACAGTCCCGCATTTCACAAGTCTGTCCCGCATTGAAAATCGTCCCGAATTTGTCCCGCAAAATATCCAAAGTGTCCCGCAAGTCCCATATCAAGCCTTATGGATTACTGTTCATAGCACTATTAGTGAATGACCTTTTCTCAGGAAGCACTAATTACCATTGAGAATATTGAGCGCGCATTTACCTATCTACAAGTGTACATTTTTTTGAATTTACATTTAGTCCACGCATTACGTGACTTGACATTGACAAAAATGGTAGAGAAAATGTTTGGAAAATGTCGCTGATATGCGCAGCTTTTGCGTTAAGCATAAAGGGCAAAAATAACGCTTGAACTGTAAAAGCACTTGCTTTTCCTGCAGAAAGCCTACGGTGCACTGCACTGGTTTTGCTTGTATACATATAATCAAATGGTAACTCTCACACGAGGTGAATTTTTAGATATTAAAGACTCCGATACAGCGTGATAGGGGCATTACATATTAATACAAAAACGACAGTACGGCATGATTTCACATTGTACGACCGTAAAACAATCGTA
The DNA here is from genome assembly GCA_949715475.1 of Microchrysa polita. Classification (NCBI taxonomy): domain Eukaryota; kingdom Metazoa; phylum Arthropoda; class Insecta; order Diptera; family Stratiomyidae; genus Microchrysa; species Microchrysa polita. The sequence continues at coordinate 134,178,789 of OX454415.1, read as the reverse complement.
CGTACGATTTCCATGCTGTTGGTTGTTGTAAAGTTTGATCATTCGGTCGTTTTCGTAGTCGTAACCATTGCATGGTTCAATTTGATTCACTCGTTTGAAGCCAATTTTCGGTGCCGCTTGGATCAAATTTTCGAGGTTTTGCTAGAATGAATGCCATTGAGTTCCATATTAGAAAGTGTTGGATTTTATTGATTCTTTAGTGTTGTTTTGCCGCATTTTCTCAAGGATAAGGCTTATACCGAGGAACCTAAATCTCTGAAACAAATATACGGTGATGTCATTTTCATACTTTTTCCCAACATTTTGACGTCCATTTTCCGGTGGTACGTTCAGGGCCGGATTTAGTCTCTATGGTGCCCCTGGGCAGTAACGAATCTACCGCCCTCCGCCACTGGTTCAGCTTGAAGGTAGTAGTTGTCACCTACACAAAGGAAATGTAGGCAAAACGTTAGCGGGCGTATGTAAAAATGGAAATTTTCGTATTTTTTACCAGTAAGCGTATTTCGTTTGCTTGAAAATTTTTTATGTTGCTTCGCAGGGGAGGAATCCAGGTGTTCCGTGCACCTACCAAAATTGTTTTAGGAATGATTGAAACTCCAATAATAACATAGAAAACTGTACAATTCTTATTACATTCGGCTTTTCACTTTCTTTAGTAATGCGTTCATGTTTTCTCAATACCTTTTCAATTTCTGAGTTTTTTTTTCATTGTCGATCGTTTGGGAAATACTTTGTGAAATACCCAACAAATAAAATTTCCCTAATTTAGCATCATATTTAACCAAGAAAGCGTTATACCGAAAAAACCCAAAATTAAGAAATCTTACGGCAAATTTTGGACATATTTACCTTGACCTAATTTGTTTTCGGTGACAAAGATAACGAAAACGAATTGAGAGAGCTTACTGATTTTTGGTTTTTTTTTTTCAAGTCTGGGGCAATTTTAGAGGCTTGAAAACAGGAGCTGGCGGCCAAGTACTCCCGTATCTAAAACATTTATTGTGGCTTCAGACATAATGTTTAAAGTGAAGCCAATGCCTTAAACAAAGATGATTTATACTCCTACTCTAACTGAACTAAAGGCCTCTACGCCATTCAGAGTGAAATGAGGGAATGCTTCAAGTAAGTTTTGCATAGTCCCAATTTATGAAGACGGAATCACATTAAAATTTGAGTTAAGGTTGCGATTAGCTGCTTTGGATTTAGTCCAGTACAATTGGTTCAAAATAGCCCCAAACCTAAACATCCAAAAAGAAAAGAAATTTTTGATGCCAAATTGTTGAATACACAGCCTAATATACGCAGTAAAAAGTTACACAAATTTGCGCCATGGGTTAAGGGGGGAGGGGGTGGCAAAGGGGTGAAAATTCAGTTTCTTGCAAATATCTGGAAAACTATGAGTCTGACCTTAAAATGAGCTGAGGACAAAACAAACTACATAAAATTACCTTTGTAATGATATGTAACACTCTAGACATTTTCTCAGAAAATTATACCCTAGACCCAAAAGTATTATAGTGAATTTACATTTTTTGAGTTTTACGTTTCGCACTGTAACTCTTGATAGAATGGACCTACTGTCATAAGATCTTGTCCATATATTGATAACAAAATTTATTTGACTCGTACCAAAAATTGGAGTGCTCCGACCATTGACGCCCCCTCACTCTTCCTAACATTTTTCAAAAAGGCATGCCTGTAGCTTCTTTTTAAACTGAGCCAGACAGATAAGAACTAAGGGTACCCCCCATACAAAGTGAACGAAAATTCTAACAAATTTCACATTTTTTCACTTCTAAATTCTATCTAAAATGGAAAAATAAAATTTATCTCTTAGAACGTCATTATAATAGTTAATTGTAGTCTTCTGAATGTATGTTCAAAATTTTGCATCAAAGCGTACATTACAAGTATCAACAAATTGTGTTTGAAAGTCATTGGTACTAGTTCAAAGGCTAGTTCCGAATAATATCGAGTAACGTGTACTAGCAAACTTCAAATCCCCTTTTTTCGTACTTGTAGGGCACGCTCTGGTACAAACTTTTGAATATACATTAAGAAGACTACAATTAACTGTTATAATGACGTTCTAAGAAATAAATTTTATTTTTTCATTTTAAATAGAATTTAGAAGTGAAAAAATATGAATTTTTTTAGAATTTTGGTTGACTTTGTATGGGGGGTACCCTTAGTTTTGATCGGATGGTAATAATTTTTGGTAAGAAGCATAATGGGGCTTAGACTAGACACCTCACCAAATTTTATCTGCCTGGCTCGATTTGAAAAGAAGCTACAGGCATGCCTTTTTGAAAAATATTAGGAGGAGTGAGGGGGGTGTCAATGGTCGGAGCACTCCAATTTTTGGTACGAGTCAAATAAATTTTGTTATCAATATATGGACAAGATCTTATGACAGTAGGTCCATTCTATCAAGAGTTACAGTGCGAAACGTAAAACTCAAAAAATGTAAATTCACTATAATACTTTTGGGTCTAGGGTATAATTTTCTGAGAAAATGTCTAGAGTGTTACATATCATTACAAAGGTAATTTTATGTAGTTTGTTTTGTCCTCAGCTCATTTTAAGGTCAGACTCATAGTTTTCCAGATATTTGCAAGAAACTGAATTTTCACCCCTTTGCCACCCCCTCCCCCCTTAACCCATGGCGCAAATTTGTGTAACTTTTTACTGCGTATATTAGGCACTGTATTCAACAATTTGGCATCAAAAATTTCTTTTTTTTTTATGTTTGGGTTTTGAGCTATCTGTACTAGACTATAAGAGGGATATGTACATCCAACTAGAATAAATTAAAAAAGCAAACTATTTTCTACAATTATGTTTGAGTTTTCAAAATGCATCTTTCCCATAATTTCCCAATGAAAAAATTTGAGAATTTGCCGCCCCTCAAATTCTGCCGCCCCGGGCAGTAGCCCAGGATGCCCATATGGGAAATCCGGTCCTGGGTACGTTCTGGCTTGTAGTAGATATTTTGGTCAAAGCCTTTCTCGCTAGAGTTCTCTGTAGGGTAGCTTTGGAGGGGACGTCTTTTTAAGACTGGCTGAATTTCGATAGCTTAAAGGCCGAAATTTCGAGAGTCCTTGTAACCTGTCCTGGGGCTGTGTATCTTTCGTGGGAACCCACGGTCCCATGAAAGCAAAACTATTTTACATATAAAAAAAAAAGGAAGATATGGCTCTAAAAGGGGCAAAAATCTACCCTTAATTGGATACATAAAAAATATAGCCTCTCATAACTACCGATATTATGTGTAGGTATTGTACAATATCTCAAAAATTACGATCACGTTTTTTTCCATGATACATATACCAAAACGTAAGTTTCCTAAAAAAAAGATGCGACAGAAATGCTCCCAACACTTCAGTTCAGATCTATGGAATTTGTGGGGCTCCCGTTAAAATATTAGCTCCGGGACTTAACATAATGAATATTAAATATACATGTTTGGAGGATTTTAGCTGTATGTCCCGCATTGGCTATTAAGAAAGTTGGTCGCCTTAACCTAAGACCCATAGTATGTATGTATGTAGATTTAATCTTTGATTTTATACCTGACCTAACATTATGCAGTCGTAGTGTATAGTCAAAAGATGTTTTGTCTCTACAGCGCGGCTCAAATTCTCATGAGGTGTGGCAATAGATATTATTCATTGTTCAAATGATTGCGATTTTTGTGTTCGTAGTCATCATAGATAATAGCAATCCTATGATGGAATAAGTGTACAGAGATGCATGTTCACAATTCTTGCTCATTATGTAACTCGTATTTAATCTTCCAGCTATAGTCGAAATTTTACCGATTCAAAAATACATTCCAGCATCTCATGTTTTTGTTTCCCATTCCACCATATGTTCCACCGCGCACACAAAAGTCTTCGTGATTCATGATCATTGCTCGCTCACACACAATACTTTTATACGCAATTATCAGTGAAATTGGCCGAGTAAAACTTATAGCAAATTAGGTGACTAAATAACAGTTCGCCCACTTCATTTGAGCGCACTTTTAAAACTCGCTTTGGATTTCTAAATACATATCTGTATGTATTTATGGTCAGGTGTTTGTCGAGCAAAAAAAAAAGCCAACATGTTAGTTTGTACAGAAAGAGAAAATTAAATAAAAACAGAAAAACACCGGCAGACAGATGGTCTCCAAACTGTACGAGAAAGAAAAATGCATGAAGTCATCATTATCCAATTTGGAGCCACACGCGAAGTGATCCAACTCTATGAGCTGTGGTCGTGTTACCGCACTTCACAACACATATGTTTAAAAGTCCAATTATTGTTTCTTGAAAAATATAATAAACAAAGTAGTCCAATAATATCGTATTTTCTTCAGGAAAAAAATACAGAAGTTTATTTCTCAATTTTGTTATATGTATTTTGGGGCGCTGATTCCGAATATCAACTTTGCACCCTAAAAAACGTGCCGCAACCTTTAAAAAAGGGGGGAAAGGGGGGCATTTTTTCGGTTTTTTGCGATTATTTCCAAAAGGGTAAAAGATACAGAAAAATGGTCTGAGAACGGAAAAAACTACATAAAATTATCTTTGCAATGATATATAACACATTAGAGTTTAATTGGATATTTCGGCGTTAGAATAGCACATAAATTAGAATATTTTCATTTTAGACCTTTTTTAAAAGCTCCATAACTTTTCAAAGAATGTTAGTTCAGCCGTAAAATTTTGTATAAGTATTCACAACAAGTTTAAGATAATTTTAACGTAAACATTGAGTCGCTCCGGTCAAGGACCCACAGTATCCCCCCATTTCAATTTTTCAAAACGGCATATCCATAACTCCCCCCAAAATTGGAGCAGAGTGCTAAATTTTGGTTTGTTGAAATTGGAGCTCATAGTGACCCCACCCACCAAAAATCAGCTCATTCGGATAAAAACTAAGGGTACCTCCCATACAAAGTGACCCATCAGGAATTTGTTCTACGTACGAGTAGGTACTACTCATTTTATAAACTGTAGAACAAAGTTGTCTTGGGTCACTTTGTATGGGAGGTACCGTTAGTTTTCATCCGAATGAGCTGATTTTTGGTGGGTGGGGTGACTATGACCTCCAATCGCAGCAAACCAAAATTTACCACTCTGCTCCAATTTTGGGGGGAGTTATGGACATGCCGTTTTGAAAAATTTAAATGGGGGGATAATGGGGGTCCTTGACCGGAGCGACTCAATGTTTACCTTAAAATGATCTTGAACTTATTATGAGTACTTATACAAAATTTAACGGCTGAACTAACATTCTTTCAAAAGTTATGGAGCTTTTAAAAAAGGTCTAAAATGAAAATATTCTAATTTATGTTCTATTCTAACGCCGAAATATTCAATTGAACTCTAATGTGTTATATATCATTGCAAAGATAATTTTATGTAGTTTTTTTCGTTCTCAGACCATTTTTCTGTATCTCTTACCGTTTTTGAAATAATCGCAAAAAACCGAAAAAATGCCCCCCTTTCCCCCCCTTTTTTAAAGGTTGCGGCACTTTTTTTAGGGTGCAAAGTTCATATTCGGAATCAGCGCCCCATAATACATAAAGGAACAGTGAGAAAAAAACTTCTGTATTTTTTTCACGGAATGGTACTAAATCGACACGATATTACTGAACTAAAGGGGGGTCGACACAAATTACTAGAGAGAGGTCATTCGTCATGTCACCTTTCCTTCGAATGAGGCGGACATTTCCAAATGTTTAGTGTGTCAGGAGAAAGCCTTTTACACCCTGGCGTGCTGTGATAAATATTACGTGTTATGTGCATGCTTGCTTACTAAGGGGCTGGTCTTTGGGGAGCATACCTATTACTTGCATATGTAATTTACCTCGACACGTCTATACCACAGGCTAATTAACATATTATAATTAGATTGAAAACATTCAAATCGATTAACATTTCATAGAATAGTGCACTGCGTGATTGAATGCCTCGTGCATGCACTCCGTACTATGAAAATGCATTCATCTACGGGCGTTGATTGCATGTTTTAATTATATGCTCCCTCAAACTAATATCTGTAGTGTGATGGGGTACTATTTGTTATGGTCTCGGTTTAAAAGCATTATGCTATAGCTAGAAAATGCACGCGCATCGATTAACTCGATACAATAATTTGCACTAGGTGGTTTTGCTATATTTTTACCCATTTTGCTTCGAATGAAAATCTCGTTCGTGCTCAAGATAGTGGAAAAAAAAAATCTAAAGATTTTCAAGATCCAGTGAATATTCAGTGCAAATCAGTATCAACATTATCGAGTGGAAATAAATCAGTTTTGTTAGGTACGGTACTCGTCTCGTATGTATGTATGTATGTATGTCGGTGGCGAAGGGTGTGTTTGTGTTGTTATAGCTATGATGAATGTGGGTTGTTTTCGAACCGCGTTCTTGTTCCAATGAAAGCGCTTGATACAATATTGCATTCAGGATCCTGTTTCATTGGATAAATATCAATTGAAAAAAAAAACATAGTAGCATCTAACTACATATTTTTATATGAAATACATAACAATTACACATTCTTGACTCAATTTTTGCAGCGGCTTCTCTGGCTTATAAAAAAAATTGATTGGGTATATAGCAATTAATTTTTGTCGCGCTTCTGCAAAGAACGGCACCAGTCAGCTAGTCTGGATAGAATGAATCTTTGGTCAAATTCTTGCGGATTTTTTTTTCGCTCCGATGATATCATTTTTAGTGCTCGAGAGGCATCACTGAAGCCATTGGGACGGCCGAACTTACGAGGAAATTCAGGATGCGGAGATCACGAAATTTAAATAATACTTCTAAAATTTCCTGCAGTTCCAAAATATGGGCTGCACTAACAAACAAATATTTAAAAATTTTAAAATGCGAAAATGGATCCTGGATCCCATTTCAATTTTCGCACTCCTATTTTCTTCGGGGGCGCCTGGTTCAGCAGACCTCCCAAGGGGGGACGAACAGAGAAAGATTGGGAACAACTGATCTAGACTATAAAAATAGTGGTACCATTGCGTAGTCGAAATTCTGAAAATAGATTTGCCTGTCAAAATTCGATAATCCGCGAAACTGGATATGGCTGGCGGATGATATCAATTCCTTTTTGCAGCCAATGAATTTTTCTTTGGCGTACACGACACCTTTCTAACTGGTTGTTTTTTTTTGGGAGATTTCATATGTTTTTGTAGTACTAGTATCACAAACATCATTTAAATCCATAGAAAACATGATGTTCACAACAGTGGACACTCCGTTCAATATTCAATGTCCATAACTTTCAATTTTCAAATTTCATTTTATCACTTTCAGCGTTCAATTTTTAATCAATTTTAATTTTCATTCTTCTCTTTTTAATTTTCAACTTTCAATTTTATTTTTTTATTTTTCAATTACGCAATGGGAAGGCATCATTTAGTTCCAGTGGTTCTCCAACTTATATTATCCACGGACCCCGCCATATCTCCAAGGGCTGGTCACGGACCCCAACAAAATATATATTATCCAGAGGCCCGATTCCACAGCAACGATTATGTTTTTGTAAGAAAAAAAGAAAAGGGGGGGGGGGGGAAATCGCAAATGACATGGTACTCAATGAAGTAATTGAACAAAACGTGACAATTTGGACTATCGGGAGCTATCAGTTGTTCATTTGTTGAATAAATTTTCCAGCAACATTCGCTGTTGCATGTTGGGCTAGTGAATTTTGGACTGGTATTGGTTAGGAAGCTTGCACTTGTGAGAGAAGACGCGATTCAATTCGAATCGTATAATTCAAAATAAAATTAATTCAATGTCCGCTGACCACAGAAGGTTCAAAAACATCTAAAATATGGTCAAAACTTTTAAACTCATTGAATTCTTGCGGAAATAAAATTCCACCTGTTGTTCTTGTTGTTATCTTAGAAAGGATATTGACTGCGTTCAGAAGGTTTCAAAGAGCATGATGCTCGTCGCGAATAACGAGCGATTTTTTGTCATAGTTAACCTAAAATAGATTCCAATTCGAACAAGGGGAAAATTCCCCCTCCAGTTAACTGCTAATTCACACCCAATGAACTGCGATCGGAATTTACCTAAATATGATCAGACATTTCGTGATCGATTGGGTTGCGAACGGAAATTTGGTCGATCCAGCCATTGTCACAGTATATTAAATATATTAAATAAAATTAATACAAATTAAATGTAAATTATAATAAATAATGCGACAATAGTCAGCAAACATTTTGTTATCGAAATTTTCCGTGGACCCCCTAGAAGTCCCAAGGACCCCCAAACTTTTTTCACATTGCCGCGGACCACCTAATTCCGCACGAACCACTGAAACTTCATTCAGTTCATCACTCCAAAATCAGGTTATTCGCTTAAGTCTGTCAGAAAAATAGCCGTTTCTTGCATATATGTAATGTATTCTTCCCGTCATTGCACCGATGAAATCTATGCCCTATATTTTTATATGCTGAATATGTTCGTAAAAATTTTTTTCCAAAAATTGTCTGGCAGGCTGTAGCCCTGTCATTCGGTATCCATGCTTCGTCCGGTAATCCTACACAGTAAAAAAAGACTGTGTAAAAATTCACCATGCTTGGATAAGTAACATTTTAACATTAGTTGGTGTTTTTTCATTGAAAAATATTATCCTCTATGTGGGGTTTAAGAAAGTCAATCACCAAGTGGTGTATTTGGAACATATAATTTCCAACTGGTGATTAATATAGAAATTCTAATTATTTTCCCAGATGAGCATTACCAAAAACACCAAAAATGCAATAGACGAACATGTTTGGTTTGGTATCAATAAATTATCCGATTGGGGTTTTTTAAACACCAATTGAGAATGTTCGCATTTCCATATTGACATTATATGATGGTTCTATGATATCAGTGCAAGTGTGCGCTCTGTAGCTCACTTGGTTGAGTTGCAATGCTAGTAATCTAGAGGTCCGGAGATCGAATCTCGGTGTGGTCAAAAATTTCAGTACATGTTATTTTAAATTAAAAAAAAAAAACTACAGCATTCTATAGGGTGGAGTGGAGTTCTTTTTTAATCCAAAAAATAAATTCAGAAACTCCCAATTACGGTTTTTTAAAAACACCAACCGGAAAACAATTAATGATTTTTTCGAATAAATCAAATATTTCCCTTCTGAGGTAATTATTATGCACCGATCTTTTGAAATAAAATAGACACCAGTCGAGGGCGGACTCCATGGAACACCGGATTGGGGTTTTATTAACACCACTTTTGTTACAGTGTACTGATTCGCGTCTCGTTTTTGTTCCTTTCGTATGTAAAAATGTTATGAAAAATGTATAACTTCATCGATTGTGAACGGCTGGGCCGATTTGGCTCAAATTTTTGTTTAGTTGTTCGGAATTGCCAGGAAAAGGCAAAAAACCCTCCGGAAAAGGCGAATAGTCTCAGAACCAAAAATAGCAACACAAAATTCGATTTGAAATAAAATATAATACCTTTTTTTACCAGTTTTTTAGAAAATTATGCGCTATATTAAACAAAAAATTAGAGTTTTTTTTGCTTTAGACCTTTTTAAAAGCACCATTTGAATGGTATCAGTTTGAAATTTTAATTTATTAACAGAATTCTGTTAACTCCAGCTGTCAAGTTGTTAAATTCAAATTATATTTTTTGAGCCTACAATTCCTTTAAATTGAATGTATTTTTTGATTTGAATGTACCTACGTTTATTTTTCTGAGTGTAGTAATTATTTAGGTCACTTTTTCCTAACAGGTGGACCGTGAGAACCACGAAAGTGTCGAAAGTATAAGAGTGGTCATCAAAAATTGGCAAAACTCGGTACTAAGTTACTCGATGATATGTTGCATTGTAGGTTATAGGTTTCTCTAAAGTCAACTTAGCGCGGTGTTTGCCGTACCACGCAAAAGAAAACCAGCGGAATCTAACGTTATCGTCCTTTGTGTGTGTGTGTTGTTCAGTGAATTTAATCCGCTGACGGTTCATTGACCTTTTGAGTGTGGTTCGACTGAGCGGTTGCGCGTAGTTCGTCCAAAATTTTTGTGTGTTTCGACAAAACATATGTTGAGTCTCCTTAAAACTATTTCAATACAAGGCGGTCACAGAGGAGGAATGTGGTGCTTTCTTCTGATGTTTCCAACCATTTTTGTCAAAAGTTGAACTACTCAAGAAAAAAAATCCCTAAATTAAAAGAATATAAACTAACTAAAGTCTACTGTGTTACCGTTAAAAAAAAATAAAAAAGGCTAAAACCTTGTAAAACAAAATCGCTAAATTCTCTTTATTAAAAAATATGGTGGTCCGTAGTGCTTCATGTTCAATCAAAGTGGTCGGCAGTCATTTGTGAGTTGGGAACTACTGAAGTAATTTTCGATACTAGGAATGTAACCACATTGAAAAAATATAAAATGTAGGTGTGCATTTTTTTTACAACTGTAAAAATAGGTGACTGAAATTTTATTGATATTTTTTTTCGTACCTGGCATAGTGTGCGCTATCATCCACATCCGGTTTGTCGTTGACTCATGGAATACCCTGTGTATACGACGCAATGGAACAGCGTCGCATCGCTCGACCTTGGCCAGTGGTGTTGCCATATGTGACCGGTTTTTACACTGAACCGAATTATAAAATGCTCCTATCATTTATCAAAAATGTCTGAGTGTTTAATTTAAAATAAATTTTAAATCTTCCAACATTTAACTAATCTGTATCCTTTTATTTATATATTTTCAGGTAAGCGCAACATCACAAATGTGTTACATTTTTAATTATTATTTACGGTAAGTATTTTCCTTCAAGATTCTTAATTATTTTCGAGCTAAATGTTTAATGCCGCTCTGGTTTTACATATTAGTATTATGATATCACAGGGTAGCGAGAATGTTCCGAGGTTTTTGTTAATCACTTAAAAAAATACTATTGTGTATTGAGTAGTTAGTACCCTTCAAAGCAGTTATGTGACGATAGTGCTACGAGAAAACGTGTAGGCGCGAATTAGAACTTCTAGCAAAAGGACCTTATCAAAATGTTGAATTTTCTATTTCGTTAAAACCGCATAGACATAGCATTGCGCAGGAATCAAATTGTAGCTTTTAGAAGTATATATTTCAAGTTTTAACCTCCGTCGCAAAATGTTGTTTCTTCATTTAACAAAAAAGGAAGCATTAATTTGAATTCACCTGTGTGAAAATTGCAGCGATTTCCACCTGTTTAGAAACACGATATATTGTCAGAACCAAGAATCTAGATTTTCATGGTTTTGAGGAAAAAAAAAAGATGTGAAGTTGCGATTTGCTCTGCAAAATCGAAATACTCATCTATTGTAAATCGGTAAAATATGCTGATTCAGACTTTTGCAGCAACACCAGTCTACATCATATTCGAAAAGAGAACAATACAAAATCCCCAATCATAAAATCCCCAAACGAGGAAAATTTCCCGAAATCAAAATCCCCAAAATCAAAATCCCCATATTCAAAATCCCCGTAATCATAATACCCATATAAAAATTCCCCAATCGTAAAATCCCCAAACACTGGTAAATGAATGTATAGTAGATGGTAAAAAATGGTAAATGGTTGATGGATAGAAGATGGTAGATGGCAGATGTTAAATGGTAGATGGTAAATGGTAAATGGCATTAAGAGGCTCGTAGATCGATAAAAACTTATTTATTTTTTTGATTGACACAAACATAATCTTCGAGTACATATATTGCATATATCGTCCTAAACATATTGGGTTTTCTTAAACATCACATGTCCCCATCGTGATCCGAACGAATTTTCGTAGAAAACTTAGTCGGCTTATTGTTGGAACCGATTGCATATTTAATCGCATGCAGATTATCTGCTGTGGTTCTCTTTTCCATTACCCATTTGAGGTGTGATCTTAGAACGCGCGCGCGTTCTTAGATCACACCTCAAATGGGGCATGGGGATTTTCGTTTAGGGATTTTGATTTTGGGTATTTTGAATTCGGAGATTTTGATTTCGGGGATTTTGATTTTGGGGATTTCGATTTGGAGATTTTGTGACTGGGGATATCGTATCCAACCCATTCGAAAAAGCTAATATAGACAGAAAAATTTACTGTAAAGCGTACCAAAAAACACGAAAAATAAATACTTTCAATATTTTCGTTGCAACGATCAAATGAAACTGCGCTATGGATATAAAGCGAAAGTAATTGATCTTAAGTAGCGTGCGCTGTCACTCAACAGGAGGTTCAAATTTCTTTGAATGACATATCAGATATCTCCAATCACAGATATGCAGTTCTTCGAAAATGATCCATCAAATCATTGTCCAATATATCCAATCAATTCGTAACCAACGAAATAATAAAAATATGTATCTAAAAATAAATATCATTTTAAAGCGTACATATCGGATTTTGCTTTGTGTACAGACTTATTGCATCCGTAGCTTGAAATGTACAAGATTATTATATTTGGCTCAATTCATACCCACATCCGGACATATTACACATAATTGTCAAAATCAATCAATAACTTTAAAATAAATTGCACTAGACACATGGCAGACAGTCGGATTATCAAAGAGTCGTGGAGTTACTTTCTCCAATCTATCTATAAATCCATGCAGTTTTTTTTACTAATGCGTTTGTAGCCTTTTTAAAACGTTTTTTTTTGTTTCTTAATACGTCTTTGGATTTTTTTGCGAATATTGGTTATTTTGCCATAATATATGAACAAACTGTGGTATTGGTCAAAATGAAAAGAAAGTATTATGAGCATCTGAGCAAATTTATGTCTGCATTATGAACAAATTCGTTTTGCGGAGCGCGTCAGCTACGAATGGATTTTTAACAGAAAAAAAAACAATCTGAAATTGCCTGAAGATGTAGATAAGTTGGACACATATAAGATAAGACAAATCGATTTAATAACCGCTATTTCCTTTAACAAAGCAAAACCTTAAATTCAAATACGCAATTAGCACAACAAAAAACAATATTTTTCAATCTTCACGATCAGCAATCTTTTGATTATTTGCATGCATTTATGCATAAAAATTTTAAAAAGATGGATGAGAAAAAAGCATGTACATATTTTGAAATTAAAATTTAATATTGAACACTACAGAAGAGATTGATTATTATATTTATTATCTAATTGAAGTGGTCCAAAAGCATACACAAGTGAAAGCACACAGTATATGTACCACGAACGAATTTCAGAGGCTACAAAAGCACGGCAGCGAATTGCAGCACTTCTTCTTTCTCTATATGCGTGAAAAATTTGTACGTACGTTGTAATTTCGACAGATGCGCTTTATGATGATTTGCCTTTCATAATAATTTATTGATGGTTGATGGTCGAATTTGTGAAATTCGATAATAATCTGTTGTTATCGCTTAGCAATTGCAAGTGATCTTTAATTAGTGATTTTCGTTGGAGATCGGAATATTTATACTGAAATTGAAAATTAATTTTTTCTTTCTGGTTGGCCTTTATACTGTAGTTCAATTTGGAAATCACTGTATACCAATCGATTTTAAGGGTTTTGTAAAAAGACCAACATTGGATATATCATAGGTTGTAACTTTAATTTAATTCCGAGGAGAAGAAAGTGTTTGTGATAAGTAATCTTTGCGTGATTTGTTCTAAATTTGTAACAGTAAAAGTATTGGTTGTATAAGAAGGTATACGGGTATAATGTTTTTGTAACTACCAGACGGTATTGAAAATAGGGCAAATTGTATCAAGGGATCCCCTGATGACTCCTCCTTATTACTATAATTCGGCCATAACTTTCGACCGAATATTGCTAGCGACCTGAAAATTTTTATCAATACCTAACTGTAACATTTTAAAGTTGAAAGAAAGTCGATTAGGCCTGCCCAAAGGATCCTCTACCACTCCTACAAAGCTATATCTAACCACTTCTTTTGATAGGATGTTGCGAAAAACTTCAAAGTTGGGTGAAATTGTATAGCTGTCTGATGTCCTTGAATAATTATTTAAAGTGGACCAGACCCGACGCGTCTGCCCACACTTCCAGTACAAGAAAAAACTTGAAATTGAATATTTCGGATTGTGTGTACCTTCCATGCATGGATTAGAATATGCACTCATCGTGCTATTCGCACGAAAAGAACTTTGTCTCGTTTTATTTTCAATGTCCAAACACTCAAAACCGACATTATCCTTTATACTTTCAACCATCAATCATAAATCTTTAATCGTCAATCTTCAATCGACAATCTTTTAATCCTCAATCATATAATCTTCGCCAATCGTAATCATCAATCTTCAGGTTATCCTCAATTATATAATCTTCGATTTCCCATCTCCAATTTCCAAAGGCTCAAAGCGGACATTTTTCACTAGTTGGTTTGTATGACCTTCCGAATAAAACATTTCGTCCTCAATATGCCGCAGGATTCGACTATTTTTGCTCTAACTATACTCAAGTGAACTACTACGTGTCGTCCACGGGAATCAATTTACCATTATTGCAGCCATAACTATGGTCGGCGGCGATTCTTTGCTATAGAACCATTAAAAAATTATAGGATCAAGCGTGCCAAATTTCATAAAAATCCCACAACAGGTACAGGCAAGAAGTAAGTGCTTCTACGCTTCTAGAAAGCAGTCTGGAATCTCTGGTAACTCGCTAAAGTTTATTATAGTGTAGTTCCGAGGTGATTTCAGATTGCAAAATGTGGTGGGGAAAATTTTTTTTTGTTTCTTATGTTTTTTGGGGCGCTGAGCTCGAATCCGGAGCTTCCCACCAAAATTTCGTTGCGGAACAGGATCAAAACCGCGAAAAAACCCAAAATTTTCGGAGTTTTCCCGTTTTTTTGTTGATAACTCCGAAAGTGTACATTTCTCCGAAAACCTGTCCATGAAAATATTAGAGAAAACATAACTGCGGGTCCAACGCGCCATTAATCATTAAAATGTGTTAAGCGGTATTGCTACAATTGATAGTCATTTTTTTGCCGTTTTTTGCAATTTTGACCCTGTTTTGCAACGAAATTTTGGTGGGAACTTCCAGATTCAGGTTCTGCACTCCAAAATACACAATGTACAAGATAAATGCAACTTTTACGACCAAAAATGAAAAACCGTTCAATCTCAAATTTTTTTTCATAAAATGGAACTATGTTAAAAATGGCAAATTTAAATTATCCACTGTAGTAATACCGCTCAACAGATTTTTAATATTTATGTCTCTTTGGACGCGCAATTATGTGCTCTCTAAAATATTCATTGAGAGTTTTTCGCAGAAATAAATAGTTGCAGAATTAGGGGGCGAATAACGGGAAAACAGCAAAAATTTTAGGGTTTTTCACGATTTTGACCCTGTTCCGCAACGAAATTTTGGTGGGAAGCTCCGGATTCGTGCTCAGCGCCCCAAAAAACATAAGAAACAAAAAAAAAATTGTCTCCACCACATTTTGCAATCTGATGTACTAGGTTTATCACGTAGTAACTACACTATTAGTGGATTTAAAAATCGTTATTTCACCGATCGATGGCTTTGATAGCCTAGCTAAGTTTCTTTTACGCATATAGTTTGATTTAAGAGTGTACCCTGATTATGCTGATTTCCTATGAGTCGCTATGCTCGCTGTTGTTTTTTTAATTCGCAGAGTAGGAACAATTATTTATTTATATTTTTAGAGTAGGAACAAATCTTCTTTTACTAGTTCAGTCAAAATATCCCAATTCAGGCCTCCAAATAGACAAAAATAGAGTAAGGCTAATTTTGATTGTTTTCAGTAGGATGCCAGGAATCTAAAACACATTTTGATTCTACCGTTAAATTTGCTACGAAAAAATTTGATCGGAAAGCTTTGAAAAAGGACATAAAAGGACACTAATTAATCCTTGATCGAAACGTGGATTAATTAGTGTCCTTTTGTGCCCTTTTTCAGAGCTCTCTGATCAAAAAATTATCTTAGCAAAATTAGTGGTGGAATCTTCAGTTATTATAGATTCTACATTGGTTGGCAACTTGAAATATTCGCGTAGTTATGGCTTTGGAAAGATACAGATGATGAGTTACGGGAAACACGATTTTTTTTTTGTATTTGAACGCGATTTTATCCTTTGAGGGTCCTTGACACAAGTAAAAAACGCTGGATATGGAATATACTTGGCGTCCCCTTTGTTATGACACCCCGCATGCCCACGTTCGATCAAGGATTAACTAGTGTCCTTTTGCAAAGCTTTCCAAACAATTTTGTTCCTAGCAAATTTAATGGTAGAATCTTCAGCTATTATAGATTCTAAAAAACAAAAAAGGTAGTGACAACTTGAATTATTCGCGTAGTTATGGCTTTGGAAAGACACAGATGATAGTTACGGAAAACATGAAAATTTTCCATTCAAACGCAATTTATTCCGTTGAAGGTCCTTGAAACAGGAAACAAACATCGGATATGTAATGCACTCGACTTCCCCTTTGATACGATACCCCGCATGCCGACCTCCGTTCAAGGATTAATTAGTGTCCTTTTTGGAACCTTTCCGATCAACATTTTTTTTTAGGAAAATGAGTTTTAGACTCCTAGGATCCCACTGATTCAAAAACAACAAAAATTAGCCTGACTCAATTTTTTTCTATTTGAAATGCTAATATATGACTATACCTACTTTTTATCCTGTTTGTCTGCATGGCTCAATTTCCTGTTCTTATTCGAGAATAAGATATCTATATCTAGAATAATAATATATATAAGAATAAGAATATCTATACTTGACAATTTTTTTTTTGCAATTTAATTGAATCTGAATGGGTAATGGGTGTCAACTGACATGTGACGGGATTATGAATTTCACCTTTCTACAATTATTTTCTTTTTATTTGCGAAAAAATAGATCAGTCACTGGCGTCACTACATAGACGCATAAAGGCACTGCCTGCCCTTGGAGAAATTGAAATAAATATAAATCTATTTTTGAATTCTTTTTCAAACGATCCGTTAATTTTTACGTGGACTGTAAAGTTTGCAATGATTTAATAAAGCGCGGCGAATTTAATTTAATTTCTCCACCAAGTCATCGTCTGGCCCAATCTTCTGAATAGGCATAACGACTTTGTGCCTTCTGAACCTTCTTCATACAATGGTATCAAATGTATGTGTATGTGTACCAAAGCCCCTCCATACAAAGCCAGGAACCAGAAAACTCTCATACACTTTGACAGGCAATCATGGGCTTGAGAAAATTGCAAAATTACATTGCGTTAAAATCGGTCAAACTTTACACGAAAAATATTGGTTCCCGGTCGATTTACGTCGCCAAAAGCTAATATCTTAGGCACCAAAAGTTTTTGAGAACAGTGAAATCGAAAAAAAACGCGTAAAATTTTTAGTTTTGTGGATATTCGCGTGTTTGAAACCCGGACGGACAATTTTCCCGAACATTTGTCCACCCATTTGTCCACCATTTTGACGTGTTTACCAAGTCAAACATGACCTGATTTCCCTAGTTTCCATCAGTGGTTCCCGGCTTGTAATAGAGAGGGTTTTGGTGTGTACGAATACGAACCATTTCTACATAGAAGATCCGAATCCGATTATGGGTAAAGTAAGCATGCTTTTCGCTCGACTCGATCTCTCACAGAAATCAGCGACACGGGCCAAAATTCTTCTCATTCTGCTATGCCTTGATTTTCATAGAGGGGAAACCTGGTCTAGCAAAAAAGATCGGCAATGTGAGGAGAGCGTATTTTGTGGAAACACACAACAACCACCGCTGTCATGGCTGCATAGGATAGGTTGAATGCTTATTGGCTGAAAGAGTGAAGAAAGCATGTGCAGGCGCAGGGTTATCATGATTTTCATCGACCATTTTTTGATGATAAAGAACAAGTAAGAAAGCCTACAGTAGATGGTATAAATAACCACACATGGTTTTGAAATATTTTTTGTCATGTTTTTTTTTTTAATTTACTGAAAAAAAATATAGTAGAACTATTCGATGGAAAAATGCTAAGGCCGCCTTTCGACAGGGAAGCGTTACGTATTCGGAAAGGCATAGGAACTATCTATGTGCAGCTCTTTCTTTTTCCAAGGTTATCAAACCTGTATCTTGACTCGCGATAATTTGACAATTATATCTAGGCAAAATCTCTTCAAGTTTACAAGCTGTTCATGATGGATGAGTTATCAAACAATTCGATTTTGTACACGAAAAGGCTGTGCACGCCACTGAAATCAGTGGGATTATGAATCTGATTCAGAATGCACGCGGCATAGGTGTCTTGGAGGTTCAAACCCCCTCCGATTTTTTTTATGTACACCTCGACAGTTTTAACAGTTTAGTTTTTTTTTAATTGTCATGCAAGGAATTTCTGAAACAATCTCATTAATGACGAGCATGGAACTTACCATTACAAGAATAGTTCTGGCATAAGTTTCGATACGCTTCACATCGGCTCTCGGAATTCCCATTTTTGAAAATGTTCATTTGAAAACATAAAAGTGCGATTATTTCGCTAACTAGAACAGCCACGGTCAGTCAAAGCTTACACTTTTCTTGGCCCTATTGGACTGCTATAGTTCCTTAACCGTGATAGCTACGAGTCCAAGGGTTTCAGCGAAATGTGCACCCCGTGTATTTTCAAAAATTTTCATTTGAAAACATAAAAGTGCGGTTAACTTGGACTCAAGCGGTGCTGGTGATATAGTAGTTAAATATTACCAAATAACGGGTAGCCATCGAATTTTTAGACAGAAAACTTTAAGTTTTCAAGTCCTTACATGTCGGCTGTAGTTTCAAGACAACCAGAACATGAATATCATTCTGCTTTGACCTTTGTTAAAATAAAAAATTGCATACAATATGACAATTTTTTACTTTCAAACTTCATGAAGCTTTTAAATGAATTTCACTAAATTCCTTTACCAATCTTAGTGAATTGGTCGGTGTAAACAGCTCTAGGATATTCACTCGCGCGGGACTTCCGACCCGTCGCCATCTTTTTTTCATCTTCGAACCCCTGGTGGTGGTGTTTTTCGAACACGACTCATGTGACGAACTATGAACTCACCTGCTGTTGATCTCAACACCTCAACATAAAAGCAGTTAAAATCTTGGAAATTGGAGATCACTAACACATCTGCGACCTTCTCCAATGTTGGACTGTCGCGCATGATATTTATTTTGTGTCCAGAGCCCGAGCTTCTTCCAAAATATTTTAGAAACTTTTTCGAACGCTTAGTTTCAGCCACAAAATATATATACACATATGGACAAAAAAATAAGTACATCCCTCATGTACCTTTTTATGCCAAATTTGCATACCCTTTTTAAAATTGAATTAATCTAAATAGATAGCCATTACAACAATTAGGATACAACAATGCCAAAGGAACCGAAAAACTAAATTGTATCCCCCTATTATCTTAGTCATTCCCGATATTAGGTTTGAAGTGGGTTTTCAGCTTGGTCAAAATAATAAGTACACCATCGGTTTTTTTAATTTTTTTTTACAACAAGTTGCTATTTTCCATAAGGATTTGTTTTTTATTTATTGGTGTATGCAAGAAGCGTTAAATTAAAAACAAACAAAAATACTTAAGGGGCGAAAAACGCATGGTAGGTACGAAAAAAGAAGCTTAAGTTCGAAACTTTGAAATAGCGGAAAAATTATTCTCTCAATAACGAAATAAACCAGCTACATTGTATTTACTGCGTAATTCATTAAAAAGTGAATAAAAGCAGTTTCTAATGCGGTTAAGTCCATGTAAGGGCCTTAAGGACAACTGTCGGTCTCATTTTCACTATGGCGAGAAAAATTGTCTTGACATGACTGATGATTTTCGCGGCAAATATTCAAAATATAGAATCCCTTTGAAAAGTTAATCGAAGAATACAAGAAGTAAAGCAGTTTTGACAAAAAACTTAGAACTTTCTATGGCGACGTTAAAAAGTGTTGACGGTTCAAGAAAATTTGGGAGGGATAGTTCTTCTTGTTCCAGACCGAACAATGGAAACTCACAGAATATTCTGTTTTATTTATGAGATCGCAATAAATTTGACCGGGAACTAATCTTATCGTAATATTCTTCATTCAGGAAAAAATAACATGATATACGCTACATCAACTGGCTATTTCCCATGAAGGCGAAAAAACATGGTCTATGGTTTAATTTTCATAGTTTGGTTTCGTTTAAATAGACCTAATAACCGTTACTTTGAGTCGATTTCCATATAAGAAATGTTAGTTGAGAGTCCTAGAATATTTCACTGATGAACCCATACACTTTAAATGGGGATTTCAGCAGGATATTAACCCTAACCATACCTCACAAACTGGTCAAGGATCCGCTTCAACCAAATCGGGTGGCTTTTCACGTTGTTACTAGAGTCAAATTAAATCCGGAATGTTTAGAGAGAGTTGAATCAATGAACCAGAAACACAGTTTTCACAAAACGGACCAATTACGGAATTTCCTGGGAGTAACTGAATATATGGATGTATGGGAACATGCCATAAGAATTATCTCCAGAGGGCCAACAAAAACTTTTTTCTTTCAAAATAATGGACTATTTACTTTTAAATAATAAAATAAATTAAATTCTTGTCGAATCAGAACTTAATATTTTAATTAAAACAAGTTTTAATCAAATTAACTGACATGTACTTATTATTTTGTCCTGCCTATTTTAGTCAGTTCGTACTTTTTCAAGTTAAATGAAAGCTGTTATTTATTATAATATGCTAATTTATATATTATTTGATTCCTCACCAATTAAGAAATTAAATCTTTCCATATGATTTTATTTCCTCAAATAACTACTTTGCTACAGGGTGATAAGAAAAATTCGTATGGGTGTACTTATTTTTTTGGCCATATGTGTATGTAGTATCAATTAGGTTGAAGATGCGTTTGCTTGTTCTGCTTAGCAAAATATATAAAAAAAATTGAAAACGTATACATACAGGAGCTAGCCCCACATGCGGATAATGTGGGAGAGGCCAGCTCCTACGTATATTATCCACATTTTATATCCCATGTATCCTGGAATTGTATGGGTTGGTATAATATATACTCCCTTTTTCATGGCATACACTGTCTGCCTGCTGCTTACAACATAAATATGCCTCACGAATGCAAAAACGCAGAAACAAAAGTTGACTGGCTCTTCTGGCTATGGTCTTGTTGTTGTTGCTTAATTTTACGCTTTACAACCATATTTTACCCATTTGAGTATTAGCGTAATTTTTTTTCCTGTCGTCGGAAATGTCGACAACGACAACATAATCATCGTCGTAGTCGTCGTCCTTTCACTAATTACAGCCGCCATGACGGAGAAATTATGGAAAACTTTAAATAAAACAGTAATTAGTGTCATCTCTTAAATGTACACACATAGAGATAGAGAAAAGTTAAATAGCTAAATATTTCGCGAATACAACCTAGAGAAAAGGATCTCTATAGTAATATAAATTTCCCGAGCAGACAGCAAAAAAAAAACAGGATCTTAAAAATGAATCAACCGGGGTAATGGGCTAAAATAGAAGAGAATCTCCCTCAAAAAAGGAGGGCGAATTCAATTCAACAGATACTCTGAATTGTTTTAACAGTGAAGTAAGTTAAGTAGTAGACTATATACTGGAACGTGAAGTGCAGACGATGACGACAACGACAATGGGAGCATCTCGTTTCTCCTTTCGGTCGACATTAATTAGTAAAGTGTATAATAGTGTAGGTTCCGTCGTAATTCCGTTGTAGCTTGCGATGCCAAAGCCAATTTAAGCTCTTCGTCTGTGCGGGCTGCAAGAGCAAACATTTAAGCCAATGCCAACCCTTTACTAGTGGTAGATGTATATTTTGGCACGTCTAGTCTTGCCTTTTATCCTTCGGAATACTCACGGCGAGAGCGAACTTTGTAAAAGGAAAACTTTTAAACTCATTTTACCAAACAAAATAATCCTTGGGTAAGACGCGAGCTATGTGTAGGTATACAGTGATGCCATTTAATTGTGTGGTGTTGCGACGGTTTCGCACGAAATCTAGTATGGACGATGTAATCGGGATCCCATTTACGAGCAGAGATACAGATAGCAAGACGCCTATCATACTGACTGGGTCTTGCACCAAACTCACTAGAAGTCATTTAATTAGATGAAATGCAAAGAAAATTGCAAGAAGTGCTTTTGTAATCAAAAAAAAAAGCGTTCATAAAATCTTAAATAATGCAATTGCAGTTGGAAGTGAGAAACTTGAATTTTTGGACTTTGGCGAAGGTTAATTAGTGTCAGTCATTAATTCAAAGGAGACAAAAGGATTCTTGCTGTGTTGAAGGATATTAGGATGGCGTTAAGAATGTGAAACTTTAAAAATTAAGTTTCTATAAGTGTGGAGACAGAGACATCGCTTGTTCAAAATGGAGAGGCATGCCGAGCGAGGCAGCATTTTGGCCACCTATATGCTGTTCTACATTGCCAATATTAAGTATTTAGCTGGGATAAGGTATTTTTGGGCCAGATAATCCGAAATTTGCAAATTATGCCTAAAATTTAAAAATTCTTTAACTTCTTTCCTGCAAAATATTTCCAGATCTTCGTTTATACTACTTGAAGGGTTACCATCAATGGGATCTAAGCTAGAGAGAGCTTAGTTTTAATTTTTGCAGTATGTCTACTTTGCATTTTATTCATTCGCTTGCCGTCTACCTTCTCACTATTACTCATAAAAGACTAGGATAGACATTTTCATTAAAGGACGACAAGTAAGGCAATTGGTAGATCACACGTTCCCAAGATAGCCATCATTATTGCAAGGTCGAATATTGATTAGAACTCCCAAGAAGCCAATGAAAGACGCCAAGGGACACTTTGAAAGATTATTTGATAGTCGGAAATATAAATGCCCTCTTTTGGCAAAACGAGGTTACACCAGGAAAATCAGTAATATACAAAAATTTATCGACTTCAAAAAGATGAAATCATTTCATACAATTTATGAAAAAAAAAAACCGCCCAAAGCAAAATCAAATTCTTCCCAGCTTTTTGTCCTCATCCGCTTATGCAAATGTGTCGAAAATTTTATATTCGATAAAGATGAAAGGCAAATTCCCTCTCGACAAAAAAAAATAACAGTCTCACACCAATTTCACCGAAATTGTCCTCGGAAATCGTACAGAATCGTAAACAAAGCCCGGAAACCAATAATAGTTATTCGCTTTCATCTTACTGCCAATATTACCCTAACCGCAGGACACCGCACGATCTCTCGGCACAACGACGACGAAGCGAGTCAATTGTGACGATTCAATCGAACTGAATTCAAATCGAATTCGATGTGCAAAGGATATGACCTCTCTTCTGCCTAGCTCCAATATCCTCCGCGTATCCTTCTTCATTCGATACTCGTCAAATATACATATTTTTTATATACTTACATATTATCAGAAAACATACTGAAAGTCGACCTTCGTGCTATGTATGGATATCCTTCGAAACGAAATCAACGTCTATAGCTGTTTCGCCATTTTTCTTTCCGTCCCTTTTATATAGTATATGTGCAAGCGATAACGGAAGCGACCGAATTCAATGGAAAATCCTGCGCGATTACCATTTCAAAAACGAAATTCCCGCTTTTGAATAAATATCCTGGGAGATGATGTACCGTGCTCTCACCATACGAACCGCTATTTCCTCTATCTTCCAAGGCATTCGAACATAGCAACATTATTCTGCATGAGAATTGTATAGGGACGTCCGGTATGCAGACGTATAGGATGGTTGTGGTTGTCGTGTTGTATTAAACGCACTCCCCCTTCGCTTCTCTCGCTGTCAAATTTAAGGAACAATTTTCAAGAAATATTTTTCAGGATATACAATATACACAATCGCACTTGAGAGGGTTCGGAAATTCCTCATGCTCCGGTATTTTGTGTTTGTGTCCTTATTTCGCGTGTATAAGCATTCCCTACTGAAAGACAGTTTGTTATTTCATATTTTTAGAGATCGAATTTTCAGAGGGATAATCCTATGACACGGCGCGTGTGAAGCCTTTAATAATGCATTTATGCGGAAACAATATCAAGGAATGTGTCTCTAGAGATAATGCGAATTTTACACTTATTTCGCCTCTTGAAAAACGAGTTTAATGTCACTTAAATCCTGGAGAAAGTCGGATGAGCGTGCATCCGGAAAAGCCTGAGCCGATTAAAATATAGGAATATAGAATCTTGCTGACTTATGGAATATTCAAGGTCTACTTAGGCCCCGGATCTTGCTAAAACAATTGGGTTGTGCACTCCCACTTTCTATTTATTACAACGGTTCTTAAATTATGAGCCATCTCTGGATGAAACAAACTGAAATATTGGCCAACACCCTTTACGAAAATTAATGAGGGTTTTGAAATTCGTTCAGATTTAGCAAAATCACACCCAGAGTCCTTTGCAAGACTATCTCTGTCAGTTTTTCTGGATGATGGACTTAAAGGCACTAATATCCGTTTGGCGTTATTTTCACATTTTTCTAATCGAAAACGTCACCTGACAAGACAACAATAAGTTGTGTTCCAAAGGTAAATTGAATTACATAATTCTATTAGTTTCCCTATTGGTGTTACCAAGGTGCAGTACGGTCACCGCAAGAAGTAGTCTTCGGTACATAATTTCATGATTTGAGTCGTTCTTATCACAATTGCAATTTTTGAGTTTGAGTTTGATCAAGTGGTCCCTCATGTGCAAAAAGTTAAGAACCACTGATTTATTAGAAGCCAAACGGGTTCTTTTCGTAGCATTCTATCCCGTATGCATCTCACATAACTTAGGAAGGTATCATCGGTTTATGTTTTATTTACGCAGATTATAAAACTCTCGTAAGTTTCAAAAATCATGTATTTTTCTAAACGCTTCAATTATCATGGTACAGAGTCGGTCGTAGTTTTGAGTTGATCTTCCGTTCATGCCATCCTCATCAATGTGGCACAATAGCCCGATGTCGGACTTTGGCCACCTGAATCGTTGACCTCTAATTGTTGCTGTTACGTGACCTTGTCCTCAAGCTTCGGAAGCTCAGCTGCTGGTGGGCATCTTAACCTACAGAGTTCTCCCACCGAGCTCTCTGTCATCCACGCAACCTCAATGATTTTTTTTTATTCTACGGTCTCATTTAGGTAATAACTTGCTATGTATCATAAAATTTACCAGAAAATTTAAACAAAGGTACCCGATGAGATGCACCGAGCTTTTAAAATCTGTTGATAACAACCGCTCGTAAAAACATGCAAAAACTATCCGCTTTACAAAACTTGTTATGTTGTGCCCGCGTTCGTATGCATGAGGGAACGATGTTTGCGTGTCAGTCGGGCGAAAAAAAAAAAGAGTCTTTAAATATTGATTCTATAAAGGACAGATCTGGAAGCACCGTCTCTCCCAGAAAAATGCAGCAGGGAGAATCTTCCAATATAGTTCAATCGTATACATGAGGGTGGCCAATCTCACCGTCCAAGAAAGGATCTTGCTTAGGACCAATATTTCGTTTTTGACCGATCTCACCCTCTAAGAAAGGGTCTTGCTTAGGACCAATATTTAGTTTTTGGCTAATTTCACCGTCCATTAAAGGGTCTTGCTTAGGACCAACGTTTTGTTTTTTGATCAACTTCACCGTTCCAAAAGTCGCTTTGGACCTATGTCAACGTTTCGTTTTTGGTAAACCTTAACGTTACCGCGATAAGGCCGAGCATGGGTATGTTGTTTGTCATACATATTTGTATCAAAGTGATTTAGTAGTTGTTTAGTATAAAACGAGACCGAAGCTAATTTCGGGCGTGGTGGAAATTTGAATACCCGTCAGCCGTCACATTTGAATGAAACTTGAGCTTCTTTTGTATTAATAATCTCAACCGCAGCCCTATGCCGTGCTCGGATTCCATCTGTTCCTGGATTTCTTGAGGCTAAACTAAGCACAAGCTTGGATGAAGTTTGGTTAAGATCGATTCCACTGAAGCCGATGGGCCTATTGTACTATCGCCCTAGTCATATGTGGCAGGACTATGCCTGACGATCAAGGTTAATCGTGCAAACTGCTCAGAAATGAGCTGAGTTTGTTAATTAACGTCGAAGCTTTGTCGTCCGTGTCTGAATAGGCCACCCCAAATTGTGTCCAGCGGCGTTGGACCACAGCATCACACTCGCACAGGACGTGGATTGAGGTCTCGTCATATTCTTCATTGAATCGACAGGTCGCGTTTTGTGCGAGCCTCACTGTGCGCAGATGTGATCTCAGGCAGGAGTGGCCTGTAAGAATCCCACATATCGTACGTACCTTATCTCTCTGAAGCAGCTCAGCCGCTCTTTTATTGAAGTATCCTGCTATTAAACAGTTTGGATTGGCTGAGCCCGGGTAGTTTGTCCCAGTGCTCAGATGTCTTAAGTTATTGATGGTCTTTGATTAGTCTTTTTTTATACATGTATAGAGATGCTACTAAAGGGTTCTGGTCCGCAGAATTGGGTTGCTGCGGTTGTGCGTGCCAACTCATTCGCCTGTTTGTTCCCTGTGATGCCTATATGACCTGGGACCCAGAAGAGTGTTAATCTGTTATTTACACCTAGTTTGTTCAGTGCATTCAGGCAACACTGAACCAGCCTTGTTGTGACGGTATACTTAGTGAGTGACTTAATACCCGCTTGGCTGTCTGAGAAGATCGCAATCCGTTTATTTACATAGTTAGTACGTAAACAGGGGGGGGAGGGAGTTGGTTTGTATGACAACCCTGACGTAGTGTTGCGATTCCATCCGTTCCTAGATTTGTTATTTATGAGGCACTCAATGTTTCTGGCACCGGTTAAAACTCACCCACTCCACTACCGTTAGCTGAGCTGGATCAGCACGCGTCGCATTCGACGATATCGAAGCTCAGCTCTTACATTAAAAAAAAGCGGATTTTATAAACGGCTAGCATTAAAAAAAAACAAAAGTAATTATAATTCAATCAACAAGTCTAAACTCATCGTCTTTATCGGAAACCAAGATATTACTCACGTATACATGCGGTACAATATCGCCCCAAGACGGAGCAAACAAAAAACGTTTTTAATTTTACGACAGTTTTCATTTGAAACCATATTCCAAAATTGACGCAAAACCGTAGAAAAAAAGAACGAGAATGATACTAAAAAGTCTCTCTGACAAACCACCAAATATTGTGCACATCAGCAGGAAATTCGACAAATATTCATAAACTGAAAAATTATCACGAGTTGTAGAATTTTTATTTTCTGCAAAATGTCCTTTTTTTGTCAGCAGCGTAGTCTTACTGCTTTCTTTTTATCAGACTTCTCCATCGACCGGAATATGGATAAAGTATATAGGAATCAGGAAGAAAATATAGTATGTACCAGTAAAAGCAAAAAATGAGCGACGAAACGAAGGAGTTCTCATCGTAACCTCTCCCCCGGGGCCTTTCCATGTTATACAGAAATATTCGACAGTTTATTCTTCCTTCTTGGCAGTATGAGTATATGAGAAGAGAACACCCTTCGTCGTACGCTACCATGAATATTTTGCCCTTGTTTTCAGCAGTACTATGTCACACATATCTTACATGTTTATACGGGGGGAGAGCTGTTCGGCTGTTAACATAAACCGGAACTGTAACACGTAAGTCAGAATGTAGAGAGAGAAAGGATATAGCAGGAATCAGAAGGGACATTTGAATTGGTCATCTATCTGCTCGCTCTCGGCGTATGCCCTTAAGGTAGGATCTAGGACGTCCAAATATATTATTTTCATCGGGTGAGTTTGTATACCATTTTCGGCGATATTAGTTTTTGTAGCCATTTTTACTTCATATACTCGGTAAGTACGTACTCCTTTTAAGACAAAAAGTGCTTTTGGAGCACGGTACAACGGCCGGCCGGCGCGGCGCGGTTTTTATTTGTACAAACAAACATGTGGAAATGGAAAAGCACGCATGCCATGCCATGTCATGCACAGCAAATAAGGGGAGAAATTAATATAAAGCAGCAGAGATAGTAGGGTGGACGAGTGTGCTTTTTATGAAGTGCTAGAAAATTGCGAGACAATTTCCCTAGCATATACGATAAATATGCGTTTCTTGCGTTGGGCATACACGTACGATGGGATTGAGGATTGAGCGTCTACTTGAATTGATGAAGGTTGTTGTGTGATGAAAGATAAGTTGTCATATCATATATAAGGGAAGTGGGGAGAAGAGAGGAAAGAATGGAGTAAAGTGTTGGAGTCGGAGAGAAAGTGAAAATGATGATGATAAAGAGAATGATATGATAGTAATTTTCAAAAAACGATGGGAAATGGGAAAATTAGCAACAGTTTAAGGTTTTAGATGATACCACGTGATAGCAGAAGGACACAATTAGAAGGAATGAATTGGTATCGTATATGTACTTTGTAAGAGTTTACTTGGAACACTAATACATGTAGGTGGTAGGTTCATGGAAATTTTATTATGAATAAGAACGGTTAGCAGCTATATCCGTAGCTTCATACATCATAGAGTGGCGTACGTTTTTGAAAATTTTTGTGTTCAAACTTAAATTGGGATTCCTTTCTTTGTGCAGTCACATTTTCGATTTCCATAGTTTAAATCCCACTGTCATCATGAATATTTGTGTTGCCTTGATAAACCCCTCCTGCGATATCCGTATCGAATTCCTAAATCAAATTTACGAGCTTCCATGTTCAATTGAAGAATTTAAAAGTTGTGTTAACGAATTTCAATTACAGGTTGATAAATTTCCAGATTAAATTGACGAATTTTCATTTTAAATTGTTATACTTCAACATCATGTTGACGAATTTCCATGTCAACTTTACGAATTGTCAAATCATTTTGACGAATTTCCATGTCAACTTTTCAAATTATCAAATCATATTGACGAGCTTCCAGATAAAATTGACGGATTCACATTTCAAATTAGTCTTGATTCCTCAAGATATTTGTCAATATGGGATGGTCAACTTGTATCGGAAATTCCTTCACAATATTTTGAAATTCATCAATTTAACATAGAACATCGTCACTAAGACACGAAAACTGGTCAATTTATAATAGAAATTCGTCATCATCATTTTTGAGTTTGCCAATTCGTCATGGAAATTCGTTTATTTGGAGCATGTTTGTGTTAATACTTTTAACTAAAAGCATAAGTATTAAATTTACCTTAAGGCAAAAATCGGCGCAAATAGTTCGGCACTTTTGTTCCTGCGGCTTTGTGATCTTGACACTAATGAGCATTTGAAGCCATTCGAAACAAATATGGATTTCGGCCTTTGGGGACCTGTGCTCACATGGGACACCTGGCACTGGCATAATTTTGCTATAAAACTATGAAGAAAGTGTCTGATAAGCTTAAATATCAGCTTTTCTGGGTTTTGGTCAGGAAATATTGATGAGATATTGAAAAAAAGTGCTTCGTTTCTCCTGCTGGAAACATTTTTCTTTGGAGGAACTCTATAATGAATCGATGAAATTCGACACGGATCCGCCAACTTAGCCAGGGTTGTCGGAGCAGTTTGCCAGTGGTTGATCCTCAGATTTAGGGTAAAAAGTTCTAGACTAGACAAGGCGAACGTCTTGAGGTGGTGTTTTTTAGTAGCTCCTATTTAGGTTAGTGATAAATATTCAAATAGGACATATAGCTCTTTACAAGTTCTCCAGTTTATTTATTCAAATTTAATTTGTTGTCTTAAATTATAAAATGTTGGAACATGTTGCTTTAACAGAAAATTGCTTTTTCTCATTCGTGGACTGCTGTAAATGCGATTTCTGTCAAAATTTCCTGCGGCTTAAAAGTCGTATGTTGGGGCCAACTCCAATTTCGAACACAAGAAATTCAGAAAACGTTAGGCCGCTGATTTTATCATTGCAGTTTCAATCATTCCTAAAACAATTTTGGGAGGTGCACGGAACACCTGGATTCCTCCCTTGGGAAGCAACATAAACAATTTTCAAGCAATCAAAATACGCTTAGTAGTAGTAAAAAATATGAAATTTTCAATTTTTCACATACGCCCGCTAGCGTTTTGCCTACATTTCCTTTGTGAGGTGACAACTGCTACCTTCAAGCTTATCTACTGGCGGAGGGCGGCAAATTCGTTACTGCCCAGGGGCGCCATAGATGCTAAATCCGGCCCTGCAGATAAGGAAGGTGACTTTGTCTCCTTTATTTTTATTACATTCTCCATATAAACACGTATTCTAATTTTTCACCAATGTCACTGGCAGCTTTTCATACTCTTATATGGTAAAAATCTATAAAAACTATACAAGTTTATCATAAATAAGGAAATATGCAAATTGCAAATCCACTTTAGTATTAGCTTGCCAGTTCAATGTGCGCATAATAAATAAATAACTCAAACCCTAGTCAATTTAAATAAATACGACAGCGCTATTTCAATCAAAGCGGTTTGAAAATAAAATATGGCGTTGGAACTGTGCAAAAACGCAAATATGGTGCATATTATGTAAATATCGTAAAATCTATATGCACTTCATGTAAACATTTTTTTTCAAAATATATATTTATCTCAAAACACTTTCATGTTTTTTTAAATATACAAATCACTTTTAGCCGACATAAATTCAACTAAAATACACACAAAAGAAAAACAACAAAAATCCGCGTGCTTAACTCGTAAAGTACGATATATTACAGTGCAAATTCTATGAATTGAATTGAAAAGTCAATAATTGCATAAATCTGTGCTCAAATAAACGATCGCGCTCATGCATACACATATTCGGATATTACGTGAGATGGAATATTTATGAATGAAGATGAGATCTCATTTCCATAATATAGAAAAAATATACAAAATTGTTTACTGTATTTATATGTTTTCCGCGTATAAGCGGAGAATAACTATTTTAGTTTATCCGATTTCGCGAATGGATTTCAGACGGCGAGGCGTGAAAATTCCATAATTTTTAGCTGACTTAATGCACAAAAAAAAAGTTGAGCTAAAAAAGGAAAGTAATATGTTTTTACATTTTATATGACGGATTAACATAATTTTATTTCGAATATATTTATCGTATAAGTCATAATCGTTGTTTGATAGTCCAGTGATTTACTATACTATAGTGTTGTTGGAGTCAGATAGTATAAAATCTTTTTTGGTAACTACTGGATGGCACACAAAATTAGACGCTAAGGTATGCTAAAAAATGGTTTGCAACCAAAACACTCATCTATGAAAAATCACATGCCAGGAATGGTATACCCATATTCGTCACTAAACTAAACAGAGTTATTTTCGTAAACTTCCTTCCACCAATTACAAGTAGGATCCGCGTAGTTTGCATTGACTGTATTAATTAAAAGAATTAAGCAGTAAGCAGCAGTACTGTCGAAACACGTGTCTGGGAAATCAAATACTATTCATTGACTTAAATGGAAAAATCGTTTCTATTTTAATTCTTCTAATTCCTTCCACCCTTCTTTTTGCTGATGGTATACTGCCCGAAATGCATACTATATGAAAATATATTTTTACGGCGAATTATACTCTGGTTTAATTTTTACAATTTTTAGCTCGCGTTTCAAATTATAATATTGAACGGGCCCACATTTTTGGTCATCCATCATCGATCTTTCCATGATGCGATCTTTACCAAACTGAATGAACATTGGCCCGTTGCAAAAAAAAAAACGAAAAGAAAATGTTTTACCTCTGAATAAATATACAGTAGACTCGCGCTAACTTGAACTAATTGAAACCAGCCTCATACAAGATAACGAATTGTTCAACCTAGCGCATGCCTTATATCCATATAAGTAAAAATAAGATTTTTTCAATTATTTTCAGTTAACTTTATTATTAGCAGTATAATGAATACGAAAAGAAGCAATTAACAGTGGTTTTTTAAACTTGTTTGTAAAAAAATGTTGTAATTAAGGTTTGTCACTTCTTTCGAGAAACGGTGTCTAGCACGGTCTTTTCCCCGTAACCACAGAAGAACACCAACTTTCCGCGGCCTGACATTTTCACTCGTCGCCCATTGAATAATCCTGCGGAAAATGTGTAACGGCTTCAGTTGATGTTATCCGCTCGTTT
Organism: Microchrysa polita; assembly: GCA_949715475.1. NCBI lineage: Eukaryota > Metazoa > Arthropoda > Insecta > Diptera > Stratiomyidae > Microchrysa > Microchrysa polita. Next base: position 134,146,728 of record OX454415.1, on the reverse strand, counting down.
CACCTAAAATTGACTCAATTTCGGAGTTACTGCTAGCGATAAATTCAGCATCGGTGATTGGGTTATCCTCATTCCATGTGCGTATGTCTTCAAGACTTAAAGTGTATATTCAACCTTAAATACATTTTTATTGTTACAATAGAAAAACAATTTCTTAGTTACAGCATCCGCTACCTGCGGAGTTAGATTCTGGAGAATATCGCTTGCTTCCTTGGCTAAAAGTCTGAATAGACCTCGGGTGGAATGAAAATGAAATTTTTGTCCGCGGCGATTTTCTCAATGAAAATGCATGCTTATTGTCGTGGAACATGTCGGAAACGATGGGGAATTCCATAAGCTACAATCCGAATATGGTTCCAAAATTTTTCGGTTATTTTATGTATTATTTTTCGATTTCCCGGTCATTTCACCGTGGAAAATATCTAACGACTGGGGAATCGAAAATGGCCGAGAAAAATTTTGGAACCATATTCGGATTGTAGCTTATGGAATTCCCCATCAATTCCGACATGTTCCACGACAGTAAGCATGCATTTTCATTCAGAAAATCGCAGCGGACAAAAATTTAATTTTCATTCCGCCCGAGGTCTATTCAGGCCTTTAGTCGTTTCTCTCTTTCTCCATTTCCCTTTCAAAACGCTTAGAGGAATATTTTCTTCATCATCTAAGTGGGCGAAGCTTAAAGCTGCGTAATGATCCAGTCAAATTTGTCCACACATTTTAATGTGAAAACAACGGTAACCCATTACAGAAAGTTGTACAAAACGTCTGCATTTTGATAACGCAATAAATAATTTTCAGGAAATTTTGTTCAAGTTATAGCGCATTTTGATTTAGTTCAAGTTATAGTGCAGTCAACGGCCAGAAAAAATGTTCAAGTTAACGTATAGTTCAAGTTGGCGGAGATTCAAGTTAGCGCGAGTACACTGTAGGTACCTCTGAAATGCCTCTTTGAATTATTTTCTCTGGTTTTTACTCCGGGGTCAATTTAGATGAAACTCAGTATTTCATAATCTTTTTATCTATCTAGAGCATCGGATACGCTTAGACCAAATAAAAAGTGTCCCAAAATCAACACGTCAAATTTAACAGTTATATTTGTTGAATTTTCATTGTCTGACGTTTAGAATTGTTAAATCTGAACAGTTGACGTTCCGATTTGTCTATAAAACTGAATTATATTAGAGAAATGTCAAAAACTGACAATTATTTTATTCTAAAATATTTGAAAAGTTTTCCAGATGTTGGGCTAACTTTACAATTAATTTTCTAGCGAATGCCCATTTCATGTTCTAGAAGTTCGTTGGTTTTTATACCTATACGTACTGGTCATGGTTGTTTTCAGAGGGGTGCACTAAAGTAATTTTGCAAAAAAAAAGGATCTGCCGGTACGTAACATCACGTTCTGCAGATTTATGGGTATATGTACTTGTCTGAGATCTAAGTAAGATCATAGTGACATTCGAATTCGCTCACCATGGGATTTCAGTCCACGACCGTCAGGGACGTAGTCAGAGGAGAGGTTCATGGTGGCAGCAACCATCCCGAAATGTTTTCTATGATCCACGAAATTCTAGTGGTTTAGTATAAAAAATGCACTTATTTCCAGTCTACAGAAAAGACTGTGTGACTGGATATTATACAAAAAAAAACGCAAACTTTAAGAAAGTTTTTTTCTTTTCAAAAGTTTGTAAATCCGAATATCAATACACAATTCTCTAATCACAACACTTAAAAATAAATTGCGCGGAATATATGCGAAGACCTCGGATATAGACATGGTTTTCATCTGAGCTTTGAGCTTTAAACTTTCCGCTGTGCAAGTCCTGAGCGTTGCTACAAAAATGGAAAATGTGATAAATTATTTATTAACAAGTTTTTTATGTGCAAATTTCTTTGAAAATTTTGACAAATATCAAACGTGATGAAGACTATATTAAAGGGGATAGCTATATAACAACTTCCGGATGAAAAAATCCCTCTTTCCTAACAACGACACTATTCATGTTTTTCCAAAATTTTAATTCCGCACAAATTTCAGGGCCAGGTAAGTAGTCGGTCCTTAGTTCTTGGTTCCCGCATGGCGATAGCTGGACTAAAAAGAATTTCCTTCTGAATTAATCGAGCAGCTGTTTCGGGAGATCCGCTCACGAAATCCGTAGATTAAGAATGAAGAGAGAGTTTGCATCTGTTACTCCTTACTGTGAAATGCAAGATATTCGCCTATTGTGATGGGTCGTGTTGTAAACTTGATTTTTAATTTTTCTAGAATTTAAAGGTTCGTGTTCGTAGAGACGACTCACGTGAGGATCGCTCAGCGATCGTAGTTTTGCATCCAATTCCGAGCCGTATTTGAATATTTTTTGAATGTTGGTACTTTCCTTGTGTCGACTATGACCCAAAGGAACATGTCTGCATTGAAAATATCCGCATACAGTGCTTAGAACCGGTGTTTTAACAGCGATCGCTGAGCGATTATCACGTGAGTCGTCTCTATGAACATAAACCTTAAGGGGTGACTTTATGGGAGTATAAGGGCATAACCTTCTGCTACCAACGTATGCTGCTCGAGTTTCAACGAGGCAATACGCTGGCGAATGTAGGGAGTTTCAAGGTACAAAACAAACACGGCATCGGTACGTATTTAAAAAATAATTAACACTAATTTAACAAGATTCAACTGATGGCCTTGAATACCTTGGTGTATCTGATTGGGATGGGTACTAAAGGTCGTCTTTCAAAATCTCGACAGCCCATAACGAGATTTTTTCCTTTCCAAAAAATATTTGAAAATCTCGATTTTCAAAAACTTCGACTTTGCAATGTCTCGACAGTTGGCAATATGGACAAACTATAATCTCGACAATCTCGACTAAGTAAAAAAAAAATGTATTTTATTAAATTCAAAAATTGTCCTTTCACCATTAGTCTTATTTTAATTTAAGTTGATTCCAGTCAATGAAAAATTAGGTACATTAAAAACAAATACAAGAGCAACAAAATTGTTGATAATAAAATTAAAAACTGACAAAAAAATTGAAATTGATTTTTTTTATGCAAAAAAGGAACCCAGCATACATATATTGGACATTGGACTTTAAAAAATGCAAGCATTTATCCAGAAAAAAAAATAAAACAAAGTACAGTAGCTTCTGGTTTAGAATCGTTATTAGTTAGAAGAACCGATTTGATTTTAATATCCGGCGCCTGGTATAGGTAGAATGTAATGCCTAACACCGTTAAACAGGACGGCATACGGGCACTTTAAAGCGGAGATTTACGCTATACAATTTTATGTCTGCCACTAAAATACTCAAGACAGTTGCGATATTTAGATGGCAAAGTTAAGTGATGAAAACGGACATAACTTTGAAGCATTTCTTCCAAATGTGCGTCAACAGTCTTTGTTGTCTAAGCAGCAAAAAATGGGTAGCATGAATTTTCGTCTTTTAATCACATTTTAAAATTGTCAAGCTCCCGTGTGCTGTATATTTGTCGGTGCGATATTTAACCGTTATGAAAAATCGAACAACAACCGTTTTGAAAAACATGGCCATGAAAAAAAACTATGCTGAAAAAAGCATAAGAATTGATGCACCGCTTGTCGCATTGAAGAATCCCGAAAAATAGTTATGTTGTAGCAAATAGGCCTACGACACGTCATCAGATGCCGTGTAAAAGCGCGGAACAATACGTATCTACCATATAATCGAGATTTTATCACAGCGATATTTTCACTAATCGAGATTATTATGCAGTCGATATATTTTAAGTGGGGAATTTGTTAGTCGAGATTTTGAAAAACGAGATTCAACTAGTCGAGGTATAGTACCCAACCCATCTGGTTTTGAGAGTAGATCTACTTTGCGAGCATGGTAGACTATCATGACTATCATCTTCAAGATGGGTTAAACAGTAGTGATTCATCGGAACAAGTAGCTCGGCCTTCTCCAACCTTCTCTAATTTTGTGGATTTGGCGAAAGAATCTAGTAGGTTACACCTCTTCCGAAACAAAATCCTATGGCTACGTCCCTGAAGACCGTGTGGTTCGTAGCCAATACTACAAACAACCAGATTTGCGGATAGATCGTTAGATCCAAAAAGAACGTTGTTTCTTTTGCAGTGAAACATTCTATGAACAAGCATTTGAACTCCTGCTAAAGCCGGCGCCACACCGACCGGAGTTTGGCACACACCGCACAAAAGACCGGTTCCAAGAATAATACCATAAAGTAAGTAATTGGAATAGAGATGGAACTCCATATAAGATTAAAATCTACTGACAAACATTTCACCTTTGAGTGTGTGCTGTAAGTAACGTGTACATACAGTAAGATATCTTCCTGTATGTACACGTTACTTACAGCACACACTCAAAGGTAAAATGTTTTTCAGTAGACTTTAATGTTATATGGAGTTCCATCTCTATTCCAATTATGTACTTACTTTATGATAATACCTTGAAGTCGCCCAACCACACTACTGCACTGCTACTGCACGATTTTTCGTATCAATCTTTTGTGCGGTGTTTGCCACACTCCGGTCGGTCTGGGGCCGGCTTAAGATCCTTACGCAGTAGTCGGTACGAAAGGAAATTGACAAGAGGCAATATTGATGTCAAAACGCAAACCCCAACAATATTTTATGAATTTTTCATCTGATTTCATGAGAAAACTGTGTACAAGGCAGTATGGATTAATGAAATGAACTGCTAAAACTGTTTGTTCCTAGTGTTTCCTACGGGCACTTTTGCATTAATTTGTGAAAACATATGAATTTTATGTAATTCATATTTATTTAATTATGACCAATATCGGTAGCTAATTTATTAAGACAACTTCCTTGTTCACTCGTTCAATTAATTTTGTACAATTTGTATATTTTCTGCTGCAATTGGCTATATGTATTTATGATATTCCATATACACATTTAAGATCGTCGTCATGTGAAACACTTGTTTGATTTATACATATTTATTCGCAAAAAACATACATACACTCGCGGTACGTGATTTGAATAAAGCTAAAACAGAAAATAAACACTAAAATGACTGTTAGAGATATATACCAAATGCAAAGAACACGAGTCTTATTTTTGGCTCAAAATTTATTTACCAAATAAAGTTTAATCAGCTGTTGGATTATACACTGGTTGTTCGTCAATCATAAGGATTCTGTATTTTGCCTGAATTTTTGCTTATATGTATACATACTATAAATTGTTGCACTTATGTATGCATATGGAAACATGTACATGTACTTAACTTATCGATTCCACATTGAATACTTTTTTTTCACAGCAATTTATTTGCAAAGTTTATAAAAAAAATACATTTCCGTAGAATTTATCAAATTCTTGCACTTTTTCTCCCCCTAATCCATATGTTTGATGTTTTTGTTGTTATTGTCCACAAATCTTATTGATGACCGAAAATTCAAATATGTATTTACATTATCAGACCAGTTAAACTTGTATCCACCATATGTAATCTTAATCTATAAGGCAGTGCGATTGGAAGGTTAAACAATGTCGCGATAAAAATGGTTACCTGTGATGATAAGAGAGAAGAAAAAAATTGAATTATGTCACTGGTGTTTAAATTATAGTGCAGTGAAAATAGTATTTTTTTATTATGAACAATAATGAAAATTGGTTGTTGATCTACCATTAGCTACATAACTGTGCATCAAAATTAAATTTTCCTGAAAAAAATAATTTTGAGACTGGTTAGGCGGCCGTAAGGAATTTTGCTGCCGTACAGCATTCACAAGTGTACAGCAAAATGTGTTTCCCCGCGCTACATGTGTTAAGATGAGTTTCTTCGGATCCCACAAAAATTAAAATCAGCAAATCTGCATTTTATATTAACAAAGTAACTTTCATGCACACTCGTTACATTGTCAATCGAGAATTTAGTTCCATCGAATGTGTGTAATGGAAGATGGTGCACGCGAACCATCGCTCATATTTGGGGAACTAAATCGTGCTATATTTTCGAGGCTATTGTCTTGAAGCCTCGAAAAGCTGAGTTTACACAAACTCCAGCTTTGTCAAAATCTAGTCCATGAGTTCAAAAGAAAACAGCCATAAAATTTATTAGAAATAAATGAAGGAAATATACATTTTGAAGCTGGGAAAGGGGGAATTGGAATTATTGACCAAGTGGATTTATTTTCGTGGTCGATGACGACTGGTCGATTTTTACAAGGTAAATTTCCTTCCTTTTTAATTGTTCTCATCAAAACGATCACTACAGTTTGAATGTTTCCAAATTTTAGCGACTCAGACTCAAATTTGGTCCCATGGCACTCACATTTTGCACCCTCAAAAGTGTCAATTAAAACTTTAAAATTACCAAAAAAAAAGAAACTAAAACTTAATAATCTTTCTGACATATTTCACAGTATTCAGTCATTCTAGTTCAAAGAATTTTGACAAAAGCTGTACCCTTATTTTATACCCTTTTTTAATTAGATGTTATGTAGCCAAGATTTGGTTTCGGGAGGTGTGTATTTAAATTTGTTCTGAATAATTTTTTTTCAATACCATATAAAGCACATGTTGACCACCCTGCTGTTGTCGTTAGATACGTTTTGAAACAAACATTGGGAGAATGAAAAAGTGTTGCGGCGAATAGAACAATGCTTTTTTGGCTAAAATGTTATCTTTTAATGCGATACTCGTGCGTGTTCTTTCAATTGAGAATAACATTTGCTAAATATTAAATTTTGGCTATTTGGTTTTGCTTTACTGCCCTCAGAATTGCAAATTTTTGTGCAAAGTTTCCTTTGCATAGATGCATGTTTTTGTACAAAAAATTGTCGGAGGAAAACTGAGGCAAAGTGGAGTTTTGCAGCGTTGTAAGTGATATTGTCTACTCACTGCAAGATAGTATAAACAACAACAATATGGTTTTCGATCTTTGCGTGCTAGAACAAACAAATTTTACCAAAATTTTACACAATTTTTTTTTTCAATAGTTTGCTAAAAAATGTTTAAGTGTACCACAATGCTTTCGACTCCAAAATTTTGTACAAAAATCAGTACTGTTAATACTTTGTTGTTGTTGTTGTAGTAGCGGTGCAGAAATGCGTGAACCGCTGTGCATGTCTGTGGAAGTACTCTATGTTTTGTCGTCGTTCTCGCTTATTGTCTCAAGCGACAAGAACGTAGCAGCTGCAATAGGGTTGTCCCATAACGCCCTCGGATTGAGGTTAGTGGGTGCACCGGGGCATCGGAACAAGTGGTCCACATCATGGGGCGCACCACTGCAGCTCGGACAAATGTTCTGAATGTCCGGGTCTATACGAGATAAGTATGAATTGAGGCGCGAGAAAAAACCCGACCTAAGCTGGGCTAGTGTCGTTCTTGTGGCTCTCGGGAGCCTAGTCTTCTCAGGTGGTATAGTTGGAGGGGGCGCTGAGAGGACTCTATTCATACTTAATCTCACTATTGACCAATTCACAACGGTTGTGTGAATATCGGCGATGGCCGCATGGTATGCTGTGTCATCAAATATATCGGGAGGTACCCGTTTGTATCCCTGGACGTCTCTCTCGAGATATCTGATTCCACTCCTGACATGTCGTGGAGGGGGAGTATTGTCCATGAGATGATGGTTTGGGTGATTCTCTCGATAGCAACCGACCAGATATTGTAGAGACAGGAGAAGATTATGATCACGTATTGGCAACATGCTGGTTTCTTGATGAAGATGATCCTGGAACGACATTAGGTGACAACCTTTAGCGATACGTAGAGCAGCGTTTTGGCATGTCTGGATCTTGTTCCAGTTTGTTTCACAAACGGTTTGTGACCATACCGGTGCTGCGTAGCTGGGAATTGCTCTGCCTATCGCTTTGTAGGTGACCAACATAGTTTCCTTGTCCTTGCCCCAGGAACTCCCGGCTAGTGCCTTTAGGACGTTGTTTCTACTGTGCATTTTGTCGACTACGTCTTCGACATGGTTTTTCGACTTCATCATGGTGTCTAGATAGACACCAAGGATTTTGGGGCTAGTGACAGTAGGAACAACGTCATCAGTATGCCTACCCGTACGGATCATAAGCTCCTCCGAAAATTCCTGCGTCCAGGTGGTGAGAAGTGTTGCAGTGCATTTTGACGGTGAGATGACGAGGTTGCGGACACTGAAAAACTCCACCAGTTTCTCAATATAGTCATTTAATCGAGCACACATGCCATTTAAATCATTCCCCGTGGTGAGTACGGTGCAATCGTCCGCATAGGAAATTAGTTCGATACCTTCCGGCGGTGTTGGAATGCTCGACAGGTAGATATTGAACAATGTAGAAGAGAGTACGCTACCTTGTGGAACTCCCTGCTTAATTTTTTTATGCTTTGAACAACTGCCACGAAACTCGGTATAGGATTGCCTCCCAGCTAGATAGTTCCATCTAACCTCTTGTGCAGGAACATGCATATTAAGGAGGTCTGCCAACAGCGCAGAGTGGATAACCGTGTCGAAGGCTTTCTGTTAATACTTTCGTTTAGATCGCTTCTTTACTCCCTATTCATGAAATCTTAAAGACTATCGGAGTCACTTTGATTATTATTGAACCTCTTGAGAATAGTGCTAGCAACCGCCACGATTTTTCAAAACTCTCCCCATAGTTGATTTGGTATTGTCTTTAAACCAAATCCCCTCAAGAGGTAGTGTGCGTACAGCATATACCATCCAGATATCTGGTCACCTTAGAGGGGTTTGCATCGTGGCATACTCAATTGAGGTGTCGGTGGAAACGCTATGCCATTGGTTCCGTGCGTGGTACAAGATATAATCTCTTCACAATTCTCAAAACTGATACAATTTTACTGCATTACTATTATAAGTTCATTCACTGGATGTATTTACAATGGGTAAACACAATGTCAATTACTCAAATAAAAGGTTTATTTAAAGAGTTTGTTCAAAGATTAAAAATTATATAACACGAAGCCAATAACAAAAGCTTAAAGCATGCATGTGTCAATATTTAAACACGAACACGATAAAATCGATTTTTTTTATAGAGAAACGTTTATAGTGATATATCGGCATCTGGCGTTGACAAAATATTGGAAAATCCGTAAGAAACTGGGTCAGAAACTCTATAAAAAGCGTTTTGAAATTCTTAAATTTTTTTTTAGAAACCCGTAAAAATGCTTGTCTTTGATTTATTAATAATAATTCGGAACAAACACTTTCCGTGATGAATGAATCCTGTTTTCATTATTGTAAATCTATTGCGTTTATAGGGTCCCAGAAGTCATCAAGAATTAATGTTTCAATTCTAAAAATTCTTAAAAAATTCAAATACTCACAAGATCAGAACACGCCTAAAGATTTACTTAACGCTTTGTAAAAACTCAAAATCCTTATTCCATCCGCATACAGAAAATCCTTAATTAAATTTCACCGTAATCAAATGAACGGATTTGAACTTCCTCTTGGAAGATTTTTCGTTTGTTGCCAGGAGCAATTTGCGTTTATATGTACACATGAGAACAGTGTACATATAAACGCAAGTGTTGACGACGAAGCGCACGACACAAAAAATGTCCTGTCGTGCAGTACATCCTATATACTCGGTTCGGTCGTTTTTCATACAGCCATGTTACCGGCAAATAAAATGTGTTCTTTGTGTCGCCGGCTTACAATTAAAAATTAACTCACAAGAGAATTATGACCATGCATATATTTCAAAATGTGAACTATTTTTGAAACTTTGTTGACAGCATGATGCAAATATTGTATCGTGGACACAGGTCCTCTCACGTTTATGTCTACCAATTAAAATTTAGGCTATGATGACTCCCGGAGGCCCGCAGTAAATAACTCACCAAGGAGCCATGAAGAATAGTAATTTAAAATAGCCCCCCAGTGGAGCAAGGACTATCCGGAGTAAAATTACACGAGCAACAAAAAACATAATTCCTATGCTCGGTTATGAAAATTTTTTGGCACCGGCACTGCAAAAAAAACTTCCCTTCATCATACAGGTTTCCCTGTACGAGTACAGTAAACATGTCGATGAGTAAGTGTGTTAATGTTTTTATTTTTTTTGTGTCCTGTACCTATGTGAAACCTTCCATCTGTACCAAAAAATGAGAAGAAAAATAAATCAGCTATGGCCGGATGGAATCTGAGTGGAAATATATTTTTTTTTCTGTTTTTTTTTTTTGGTAACACGAATGTATAGCTACAAGTTGTGACGCCATACTGTAATACACTTGAGCCGCCTGGAGGGCTGGGTGGCTATGCATGCATGTAATTGTCTACGACAGTACATGTGGTATAAAAATCCAAGGATCACCGAATAGAAAATTAATCGCAGGCCATATATACCACCCATGTATATGTTCGAGTACAACCACAACATTGGGGAGTTTTATCCGCCCGACATTTCGTTAATTATATTGAAAGGGAAAAAGACTCTCTAGGCAGGGTATGATTGTTGCTTTGCTTTCACACGCCGCCCCCGCTTGCTTCGTTCTGTACTACTTGTGGCATATACAACATTTGAACAATTTCCTTGTAACAGTCGGTGGGGGGTGTACAACGGATGGGTTGACGAAACACCCAGAAAAATGAAACATCAGAAGCCTACTCTACTCGCTGTTTCCTCATTAATACAGCTTAACCAGCGCTCACTTTCGAAAACATATTTCAATTTTTTTTCCGACGGAGCTTTTTTTTGGACCATTACAAAAATCATGGCCAGGACTGTTGCTGTCGCCCTTTGTTGTTTCGAAATGTCCATGTTGCTTCATACATTTTTGTTTCTTCATTTGCAACAACTATGAATATTTTACGATTTATAATTTTTTTTTTTTGCTACCGCGCGCCAATGACTTGACTGACTCTATAGTATACGCGACATGATGGAGGAAACGGTGGTTTACATTGCTTTTTTTCTGCATTTCATTCAGTTTAATGAACTTGGCGACTAGGTTGTTCGTGAAATGGGCTGACTGACTCGCTGCAGAATCATGCAAGCGGAAAGGATTGAAAAGGATATTCAACTTTGTATGTCAAAATCCGTAGCTACGGGCGGTTATTGATTTTGATTTGTTGGTTGAGTTTCGGGACGAGACGCGGGGAGGCGGAAAGTTTTGACAGTTGAAGGAGAAGGAGAGTATTTTGCGTGGGCATCAGGATGACGATGAAGGGGATGAAAAGGCAATTAGGGAGTGAGTGATTATTTGGTAATTAGCTGGAGTAAAACGATGTGCGGTCGTTTTGACATCCGGACCATTAGTATTTCGAGGGAAGGGTATTTGGAAAGCAGTAATAGAATGAAGGAATTGCTTTTAATTATTCAAATCTGTTTCAGAAATATTTTACCTACGAAAAAAAGATATTCATGCTAAAGAAGAAGTACGGTACTGAAAAGAAGAGAACGCGCCATGCCTTGTTCGGAAACTCATTTCTCTATGAATCTCTATCACAGCGTGGCGACCCAACGATTAAGGCCACAGAGCACGACGACGTAAAAAAATAGAATCAAACACACATCCTTTTGTGATTTTTGAAGAACTAACTGTACATTTTAGCAATTAATTTGATGTAGTGCTTAGTGTCCTCGCCTTCGAATCCACGTATGTATTTGGCAGTACGGGGAGAGTTTATAATGCTTTTTGAGTTCGAGATGCAGATGTTAAATGTACGACATTAGCTCTATATGTAACTGTAAATCTTAATATTTACAGTTACATAAATCCTAATTTACTGTGATATTGATGCGATTTGAGCTTCCTTTAATCCGGGCCAAATGTTCCGGCAATGATTGTGTTTTGTTTTTAGTAAGTGTTTTATTGTTGTACACTAAAATAGTCTAAATTCCGTCCGTTTACTAAAACGAAAAGCTCAAATTCATGTTTTTTATTAAGTAATATTTATAAGTTTTTCGTTTGATGACTTTTTAAAAAACGTTTGTATATTAATTCACAGAAAAATAAATATTTTTTTTCCACATTGGCTTCATCTTACATTTTTTCCTGCGAAATTACAAATTTTTTGCTGGGATTTTTTACGACTTTTTGCATTTTTAATATTGAATACCATAATCTTATCACTCTAGTAATTGGGCAAATAATGGCTTTCCATTATTTAAAATTTTGTTGCCATTTTGTCGTCTTTTCGTTTCAATTGGACGTGACTAAAACGACCAACTGTCCCGGATAATGCGGCACAGCCCCGAATTTTACAAGCCTGAGCCGCGTTGAAAATCCTCCCGAAACTGTCCCGCAAAACATTCAAATTGTACCATATTATTGGAAAATATATTTCGTTTGCGCTTGCATTAACATCTGAGTGATCATAGTCTGTCAAATGGGTCGTGAGCTTGGAAAACATCATATACTGAATTCGCTCACGCTACGACCCTGTGCTCCGAAGGTGAGCCCACTAACCACCACACCAACTAGACTGAAACAGTTTGTGGCCTTAATATACAAACTTATGACAATATTTTTTTAAGTTTTTTTTTAAAGGACACAAGATGCACTATCACTCGTGCTCCTAGGTTGACGTTGACTCTTGGGGGCACCCTGTAAGACTGAAGCTTTCGGCGGTGGCGCTATTTTGGATAACTGTATTCGGAATAATAGTTTCGACTGGAACCAGAAGAGATTGTGTCCTGATTCCATCCAGTCCCGCATAAGTATGTTTTGAGTCTTTACTAACAACGCATTTGTTTGAAATTTGATTGTATGATTTGATTGATTGATGTACATTGCGCGAAAAATGCTTAGGTCCAGGATCACTTTGCTTCTAAAATGCCACAACTTCTATACAGGGTGTCCGCAAACCGGTTGGCCATACAATTATGGTAGATTCTGGTATGTGTATTTGTTACTGGAGAAATGTGGAGTAAATTTTGCCTCGATCTTTTACCGTTATGGAGTGGTAGCATTATTTGTGAGTAATGTCAAAAACCATGATGATGATTTTTGAAGCTCTCCGTGTCTTCTGAGCTACCCCAGTTTGAATTTTGCAAAAATGTGCTAATCCACTTTTGATGTGTAAATTAAACTCACATTATGTAACGGTAAACTAAACAGACAAACCTGCAAAGCTGGCGAAACTGAGGCCGCTATGTAAGGTTTGGAATGACTTATTAAGGATATGGCCAAGGTCAATAAATGTCTATCTATACCAATTGCGTGTCTAAAAAGGAAAAAAGGAATTCTGCAAATGTTAAAAACTGGCGTCACTTTGACTTTTCGAAGGAATGGAATTGATATTTACTTGCATACATGAACCGGTTTTTATGTAGGAAGCGAAGAATTTACTTTCACATTAACAATTTGCTTAATTATTGTCCTGGGATAGAAAAAACGGTAGATATTGCTACCGTTCTGCAAACATTAGTCTTTTTTAAGCAAGTTTTCTCGGTCCTCGGTGTCTGAAACTAGAATGAAATGGAAATGGAATGTACTCAATGTCCCCTTTGTTATGATACGCAACATGCCTATCTTCGGTTTAAGATAAAATTGTGTCCTTTTAGGTCCTTTTTTGATTTTTTAAATAATTTTAACAGATTGTAGGGGCGTGAACCCGAAGGGGGCTTGTAGCACTGAAGTCTGTTTTGAACTCTGTATCCTACTAAATTAAAAATAATTAAAATTGCTTGGATACGTCCATTGTGTCCATTGTTTTATTGGAAATTTTATGTGCTTCTAAAAGTTGAATTACAGTTTTCCGCAAAAGGTAATGCTTTCGGACCAGAAGCTATATTTAATTCAAAGTAATATTATTTTTTGTTTTCTGGAAGTTCTGTAGTCTGGCAGATAATCTTCAACTAACGGTAAAAGTTGGGACACGTAAACGGTTAAAAAGGTTTCCCATATTTATAATGGTCGCCATAGACGATGCGATTAATTGGACAATCAAAGCTCATTTCTGTAGAGAAAGTACATTTTCTGTGGAGAAAGCTCATTTTCTCTAGCGAATTCGGTAGTGGAACCGAAAAAAATTGCTTTCTCCACAGAAATGAGCTTTGGTTCCTAATTTAATCGCACTGTCTATGGCGACTTTAACATTTGCGGCTAAAAAAAAGTTTTGATGCAGCAAAATCACTTGATGCGCCTGGAGTTTACGTTGAAGCTCATAAGCTGAATTTCGCCAACAAAACCAGTTAGAATCATAGTCGCAAACGGTTTGCGTTGAGACATCCGGACCGGCTTTTCATTCCTATCATGACATTATGAAGGAAGCTATTACTTATCTAGGTGTCATTCTCGGATAAGTCCCGTTATGTTATGGGCAACCGATTCTACCATAGATAGATAGGTTCGGCTTATAGTCCTTTATGGTGAACAAACGGAAAAAACTTATCAAATACAGTGCGGAATATTCCTAAAAAATTGGCATGCTCCAAGTCGAATCATGGGTTAGCGGAGGGTGTTAGCTCTTTTATTTCGGCGAAAAAAGTTACTGTATTCGGCAGTTAGTACTATTCTTTCGGTGAATTGAAAGTGCTTAGGGCTCTGTTTCCCAACATGTGGTCCGCGGACAAAAGTGGTCCGTTTGAGACCACCCATAAGGGATACTATGGGATGGGGACTACTTCTGAAAAAGGAGTTTTAATCGTGATTAATTAAAATAAAGGCAGAAAATATTATAGTATATAAAGTGTGCATGTGTGCAGACCTTAAGTTGCAAAAAGATCGGTTGTCAGTACTCAACAAAGAAGCATTAGAAACAATTAGTATCATTTGAAGACAAGTCATGTTAGTAGTAATCAACCACCTCAATTTTTCGTTAAAAAAGTTAAAATTAATTCGGTAAAATAGCATCCAATGAATTATTATCTGACAACGTTAGGCGCCTTTAACTCTCAAAGTTAGGTGTCTCTGTCCTATTCTGAAGATCCCATGTTAAAATTATTTCAACACAAGGAGGCAGTCACAGAGAGGGAAAGTGTTGCTTTCTTCTGATGTTTCCAACCATTTTTATCATAAGTTGTCCACTTTGTTGGCGTTTAATAAATAAATAATGAAAATCCGTCCGTAATGATTTATTTTCAAGCAAAGTGATCCGCAGTCATTTGCGAGTTGGGAACCACTAATTTAGGGAAACTATTTCCGGAGGTTTCAAGCACTGGTAGCAATAGAATCAAGATGACTTGGACAAAAGTATCGTAAGTCGTCCTTTATTTCTTATACGTAAAGTGTAGAATTGGTAGAACAATACACTACTAAGTAAAATCAATGCTGTTATTTCTTAGTATTTATTCCTCTAAAAGCTATTCTGAAATATTTTCATGGAAAAAATTATTCCAAACGGTAATATCGTCCCTGAACCTAAGCAATTGTCCCACTGATAAGTGACTTTTTGAATGAAATAAATTGCTGTAATTTAAGGAAAAGATTCTCTACGGATTCAAACGGTCAGTTTTTTTTCAAATATTTTGTAGTTTCAGAAAAAATATTAGTGAATCTGATAATCTCTATTTTACCGTTCACTGCAGGGAAATATCGTGGAACCTAAGCTATTGTCGGGTATAGTATGTATACGAAATTTTAGCAGAACCATTTTATTATGGGTTTAAATTAATGATAAGTTAAAAGAAAAGTAAACTAAAATTAAATCAATCTCATTTCTCGCACGTACTCTCTCACTGTCATCATCTATAGATAACTGGCCGACAAATAATCGTACCTTTTTTTCAAAATCTTTGACAGATTTCATCACCTTGAAAATAGGCTTAAATATATTTCAAATCTACATATTCAAATATTCTAAAAAAAAATTATGCACATTAACGGAGATAAGTAAGTAATAAATTTCAAGAAAAACTGCCTGAAAAAAAGACGAGCTTAATCTAAGTTTGACTAAGACAACATTTAGTATAGTTAATGACAAATCTGCGTCACTTTTGACAGATATGATAATGGAAAGATTATTTCAAGATATGAGTATTATAGCAGCCGTAGCTTATCGCGAGAACAACGAAATCTTAATGATAAATAATCCAGGTGCATCAAGCCATCAGGGTATTCGTTTGATACTATAGGCATAGAAAAAAAAATTATAGTACGCCCTGAGAATACAATCAGATCTTCGTTTCAACTGGTTTGAAATATAAATTTTCTATTTTTTCTGTTCTTCCTTTCTAGAAGTCTTGCGCGAACAACTGCTACACCACGGCAGAGTATCATACAAGATATCTTCGACAATCTTGTGAGTAGTCAGTAGTGTATCTATCTGCCACATTGATTGATATCTTCTGCTGCCCGATAAACAGGTTTCTCGTTTAAGTCGTCAAGTTGTGTGTATACTCGGAAAACCTAATGAATCACGGAGTCGCCGTTGTGTTTTTTTTACGGTCATCTATTCAATTGTTGGGTGCGTGTTTCTAACCGATTTTTAGATAGATAGGGGTATAAAATTGAATTTAGCGTACAGTTCGGTAATTCTATGGCGAACAATAATGAGATAATGAGTGCCTTATTAGTGCATATATGCTCATAGTATATAGGATAGTCTATCTCAAATAACGATATACATACTACAATACAAAGAATATAGCCAACAGAAATATCTAGGAAAGCACGTATCGAATGCAAAGTCGTCGGCAAGGTATGCTTGTCTTTAACCAAATCCGCAAGATGTATAAGTATGGTCATGGTGAGCAGCATTAACTTCTCTTCATTCTCCATGGTATACCGACCACTTTCCAAACACGGAGTTGACCGTTGTGTCTTGTTACGTTTTTCATCCTTTTTCGTATACAAATCGATTGTGGTTGCATTTTAAGCAGATCTCCCGAAGGTGTTGCCATTTTCATATCGTCAAATCGAGACGTGCGCGATCTTTCTATCTCATAAAATTCAATTCGATCTGATCCAATTTAATAGCACTCGTGCGTCATTCATAGAAGCCTACGATAATGAGTTTATTGGCTCTTGAATTCACTGTTAGAAGTTCATAAGTTCACCTGTCCAGCACGAGACGAGATGATTCGACGTGGATTGATTGTGCTTGCGCGAACCCCCCCAAGGGTATTTCATAGTCATCAACGAGATATCATAACTTCGTCAAGATAAGGCTCGTTTCTTGACCGCACAATACTGATGCGATAGAATTTTGATATGTACTTGATGATATCTGGTACTGGTATTGTACAACCTAGGAGAATATCCGCAAGGCATTGGACTCTATAGTCTCCTAAGATTCCAGCAGATTATACCAACAATCTACAGCTAAATTATCGCCTACGAAAAAAGCCATCATCATGTGTGGTGTTGCGGTCTTGGTCTTGGCTGTACTAAGCCAGCAAGCCAACACAACGAGCGCCCCGTTATCGAAGATGGCTATCCCGCGTGCATATGGAAGGAAAATGGTAAGAAATTATAAGCCGCATAATGATATGGTTGCAACTTTATAATATATACGCGAGAATATGTTATGCTTACTTGCCTGTCCCTATACCTTCCTAGGCCTGACGAGCGCAACAGGAACGAAACGAAATGGCTAAATCAATTACATATGCGATAAGTGTCTTTGAGCAGTCAACAGTTTTATTCGTCCATCAATGTCTCACTTTGGATGTTCTTCGTCGTATCGTGTGTATGCTATAACAAATTTTCACGTCAAGTACATGTCATATCTTCGTTTATTTTTCATATTAGATAAGTGATAATAAGATATGTACTTTTGTATAATATAGTCAGCGATAGGTGATAATGAATTTTGAATGCGGTAAATTGAGGGTTTTAAAAATGCGCACCATGTGAAGGTTGTTGGACTTTGTTATTGGCTTATTGTTCTGTTAAATTTACAAAAAAAAGTGTTTATTTTGTATTTTTGCAAAAACGATTAGTTGCAGCACGTTTATTGATAATGTTAAGATTTTTTATAGCAAATTGCAACTTCCAGTGGTAAAGCTCTAAAATGTTATACACATATGTATGTCCTAATCGTAATTCTATTCAGGTTTTTAATATCGGCTATTATAGTATAGTGATTTTAGTTGAAAAAATGACGAAACCCAAACGCCCAAAAAAAGAGCTGACTTTTGATGCCAAATTGTTCTGTGGTCTGACCGCATTACGTAGTAAAAAGTTACACTCTTTTGCTCGTCACATTTGGGGGGGAGGGGGTGGCAAAGGAGTGAAATTATGATTTTTCGCAAATACCTTGGTTACTCTAATATTTACAGCAAAATGTTTGAGAACAATTTAAACTACACAAAATTATCTTTCTAATGATATATAATACCGTATACCTTCTCTTGGCAGATTATATACTAGACCTAAAAACATCCGATTTTTTGATAGTTACATTTGTTTCTCTAGCTCCTGAAGTAATTTAATTGGCGCCATGGTCATTGGGATAACTATTCCTATCAAAATTTAGCTGGCCCACACGGAGACTCAGGTTGCTCCGGCAAAGCATACCCATACACTGGTCGGCATATGTATTTTGACAACTCATACCATCGAACCCCCACACTGGTTTTGTTTAACTAAGGCCAATAACGGTAAATTTCTTTTATCAAAATTAAAGCACATATCGACAGCAATAAATATGCTTAATATTTTTTCTGTCCTCTTTCGGACTCTCATGCTATAGAAAAGAGAAAAGATGGAGGCGTAATTCTGGTGTGGCATAAGTATTTTGACAACATTTAACTCTTTGATTACACCCATTTTTTTCGCAAGAATTGATGCACAAAACATATTTTTATTAATTTTTGAGTTTCCCATATTAATTTTAAAATAAAAACGAGACCGAGGCTAATTTCGGGCGCGGCCGAAATTTGAATACCCTTCACTCTCCTCGGGCTAAAAGTTTTTTGGGGCAAACCTATGACGTGTATTTAATCCTTCCCCATTCTTTTCCTTCTGTTTTCGCATAATATTTGATATTGACAAATTCTGTGGCGTCGATAAAACAATATTTGTGTGAGGTTTGGTTGGAATAAGTGGTAAAATAAAAAAAATATCCCAGAAAACTTTATTGGGGGGATGCGGGAGCATGGCCCCATAGTACGATTCCATTTGTTTTACTTTTTTTTTTGATAAAGACGCATTGAGGTTTTTTTAAATTGGTAGAAAAAATGTTTCTTAGAAGATCCAAAATGGGGAGGTTGGGCTTGTATGGTAGCCCCATGACTCCATAGCCCGATTATTTATGGCATCAATTGAAGTGCACTTTTACGAGTTTTGGTTGAAAGTGGTGCACAAATAAAAAATTTGTTCGTAGAAGAACTCAATTTAGGGGGTTGGCTTTGTATGATAGCCCCATGACCCCATCGTCCGATTCCATTCATTTTTACACATGTTTTGTCGCATCAAATGAAATGCACTTTTATGAGGTTTGATTGAAATTGGTGGACAAATAAAAAAGTTTTTCTTAGAAAAACTCAATTTGGGGGCTGGGTTTGTATGACAGCCCCATGACCCCACAGTCTGATTCCATTTATTCTTACGTATATTTTGTGGCATCAATAGAAACACATTTGTGGGAAATTTGGTTCAAATTGGTGCACAAATGAAAAAGTTTTTCTTAGAAGAACCTAATTTGGGGGGTTAGGTTTGTATGGCAGCCCCATGACCCCATGGTCCGATTTGATCCATTCTTACATATGTTTTGTGTTATCAATAGAAACACATTTGTGTGAAATTTCGTTGAAATTAGTAAACACATGAAAAAGTTTTTCTTAGAAAAACCAAATTGGGGGGGTTAGGTTTGTATGGCAGCCCCATGACCCCACGGTCCGATTTTAGCGATTCAAACATACAAACTGCCTGCAATAAAAAAAAACATGTGTGCAAAATTTCAGTTCAATAGCTTTTAAACTGGCCGAGTAAAACGCGTAGCAACAGACGGACAGACAGACAGACGGACATCGCCCAATCGACTCAGCTCGTCATGCTGATCATATATATACATATTTTATATGGTCGGAGATGCTTCCTTCAATGCGTTACAAACTTCATGACAAAGTTAATATACCCTTTACTCTACGAGTGAAGGGTATAATTATCACCAGTGGCTCGAAACATAAACAAAAATCAGATTTTCGAAGATTGGTTTGAGCATCGATTGATGCCAGCCTTAGTCCTGGTTTACACATTGAATACGCTACTATTGAATTTTATTTTATACGGTAAACTGTTTATTACCAAACAAAAAAAAATTTTTAAAACAAAATAAAAACAAATCTTGGCGCTCTCTGAAAGAAAGCGAATATGAACCCCGAGTGATGAATGAGCCACGATGAAGAACTCTAAGAAAGAAGTGAAATATAAACCAAATTGTGCCGCACAAAAAAAAACGAATATAACTTCCCGCGATTCAATGACGACCAAAAGAAGCTTTGGCCATGGAAACAGTGATTTGAACTTAAGCAACCTAGGTCATTCTAAGCAATATATCCCTGCATCATGAGAGAGCCTCCACTGTGGTATTCATTTTGATAACCAGGTATCCGTTTTTCCACATAAACTGGGCATTTTCTTTAAATATTGATTTTTTTGTAAAAATGTTATAAAATAACGAATATTAGCCGAAAAAACTTTTCCCGAAAGTTGCAGCAGCTTGGACTTTGCTTGGAGGTTTGCTTTTGGTATGGTTTTTAAATCTTTCTTTGGTTTCACTTTATCTGCGTATGCATGCAATTTGCCTTTTTTAGTTCTAGGCCGAAGGTGGTCGCTATTATCTCTGCCTCCGATGGCACATTCTTCATACTTATAATATCCTTTGGTTAAATTAGGAAATTTTCCATAAATATTTGTAAGATTTTTCGGTAAATATTCGATCACACATCCCATTTCTGTGATGCATGGGATAGTTTTCTATTTCTTTTCTCTTATTCAATTTTGGTAGTTAATAATAAACAGTCTACCTTATGAAATTAAATTCAATTGCAGCGTTTCCAACCTTTAAACCAGGGTTGAAGTCTGCCTCTACGGAGGCTTAAGCCAGACTTCGAATTTCTGATTTTTATCCAATTTTTCAAGCCACTGGACACATTTTCTGCTTGGAACTCAAAATATAAACACAAATCATTAACAAAATTATGTTTCATCCATATCTTTCCAGAGAAATTGGTGTACAATCAAAGATTTAAATATTGTCAAAATACTTATGTCGCACCAAAATTTCGCACCAATCTGTTCTCTTCTTTATAGCAAGAGAGTGCGAAAACGGACAGGAAAAATATTGAGCATATTTATTGCTGTTGATATGTACTTTGATTTCCTTATAAGAAATTTACCGTTATTTGATCTAGTTAAACAAAATCAGTATCGTGGCTCGAAAGTACCAGATGTCAAAATACATATGCCGGCCAGTGTATTTCCCCTATTAACATTTTTCAAAAAGACATGCCTGTAACTTATCTCCAAATCACAGTAGGCTCGAAAAAATTTGGCAAACGTTAAGGCTGTATCCCATTAGATTAGACACTCCACCAAATATTACTTCGATCGAGATTTGTAGCCAAGCGCGCTACACGGTGTACACAAAACTTTCCAATCGTGTAGTCGCAGAGTGGGGCTTTAGTTGAAAAAATTCAAAAAATCAATGTTCTTGGAGAAATTTTATAAATGGCCAATCACATAATAGACATTTCAAAGTTTCTTTCTGCAAACAAATTTGGACTGATGGAAACCCTGTGTATAAATAACTTTGCTTTGTTTCTATTTTATTTTAAATTATTATGTTAATCTTAACATCTTATCTTATATATGTATATAAAAAAGTCGTGTTAATTACACCATTTATAACTCCAGAACGGCTGGACAAATTTTCATGATTTTGGGTTTGTTGGATTAGGCTCTAGCCAGAATAGCATATTAACTATTGAAACATGCAAAAAATTCAGAACGAGCTAACATTCACAATGGGTTCTTTTTCACCTATTTCTGCGTGTATTTCTTCAACATATGAGCGGATTTCAGTAAATTTCTTCCACAGGATTGGTATCTACCCAAAGTAACAGGACAACCATCGAGACATGAAAAATTCACAATGGGGCACAATTATGAAGACAATTTTTTCCTTATATTTCTGTCTTTCTTGAACGAATTACAGGACTTCAGTAAGTTGACCTCCCTATGGGTCTACACAAGGCTCCGACTAGAATAGCCATACTGCCATTGAAGTAAGCAGAAAATTCACAACGAGCAACAATTCACAATTAGTTTTTATCAGATATTTTCTTATATTTATTGAACTTCTTAGCGGATTTTCGGAAGATTTTCCTGCCGAATTGGTCCTATTGAAACATGCAAAAAAAATCACAATGAGCAAAATTTTAAAGATTTGTTTTCCGTAGATTTCTTTCTGTATTTCTTGAAGGAATTACCAGATTTCAAAAGATTCCAGCGGATTGGTGTACACCCAGAATAACTGTTGAAATATGCAAAAATCACAAAAATACTTATTAAAAACAGTTCTTTTTCAAATACTATATCTCTAAACTCGGATATGCGAAACGGATATTTTGTGCTCAAATTGGTGCAAACTACATTTTTCACATTGAGTTTGAACAACTAGCTGCACGTGCCTCTAAGGGTCTTTTTATCTCCAGATTATTAATATGAAAGAATCAAAGCCCATAAGAGGACTCAGGCACTTTGGGATATTTTTTAGACGATTTGTTATGATGTTGGCTGTTTTATACACGATTATTGAAATTTTCCCTTAAAATATCCTGGAATATTCCTCTATAATATCCGGGCTCAAGTGACATTACTTTCAGAGTTATAATAAAAAATATTTATGTGAAAAAATTAAAATATCCCATTTTTATTGATCTTTGGCCGCACAGTAAGCCGTGCTGTAGAGCAGTGGTTGCCACGATCTTTTTGAATTCGATTTTTTTTTGCGGAAAACTTGAGAATGCGTATTTAAATTAACCACTGTTATATATCAGTAAGGCGACACTGGGAGTCTTCTTCTTCCTTGCCACGTTCTTTATACCGCTCCATGGCGTCGCGCCGCTCGGTCTGCGGTGTAGGCACATCGCCCGTTCTGTCGGTAAAGTCTCCAGCGAGGGCGTATATGTGGACGACGACGTCCTACTAATGAACTTTTAAGACTGATGAAATTTATTATCATAGAGACCACCATTTTTACTGGCATGTTTTATTTTGTAGAATTGAACTTGGGGAACGACCCAAAAAAATTAAAGCGCACTTTGGAGGTATGTATAGGCCGAAACAACAATGCTTTAAAATTCAGCTACTGGTGAGTGTTGGGAGGGAGTGTTTCATTAAAACACTTTTGCGTTTTACACAAATATTAGAACCTGCTGCCACTGGCAGTTAGCTCTTTTTTTATCACCTAACAGCAAAATCACTAGCAAGAAAGACTTCTCTATACTGATTTCTAATTTGTTCTCATGATCATTGATTTATGCTTCAAATATTCGGTGAAGAAAACACAGATTTTTTTGTGGGACTTTTTTACATAAAAAAATTTAATCCTTCGATGTTGTTGCGAACACTGTGGCTTTGTTTTATTTTGTTGGCGACAATTCCTCTTTTCCATATCGGAATTGAAAGTTGTATAAAAATCGTTCGAGTAGCAAATTGTCCTGATAATTTTCAAATGTCACTTAGACATTTAATTTTAACCGACAGCAAATGTGGCATCCATATTGATCGGAACTTTTAAGTTACGCATATATTTTTTTCAAAATATTTTCCATAATTTCTTCCAGTTGGAAATAGAAGTGATACATCTGACCAAATTTTGTAAGCAGCACTCACTTTATTGTCGGTGGTAAGTGCAATACGAGTATCTACATATATATTTGCTATTTTTGGAAATTGTTGCGGAACACCTGCGGGAAACTCTTGTGGAACCTCGTTTGGGAAGCAGTGCTACAGACGGTCAAACACTTATAAAACAGGTTTTCGTGAACATCTCGATAGCACATATGTACTGAAAAGTGATGTATGACCAGGGATTTGGAGTGGAGCGGAGCGACCTTAAATTTCGGAGCGAAAGAGCGGAGCGTGGAGCGGTTTTTGGCAGGCTGGAGCGGAGCGGTTTTTGCTTTGAAGGTCGCTCCGCTCCGCTCCGAACTAAAAAATAAAATCGAGAAAAAAATGAATTTTTTCGACAAAATTTTTTTATTATATGGAACGATTTGATGATTTTGGACGATTTAAAGCCGAAGAATTCGTTGAGAGTTGCGTTTAGTCATAATCATCACTCTGTATTATTAACAAATTCAAGATCATCCATGACAGAATAATCCTGTCCTGTTGTCGATGAATGAAACGCCCTTTCTCATTTAAATAAGTTATTAGGTGCGTTTTATTGAATGGAGTAGCGCAGCTTCTATAACAATTTTACAGATCTCGTTCTATACCAGATGTCCGGAAACTATCGCATAAAGGCACCCAAATATGATTCCTCGTGATATTTCCAGCAAAAAGGAGTATAAAAAGCTCGAATTATTAACTCTTCAGCTACCACACACATAAAAATCGGATAAGCAGTTTAAGCTGCGTAAAAAAAAGTTTTAAAGACAACATTTTGTGATCTTACTTCATATATGTACATACATTTTTTTTGACGGTGGTTTTAGTTGTAGCATTTTGCAATATTTTGAAGTAAAATGTAAAATCATTAAATGGTTTTGTTAGTAAAGGAGTTAAGAATTTGGGATATTCCCGATACACCTATTTTGCTGGACATTAATAATAATATTTCGGTGCGCTTATGCGATTGTTTAGTTTCCGGACACCCTATCTAGAACTACTCAATTTTATGCCAAAAAAAAGTGTCGCTCCAAATCCCTGTGTATGACAACGGTGTTTTTTTTTATGGTAAATTTCTAGCTTTTGCAGATTGAAAGAAACATGTTGAATTTCTCATAGTCAACTTTTGACGTTTCAAATTTCAAATGGTCTACTGTCGTTGACAGCTATCTTCACTCGCACTCTCGAGCTCCAGTTAGCTATTGAAGTGCCCCTTCAGCAAGTTCAAATATGTGAGATTACTCGTATGTGGCATCGGTTATGGGTGTTATTATCAGATGTTTCGATTATTAATTACTTTTTATCGACCCTAAAATTAATAAACAAAGTATACATATGGATTTCAATGAATATTAACACAAATTGTGAATGCCATCGAATTTGTTATCCACACCACAGTAATATGAGTAATTTCGGGTTAAGTGACATAGTTTGCTTTTCGTAGAAATTATTGATCGTATTGATTACTTTTTAACTTTTTATATTTTTTTTATAAAAATCTTTTTTAAGTTTCAAAAATAAAACCAAAAGACCCCATTTATTCATCTCTCTCTCATCTATACGAAGTCAAATGGAATATAATTTTAACAGTAACGCTCATTAAGAACTGGGGTATCATGAATTTGCAGCTGTGCTTCCCTCAGGGATCCACAAGGGTTTTACTACCGTACAATAAAATTATTGTATTGTACATAACTGTAATGCATTTTCAAAGGTAGTGTACAACAAATTTGAATCTTCAATGCCAAAAGTGCTCATCTATGGGTATTCCCAAAAGAGAGCTACCGTCCGTCAAATTTTTAAATTTGGTTTTCTGGAACGATTTTTTAGAAATATCTCAATAACAGTAAATTTGACGAGAAATTTGCGGTGCGTGCTCATCAAAAGTACCTAGGCTTAGTCAAACGTGTAAATAAACAGCTTTTCACTTATATCTCTATAACGGTACATTTATGTAGTTGGTGTCAAACTAGTAGCTAGTAGGTGTATAAAATGTTTACTAAAAAGTTCCCATAGATGGATGCCGTCCTAAGGAAGCCTCGAGGGCACAACATTGCAATGAAGGTACATATTTTCAAAAAAAAATAGTAAGTATCTATGTAACGGTTACGTTTACTACGAGATCTGCAATGTATCCATTGCACGGTGCCGGTTTCTTAAAGGTAGAGCTATGAGAGAGAGAATGTGACCAGTGACGAGTTTGTACCTCTTGTGACTTGAACAAAACGCCTCTTCCTCGTTAATATGTGTGCCCCTGAGAAGGTGACATGATCTCAAACCATAAAATGATTGATTTTTCATTTATATTTCGATACCCCCCTCCCCCCCTTAAAAGCGCCTGCATTCATGAGGACTTTTGACATTATATGAGGAGTCATAGAGGCTATAAATTGCCTTAGGCAACCTCTCAGTATGAGTTACCGTTATAGAGATCAAAAGTTGGCGGAAATCAGGTGGGGTTTGAACCGTAATTGCAGCCTTAGGAGTACACGCATCGATGGGGACTTTTGAAATTTTCTTGGAGTGATAGATCGTACAAATGCATTAGAGATTATATACCGTAAAGAATACCGTTATAACAAGTGGAGGGTAGTGAGAAATTTTGTTAATGGGTAATGCGTATCTTACACGTAGCTATACATTCGCTTTTACAAAATGTTTCTCATTCAAATGAGTTCTACCTCATATTTAATGACAATTCATAGATTTACAAAGTCTTCAAACAAAATTCACACCTTCTTTTCTTGATTGAACATGCTAATCATCTCTCTGCAAAAAGTGTGAATTTTCCATTCAATCTATGGTAATGTTTCAAGAGAAACAATAAATCTTCACCTCGAATCTATAGTCATCTGCTAAGTATTTTTCTATGACTAATTCACTGAAGCGCGAAGTGGCGTCTTTTCGCGACAAAAAAAAAAAATGTGTACACACACTGAGACCTGATCGACATGTACTTTAATGCCGAAAACAACTTGTTAATTCCATTGAATACATTTTGTATACAATTTGCATACACTTCCAGTTAACCAGCAATTACGTGCTACCTATAAATACATCGCGGAAGGTGTCTTTATACTTTTTTCACTTTTTTTCTCCAGTCGTTGTGGATTGCATTATTCATGCGGACTTTTTATACATACATATGGTCGAATATATTTTTATGCAGATTTCGTATGGAAGTTTTCCGGAAATTGAATTGAAAATCAATTTTAAATTAATTTCCTACGTACACTTAGAATAGAGTATTAGAGAAGGTTATACGAGTACATATTTTATATGCACATAAGGATTAAATTTAATTATTTGCTTGAATTAAGAAGATAATTCAGTTCCGAAGAGATAAAATCGAATTATCTATACACAAATAATCCTTCAACCTCACTCATAATGAAGCTTCATGTTCGTTCATAAAACAGGAAAACATAATTAAGTGAGAGTATATGCTGATGCTGATGTCCAATAGAAGTATCCTTGAACAATCATGATAAAGCACCAATTTGAGTAGAGAAATTTCAAATGATCACTTCAGACAGATATTTGAAAAAGATTCAATGTAAAATTGTAAGACACGCTTTGAAATGCCAATTAGAAGTGAATTCAAGACACTTTTGTATATTTGGGTGTCCAAACAGAATAATCCTCGATCTAAGCACAAACTCATCGCACCAGAGCAACTTCTCTATTACAATATAGTCCTTGATGTTTGCTTCTCCCCATTGCCGTTGAATGTCGACATCGTCATCATCGTCGTCGTCTTTCTAGTCATCGAACTCACACTCCACCGCAGTAGTTTCGATGATGATGCTTGACATCACACAAGGAAAGGGAACGTTCAAAAACCCTTGCAAATCTCTTTGCTATATAAAATCTACATTGAAGGCATTCCACTCCAGTTCGTATCAACTGTACTCGTACATACACTCTTCGATTCATTCTGCTTCGTAATACTCGTTGTGTCGTACCTCTATAACAAACTCTTCTTCATCGAAACGAAACTATGTTACAGAACAGACTATATGAACATAATTTACTGCGAAATGTTGGTTCATTACAGAGAAAATTTTCAGTTTCAAAAACTATACCTGTTCCGTTACATGCCTTATTCTATACGGGATTTGGATTTGGGACAGGATAAGGACATGCTAGGTAAATGAAATTCTTCGCGCTCTCTCTCTTCTTCTCGTGTGCATTCTAGATATTTTAAGTTACGAAAGCCCGACTTGAAATGGATACGAAAAAATAGAGTGAAATGAGAGTCGATTCAACCACCTAAAACTCTGTATAGTCCCACGCTTGTATGCACACCACACTCTATGCATTGTGGAAGAGATGTCCTATTATGCATTCTAGCAGGGTCTTGAATTCTGATTCTGCTATAATCTAATTTTTGGTGGATATCCTTATTCGTTTTTTTCCGGGTGGAGAGCAATAAACTTTCCGTATATACATACCCCGTTGGTACTCGTTGGTACAATCATGTACGCTGCTCTGTGGTGGCAATAAGGACGAACGAAGAAAGGGGTAGCGGACGGATGGTACAAGAGGATAAGTGGATTTGTTCATCCTGAAAAATGTAAGTAGGAGCGTATGCATGAATGTCGAAGATTTCGAGTAGCTCAAGACTCTCTATATCGAGAGAATGTTTCCACTTTTTCGAGCAGATATATAAGAATGTCGGAAGAGTTATTGATGGATAGATGGATAAGTCATACTTGGCTGGTTCCGGGAAATGAAAATTGATTTATTTTATGGGGCTTATTTCTACTGATAAGATGTTCATAAATAGCTGGATCGAAAAGCAGTTATAATTGGGTTTTTGTTTTGCGATTGTGTACTCGTATTATCAAATATTTTGACGTATTAATCAAAATTGGATATGAAATATATTTTTCCAAATTTCCCGGAAACTTTGATAAGTTGGACATAGACATAACGGGTAAATCACGATTTGCCGAATTACAATTCTATTTTAATTGTGTCATAAGTTTTAGCATTATTCGCGCTCTCATAAAAAAATTGTAATTGCACTCAAAATTCAGCAAAAAATATATTTTTTTCTGCTTAGGACCTATTGGAAATGCATCAAATTGGATATACATGGTGTCCCGCATTGGGTGGTCAATATTGAAAGCACTGATAAAACAATTTCTTGGGGAAAACGCCATCAATAGAATTGGTAAAAATTTTACCGCTATCGTGCTACAGTGTTGTTTATTAAATGAACAAAAACCGCAACTTGTACTGTTAATTTAAAATTTACCACTTACAAATGTAAATGTAGAATTTGAGATCATTGTTGTATATCAAGCTGAAATTCAGCCTGACTTTGTTTTGTCGGAATCTCTAGTTAATGATTTAAAATTCAACACAAAGCCACAAATCATTAATTTGAATTCAATTTCTGAAAAAAAAAAATTAGATAAAATTTCACATAAGCTGACTTTAAGGAAAATGTTTCAATTGAAATGTCAAACATGAATTTCATAACGGTACTTTGAACTGTCGCATCTTCAAAGTAAAAAGATATGGTATGTACCTACACAAAAAAAAAGATGAAAAGACCGAAAGTTGATATCTCTCAATTAATTAATATATTGAGATGAACACACGTCCTTTTGAGCCCATTGTGAAGAGAAATGGAAATTTTCTAATTTCTTATTTACTAGAAATTTAGGAAATATGTAGAAATATGTTGAACCAACTTTAACTTAGCAGATTTGACCGATCCAAATGCCTTCATAAAATAGTTGTTTCTAATTCAAATGAAAAATCAATTAAAAAAGCTTGTATATTGCAGAAACCGCGAAAAAAACTCAGTTAATGCGAAATTTAATATAGGTTCTGAAACTGAAGTCAAATTTTTCATTAATTAATTAATTAATTAATTAATTTTGATTTATTAATAGTGCGAAGTTGATCGTGAAATTGCTGTGACCAACATCTAGGTTGACGGTTATCTGATGATAAGATGGCAAATCCTGCTTGCTCGATTCTTGCGCTTGTACCGGGGAGTAGATATCACACCGTGTACTACTCGGTCTGCTCGATTCTTTCGCTTGTGCCTGAGTACATACATACGAGATTGCTTTGCTTGTTTGTTGTTCGCTACATATGTAACGACTACTTTTTTTACTCGGTAATCGTTACTTCCGATATTTGATAGTAACGGTTACTTAAATAACGGGTAGTTACTTTTTTGACATCTCTATTGACCACCCAATGCGGGGCACCCTGTATATAGGCGACGGACAGTTCATACATTTTTCCAATCGAGTATATTTTCATACACGAAGCGTCTTTTGAATTAGTACTTTGCCTTAACTCGTAGCACTACGTCAATTGCTCCTTTGCCCCATCTTACTCGATCCTGGGCAATGGGTCGCAGATCCCCAAATGATTTACTCAACTTCTTAAACTCCTTTGTCACTGAACGTCGGCAGTAAATTTTATCGTCCTCCTAGTTGGCCTTGAATCATCCAACTGAGTGGCAAGCAATTGGGGAGAAGGCAAGTCAGGTTGGTCCAACATACGGCCCGCGGACCACAATCGGCCGCGGCCGACTTCGAAAGATGTGGAAAGTGATTCATTTTATTTATTAATGTTTTTTTACGTGTGCTAGATTTTCAGAGAAAAATACATTGACACCCAGCAACAGATTTTAGTGCGAAATATTGAAAACAAATTTTTGTGTAAAATTTCACCTATCTATTTGAGGAGTCTATAAGTAGGAGAGTTTGATCCAAAATAGAAGAACGATAATACGAATCCTTTTTTGGGCCCATGGACATATTTTTCTTTGAAAACGTTCAGTTGACGCTCCCTCCATTTTTCGGAGCAATACTCTTTGAAGCAAATTTGTCATCGAACTAACTGTGTCCTTATGCCTAGTTCAGCAAAATGAGAGTGGTATAGTGTTGTGCTGTCGCTGCCGTTTCTTCTTCACAACAAGCGGAGCTATTGCATAGCCGGGTAAGCAAATACGAATGAGTGGATTAAAATTGGGAAATCTGAGTGTGAATTAGTGGCGGCAAGAACAAAATGGCAAGGGCTTCATTAAACAAACAAAAATCCGACTTCATTAAAAAACCAAAGGCTCTCCCCGCTAGGGACAGATGGTGCGTTCTCGCAATCCGTCATCCTATTGTAGGCGTACTCCCACTTCCTTATGTCGGCCAGTGTGTTGACATAATGATGTGATGTCTTTCGACCTCCATCATCATGAGGTCCTCACCTCAGCTGATCATAGTGATCGTTAAATTCCGGCCAGCTATCAAACTCGGTCGATACATCCTATTCCCATGCAGGCGAAAGGCGTTCATATTTTGGGAAGAACCAGTTTGAAAAAAAAAATAAACTTGAAACAAGTCTATACAGATTATTGAATTGAGTTGGAAATATATGGCCAGCCATCGCTTTTCAGACCAACAATCCACATTGTTGGTCTGAAAAGCGACCTCTCTAGGTGCTGCAGATAACCAGAACCCAATGGATTCCTTTGTTTAATCCAAAATGCATAAAACACATCTGCAATGACTAAGAATCATGAGCATGACTATAGGGAATCTTTGCACACCTACACTCTAAAAAAATTTCTTGTAAATTTACCCTGATTATAAATGGCACATGAAAACCATCTATCTACAGGGTAAAATTTCAACGAAGTGTATTTCAAAAGTTTACATAGCTAATGTTGTAATATACTACTTCTGAATTGTTGTAATTTTGCGTATTTATAGAAGTATTTATCTTTCAAATCTGACTCAGAATCGTGCAACTCTGTGTAATTATTACAAATAAGAAGTGTAAAATCACACAAAAGGAGTAACTCTCGATATTTTTGGAATAAAAAAAACACAATGAATGAGTTTTGTATAACTCATAGGTGTTGGTGACATTTCATTTACCTATTTACGTTCTAAAATGCATTATAAATAACCTGCCTACAGTGGGATTCGATCCCGCGACCCTATGATTTGAAGACTAACGCCCTACTCACTACACCACACAGACTATACGGGATGACGTTTCTAACTTATACCATATATTACCTGGCACATCGTGCAGAATTAACTTAGGATTTCCAGTGATTTTGGTGTAAAATTAGAAAATCATGATAATCTGTGTCTTTTTCAACAGAATGTTGTGTAAAAATACGATGTTCATATTTACCTTGATATTTACGTAAAATTACATTTGTATATAAGTAGCAAGTTTTACACAAATTTTAGTGCAGCGGCTGAATGTGAATATTTCGTCGTAAATTTTACACAGAATTTGATGGAAAAGTATATAATTTTATATAAACACTCATATTTGTGTAAGTTTACTTTAAAACATTTAATAATGCTCGAAAATATTGCGATACACAAAGAATGTGTAATTTTTGCACTGTTGCTTAATTTTACAATGCTTTTACACACATTTTACACAGAATCTGCTAGAAATTTACAATATTTTTTTAGAGTGTACCCTAAAACGCCACCTTTCTGCAAAACGCAACAGTTCCCTAAAAATAGCGACCAGCTTCTCAGGGGTGCCTCTCTTGCGCAAGGCTATTGAGTCCAAGTTCACAGGAAGATCCTGATTATTTAGTATTTCTATATTATTTTTTTTCTTAACAAAATGCGTTTTGGACTTTCTTGTTCTTGTTCTAAAAACAACAAAAATCAGTTTTATACTTTTTTTTCTGTTGGATTTAGCATTTCCAACAGAAAAAAAAATTGATTCAACATTTTATGCATTTTGTTATGAAGGGCGCATGAATGTTCATAGAAGGCGTCATTTGCCACATGGTCGGGGGCCTAATACTGTATAATTGTAATATTTCCGATTCTGTAAGGATCCACGCGATATCCGCACTATCTCCCCACCATCTTATTTCGCTAATTTCCAGTAATTTTAGTAGAAGAAACTCGCTCTCCAGTTGAAGAAATCATGCGCGCTTTATGGCGACCACTACAATCAGATCCAATGCTAAACTGGTTTTCATCAATTTTGGTAGTGATGCACTGATATGATGTGATAATTTCTATGCATAATTAGGCTATTCAATCTGTCTAGCAGCATGTAGGATCTAGGATATAAAAAAAATTAAACTAAACACCAATAAATTGCTGCTATTAAAAATATTTTTATTTTAAATTCAATTTTAAATATTTTATTCATTTCTGTTTTTTTCTTTTCAGGTGAGTCTCTGTTCCAACATGCAACAAAGGTTCAAATATACCATACTTGTAAGTAAACAACTAATTAATCGCATAACTCAACAATGCCACTTCTAGGATCAATTTGATCCCTTTGCTTGACCGAATCCGTCAATTAGCCATGTTTAGATATTTTGAAAATAGCGAGTTCTCTACAGTCTACACAATAGAGGAGGCCATTGGTAACATTTTCATCCGTAATCCTATCTCTGATATTTGCAGTTCATTCATATTCAAAGTATTTTCCATTTCACTGATATTAATTGCCAATTACCGCAGCTCTAATACCACTTGAATACACCGAGCACCGGAAAACTCATTTAACCCGAATACTGAATTCAATATGAAAAGGATCACAACAAACACATCTAGTCTAGTATGTATATATAAAGTACCTATTCTCGGGGCTTCATCCTTTTACGTTCCGCTTGGATACAGCATACTGTGGTGCTGTAATCCTAATGCTCTGCACATTGTGTATGCTATACTTAAAAGGATTCTAATTCAGGTACATATACTCTTTCGCTCTAATACATAATATGGGAATTCAATCTACTTCGATTGTGTTGTGTTCTCTATTGTCAAAAAGCAAAATAACACGGGCCGCAATCAACACAATACAATTCCAATAAGTCTCGATGTTTTCCGCATAAGATTCGGTGAAAACTAGACGAAACCTCTCCAAATCATGCATAGCATTAGGACTCTATTGGCTGACTGTTGCTATCACCAAGTCGAGTTGAGTTTGGCAGTATAGCTATGCCTATGCGGCTGATGATGCTTTTGTGTGTTAGACAAATAAAGGCCATTATGGGAATTATTACAAAAGCTTCGCGTCTATCGACCGGCACATACATCCATATGTACTTGCATTTTGAAAATGATACTGGACCCAGATACCACACTCATCTTGTACCGGATGCTATACAGAATTAGATACACTTGTATTCGTATATATCTTATGAATTCAGATAGAAATGGTCGGTGGAAGAGTTCTTGGAAAACTGCCAACTGCCTACTTTGGGAATTATTTCTATGTAAAGATTCATTTTACTCGTTGTTTCCGGACTGTATAGTTGTGAAAGCATCATTTCATATGGCCATCGCAATCCTTCTTCTCGTTCTGCTTTTTTGAAGGTCAAAATAATGGATGGTTTGAGGTTGAGGCCATGCTATGGGCGAACCAATGAAGAATTATCTCGTCATTTGGCGCAGCAGACATATTGGGAGTGTGTTGAAAGTGAAAATTACTCGCCAAACAGAATATCACTCGAACATTATTCGGAAATCATCAAGGTCCTTATTGTTATACATATGTGTTCATGTGATTGAACTGGCAGAGATATCCTATGCCATACATGCAATCTGGCAACGGGTCCAGCTTTCATTTCATTTCTGACTTGGACGTACAAGTTTAGTTTGTCTGTATATGTAGTTATCATCATCATCGCGACGAACAAGTACATTGCCGATGCAGACAAGAAGTTTTAAGGCTGCAGTTGTACGTATACAGGGTGTCCGGAAACTGCCGCATAAACGCACCGGATTATGATTCCTCAGTTCATTTCCAGCAAAAAAGTTGTACGGAACATACCCCCTCAGCTTAACCCTTTAGCTGCCACAGGCATTTAAAGATTTTTGAAAAAATCATTTTCTTGCACGACTTAAAGCCTAATATCTCCAAAGCTAGACCAGCTAGAATAGTGAAATAAAATGATTATTACAGCCAACAAATTTACATATAAAATATAACTAACCGCACTAAAATCGGATAAGAGGTTTGGTTTTTACAGAGCTTCAAAGTGAAATTTGCCTGATTTTACCCAAAAACAATCTTTTTTTCCGTCTCAATTTTCTCCAATTTCTGCCAAGGTTAGGTGCTTGTACGATTCTTTTAAAAATTGGCGCATAGTCTTACAATCATATCTTTCTTACGTCATTTTATTCTAGCTCCATTTCGACATACTTTGAATAGATTTTACCAATTGCAGATCTTTAGGGGCAGTGTGAATTATGAATTGTATTGAATTCGAGCTAAAATTAACCCTAGTTTTCTACATTTAACGTATAAAAACTGTTAGAAGTAATGGAGCTAGATCAAAATGATGTAAGAAAGATATGATTGTAAGACTATGCGCCAGCTGGAATGATCATTTTATATCACTGTTCTAGCTTTGGAGATATGTATTAGGCTTTAAGTCGTGCAAGAAAATGATTTTTTCAAAAATCTTTAAATGCCTGTTGCAGCTAAAGGGTTAAGCTGAGGGGGTGTGTTCCATACAACTTTTTTGCTGGGAATCACATGAGGAATCAAAATCTGGAGCGTTTATCCGGCAGTTTCGGGACACCCTGTATAAGGACAAGGATGTGATATGGCTACTATCGCAGTTGTATTAGGACAAATGTGATATGGCTACTATCGTATGTTCGGCTAGCCTGGGAAAAACGTATTGAAACAATGCCAAAATGTTCGCTTGTTGTTAACCAGACTAATCTGAAAGTAATAGCACTGATATTGGTCGGGTTTCACTGCAGGATGTCCTTATGATTCCGACAGTAAGGAAAATGAACGAGATTTTAGGGGAAAATTTGTCTGTTTCGGGTGCCAAAGATTTTTGTGTGTAGATTATGATGAATATATGCGGTAACATACATATATATTGAGCGAGGGTTGTACGAGTACATAATAAGGAGGTAAGATGTAGTTGGGAATTTGCATTAAAAAAGTGGGAGGATTTTCCCTGTTTTTGACGTCAAGGCATAATACCTCGAAGCGTGACGTTTGTCTTAAAGAGAGCTCAAAATTACCTGCTCGACTCATACATCGCCTCCATTTTCTATAATTTATTCAAGGATATGTCACAATTAGCCATTAATCAAAATTTCAGAAATCGCCCTTCCTCAACAAAAATTATTATAAATTACTGTTCACTCAGCAGGAAGGAGCATCAAATGGAGGAGAGAACCCCATCAAAAATGTACCGCTAGTAACGAGAATTAGGCGTTCAAAACTGGTTGTTGCATTACAGCCAAATGCATGGACGTAACCAAGGTGGGGGAGGAGGGGGCAGTAAGGAGCGCGTGCCCCCTTCAATTTGATGATTACGATAATTTCCTACTGCTGTATTATCCTATAAAGATAAGGTATATGTGTAGGAGGTGATCAGTCGGCGGCAGTCAGTGGATTGAAACCCACAAATTTAGAAATATTTCATTCGCGGGGTCTCAGATACTCCGAGATAGGGAAACTAAGGCACTGTCATCCGGTTGTTGTGAGACTGTAGTTTCGAAGACTGAGTCTCCCATAATTTTCTTAATGCCATATTACATTACTTCTGGTCTTAATTGTATAATTTATAAGCTTTTTGGTGTTTTTTTTTTAATAAGACCACATCCTCTTGATGAGCTACACTTTTCCCAAACATTTTTCAGTAAGGATAGCATCTCGTTTAGAAAGAAAACACTGCTTTTATGTTTTTTTTCGGAACAGATGCACATATATGTATATAACTGAGTATAGACGTGCCACGGTTTAAAATTCAGAAATCGTTTGCGATTTGGATGTAATCAGGAGTAAAAGGCTAGGCACGTGCAGGTTGCATTTATCGTTAAAAGGTACAAAAAGTCATTCTTGAAAGGTCATGTTCGAATTTTGAACACCTTTTCTAACTATATTTTGAGACCGACAATTTTAAATTACGGTAAACCTTGTATTTATAGATTTTTATAACAATGCTAAGGAAATTCCTGGCTACGATCATGATTTTAGTTTGGTTGGTGTAGTTGTTAGTGCGCACAGTTTCGATGCACATGGTCGTGGGTCCCAGTTTTAGCGCGAAAGAATTCAGTTTATAGTGTTTTTCGAACTTACGACCCATGTTGCCGACTATGATCTCACTCAGATGTTAAACGAGTACCCAGTTAAGGGGATAAATAACACTGCTGAGCGTGCTCTTGATCTTAAAATCTTGGAAATTGGATGTCACTTACACATCTGCGGCCTTAGTCCAATGGTACACTGTTGCGCCTGAAAATCCCCAAAAATGATTTGGATGAAAATCCCCACATTATCACATTCACTTACCACTGGATATGACATATGGGCGTTGCCAAGGAAGCGCTTGCACATCTTATTATAATATTGTATTAGATTAAGGCCGAATCTTAATTGTTGTTTTAATAAATTACATACTTCGCATCCTCCCTAAGAAAATGTCAAGCTATGACTATGTGAGAATATTTTTTTATGAAAGGGTTCCTTATTGACCATAAAAATCTAAATAAAAATAAGGTCCACTACAACGTTATTAAAGCACACATTATTTTTATTTCGATTTTTGTGGTCAATAAGGAACCCTTTCATAAAAAAATATTCTTAAATCAAGACCCCAAAACTTTCGTTTTCATTTGACTATGTGGTTCAAAATGTTGTACTTGCCCCCCTCCCTGAACTAATCCTGGCTACGCCCATGAATGACATGTCAGACGATGTGTGCTGGACGAGATTTGGTTTAGATAAAACGGAATCTGGAATATAACTATGTGTGTTACTACGCCGCGCCCGTCTCGTTATCTAAAACTATGGTCGCCTTAGGTCGCAATATCAAATTTATTTTTGAGGTCATTTTCTCCAATGTAGAGATGAGAAATTGTTGGGATCATTGAAGAAGTTAAATTCTTAATTCTAATTTTGCACTTTTTTCAATACAAAAAAATGTCATCATTTCCGGATTCTACGATAAAAATTTAGCTAGAAATCTAAGTCAACAAAAATACTGTTTGCCTGTGTCTTTTGCGGTACGATACTTTTTACGTTTTTTGTCCGGATTTTAGCGATGGGTTAAGACCCGTAGCGGAAAACCAAACAATGCGTTATTTGTGTTTTTTTTTTGCATGTTTCGGGTGAAGAACGGGCAACAACAAAAAAATCTAAAAACAAAATGGTGTCTGAAAACTGATACCCCAAAATAACCGGGTTTTATTATGTATGAAAAAAACGGTACTAAAAAGGATCTTTAAAAACGATCTTTGTTTGGTTTAGTTCCGGTACCAAAACAGAACATTTTTTTCACGATACTAACTTAACGCCGGTACGAAAGGATCAGACCAATATGTTATTTCCATTCAACCACTAAAAATATTTGAAGCAGTTTATCTGTTTTATAACTTGCCAACGCTGATTTGTTTGCTTGGCCCGCGAAATGAACTTGCTACCTGCTAACAAAAACCTTGCTCCGGAAGTTTGACAATAACGTATATTGTTTGTATAATTCCGAAAAAGGAAAACTGAACTTAGGATCATAAATAAATCCATTTGGACTATCGTATTTTACAAAATTGAATTATTTGTCCTAATCTTAAATTAACAGCAAGATAATTTATTAATTTGAATCGCTCGTGTATGTGATCTGTCTTTTGCATTTCCGCCATTTAAACGCGAATTGCACCGATCAGTATCTTTATATTTTTCTTCCAATTAAATTAGATGCCTTACTCATTGTTCAAACTCCTTTCTTTTAAAAAAAAAATCATTATTTTTCGTCTTTATCAATTTTAAAAGAGGAAATCCCTCCGACAAACCGAAACTTCCATTAATCTGATGACTCATTTTGTCACTTCAAGCATATTTTTCATATTACATACTTAGTAGTACAGCCGCATGCCTGTCCGCCCGTCATGTAGTAGTCGTCTCATTCGTCACTCAATTCGTTAAGAGCCACTTGAGTTTCATTGTCAGTACGTTGTACATAAAGTCTCTCACTCTGCAATTATTCAATTAAAATTAAGACGGCTTAGAAATTTGTATGTTGATTCCACTTGAAAATTCAGAAATCGTTCGCATCAAGGAAAAGAACTGCATGACGATGGATTTCTTTCTGTGCATAGTTCAAGAACCAAGAAGTCTCTTCTATGTAATCTGTTTTTGCAATCCGTCTTTCTTTTATTCATTGAATTTTCTGTTTTGCAGTCGGTTTTCCGCAGTCAGCCTCTCCTCACAGGTCACTTGTTCAACATCCGGCTGATATTATAATCAAGAGCCAAGGAATATACAATAATATGACTGCCACTATTTGTCCGCCCCTATTGCATTTTCCGGACGCGCAAATCTGCCCCAGTCGTATATGAGTAAACATTTTATATACATTAAACTACATGTACATATATGAGTGTATATTGCTGCAATGTCTAATCCACACGCGGCATGGATAATTCACTTTCTTATATGAATACGTCAGACTATGCATTTTCAATCCAAGTGCATACATATTACGAATACAGTCGTCTTTAAAGCAACCACTATATGACGTAGCATTGCACTTAACCTTAATTTATATTCAATCAGAATTAAATAAAAGTGAAGAGGAATGAGTCAATGCAAAATGTTGAAACTCAGGATGCGGCCATGACTATAATCGTCGCAGATCGGCTTTTCGTAAAAAAATTTTTTTTTTGAGTTTCTGCTTTATTTCGTGCACAGTATAGTAGGTCAAAATCTGGGTTAGCTAGGATATCCCGACCATTATATTCCGGTTTTTCACAATCCCGCCAGTTGAAAATCCTGCTCAACTCAAATCAAATCCAAATCAACGTCTATAATCCCCACAAACTTAATATCCCTCCTTTTCAATAATCCACTAATTCAAAATCCCGTTTTTCAATACATATCTCGCTTTAATGTTCCGTTATATAACATATATCGTATGGGTATACTTAAGTCTCGGAGACCCACGGGCCAGGTGACTTAATTTAAAAAATAGCTGGAGACTTAAGTATGCCCTGTTTGACAGTTCTGTAGTATTTTGACGGGATTATTTCTGTATCCACTAGTAGGATTCTAAAACCGGCCGGCGGGGTTTTATGTAAATCGGATTTTATAATGGCGGGATTTTTAAGTGGTGGGATCTAGTAATGCCGGGAAAATGTAAAGCGAGATTTTTTTTTAAAGCGGGTTTATGGACGGCTTTTGTTTTTCGGAATTATATAGATATCCCTCATGCTTTCATATTCAATCGAATTTGAAATTATTAACGATCATCTTGAAAAGTTTGTCATTTTGGTTAGAGTAACCTTCTTCTTCTTCTCTGTACCGTAACCCCTTGCTGGGCATGGTGCGTTCACTCAGTCGTTTATTATATTACATTGCATATAGTTTCGGAGTGTATATAATGTTGCAAGCACTATATATTTCCTGGACCACGCCCGAGATTCGATTTCCGGACCTCTCAGATTACTAGCATCATAGAGTGCGACTCAACCAAGAGAGCCACACAGCGTGTAAGAGTCACCTAAAAAGCGGCAAAGCAAAACCGGGAGTTAGTCCTGATAAGAAAAATTCAGTTATAATAAATAATGATCAGCGTGTTGACTTATTTTTTGAGGACCGTGGTATATCTGCTTTCAAAATAGTGGTAGAAAGTAATAGATTTTTAAAATGTCCAAAGTGCCCTGGTTGAATCATTTTACATTAAAATTAATAAACTTACGAATCACCGATCCGACTTTAGGGCAGGATAAGCAGAGACATAGCTCTGAACACTAAAGTTCAGGGCGGAAAGCCGATATAGGAACTTTTTTATGCTCACGCTTATGCATGCTAGTTAGGATTTGGAAAAATTTAAAAATAATTTCGGAGATTCGGAATTGTGATACCGTAGATTGGGCATATTTCTAAGATAGCCAAATTTTGTGTAAAAAGTGATAGATCAACCACAAAAGTGGTAAAGTCAAAAAACAGATAAATAAAAAAATGGTTTATAGTTAGAGAGAGGAACCAGAGAAATCGGTTTGTTGAGTTTCGTTGGAAGTTAGGCTATCTCCACGATAGTAACTAGACTAATTTTTGGTGTGGATTTGGACAGCGAAACGCAGGACGCAAATGTTAACTGAAAATTGACTTTTGCCGAAATAATTTATCCTAACACAAGAGATATATTTTTGGCTTTGCGATAAGTAAAGAACTGTTTTTACTAGAGCTACCACAATCGGAAGGTGTTCTAATAAATAAATAAAAAGAAATCAAAAGAAAATTATTTCCACACGAGTCTAGACGTCAATATCATCAAGTGATTTCGGCCTAAAATATTTCCAGCGTTCTTTTGGGTAGAGGCTATTAGCTAGAATAAAAATAAATTTATTGTTACAGCGATATATAAGTTGTACTCACGCCCCCCTTCCCAAACCGTCACGCCTCCCTAGGGGGGCGCGCCCCCCAGTTTGGGAATCCCTGTGCTAGCACCAGTCCAGTACTAGTCGTTCCATGTTTTTTTTAAACATCCGTTTAGTATCGAATGAACTGACAAAACTGTTTTTAGTCTTGGCGTCAAATCCCGAATCAGCGGTCTAAAATTACCTTAGTGTTACTAAGTGTCCTAAAATGCGGTACAAAGGAACCTCGTATTACATCAGTTCATTCGGTGTCGAACAGGTGCTAAAAAACCTGAAAAAGACCGGTACTGAATAGGTGCTGCAAAAACCTGAAAAAAAACATTGAACCGGTGCCAAAAAACCTGTAAAAGAACCGGCTCTTGGTTAAAAGAAAAACCGGTTTCCGGTACTGAAATTTTAATACCGAATAGGCCTAGTTGGATCATAATTTTTATTTCAAACCAAAGAAAGAACAGCAAATTTTTGTTCTTTTTCCGTCAAGAATTCCAATTTTGTGGAAGCTTACGGATATTGTTCAAGTAGGTATTTTTAGACCACATCTAGTGGCATTTTTCAGGTTTCCATAGGCTGATGCAATTATTCTGGGAGAGAATAGAGAGAAAGTTTTGAATTTCGAAAAAAGAAAATCTTGAAACTCACTATATACGTTTTTCAGATTTTAATTATTTTGAATTAAATTTTTGCATTTAAAAACGAAACGAAAAATTGGCCCATTGCCAATATAAAAAATGGTAACACTTGTGCCTATTCAAGCAGTGGAAACGAAGTTACGGAAAAAAATGTACAGCTTATGCCGCGTTTCTAATATCGAGAGTTGGACGACCCCTCCCGAAACAAAATCCTGACTACGTCCCTGGCTCATTGTGGCGAAATTTACACAGAAATATAAAACAGCAGAAAACACATTGTGACTTTTCGATGCAACAAAAGAACATTTGACAAATCTTTTTTCGACTATTCAAGCAATACTCACAGAGAAAGCTTGGAATGAGTTAAGCGTATTTTCTATATCAGGTTCAAACGAAAAAATTTACATTACATATAAATTACATACAACCAATTAAAAAATAAGAAATTTTCGTATATACAGGTTACCATTATTAACAAAAAAAGTTGTCAAATGCTTTTTTATTTTAAAAGCTGCAAAATTAAAAGTCTAAATCGCTTTACTGAAAAATCAAGAAAAACGACTTAAGCGGTCATTCATAATCACCACAGATATAATTCTTTGGCAATCTCCTCCAAGAGTAAGTAAAATAATTTAAAACTAATTTGGTATAAAATTGCGATTATAGTCTGGCTTAATGTATACTCTCCAAGATTATCCTATGGCAAAAAAGAAGAGTCGCCGTCAATTAACGTTGCAATCGACAATGAACTGGGGATGGATGTTTCCATTTGCCCAAAGTACCGGCAAGCTGGCTTGTACGCATACAACACACAGAGTGCAGGTTGATGATGGCATCGTTCTGCCACTGCATTTCCCTTTTCCTCATTTACTTTCAATTTTCAACATGAATACACAGACACAGCCGTGGTCTGGACGTCCGTATCCGTGGTGATCAGATCAGCTAACTTCAGTGCTTGTGTGTAGCTTCAGTGATAAAGCCGCAATGAAAATTGAGTTTAATTTATGGAAATAAGACTTCCCTTAAACCATATCCACCCTCAATATATGCTATACATATACATATACTGTGGGATATTAAGGTTTGATTTTTTTTTTTCAGATAAAAGTTTTTCCAATGGCTTTTTTAGGTACTCATGCATACTTGCAGAAGATATCGAACCTCTGACCTTATACTTCTATACGTACTCATCATGATACATATTAAATAGAGCATCAGCTTCAACTCTATATGCATGCAACCGTTTTCCACAAGATTGAAACTCTGCAGTCAGTAACACAGTTGAAAGTTGGCAATGTGCTGCATAAAGCTGGACAAATTAAAGACTGGGCACCGGCTTGACTTTAGTGTTCAGCCCTAGTCGTATGATGATGGCAAGAATCAGCTCAATCATGTACGATGCATACGTAGTTCTATAGATGCACTTACAAAAGATATTAGATACTATGTAAAACTTCAATGGTCAAGTCAGGGCATCATGGTACACCGCCATCATTGTCGATGTCGTCGTCTTCTCCATCATCATCTGGCGCTCTCTGGGTATTGTTGATATGCGATAGTACGCAAATGCACTTGATGGCTCTGACACTGAAAGAGGAACCGGCACGGACAGCGATGCCCGTATCTATGGAATGCTGTGCACTTGTACTAAATTATGTAGTACTATTACAAGTAATAAAAAACAGACTTGATGTCTGCATGTCATATGTTGCCTTCTTTAGTACCTATAGACGTCATAAGATGTCAACCCAATATTCCGGCATTAGCTTCTTGACCTTGTGTGGTGTGTATATAGTCAGATTGCTCATGGGGGTCTACATTGATAACAGCGCTGCAGATAGATAAGTTTTAATCTTTTCCATATATTATTCTCTTGTTTCTTATTTACTACGTATACTTGCGTGTTGATAACTTTCACAAGTTCCTTCAATGTAATATGTATAAAGCTACTCATATTTTACAAAAAAATCAATCTCTTCATTTTGAAAAACCTATTTGAACCCCACGTCAATACACGCGTACCATTTATTCACTCTCTCCCCGTCCGTAAGGAAAGGAAATTGACCGCCATTTAAATGAAAAACCTACCCTTCATACTAAACCATTTTAATAGTTAATCGATTTATGAAAGTGGATCCGAACCATAGTTTGACACTTTCCATACATTGAAAGAAAGATTTTTGATTGATGAACTCCATGGCAAAATAAAAAAGAAGGAAAAAAAAAGAGAAAAAGTTCAAGGCACAACATTTTGGTAAAAATGAATATAATGTGAATTGATGTTTTTCCATTTTTCACCCTTCGTATGGGTATAGAGAGTATACGATGAG
Source organism: Microchrysa polita (assembly GCA_949715475.1). Classification (NCBI taxonomy): domain Eukaryota; kingdom Metazoa; phylum Arthropoda; class Insecta; order Diptera; family Stratiomyidae; genus Microchrysa; species Microchrysa polita. The sequence goes on along the minus strand of OX454415.1, from coordinate 134,102,666 downwards.
GTGTGGTTCGTCCTTTTCTGCGTATTACTATTTTTTTTTTCTTAAAAAATGAAAATGTGACATGACATGACATTGGATGGCAAGCCGACACGAATGTTTGAGAATGAGGACGATGTTTTTTTTTCTTTTGCAAGATTAAAGGCATGTATTGACTCATACAACAAATTCAGGAATGTGTTATCGTCAAAATACAGACAAAATCACCCTTTTGAAAATTCTGTTAGAAGTATTTTTTAATAAAATTGTGTGGAACGTTCATTTCTTTTTTAAATTCGTTTAGGAAAAGTTGTTTGTACTAGTATATAGTCTCAAAGGTTTTGTTTAATAACTTATATCATAGATATTGCGGAAAATTTAAAATTAAATTTTCTGCCTGTCAAAATTTTCCTATAACATTTCTCTCATTTTGTCTGAAAGACCGTAACCGAATTCCACAACGAGACTCATACCATTAATTTCATATCTCATAACATGATAAAATACACCTGTCCAATAGCGATCCCTCGGGATCTGTACAAGTTGTGCGATATAAATGCCATTTTTACTTTAGACAATGTCATTGTAAAATTGGCCCGTAACATATCCCCCCTACCGAAATGATAAAATGTCTCCGGTTACATTAGAACTACAGGTAACACCCGTACATGTCACCGACACTCGCATTTAATAATCATAAGTGTAGCGCGGTTTCATTTTCGTAACTTCCTTCGTGGGTCTTTATCGAGCAGAAAGTATCTGGGGACAATATTCTTCAATTAATTTGACTCTCTCGGTAACCTGCTTTATGCAAAAAGTAGACAAATTTGTGTGGTAATTAAACTTTAGCCGCATGAAATTGGTACGTGCCAGTGGGCGTTTTTGAACTTGAAGGTGATATTAAATTTATGGTAAATACTTGGAATTGGATTATGTTTCCATTAACTTTTTTAAGATTTTTAGATCTACCACTTTTTTTGAATATTGACAACTTGCTACTCTACCACTTAAAATTTGAAACATTTAGTTCTATATCGCAAAATTCGACGCATTTTTTTTTTCGCAAAAACTTGCAAGTTTAGCGATTATTTTCAGCCCGTTCCGTATTATGACAAAAAAAGAACATAATGTGAAATTGAACGTGCTAACATTTTTTGTCGTGGGTGACGAGATTGGTCTTCCCATTGTACGATTTTCAATGAATTTGGTATATGGATCCTGACAAATTCTGGTATGGTCCTGACAAAGAATCGCCGACAACAATTTTTTTTTATCAGTGACTGGAATAGCGGTAAATTCATCTTTGAACTGAACGATGGATGGCAGCTCTGTGGTGGGGGTGCTTTATATTTTAGTACAGACACTTATTATGTGAAAGATGTCCTTGGACACAAGAGGTACTTTTTTTCTGTAGGTGTGCACTATATGGATATTAAACAATAGGATTCGCTGAAATGTGTCGTCCAGAATGTTAATAAACTGATTTTGAATACATATTTGAAAAAGAATATTACCACCTAAAAGGACATTTGTCTACAGGGAGCCGAGAACGGGCATGATGGGTTTGGGAATTGTTGCTTAATTTAATCAAGACGATATGTCCTTTTTCGTCCTGAATGGTACATGTAGACAACATGCGTATCCACTTAGAAGGTTTTCTGCAAGGAGTTGCCGACAATACTAACTAACTATTTCAAATCCTTTCCTAGGGATCCTTAGGTCCCAAAAGGATATTTTTTTTTTTGCAGAGAGACCTTAGGTCGTCAAAATGTGTGTCGAACGCAAGTAGATGCTGAGAAAGTCAAATGCGCCTGTGAGGTTTCGGACAAATTTCATCCTTCGGAAGCCACATAGCTACACTTCCTCTCATAACTATAGCCGCACCATAAAACAGACCGATCCTTGGAAATTGAAAGAGAGCACAGTTACGCATACTATAAATATAAGTGATATTAAAAAGACAAAAAATTGCATAGCACTTTTCCTTTCATTTTAAACCGTTATTCTTCTTTAGAAGAAAAAATAAATTTCTGGTATGTCATATCATAACTATAGCCCAATTGGAATTAGTATGGCAAACACTGATTAAAAGGGGGGAATTGAGAAAATTAATAACTGGTAAAGTATTTTCAAAAAAAAATTGACTTTGAGGAAATATTTTGTTTATTTCTCAATTTCTCAATTATAACGGTTTTTTTGCTTGTTGACTTCTCAGTATCGATTACCGTTTTTTTACATAGAAAACTCTTTGAAATTTTATTTTTTGTTTATTAATTTTTTGTAATAATGTTTCGTAAAGATTTCCTGTCTACTTTTGATTTCTTGAATAATTGGTGAGAGATGATGCAATCTCTTGCTAGAAAATTCGTTATGTAGCATGACTTCTGTATTAAAACGAAAACAGTTTTTGGTCAGGATATTCCAAATAAATTTTTACTGTATTAGAAGTGGTTTCAACAACTTTTAAATACATAAACAACCCTGCTTAATAGTAAAGAAGTATGTCTAAAATTTGTATTGAGATTATCCATGACTTATGGAACAGTTGATTTCGTCACTTCCAGCATAGGTAAAATTTCATAGGATTGTCCTGACAATAAACTGCTTCCATTTTATACAAAAAATAGAACTCATAACGGATTTTGGAGCAAAAGATTGCATCATCTCTTACTAGTCGTCATGGGCGTAGCCAAGGGGGGGGGGGCAGGAAGGCGCGGTCGCCCCCTGGCCGATGATTATGGTAAAAAATCTTTGCCAATTTTGTAAAAAAATCACTGCATTATACAATGCTTGAAGGCGTAAGATTCCAGATTGATTCCAAGCACTACGTACAATTTTCTACTGCTGAGACTGCAGTCTGAAAATCAAACCAGATGCTTTCTTTGCCGCTCCGCGGAATGCATAACCGTGATAGTTTTCAGCACAGACAAATGGACAACAGCAAGTGGCCACTCGTAACTGACGGGGGTGCGGAGGTTGCGTCCCAATACATACGTTTCACTCGTGGAAAACTAAAATATTTGTTATAGTTTTGGGTGATTTTTCACTATATCTAGCTTGATATGTCACATGAAGTCGCTCCGAGAAGGTAGTGGAATTTATCAACATTCTAGTATAGTTACTAGGTGATTTCAGATTGCAAAGTGTTTCGGAGAATTTTTTTTTGCTTCTTATGTTTTTTGGAGTGTTGAGCTGGAATCCGGAGCTTCCCACCAAAATTTCGTTGCGGAACAGGGTCAAAACCGCGAAACAAACCCAAAACTTTCAGAGTTTTTCCGTTTTTTTTTGTTTATAACTCCGAAAGTGTACATTTCCCCGAAAACCTGTCATGAAAATATTAGAGAAAACTTAATTGCGGATCCAACCGGCCATTAATCAATAAAATGTGTTAAGCGTATAGCTACAATTGATAGTCATTTTTTTGGCGTTTTTTTTTTGCCATTTCGACCCTGTTTTGCAACGAAATTTTGGTGGGAAGTTGCAGATTCAGGTTTCGCACCCCAAAATACGTAATCTATAAAAAAAATTCAAACTCAAATTCAACTTTTGCGACCACAAATGAAAAACCTTTAAATCTCAAAATGCATTCCTAATGAACTAACTATGTTAAAAATGGCAAATTTTAATTATCAATTGTAGTAATACCGCTCAACGGATCTATAATATTTATGTCTCTTTGGACGCGGAATTATGTTCTCTCTAACATATTCATGGAGAGTTTTTCGTAGAAATAAATAGTTTCAGAGTTAGAGGGTCCAAAAAACGGAAAAACAGCAAAAATTTTAGGGTTTTTCGCGATTTTGACTTTGTTCCGCAACGAAATGTTGGTGGGAAGCTCCGGATTCGTGCTCAGCCCCCCCCCCCCTCCAAAAAAAACATACGTAACAAAAAAAATAGTCTCCACCACATTTTGCAATCTGATGTACTAGGATTATCACCTGGATACTACACTATTCCATCTGAAAGGAATTTTAGTTTGAAATGGTATACAGCTTTGCCCAGTTAGGGACGCTGTAAAGAATACGAATCTCACATTTCCGTGTCTTTCAAGTTATTTACTGAAGATTCATTTTGTAGCTAAATCATACCAGCAATGAAATTTAGATCTCACAAGAGGAATATGCAGTCCGAGAGGCAAAAATAGCACACCGTCTAAAACGCAGAAATTGGAGGCCAGTTGAATGTAATCAGAATGACCAGTGAATGTCTAACCACTTGCAGGGTAATTTTTCGTTAGTCTCGACTTAGTAGAAAGTTTTACACTGACGTTCAAAATATCGTAAACGTAATTCGAAATTACAACGGAAAAACTCGCGCGCGTACCGTAAACAAAACTTTTCCGAGAGTTTTAAACAGGCAATCACTACACGACAATTTTGACTGTTTACAGAACATCAAATTATGAAAATACACCCATGCCTACTTGGGACATGCAAAATTATGATATACTGTTTCGTATACGGTAAGGAAGCGAATTTTTATATGGAATGTCAAATTATGTCGTTCTATTTACAACGACATGCTCAAACTCTCTATAGTGTAGTTAGTACGTGATAGTACCTGATGTACTTATTGCAAAATCTGGTGGAGACAATTTTTTTTTGTTTCAAATGTTTTTTGGGGTGCTGCGCACGAATTCGGAGCTTCCCACCAAAATACCGTTGCGGAACAGGGTCAAAATCGCGAAAAACTCTAAAATTGTTGCTAATTTTCCGTTATTTGACCCCTAACTATTTATTTCTGCGAAATAATTGCAGATAATTGCGCGTTGCAAAACAGGGTCAAAATTGCAAAAACGCCAAAAAAATGACTATTAATTGTAGCTGTACCGTTTAACGCATTTTGAAGATTAAGGCGCGTTGGACCCGCAATTATGTTTTCTCTAACATTTTTATGGATAGGTTTTCGAAGAAATGTACACTTTCGGAGTTATAAGTCAAAAAATGGGAAAATTCCGAACATTTTGGTTTTGACCCTGTTCCGCAACGAAAATTTGATGGGAAGCTCCGTATTCGAGCTCAGCACCCTAAAAATCATAAGAAACAAAAAAAAAATGTCTGCACCACACTTTCCAATCTGAAATCACCTAATGACTACACTATAACTGTCCTTTGTTAAAATTTGGCTGTAAAATTAAAAAAAAAACTAACAGGCCTGGCAGTCCATTTTTGGCCCAAGATAACAGATATGTAAGTTACATCCAATTTCCAAGATCTTAGCTACTTTTTTGTTGAGGTGTTGCGATCAACAGCACGCTCAGCAGTCTTATTTATCCCTTTCATAGAGATCATATTCCATCACATGGGTTGTGAGTTCGAAGAGTTTCGAAGAGTTTTCTATGTAAAAGTATCGGTTATCGATGGTGAGAGGTTAAAAAAAAATTAAATTATTTCGTGAAAAATAAACCTTCCTCAATCTCCGCCTTTTAATCAGTTTTTGCCATACTAATTCCAAGTGCGGCTATAGTTAGGACGGACCGGAAATTTAGTTTTTCCTTAATAGAAAAATAACGGTTTGAAATAAAACGAAACGTTTTGTATAATTTATTTGTCCTTTTAATATCTCTTATGTTTATAGCATGTGCTCTCTTTAAATTTCCAAGGATCCGTCTGTCTTATGGTGCGGCTATAGTTATGACAGGCAGTGTATATTAACCTATTTTGCTACTTTTGAAAATTGTCTGTTATATTACGACAAGCGAAGCAGAATACAGCCGGAATCTTTCGTGTATGTTATTCAGGACGAAATATCATTTTTCATGCTGAAACTGGTACATAGTCAAGTCATGGGAATCAAAATACAGGATTTTGTTAAGTTATGTTCCACAATGCTAATCGAGATATGTGTTTCGAAACCTCGTGGAGCCCCCTAGTATTAATAAATTTCTTACGATATTATCAAGTGATAAGCCAGGCACTTGACATTCAGCAAGCTGTCAGTCTCATTTTGAAGCAACGACGGAAACACAAAATTCGTCCTCTGAAATCTAATTGCCGGCCATTCCTACACTCCAGCCCTTAACTATTTTCATAAATTAATTTGGTACTCTTCCCATTTCATTCACGCTTATTATTATTATTATTTTTATACAAACGCACTGTAATTTATGTTTCGAGTGTTAATTACAAAGCGACTATCTTAAGTTTTCTAGAAAAAACCGAACATAAATTTAATTCTGTCGAACACTTCTATCGGTCGGATTTAAGTTTCATAGGACTTTTTCATTTACGTTGTAGGTAACGGCCCTTTTAGGAATCGTTAAAGTCTGGCCCAATTTTTTATACCCTTCGCTCATAGAGTGAAAGGGTATATTTTGTCATGAAGTTTGTAACGCATTGAAGGAAGCATCTCCGCCCATATAAAAAGTATACATATATGATCAGCATGACTTGGGGAGTCGATTGGGCGATGTTCGTCTGTCTGTCTGTTGCGACGCGTTTTGCTCGGCCAATTTAAAAGCTATGAAGCTGAAATTTTGCACAAATGCTTCTTTTTGCTGCAGGCAGTTTGTATGTTTGAATCGGTAAAATCGGACAATGGGGTCATGGGGCTGCCATACAAACCCAACTTCCCAAATTAGGTTCTTCTAAGAAAAACTTTTTTATTTGTGTACCAATTTCACACAAATGTATTTCTATTGACAACACAAAACATATCTAAGAACGGATCAAATCGGATAATGGGGTCGTGGAGCTGCCATACAAACCCAACTACCCAAATTAGGTTCTTCTAAGAAAAACTTTTTTATTTGTGCACCAATTTCAACCAAATTTCACACAAACGTTTCTCTCTGGATGACACAATACATATCTAAGAATGGATCAAATCGGATAATGGGGCCATGGGGCTGCCATACAAACCTAACCCCCCAAATTAGGTTCTTCTAAAAAAAACTTTTTTATTTGTGCACCATTTTCAACAAAATTACACACCAACGTGTTTCTCTTGTTGACACAAAACATATCTAAGAATTGATCAAATCTGACCATGGGGTCATGGGGTGGCCATACAAACCCAACCCCCATTTGGTTCTTCTAAGAAACATTTTTTTGAACCAATTTCACAAAACCTTGAATTAATGTGTGTTTACCAAAGCAACAAAAAAGTTAAAAACGAATGGAATCGTACTGTGTGGTCATGCTCCCGGAACCCCAATAAAATTTTCCGAGTAAATATTTTTATTTGCCCACTTATTTCAACCAAGCCCAAAACTTTTGTCAAGACGGAAGAAAAAGAATGAGGAGGGGGATTAAATACAAGTCATAGGTACGCCCGAAAAAACTTTTAGCCAAAGGAGAGCGAAGGGTATCCAAATTTCGGCCGCGCCCGAAATTAGCCTCGGCCCCCGGGGGTTGGCGAGCGTAGCGAGCAGGGGGCGAAGCCCCCTAGTTATTACATACTTTTTTGTAATTTGACCCTTTTGTCGATTGTCAATATGTTGATCTGAAAATAGGGGAATGTGTTATGAAAGCCTCCGATTTTTTTTTCTTGCGCCTATTACTGAGCTTGAGCTGGCAAGAGTAAAACGGAAGAAAAGTCGTTTAACTATTTTATGGGGAGTCTAAAACAGAGTGGTGCTACTTATTGGTATTAAAAAAGAACCTCAACTCTTTAGTCCAAACTCGATTCTATCTACATTTTCTATGTATTGCGTAAAATGCATATTTAAATTTAAATGCATCATCTTTTGGAAATATGTATATACACTCACATAACTGTGCTAAAATTATGCATGCATTTCATAGAACCGAAATGTTTGCTGTTGAATATTGAATAAAGGAAAAAGTCGTTCCTACACATATGCATATTCATCTTTATTTGCTTTCCACTGAACTTTTTCATTTTTTTTTCTATTTTTACACAAAAACCCAAGTACACTTTTAGTTTGTTGAAAAGTCCATATAGTTTTATCAAGCACATTTTCCAACTTCATTTTGTAGTCAGTTCAGTATACGATCACCTAGTCCTGGACTATACTCAAACAGTTCTTGCACCTGAGGCGAGAAACTATATTTTCAACACTTCCAACATGTATAACACTCGGGCTGGATATTGTTCCATTTAGCTGGAGGATATCGATCTGCTTCTGCTTCTTTGTGTGTCTGATTACAACATAGCACTATGTAGTATGTACATGCTAAGAGTCAGATATCTTTAGATTCAAATTCAAGTGGATATGGAATGCATGATGCTTTTCCCTCCTAACTTCACATTGGATGGAGTTGGTGTGCTGATATGCATATGCATTACACACTAGCTACTAGAACTAGCCATATGATGCATTTATTGTTTCCTTTTTAACATTTTTTGGGTTTTGTACAACATACCAAACTTTGCACTTGATTCTATATTGAGCTGTGATAATGTTGAAAGTATTTAATACGCAAGATCTATGATGTTGAGTTCTATTTTGGAAACTATTGATATTTTTGGATACTTCTGAAAATACACAGAGGAAAGGGAGTATTCACATAGTACCTACTGTAACATTTTCACTTTCTTATCTTTCGTTTTGCCCATACTAATGACGTCTTTAATGTTGATGAAAAAATTCAAAAATTTTGCTTATAAAATGAATTTTTGTTGAATGAATAAATTATATTGAAAGTATTGGTAATGTTGCCCATCTTTCTGATAATTAATAAATTCCCTCGCGGGAGAAGTGCGTATCTTTTGAAGCCGAAAATGAATCGAGTCATTTTTTGATATCCTGTTTTGAAGTGAAATTATAGCTTGCTTTAAAAGGACGACTTGTTGCGTGCAGAAGCCTCCCGTGATTGTTTGACCAGGACTTTGCAGCGCATAGTGGCTCACCAAATCGCTGATCCCACCAATTGCAGAGCATTATATTGGCAAAAATGCATTGAAAATCAAACTCATATTGTATAACACTCAAAAGCATTTAAACAATTTTTGACACTTTACGATTTAGCAAAAATCAGCTGTCGGAGTTAACCATTGGGGATTTTTCGATTTTGACCCGTTTCCGCAACGAAATTTTTGTGGGTAGCGCCGGATTGGTGATCCCCAAAAAATCATTAAAAAAAACTTTCTCCGCCACATCATGCAATATCAATTATTAGTTTTTTCATCTCATTATTGAACTATGCAGAAAAAAATTAGGCAAAAGCTGGATTTTTAGGTATCATTCAAGATTGTAAACAACATTTTAAGTCCCCGTCTGCATGTGTTCAAAAACAGTGTTTTCTTTGCGAAAATATCTATAACGGTAATATGTACTGAAAAGTGGTGTGTGACAAACATTTAGCTCATGCGATTATAAGGAGGCCTACAATTTTAGGGAATATATCTATAACGGTAGAATTTAAGGCAGGTGTGTCCCATATACGGGCCGCGGCCCGCGGGCAACAATCTGGCCTATTCAACCGTGCATTTCGTAGCGCTTAAAGTGTCCAATACAGAAAAAAATCAGCCTTTTTTTTACAGATATATAAAAATACCGGCGTACCGGCTGCGCCCGCGATACGAGGGTTTTTTAGATTTTGGATACACACATAGTGAATAATTTTGCACATATATTTTATAGGTAATAAATAAGAATTATGCACAATATTAATGAAATGCTTCTCGTAAATCTATTTTTGGATTGTTCTAAATAAATAAATAAATAAATTATACCAATCCAAAAATAGATTTACTATGTATCATGGCTACATATATTACCTGGATTTATTAGCTGTAACTATGTTACCATTACTCCAAACTGGAAAAAAGCGACTGATATGAAATGTACCCATCGAGTTCTTTGATTTGAGTACCCATACGTCCATGTCCGATAAAAACTAAAAAACTCGACTTTTTAAAATCTCCGGTACACCCTGTTAGCTTTTTCCTACCAACGTCTAAGTATTTCGTGCTAAAGACTTTCGATTCTACACATTCCTACCAAATTTCATAACGATCAGTTAGTGAACAAATTTTTAAATCTCCGGGACACCCTGTTATCTTTGCCCTACTAACTTCTAAGTATTTCGTGCCAAAGACTGTTACTATTCTACACATTCCTACTAAAATACATGACGATTGGTTAAGCCGTTCGCGAGGTATTTAGTGAACAAATTTGTAAATGTCCGGGACACCCTGTTATCTTTGCCATACCAATTTTTAAGTATTTCATGCCAAAGACTGTTACCATTCTACACATTCCTACCAAATTTCATGACGATCCGTTAAGCCGTTCGCGAGTTATTTAGTGAACAAATTTTCAAATGTCCGGGACACCCTGTTTTTTTGTCCTACCAACTTTTAAGTATTTCGTGCCAAAGACTGTTACCATTCTACACATTCCTACCAAATTTCATGATGATCGGTTAAGCCGTTCGCGAGTTATTTAGTGAACAGACGGACGGACAAAATCGATTTCATAAGGGTTTTTTGAAAAATCTAAAAAACCCTAAAAAAGGAAAAGAAAACGCACACCAAACTCATTGTATGTTGCATTTATTTAGCTACTGTGCTTTTGGCCTTTAAAAAAAATGTTTTCACTAAAACTGTGTATAATGAAGCAAATGGTTTACCGTTATGAAATACCAAGTGATAAAGTTACAAAATTACTTGCCGCATCGCTCTAGTTAAATTTTTGTTACAACATTTCTCTTAAAAACAAAACAGTTGCTTTTCGGGTTCAGCTGCAGTTAATAGAGCATTTTGTTGCTAAGGGGCATCCTAAGTGGTATCACCGGTTTCTAGTTGGACTCTGAGTACAAGGATACCCTATATACAAAAGTCCCCAGCGATACGTGCGATCCTAATTGAGTTACGAGGGCTCAGATATTATCATGAAGACATTTGAATTTTTCTTAATATCCCTAACGAGGTGTGGCTGAATTTCGGCGTCCTCCTCTTAAAACCTTGAAAGGAAGATTATGCAAAAATCCAAGTTTCCCTTAATTTTTCCGAAGTTTGTCCAAATGCGTGTCTGAATTTTCTGCGGACATAATTTTAAAAGCATTAAAAAAAAATTCTTTGCCAAGCCAAGAAATTAACTGATTGATTTTTGTATATATCTTAAACTAGTGTTGTGTAAGGAAGACGAATAAAAAAAAACGTTTGAAAAAATCAAGTCCTAAGCAAATACACACTCGGCGTCAAAAGTATCGGGCCACCCGCAACTTTCGAACTCTAACCCAATTTTCTCAAAAAGTATGACACTTACAACTATAAAAGTTATATCTACAGAAAGTGCGTTTAATGGCAATTTAAATGACTATCAATTTTATTTAAAGTACCGTAAACTCACATAGCAATCAAACAAAAAACACAATGCTAATGATTTGCTATGTTTTGACTAAAGTTCGCCCTTACTTTTTTTTCTTCTACAGTGAGAGTGTATAGGATATTTTTTATAATTTCTTTAGTTGTTATTCATTGCTTTTTTAGACGCGTGTATTTTTGCTACTTTTGTCAACCAATAATGAATACGACACCAGAATAAGCAGCTCAAGCAGGCTTTGCACAACGTGAGGTCGCTCAGAGGCTTCGAATCAGCAGATAATCGGTGCAGAGACGATACATAGAGACTGGAGCATCCGATCGCCGTCCTGGTACGGGAACACCTAGGACTACATCAGCGGCAGATGATGGTTATGTCCAACTTGCTGTTCTGCGAAATCGCTGCCTCAACGCGGTTCAAGTCCAACAAAACCTGCGTGAGGAACGCCAAGTAGTCGTTAGTTTTTCTACCGTCAGAAGGAGACTTGCTGAACGGAACCTGACTCCAAAGAGAGCTGCAGCAGGTCTAAAATTAACGGCAGCCAACCGTCGAGCACGACTTGAATTCGGTCGAGAGCATAGGGATTGGACGTTAGAAGAGAGGGGTAATGTACTCATCACTGATGAAACCAGGGTGAGTGTGAATCTATATGAAAGTGATCGACGTCAGAGAGTATATCGTCACCCTGGAGAACGTTATTCTCAATGTTGCATCGCGGAATATGTTGCTTTTGTAGGAGGATTTGTAATGGTCTGGGCAGCATCTCGCTAACCGGACATACAGCATTAGTTTTCATCGAACCGACGCACGGGCCGTAAACGTGGATCTACTTGACAACGCTACATCAATGAAATCCTTGCAGTCCATGTGATATCTTACGCAGATTATATCGGGCATAATATCCAGTTGATGCAGGAAATACATGGCCTCATGTTGCTCATGTGGTGACTCAGTATCTACACCTACAGGACGTCGGCATTCGTCCGATGATTGAAGAGGAGTGGAATGCAATTTCCCAAGACTTCATCATCAGCCTCGTGAGGTCTATGAATACAAGGATGCTCTAGCAGTTATTCGAAAAAGGGGAAGGAACACTGAATACTTACCAATCACTTTAATTTAAATTTTTACTTTCTTTTCAGATTAATTTTGAGTTTTTCACTTGGTGATTACAAGACCGGAAAACTACTGGAAACGACTCTTACATATTTGTAAAATCTTTAATAAATGCTTAACCCTTTCCCGGACAGAACGTCTATAGACGTCCAATTTCGAGCATTTGACATACAAATCGTGTCAAATTTTGGCGTTGTGTCCGGCAATGAGTTAATAAATTAACAAATCCCAATGTGTTTCCATTTATTTTAATTGTCATAGAATGCACTTCCTGTAGATCTAACTTTCACAGTTGTAACTTTTATAATCTATGAGAAAATTGGGTTAGAGTTCGAAAGTTGCGGGTGGCCCGATCATTTTGACGTCGAGTGTATAATGAATTACATGTTATACAAGCCTAATTCGCCGCAAAGCCTTGCTCGATTCTAACATACTACAGTTGTGTATTTGAATTTGGGCAAAACAATAATAAGTTCGTGATTCGGCAAATTTTAATTTTATATTTCTTTTAAAAAGTAAACAATCGCAGAAATGCTAAGATTTACAGTGCTTTAAAAAAAAAGACAGAATGCGCGTATCTAGGTATCTATCGGGCTGAAATTTTGTAACAAGTGTACGCTGTATATATGTATATGTCGGAACGAATGCAATCGGACCATGTCGTTATGTGGCTGCCATAGAAACCAATCCTTGAAAATTAGCTTCTTCCAAGAAAATGTTTTTCTTTATGTACCTACTAATCTTAACCAAACTTCACCCGAATGCGTGGATACCTAGATTACTAGCATCGTAGAGGGCGACTCAACCAAGTGAGCCACAGAACAATCAGCGTCATAGGGCTGCGGTAGAAATTATTAACACGAAGGAAGCTTAAGTTTCATTCAAATGTTGTGACGGGTATTCAAATTTCGGTCGCGCCCAAAATTAGCCATGGTCTCGTTTTAAGTTTCTTTTGATTGAAGACATGTAACTGTAAAAAAATACCAAATTAATTTCTATGCATAGCCATTGTGGAATGGACTACCATCCTTTTTGCGGTCAACATTCACTTTATCACTTTTATGATCTCCTGCCTGTTCGCAGATTTCAAAGCAAAGGCATTCAATTAACCCATTTCTAAAAATTAACAGCCTTTTTACTTGCATATTATCATTTGACGAACATCTGAATCCAATAGAAATCAATTATTGAAAATAGTCAATGTACACATCTGAATAAATAATTGCCAAGGATAATCCAGATATACAAAAAAGGCGAAAATATTGATTAGGGTCAGACCTAGAATTCAAACAAAAGATTACTTTGTGCATAGTCTTTCTCCACCTGCACTATACTCGTACTATCAATGGCCTCATCCCAAACGGACGATATGAGTCATCGCACATAACGATGAGAACGCTTTCATTGACATAGATTTTTCCACGCTGTTTACCTAAAATGCCCCCGATGAGCTGTTAAAATCGGACATAGGTATATACAAATTGCGCAGGCATCATCATATCCTTTTTCAATTTGTCCAATATGCAACCTTTTTCCCTGACGAGCGACGGGATTTGAACCCTATGCGTATACGTCCCCAATTAATTCAATCAAAAATAGAAATATGAGACATATCCTAGTCGTACATATCAGTGTGATTGCTATAGTCAGGTCCAATATCATTGTCGCTCTGTCTGCGTGGGACAAAAGGATAATGAACAAAAGGACAGTCTCGCACTGTCACTGTATAGGTTTGCTGCGATGTTGACAATCTGCAAATATTAACAGGATGTTTGACGCATCTGTCTGGCACATGCCTGACGTGATTTTCTCTGATACAGTAAATGTTTAATTTCCGATTTCAAATGTACGGCGTACGCGGGCTCCAGGACACGAGTAGCGAGCGTTGTAGCGCAAGAAAGTATGAGTATTATTCGGAAGCCCATTTTGGTTGTTGTAAACATGTTTTTGAATCCTTTTCAGCTCGCCCGCTCGTGCGGTGGCGTTGTTTATGCCGATGGATTTTCAGTGTTAACCGTAACACAGGTACGGGCCTATTGTATTTTTGATACAACATGTCCTCGACATCTGCACTGTTTTTGTGGGATGCAAAAAGATAAAGAGCGTGCAATGGGATTTTCCGCGGATAGTAACTTCGCTAGATTGTAATTAGTTTGATATGCAGGACGAGTCCACGTGTGACGGCTGAAATATGGGTATCATGCTTCTTCACTTCACTATGCAGCTGTTTAAGATTATCACACGTTCCAAGACTGATTTAAGAACGCGTGTCCAATTTAAATCTATTTGCAATCTGGACTTTGAGTCTATCCATTAATCTCGCTCTCCATTCTCTTTAGTCACCAAACTCTTTTAATTTCCCGCAGATTCATCCACCACACCATACCATCATCACGTTACCCTCATTTTTAAAAATCCTTCGCTGTCACACCCACCATTAGCGCATGGCGGAAAATCTGAAGTCGATGTCATTTGCATTTCTGCCTGATTGACTACCCATTTTCCGACCGAAACCGCTGGCAGAACAGCCCTTTGACAGTTCACTTGCACCATGCTACCCTCCAGCATGCTCTCAGATCCTTACATTAAATTGCGCGGGTATAAAAAAACACCCCTTTCTGAACACATTTTTCATATGGTTTGTTGCTTCCATAATTTTTGATTTTTCATTTCGTGGATGACGGTCGGCGTCAAGAGCCTCGTTCGTTTTTTTTTTCTTTTTGATTTTTAATGTCTTACCCCACCCATTACCGTGCTCAAAGACACGAGAGAGAGAGAGAGAGAGAGCCGAGATATGAAATGCATTTCGCCGGGACAAAGGACGTCGATGAGGATAAGAGATCCCGTTGAAATAATTTGGAAGTAATGGAAAGTCAATTAATTTAGAATTCCGTTCAAAAAGTTCTTTCTTTGGTTCGTTCCTATCGGGCGGACACTTCATTGCAAGAGTACTGATAATTGCGGATAAGAGTAGAGTGGAACTTAACAATCGGAAGGATAATGGTCATTGAATAAAATAGAAAAAAAAACGATTGAAAGATATTCGCGAAAGAAAGAGGGAGGATTATATAAAACTTTTCCAATTATTCGGATTACTGCCCTCTAGCAAGGATAGAGCTTGTGCGAAAATCGAACGCTTTTCATAGGATGTTAAGAAAAATGGTTTCAATAAGTTTTCGTTGTTCGCTGTTAGCTTCACTTGAAAAAAAAAAAACAATTCACCTTTTCTTATTGTGAGCTTACTTTTCACTTTCCATTATCTTTAGGCGAAATTAATTTCTTAAAAACTGACAGTCAACTTACATTTAAAGTTTTTTGATTTCCTCTAGGATTTTCCCAAGAACATGTAATTTCAAATATTATGCTAAACCTTAATTCACCCACGCAGTCTGCAGTATTAGCAGAAACTTTGATTTCAATAAGTTTCTGCACCAATCTTCTTCTACCATCCTCCACAACGGTGTCTAACAAATTTTATTATTAAATCCGGAAAACTTTTCTCGCTCCGAACAACTTAACTAACTCAAGAGTCAGAAGTACACGTCTCAACATCGTCTGTCGTTCTGTTCATATATTAAAGCATGCTTCACGGTGACCCAGCACTCACTATGACTGCCGATCCTTTCACTCCGCACTCCAGCAGCTACCATAGTATGAAATGAAATTTGTAATATCCCAAAGGACACTTTGTAACAAAATGAGTCTTACCGAACGTGAAGACGACAAGGACAACGACGGCTATCCTCAATCGTTGGAGCTAATTCGTATAATGTTTACGCAACAATTGCAAAAGGACCAGAGTACCGTCCGTGATCAACCAAAGGTCCTGGAACCGGATACCGTAAGAGACGAGATTCGATTACAAAGTGACTGTCATTTGTTTTTCATCTTTGCCATCACATACCGGAAGAAATTGGACGAAAGCTGGCCGATAGTGAAGATGGTGACGAAGGCATCTCAAACTATACCATACCTTCTTAAAGAGATTAATAAGGTTCGCACAGGACGACAACTATATATTACTATTGGTCGACTGAACTCCTATACGACAATCCGCAATCCTGTACAATTGTGACATACAATTTAGATAGTGTGGCAATATATTTTTGTTCACATCCTGACATCTTGCACGTTCCAAGGATATACGAAAACGCTTTATTCAGTTTTGAGGTAGCGGAAACACGAAGACATGTCTTTAATTACATTCCGTCGTCCCAACTTGGGTGGATTAAGAGAGAGCGAGAGTTCTTAGACCAAACGACCCCGGTGTCAGATGTAGTGAATTAGTTGGACGAGAAAAAAGTAATGAGATGAATGTTACAGATCGGAAGGTATAAGGTCTGCATGAATGGCCCCAACCAACCTGACGTGCAATACTCGCTTACAGTAGGCAACATGTGCTTGTCTCTCACTCTTCTCTCTAGTGGTCTATCAAGTTTTCTGAAAACAAAATTCATTCCCCTTAGTGATTATAATGAATAGCTCGAGGGACGGTTGAGGTTTTGAAACTGTACACGAATGGAATTCTTAAGATTGAAATGTTTAAGAAAAAGTTTCTCTACGTGCACATACGATATGAAACCGGCTGGAAGATTGTAAAGTATTTCTCACGTCAGGCAAAGGTGTACGCTTTCTGAAGCTTGAATGAGACGTCATCGTTGAGGGAATTTCAAAGTGATATTGTTCGTCCTTTCATATATGTACGTTATGTTATCCAATCTATTTTAAACTATGTATTTGCAAAATTGTATATGCTAGAATTAGAGAAGTAGAATTTCCTTCTGTTTAAGTTTTCTTTCAAATTGCACGAAACGGTTGTCTAAACAAAGAGACTAATTCTTTTGACATACATATTTGTTTCAAGTGGTCAGAAATGAGTAAACCAATTATTTTGTCCTGTAAACAATATATGACTTTGTTTTTCGGTTTCTTTGGTTGTTTACTTTGTTGAATGCAAACAATATGTATCTACACTGCTTATGTCGCAGTGAAATTTTTGATTTTTGTACACATATGGGAATGTTTTGTAAATATTATTTCTCTGTATTATCCTTGGCCGATTAAAATTTTCCTTTTGTAAAAGGAAAGCTCTTTTTATGATTCAAAATAAACATGATTCGGTCGCATATGGTAATAAATTGTTTGTGTGCAAAGAATGGATCGCCAAAAAGGATAATATGTATGTAAAATTGATAAACAGTTATAGGATAAAATAATACGAGTATCCGCTTTGATATATGTATTCTACGAAAAATTCATCCGAATGAGAGAAAGGGTATCGTCGTCGATATATTTACTTT
This sequence comes from Microchrysa polita, assembly GCA_949715475.1. Taxonomy (NCBI): domain Eukaryota; kingdom Metazoa; phylum Arthropoda; class Insecta; order Diptera; family Stratiomyidae; genus Microchrysa; species Microchrysa polita. The sequence continues at coordinate 134,085,041 of OX454415.1, read as the reverse complement.
AAGGTGCAGCAGCATTTTGATTCCGCTAAAAAAAAAGATTCCACTAATGAATAAATGCTTATAAAAAATTAAAAAGAAACTTCATTTATGAGCCTAATTAACGTAAATATTAAAAAATAAATAGAAAAATCTATCTATCTTTCTTTATCTTTATTTTTTCCCCAGTGTAGATATACACTCGTCGGCATATGTATTTTGATACTTGAGTCCCGACATTGATTTTAAGCAAGCGAATTTTAAAGCGCGCATAACGGTAAATTTCCTTTAACAAAATCAAAGACATATCAACAGCTGCTCAGTGCTCAATATTTATCCTGTACTGGACTTTTTAAAGCAGAGAAGAGATCCCCCCATCTGCGTAATTCTGTTGCGTCACAAGTATGTATTTTGAGAATATTTAATTTTTTGATTGTACACCAATTTTTAGCAAAAAAAAACCTCGGGCGACATTTTCTTCTTGAAACTAAAATTTAAGAACATTTTTGGTCCGTCTACTTTGCCCACAATTGGGGTACAATCAAAAAATTAAATATTGTCAAAATAAGTGTTCGGACCGGACAAAATCCCCGCGGAATTTTGGTTGAAAATGGAAAATGTCGGGCTTAGTTGGCTCACAGTTCTCTTCAACAAAATCAAAGGTGGGCAACCACTACACTAAAGATCTACGAGCGAGTTGTCTGCAACCGATTGAGAAAGATTGTGCGGTTGAATGACAATCAATGCGGCTTTGTTGAAGGTCGATCTACAGTCGATTCGATTCAGTGCATTCGTATTGCGATGGAAAAGTATAGAGCCGCACGAAAGGACTTTGTATTCATCGATTTCGGAAAGACATTCGATAAAGTACCTCGTGATCTGATATGGTTGGCCTTGAGAGCACTTAATGTCCTTGAGGCATACGTCAGGATCATACGAGTACATGTATGATGGAGCTACGACTAAGGTTAGATGCACAGCCGGTGAATCAGAAGAATTTCCGGTGAATGTCTGAGTACACCTGGGCAGTGTATTTAGTCCGTTGCTCTTCAACATCATCATGTGCTACTTATTAACACGTATATCCGACGGCCTAGAAATATCTCTTCTTTTTGCCGATGATATAGTCCTAAGTAGCCCAAAGATCGTTGCGTTGCAAGCTGCACTTACAAAATGGTGTGACATTCTGGAGGAGCATGGACTGAGGGTAAGTTTAACAAAGACTGAGTTCTTATGCTGCCCATTCTCCGACCCAGATGCACCGATACCATATATGTACATCAAAGGAGAGCAGCTTAAGTCTTGTACCAAGTTCAAGTATCTTGGCTCGATGGTGAACAACGGAGCTACATGTGATCATGACCTCAAACATCGCACAAAGGTTGGGTCTGGGTGGATGACATGCCGAGAAATCACTAGGAGCTTTCTGCGATAAGAAAATGCCACTAAAGCGGAAGGGCAAGTTGTACAAAACTGTTGTACGTCCCGCACTTATGTATGGAATGGATCAGAATGCTGGACCATGTATGAAGGTTACGCGAAAAAAATGACAGCGACTGAAATGAAAATGGTACGCATGTCAGTTGGTGTAACCATAAGTTACCACATCAAGAGGCAGCTTGTCCATAGACCAACCAATCACCGAAAAGCTCGAAGACTGACAAATGGATTGGTATTGCCATGTTCAAAGGCGTCCGCTTAGAACCCCGCAAAGAAAGCGATATCAATGGAAGTTCCACATGATGGACCCACGGCCAGAGGCAGACTAAAGAACACCTGGATATGTCAAATGGAAAAGCAGCAACAACGCATTGGTCACGGCGATGACACGATCCAAGATAGAGCTGCCTGTAGAAATATGCTGAGATATTACCGCCAAAATGGGCGATGTGCCTACACCGCAACGCGAAACCATGGAGCATAATGGAAACCATAAACAACGAGGCAAGGAAGAAGTAGGTGTTTCAATTCTGTCTGGTGGGAGCTTTAATTGTAAATGAAATCTAGTATCCCTGTATCGTAACAATGAAATCGATTTCGTCCGTCCGGCCGGCTGTCGGTCTGTACGTCCGTCTGTTCACTAAATAACTCGTACTCGCGAACGACTCAACCGATTGTCATAAAATTTGGTAGGAATGTGTAGAATGGTTCCAGTCTTTGGCACAAATACCTTAGAAGTTGGTAGGAAAAAAACCATAACAGGATGTCCCGAAGTTTGAAAAAAATCGACTTTTTTAGTTTTTATCGGAGATTGACGTATGGGTATTTAAATCAAAGATCGAAACGAGTACATCTCATATCAGTTAACATTTTTCAGTCTCGAGTAACGGTAAAAAAGTTATTGGCGTTTAAAGCTAAACTTCCTTTTCGACCTCCGTTTTTCTAAACCGTTATAGGTATCGATACGAATTTTTGCATAGATTGGTCAGTATGGCCTTATTTACGTTAAATATTAAGACTGGTAACTTTTGCTAAGGAAAAGTAAATAACAGTAAATTTGTAAAATTTCAATTTGTTCGTGTGTAGCCCCTCTTAGGTTTGCTTATAAAATATATGTACAAAAAATATTCACTATGCATTAAAATTCTAAGAAACCCTCATATTGCGGGCGCGGGCGCCATTATTTTTACTTGTTGTTTTTGTGAGACAGACTACACTCATAACAAAATAAGTACCACTTAACTTTTTATGTTTTAAGATCACTTTCTGTCCGTTAGCGGACAAGTAACTAGTTCATATGGGTACCATTAGATTTATAAGAATATGCCTTAAGGATGTATTTTGTCAAACAATGCATAAACTGGGTAATTTTTGTTCTATGATTTAGGCTTTAATTTAGTTTAACTGTAATATGGCATAAAAATTCAACGCCATTTAGGTAAAAACTGTTTTTTTTTTTCAGGGCCTTAAAGAGGCAACGTTTCGTTCAATAATTAATTAATAGTTAATTTATTCGCGCAGGCCTGACGAATTCCTTTGGAGCAGCTATCAGGCGAGGCGGAGGTCATCCTGGTATCATAACATGGGAGGAGGTTCATACTATCAACCTCAATGAAGACCATTATTTATGATTTTGTAATTGGACTTTGCCTCACAAAACGTGCCAAAACCAATAGTAATGATTAGCACGAGGATCAGTAATGTTCACAGTGACAGTTAAACGAAACAAAACAAACGGCGGGTGGAAGGAAGAAGTGACAGCTCGGTATATTCGTGTAGTTATTATTAATTGTTCGATTTACCCCGTTGTGGGTCCTTAAAACAGGGAACGAACAGTGGTTATGTAATTTACTCGACGTCCCCGTTGATATGACACTTCGAATGCCCACCTCATATCAATGACAAATGAGGATCTTTCCCCATCCAATTTTTAGTAAATTTTAGTAAATCCTGTCGGAAGTGTGGCACGCTACTGATTCCTAAACAAAAAACGGATTAACCTTACTCCATTTTTTCTGCTTGAAACGCTAAAATGATTTTACTAGTTATTTCAGGCTCTTACATATTATTGAAACACTTATTCCCTGTTGAGCGTTAATACATTATCCATACGACTACGCTACACCTAAATCGCATCAAGGAAACTGTAATCTACCCAACACAAAGTGATGAATTTATCACACAATTTCCCCGAAAGATATTTTCCCCAAAACTGAGATTCCACTCCACATACAACCTTTCCATGGCCCGCACTTTTAAGGTCAACCGATACATTCTCTGCGTCTCTAAACGAAATAATTGACGCTATCCTACGACAAAATTAAAAACAACTTTAAACGATACCCTGAGGACGCATTAGACATTCTCCGACCTACTATAGCGAAATCCCTGTGCTGCTTATGTGGCTAACCTCCTTTTTAGGCGTATCTGCCGTGGGCTGTCCTCATCCTCATATCCATTCTTCGTTCAATGTCGGGTTTCATCATTTGGCCTAACCGCAAGACAATTATTGGGAGTCTCTTGCCGGTACCGGAAGTGTGGGAATCTGTTGACACTGTTGCTGCGGTCTATATATGGTATATGTACTGCTATTCCGGGAAAATATATTTTTTTCTTACGAAAATTGCGAAAATGTGATCTTTTCGGTACAAGTAGTATAATAATTCTGTAAAAATTTAATTTTTAGTTGGGTTGGTTGTTTGGAAGAAAACGCAGTCAGGATAGAAGGTGCGTGACACACAAATACACATACACATGGTTGAAAAATTCATTCTGGCTAACTAACGAAAAAGGAACACCGGAGTGTGAAGAAATATAAGCCCTGCAGGTTGTGTGTGCTTATCGTTAAAAATAAAATGAATGGCCGTCTCTCTATGTCAAAGTACCGTTTGAATGGACTTAAATATTTTCATCGAATCGCTTTTTATGGCTGAATGAATCTAGAATTCGTATAAGAATTCGATAAAAAAGAATCCGATTCGTTTTGTCCGTCGACAAAGATAGCAGTTATCCTGATATATGAAAGGATCTTTTTTTGTGGGTTTATCTTTCCTAATGGATTCCCCATACCATGCTAAATTTCGAAAGGTATTAAAACGATTTATTTGTCGTTTTTGTTAGCGTGAGGTTTTCTTTTTGTGTAGATATTTCGATTAAACGTTTTGCATTTTGCATGCAGTTTTTGTTAGTAAAAAACTTGTAGAAGTAAGCATATCAATTTAAAATCACACAGTCAATTGACTATAATCCGCAGATCTAACGAAGTACAAATAATAATCCTTTTGTTGTTATGTCCAGTCTAAATGCTATCTGATATGTTTTGCACACACACACACACACACAGAAATCCATCAGATAATTAAATTCAATTAAAAGTGTATTGTGCAATTGCACAAATCCACAAATAATTGCACTCACAGGTGTCCCGAGTCTATATGATAGATATCATAGTCACTGCGATACTATGCACTATTCTATGTGCATATATTAGTATATTGTACACTATGTACCTATAGATATAGCATTATCTTTATATGAAATTATACATGAACTAATACTGTGATGACGTTGAGGGGCTATTGACTTTGGCATTCGAATTATGGTATTACCACTGCCGGCGGGCACACATGCGATATGGTATACGTACTGTACTTTATTGTATGTACATACATATAAGGAAGCCTTCCAAATAATTACATATCGATCCCAATTTGAATGCAAATGGTCCCATCAATATGACTATCAATATAAACACAAGCCTAATGTCTAGCTGGATCGACTAGTCACTAGTAGATCTCTATATGTGTGGTTACAAGCAATGTATGCACCAAGTACACTAATTGGTCTTTTATTATGCACGTAATGAAACAGTTGCACGCTATTGTATTTATGCATGAAATGTCGTTAACCCATAAATGGAATAAGACGGTATGGCTGCAAGGCAGAGCTGCGTAGAAACTATATGACGGGGTAAGCTCAGAAAATGTATTATCCTTGAATTTATCTATGATTACAATGATTATTATTTTTGAATTTTCGTTAGAAAAAATATTCCGAATAATGACATAAAATCTCGATAGTAGTATAGTGATTTTAGCTCTAGACCCAAACATCCAAAAAAGAGGAAAGTTCTGATGCCAAATTGTTGCACACCCTCCCCTCTATACGCACTGAAAATTTACACTCATTTGAGCGTCACATTAATGGGGGAGGAGTGACGAAGAAGGGAAATTTTAGTTTTTAGAAAATATCTGAAAACCTTTTAGTCCCATCGCAAAACGTCCTAAGGATGAAATAAACTGCTTTTAATTTCCTTTACAATGATATATAATACTCTAGATAATTTCTTGGAAAATTATACCCTAGACCCAAAAGTATTATGTGGAATTTACATTTTTTATATTTACATTTCGCAATGTAACTTTTAATAGAGTAAAAGTAGAGTGATAAGAATTAGTACTGATGTTGCCAATTAAAGGTACTTAACTCACACCAAAAATGAGCTTGCTCCGGCCAAGGCAAATAAAATTTGGTTAAGTGTCTAGAGGGAGCCAAAAATTACATCGATCGGATCAAAACAAAATAAGTACCTCCCATACCTCCCAAAATAGAAAAACAATACTGTTCGATCATCACTATAACAAATATAGTCTTCCGAATGTACATTTAAAAGTTCGTACCAAGTTGAGCCCTTAAAGTCTCGAAAAATCTGGTTTGACGGTCACTAGTTCCAGCTTTAAAGCTGTTATCAAATATCATCGATAAATACGTAGTAGCGACCTTTCAATCCGTTTTTCCGACACTTGCAGTGCACACCTTGGTACGAGCTTTTGAACATGCATTTAGAAGTCTATGGCCCATTCTCTCAAAACTCTTATCGAATGGTTAGTCTTATCGCATAGAGAAGACACAATCATTTTCAGAAAGCTTTTCCATTATGTATATTGAATGGAATTTTTGTTTAATTCGCATATTTATGTTATTTTTTGTTCATTTACGCTGTTGTATGAAACTGCGCAATGATTTTTTGAATCTTAACAAAATAAACAAAAACTCCATTCAGTACAATGGAAAAGCTTTCTGAATATTGTGTGTGTCTTTTCTATGCGATAAGACTAACCCAGCCGATAGGTACTGAATAAGAGTTCTCAGTAACCGGGCCTATAATAAATTTTTATAGTGACGTTCGAACAGATAAATATTTGTTTTTTCTATTGAAGATGGCTTCTGAGGAGAAGAAAATATGCAATTTGCAAGATTTCGGGTTCACTTTGGGAGATACCCTTAGTTTTAATCCGATCCAATTAATATTTGGTCTAATGGGGCTTAGTCTTAACGTTTACCAATTTTTTCCCGCCTGCTGTGATTCGGCGATAATTTACAGGCATGTCTTTCTGAAAAGTGATCTAAAACAAGATGTAAATGCTTACACGAAACTTTATAGCCAAAATTGGATTTTTTAAGGAGTTATAGAGCAATATGTAAGTGTCGAAAAAAAAACTGTTTTATTTTTGGGTCTAGTGTGAACATTTTGCTTTAGCTTTCACTGTTTTTAAAACAAACACTAAAAACTAAACTTGACCTCCCTTAACCATTTTCCCCTTTTTTCCCAACTTCCCGACTTCCTATCAGTCAAGACTTTTATACCATATTATTGCAGGTAGACTTTTAGGAAAATTGCCGCCAAAATGATGCGCCTCTAGCTTTTACCGTTACGTAGTAATTGTATTTTTTGAGAATTTTGTCAAAAACGCGACTTTCTGCGGAGAACCCAGATTTTTCGCTTCCTGTTAACTGAAACAAGTTTATATTATTAAATAACACAAAATTTAAAAAAAATGACATCTCGAACGTTTCAAAGTTCTTTGCATCTTTCGAGATATAACTGTTTAAATTTTGCGAAAATTTTTATGCTAAACCTAAGCTCATAGTTCCTAACGGTACTTCAATGACAACTCTACAAAGTTGACAGAAGTTGGCGCATTATCTTTGCTTTCGAAAGACATATAAAAAAGGGGTGCGGTTATGCAGTGATAAATTGATTGATAACACTGGGAAACACAACTTTTTGGTTCAGATCGTTCTTAATTCCTTAAGCCTACTATTGACCTCGAGAGTGAAATTTTTGTCCGCTGCGATTTTTTCAATAAAAATGTATTCTTGCTGTCGTGGAATATGTGGGGAATGCTGGGAAATTCCTTAAGCTACAATCCACAAACAGTTCCATAATTTTTCTCGGCCATTTTATGCTTTTTTTCGATTCCCCGGTAATTTAATCGTGAAAAGTCAAATGACCGGGGAATCGAATAAACTACATAAAATTGCCGAGAAAACTTATGAAACCGTTTTTGGATTGTAGCTTATGGTATTCCCCATCGTTTGTGGCATGTTCCACGTTAGTAAGTATTCATTTTATTGATAAAATCGCAGCGGAATAAATTTCAACCTCGAGCTTAATTCAACCCTTTAGGAAGCAATGCAGCTGAAAATTACTAATCCTTAATTAATGAACTTAAAAGGCACATTATTCACTCGGAATGACAGCTTCTTCCGAACACTTAGGAGCTGTAAGTGACGGACAAGGCGAGAGATTGCAGCGGTATATTACCTTAATAAACTATAACGTTGGTGCACTACATGTGCATTCATATCATCGGTGCACAAGCTTCCGTAGATACCCATGTTGCTGTCACAAAGAATCCTGACGAGTCAAGTTTCTTCCATGTAGATAGGGTAACATTATAATTTGAGTTGGGTGTGCAATTAGGCGTCAACTATACCTCTTTAGATTCAAGTTTCCAAAATGCAGCTTTACAAAATTTAAAACTAATAGAAAGTTGAAAAAATTGGCGCCCGGGCAGATGTCCAGGTTGCCCATATGGGAAATCCGGCCCTGTGCAAGTATTTTGGTGGGATTGTATTTATCAATCCGTTTTGCGGCTGACGACTTTCTCTTTAGCCGAAACCTTTTACAACACACTACGGTAGACATTTTTCAATTATTCAAGGTTTTAAAAAATATTTAAATTTGATAAAAAAAAAATTATTAAAAATTATTTTATAATTTTATTTTATTTTATTAAACTTGCTGTATTTTTTGATAATATGTATATACTTGTTTTAAATCTTTGTAAGACCTTTGCTACACGAGGAATACACTTACGACCTACCGCTCAATAACAGGGATTAGTCAAAATGACACCTCGCTCTTTCATCTAAATATTTATTCTACGAGTATAAACTACCAATACGGAGCCGATGTATTATGTGGATTTGTCTAATCGTTGGCGTTATCACCCGTGGTATTTAGCAGTCCGAATATAGGGTAATTTCGCAATAGTTTGCTATTAAGGTCAAGGGTTGCAGCGGATTCTTGAAAGAAATGGTCCACCGCAATCAGAGCCTAATTTGTTAATGTACAACGAAAAATAGGAATTTAGGCTCACCCCAAAAACTTAATAAAGAATGGGAGCCCTTAGGGGACTGTATCTTGCAAAGAAACAATTGACTTAGAAATGGAATTGATACGATAGCGATCGACTATATAAGATCAAAAGATGCAACAATGAATCCAGATCAATTTTTATTACCAAAAAATATTTGTAGGTTCAACAATTTAAATTTAAATATTTCTACGAAGTGCCATACGGAAATATCTTTTATCGATGTCTTCTTCTTTTTCTTCTTCAAATGCAAGGAACAATTTTAATTTTTAGTCGCTATGCCCCACACTATGTTTCAGCCAGTGGTTTCAGCCCACGTTTCATATTTTTTTTTTTTAAATTTGCAACGAATTGCATTGTTTCAAATTTCATTGTGCAATTTTTCCTTTCCTATTTTCTGGGTCTGTGGGGAGGGGGGGGGGGTGCTTTAGCCCCATCCGTGGTTGCGCCACTGGGTTCTTTGACAAAATGAAAAACCGTTTTGATTGACAAAATATTTGATTGTATCCCGTTATGCTTCTGTCCTAGCTTAAATATTTCCGACCTGGTTCATCTTTTATTTTTTATTTTCTGACAGGATTTGCCCTCATCGCCTTGACCATTGCCGACGTGGTATATGTACTTTTAAAAAAATTCACTTTTGGAAGAATAAATAAATAACAGGCGCGACAATCCAACATTGGACTAAGGCCGCAGTATGTGTTAGTAGGATGTCACTAACAAGATCTTATATGTCCAATATCTTATCTGCTTTTTGTTGAGGTAATGAGATCAGCATTACGCTCAGCAGTGTTATTTATCCCCATAAATGGGTACTCGTTTAACATCTGAGTGAGATCTGTAACGAACCGTTTTGGACACATAGGTGTCTATTTTTGGAAAATGAGCATTTTCACAAATATTGATGATTTAATTAATTTAAAATCATTAATATTTTTGAAAATCCCGCCAGATCCAAAAAGGGTCATCTATGTGTCGGAATCACTGCGCGGTCGGAATAGCTGGTCCGAAAAATGGTGGCCGGAGACGCGACCAACTTCGGGGAGTTGAGCGACAGCCGTCAGTAGGACAGCACGCGTTTTTGGGTGTCTTTTTTTTAAGGGAGGTCTTCTAACAGTGGCCAGAAGATCTATAGGTTGCGGTGGGACATGGCCCGAATCCCAACATCTGGATTCCGTGCTTGGATGCTTCGATGGTGTTTCAGTTCGCTCGTTTTTTTTCCCCAATTTTAGCTCCCAGTGTTTGTCCGTGAAATGGCATACGTTTTTTTTTTACTGTGATGGAAAGGAGACACCGGACTGGCAAGGACCCATCCCACTTCCCGTACAGAGCTGCCGACCATCGTATGCCGCCGCCGTGTCCGATGTCCAAGCTTGAAGGATTTTTTCAGTCACCCTCATTACAAAATGGCGCCCGACGTGGAGCCTCACTTGGTCCGGTCAAGGGCTAAAGACTTGTCTTTAGTCCTTATACCGAGTGACGTTCCCTTTTAAGTTACCTGCATTAGGTCCTAGGCCTTCAACCATGTACTATACGTACCTCCCTTCAGGTAACTTTTCCCCATCCTCTGTAGCTTCCCATCCTTTTAGTTTTTCCTTTTAGATTCAGATACAAAGGCGATCCTTCCTTTGTGTTTGTCCCTCTTAATGGTGGCTTTTGCCACGTACGTAAGGCCTCCCAGGGGACTTGTGAATTGCAAGGTATTTGGACCGGGTCTAGTACCTTGACCTCGTTTCCTGTGGAGAACCCTGCGTACCTTTCTGTTGGAAGGATCGTCCTTCAATTAATTTTCCATAAATTTTCGCATTTTCTTCATCAATTTTCATCATTGAAATGCAAGTATGCTACCAGGGGATCATGACTTGGAAATACGAAATTGCAATTGCAGTGTGCAGCAAATCGGCCGGTCATGATTCGCTGATAACAGCTGTGTTTCAATGATGAAAACTTTCACTTTTGGTCCCAAGATTTTTTTTATAATAGCCGGCTAGTTCAGGTGCTATCTTTATCATTAACAAATTGTCCATCTACATTTGCAATGCTCCGCTGATAAGAGCCGCCTACCTGGAATGGGTAAAGGGGACTTATTTGTGACTTGGTCAATATGTTTTGTTGTTTTCTTCAATCGCGAACAAGCTCTACCTTTTTGTTGAATATTTACTTGAAAAAAAAAAAAAGCAAAACCCTTGTCGTACAAACTTTATACCTACTCGTAGAAATCATCTGATTTTTATATAAAATTTTATTGAATGAATTTCTATAGGTAGAACAAAAATCGCTATTTCTGTAGCTATACTAGCTATCGTAGTATACAGAAGTATACTTACCTACCTAGCTAGGTATATAGCCGTTTATATAAATACAAATAGTATTGTGAGGTAGAATTTTTTGGAAGATTCAATATCATAATGTATTGTTATTGTTGCTTCTATTTATTCATTTTCTTGTTGTTTGTAGATTTTTTATTTTTCTTTCCGTATGTTCCCTACTGTAGAATTGAATGCTTCTAGTTCATAGTATCTAGTACAAGTAGTTAATTTAAATTATTAATATGTATGTATTATTTGGTACCAAATATGCATGTATATAGCATTATGTATATTACTAGTCATTTAATTAACAACTAAGTTGTCTGTTATAATAATATTATCAATATTTATATTACAAATTTCGCATGCTGGCTTGGGTATATATGCACATATTAGGTAATTAGTTAGGATTTGTTGTATTATTGCATTTTAAATTGTTAATAGTTATTTGTTTTAATTTATTTTGTATGTTTATTATTGTTAGTAGAATAGTATATTATTATTAGTTACCTGAATTATATTATGCATGATGGTTGGGATAAAATATAAGTAACATTTAATAAATAAAAAAATATTATTGCATCAATGCAATGCATGTTTATAAATAGAGACCGGATTATATGCAAATGCATAACTGCATATGCATTTGCATATATTGCCCATTTTACTGGGTTTTTGCATATTATATTGATAATGCATTGATGATGCATATTTTCTTGTTTAATTCTCGATTTGCACATTTGAAAATAGAGAAAAAGAAAGCATTACCATAAACTGCGAGTACTCAATTCTATGCCAACCTTGAGAATGTAGCATCTCCTTTCTTTTTCTTCATTCTTCAATGATATTCAGATGCAAACGTTGTGACGTGCAAGGTTAATGCGCATAAAGAAAGCAGCACTGCTGTCGAAGCTTTTAGCACTATACATTTCAAATGGCTGGCAAAACGTTGCTGCTGAACAAATTTTATCAGCCATTCAAAATGCATGGTTTTGAATTTTCGCGTATTTTCTATTGTCTACAATAAAGCCCTTTTCTTTTTTCACAGAAGTTAGTGTGGGTAGTGCAAGTGTATCCAGTTTTTAATTTTGTGAAAGCAAATTGCGCATATCATACGAAGCTTGAATTTCGAAGTATTGAGCGTCGCGTATTCTTCATTGTCTAAAATCTGTCCGCATCTGACCCTGTAAGTTTCTATACGGTGCGCATTTTTTAATTTTGTTCTTAAAAATCTCTTTTCACTTTTCGCATAGCGGATAGCGCAAGTGTATTCTGTTTCACATTTCGTGAAAGCTAATTGCGCAAACGGATAACGTGCAAAATTTGAATTTTGAAGTGGTCGTCGGGTATTTTTCATTGTCTGCAATCTGTTCGCATCTGACCCTGTAAGTTTCTATACGGTGTGGATATTTTAATATCGTTCTTAGAAGGAAGGAAGTTTATTTTGTTTTTCATTTGGCTTTCAGCCGTGCAATGCCTCCAGAAAAGAAAACCGTCACATCGGGATACCCTGGAGTATTTACTTTCGACGGAAAGATTTTATATTGTCGAATTTGCGAGAAAAACGTGTCTTGCACTAAGAAATATCAGGTAGTTCAGCATACCAAGACAGATTCTCACATTGCACTGTCAAGTAAGAAAGGTCCACGACAACAAACTTTAACAGCAGCGAGCAGCGGGGAATCTTCGTCTAAAGGCAAGGAACAAAATGAATTTTGCTTAGATTTATGCGAGGCATTACTTGGAAGCAATATTCCGGTTCATAAACTTTCGAATCCCTGCTTCAGGCGTTTCCTTGGTTTGCTTGAATCAAAATATACCAGATGAGTCGACAATACGGAAAAATTATATACCTCAAATCTACCAAAATGTTCTCGAAGAAATACGGGCGAATTTGAAAAGTAGCCTCTTTTGGGTTTCGGCAGATGAAACCACAGATAGTTGCGGCCGTTATATTGCCAACTTGATAATTGGAAAATTAGAAATTGATCCTTGTCCTTCCTACTTAGTCGCGTGCAAGGAACTCGCCAAAACCAATCATTCCACTATCGCCAGATTTGTGAATGATGGTATAAAAAAGATTTTTCCCGATTCATGTATGGACGAAAAGATCTACATTTTTATATCGGATGCTGCTCCATACATGATCAAAGCCGGTAAAGCTTTGCAGGTATTTTACCCAAATCTAATCCACATAACGTGCTTTGCGCACGGCATTCATCGTTTAGCAGAGGAAGTGCGGAGCACATTCGAAAATGTGAACCAATTGATTTCGACAACCAAAAAAGTTTTTCTTAAAGCACCGGCGCGCATTAAGGCTTATAAAGAAAAATTACCGAACGTGCCTTTGCCGCCGGAGCCGGTTATAACTCGATGGGGAACTTGGCTCGAAGCAGTAATATTCTATAATGAACACTTTGATGCGATCAGAGATGTGGTAGATAGTTTTGACAGTACGGATGCCATAGCCATTCGCAAATGTAAGGAAGCATTCGAAAACCCCTCAATAAAAAAAAACCTCGCCATAATAAATACTCATTTTTCCCACATACCAGTATATATTAAGAAAGTCGAGTCACGAGGCTTACAGTTAAAGGACTCCATCCAACTAATGAAAAGTGTACAAAGATTGAACGCTGAGCTACCCGCTATATTCCCAGGAAAACTCAAGGAAAAGTTTGACAAAATCCTTAATAACAACCCTGGATACGAAGAAATATGTGAAATTGACAATTATATCAACGGTACCGGCAAAACTTTACCTGGCAAAATATCTGCTAACATGGCGCCTAAATTTAAATATTGTCCAGTGACATCGGCTGATGTTGAACGTTCCTTCTCAAATTATAAGACAATTTTAAATGACAGGAGACAAAATCTTACTACGGAGCATTTGGAACAATATATAAATCGTTAACTACTATAAAAACAACCACTCTTTGGCTGGAACCAACTAAAATGTATTTTCCGTGCTAATAAAGACTGAATAATAATTTTTTCCTTTCATTTTATGATGCATATTTTGTCGTTTTAGTTGCATATTTCAAAGGTTTTTTATGCATATTTGCATGCTTATTTCAGCCTTTTTAAGTTGCATATAATCCGGTCCCTATTTATAAATATGCTTCTTATTTTGTATTTGTTTAATTTATTTTGTTATTAATCTACATGTATGTTTGGCTAGTTTATAAGTTATCTATATAGGTTGCTTTCATTGTAGTTTAATTACGTGCGCACATAATTATGAATATCAAGTTTACTAAATTACGCAAAAAAAAAAATAATTAATTAATATTGCGGAATAAACTAAATGACGATTACTAAAATGGATATCCTAATTATAAAAATTCACCTATCATCTAAAAATCCCACATTTGTGTTGACGGGTAATAAAAAAAAACCATGCACATCCATTAGGCTCCGGATAGATCCTTCCACCTTACTCTAGGCCCACTCGTCCAATATAATCAATTTGTGGTCTGGCTGTTCCGTATTGCGATGATAGACCGCACACACATGGATTCTCCGTGTGTATGGGACTATAGGTGTCCTCAGCTTCTACTTCGCGGCAGGCCTTGAAGTAGAAGCTGCCCTGTAACGAACCGTTTTGGACACATAGGTGTCTATTTTTGGAAAATGAGCATTTTCACAAATATTGATGATTTAATTAATTTAAAATCATTAATATTTTTGAAAATCCCGCCAGATCCAAAAAGGGTCATCTATGTGTCGGAATCACTGCGCGGTCGGAACAGCTGGTCCGAAAAATGGTGGCCGGAGACGCGACCAACTTCGGGGAACAGCCGTCAGTAGGACAGCACGCGTTTTTGGGTGTCTTTTTTTTGGGGGAGTCGGATCAGAATCGCGGGCCGAGAAACACGGTTGTTTCGTGCGTCGTTTTTTTTCTAGTTTTTCGTTTTCTTTTGATTAAGTTTTGTTCTTTTTGTTTTTGAAATTTGTGAAATGTGTACCGTGGGATAAGTGAAAAAAAATAAGTGCCTGCCCCTCAAAACAAAAAAAAAAAAAATTAAGAAATAAAAAGGTGAAATGATGCTGTGGAAAAAAAAGTGAGGTTATGGACCTGTGCTGTGGACCACATGCGAGCCACGAAATCCAGAAGAAAGCTGGATTAAATAACGGATAAGTACCCCGACTTTGTGACGTCAGTGCCGTAGTATGTGTTTTGAGTAGGATTGTTCCCATCCCGTTCCCCATTCCAGGGACGTATTAAAGTTATGAAGGGAGGCGCCCTACAATTTTGTATTCGGCCGCGGGCGCCTCAGGACGGGTTTTTAATATAAAAATATAGTGGGTTAAGTTTGGCCGGGACCCGTCGCCATCCGGGTCCGCGGAGCGCGAATAAGGTGGCACCTGTGCTGGTCGGTTGCACATTAATTTTCCCCATTTCAACCCCTGTGTTCGTGTAGTGTTTCCTTTGGCATGCGATATCCTTTTTTTTGTAGAAGGACAGGGGCAACGAGCGGCACAAACCCCGCCCGTATCTCCCGAACTGAGCTACAGCAAGCGCATGCCGCTGCTCGCTCGTTGAGGAGCCCTATCGTCATTGCCTAACCTGCACGGTTATAGAGGCATTGGCTCCGTCCCCTGGGCATCTTCGGATGGCCAAGTCCTTTCATTACAGATCATAGTCTGTCACAAGCTCGTGAGTTCGAAAAACACCATGGAACACGGTGAGATTCGAACTCATGACCCTGTGCACTGAACCGCTAGACCAGCCAGACTACATTGTCAAAAACTCGCTTTCAGACTAAAGTTTCCGGATAAGATTGTTCGAAGAATTGACAATTCATATTATAAGAGCAAGCACACATTTTCGAGTTTTGTATTTTATACTACTCTAGTTATTCCCTCTTTTAAATTAGCCGGGAAGCAACTAGAACGTAGCCAGGATTTGGTTTCGGGAAGGGTGCGACTCTTGATTGGATTGGATAAATTTTTCAGTATAAAATGTTTCCATCGTGAGAATGGGTTAACACATTTTTCACAATTTTTATGCTAAAATTGTCGAATTTGTATTTTTTTTTCTTCAGAGAGAAACGGAAAATTCTACTGTCAAAATATAAATCTAATATAATAAAAGTAATCAAAACGCAGCACTTTCTAGGCAGCAAGTTACTTTTGCTAAAGTATAGAAATTTTTTCGGTTCTTTTGTACCAAAAAAAGTTTTGAAACCAGGCCCAGATTCATTGCACTTTTAATTGCACAACGAACAGCGTAAAATGCTACTAGGTAGATAATTCGAAAGCCCCAGATGAGGTCAAAGATATCCCCTTCAATGTCCGCCGTAAGGTTTGGTAATATTGGGAAAAGATAACAGGTCGGGTTTATTCTATCATGATTTCCAAAACGATCGAGAATGAAAAGAAAAGAACAACCAGAAATTGGGAACGAAGAAAACATTATGAACGCATTCTCCAGAAAATGCATAGCCGAACATGAATGAGTGTGCATCATTTCAGTCTTCATGTTGTCGTCAATGGAATTTCAAGGCTTTTTTAAACAATACCCAGGAGGAGTCCGGATCCCCTAGACCCTATCCTGGCAAAAAATAAATAAATATTCATTCACATAACATATCCCAGTTATCATTTTTCTACCATATGCGACTAATACTACTACTTAACCAGTGGCGGAGGGCGCAAACTTGGCTACTGCCCAGGGGCACCATAGAACCTAAATCCAGCTTTTCGCGAGCAACAACCTCTACCAAATTTGAACACTCAGGACCAACCAGAGTCCGAGCGACAGAGGTCCGAAACCCATTTCTTGTTCCGTCGTGTAAACATAGTGTTATTCGTTTCTTACTTTTTGCTCAAATGTCTTGGTTTTTAATTTTGAATTTGTCATAGTGTTGTCTAAAATAGAAAATAATGTTTCCATAAATTCACCAAGAAAATTTTTGGGCGGTTTTGTTTCAAAATGTTTAAAAATGCGCGTGTCCCCAAATCGGCCCAACATTTATAATTCCATTTTATAGCATTTCGACTTTAGTCTAATGTGTTTCATGGAATATTTCGAGTTACCAATAACCTTGTATGTATACAAAATTTCATAGATTCTCTATAAAATTAAATATGGAATTACAGCGGAATTAAATATTTGTGGTTAAATAAGACATTGAGATTTGATGCAATCGGCATAACTATAGGAAAAAATGTATGCAGTAAAGACGCGGTAATGTGGCCAATTTCAAATAAATAACGAGAAAATATGCATGCATATTAGCGCTCAATAATAAATTCATTTTCTACATACGAGCATGATTTGAGTCGAATAATGGGAAACCGCGCGATGCAACTACATACTTAAACGTTACTCAGCTCCCTTGCTTATACCGACAACAAATTATACGATACTGTTTGCATATTCTAGGTAATGAATGGTTTAGCAATGTTTGCATCAAGTTTAAGACAATAGAATCACGTTTTCAAAATAAATTGACCTTCACTTGCATAACAATGAAGATTTTTGTAATACTTTTAAAAGAGTATGAAAGAGTTGAGTTGCTACTTAAAAGATCCGGAGCCGGGAAATATGTACGTAACTATTAATCTGGATAATTGACTCTCTGCTTTTCAAACTTCTCTACTTCTCTCTAAAATAAATATGAGATTAATCAACTTTTTTATTTTCATGTACCTTACAGAAAACCTTTCCATAACTCTCTTCAAAAAAAAATCTGTACAAAACAGAGTCCTGTAATAACACATATGCCGAAACGAATCCGGTACAAAATCCACCTTTAATCCATATCCACCCATTCAAGGCGTGCCTAGCCAAAAAAACACTGACTTCTATTAAACGAATTTTAGTTAAATTTGGGTGGATTTTAAAAGAATGGATTTGAACGGATGGATTTGGGTGGATTTTTTGGTCACCATTTAAAAATGAGAAAATCCACCAGTCAAAAAAGAATTGTTGGATGATCTGGAACCCGATGGATTTTCAATGGATTTTAACACTTTCCCGGACACAACGTCTATAGACGTCCAATTTTGAGCATTTGACCATACAAATCGTGTCAAATTTTGGCGTTGTGTCCGGCAATGAGTTAATTAGATTATTTTGCACCAGAAATGGCTTTGTCTCCATAGTTAAAAAATATTTGATCCACGAAAACCAAACTCACAGTGTAGTCCGCATGACCTTGCATATCCCCTATACATTCGAAGAAAAAATGTGCTAAACTGTATAGCCTGAAAGCCTGAAAACTTTCCCATGGTTAACCTTCACCGTGTTCTTGTCCAACAACTGCTAATTTTCCCTTCAAGGATATTTTTCCATAGAGATAAGAAAAAACACCTCACTCCTCTTAAGTGAACTACGAAAAATAAATGATACAATTCCACCTCTTAATCTTCCATTTCCCTTGCCTAATTGAATTTTGGCATGCGAGTCTCATTCATGTCGTGTGCTACATCGTATTTCAACAATATAAACTTCCCGGTTGCCAAGATATCGCCAAGTCCAAGCAGTAGCACGGGAATCTATTAAAATGTATGTAGAAAGGAAGGTTGATACCATACACATTTCAAGTACACAATGTCCAGCCCAGAACACAAATAACATCTTACTCTTGCCTCTTGGCTAAGTAGATATTAGTTCGGAGTTGTCACGAGCATTATCCACATAGTGTTCACGACAAAAGGGGTGGTCAGGCGCGATGAAATAGTAAAATCATCATTCCTGTATAGCCTCTGCTATATGGGGCCATGTGACGTTCTTCCAAGACCATTGACCACACGCCAAAACATAATTAGACCAACGGTCGTCCACGGTCCGAGAGAGTCTTCCTTATGCGAAAGAGCGTCCGATATATAGCGAGTAAGTGCATTATAATAGTGGACAAGTGTCTTGAAAGCGCAATTTTAACACGTCCACGATATGGATGAGTCGACACATAACATGAGTACAGAGATAATCGGATCAGCTTACATGGGAAAGCTTGAACAGAATAACGACCTTAAACTATACTCTCTTGCTCTGTCTGGAATAGTTATAGGGGAATCGGGGCTTATTTGTATTTATAGTAAAATTAAAAATCTTTTTTTTTCGCATTAAGATCATTTATCATCTTAATGTAAAAAAAAAACATTTTAAACTTTAGTTGAGATGTTTTAAATAAAAAAGGGATAGAGTCTGAAGAAGTATCAAATGAGACTTAAGAGTTACTTTTTATGTTATGTTGTATGTGACTAAGTGGTCGATATAACACAGCAAATATCTGTACTCATACCACTTTTTTTAAATCTCTCCTTTGCCTTTCTTATGAAAAACCTCTCGGGTGTAAGCAAATGCACCTTAGCCGGATAATGATGTGGAGTGTGGAGATTATTTCCTGAACGTGCCCACAACAAGGGATAATTGTGATTTGTGACTCAGGTGTTTCGCGGTCATTGCGCGTGAATCATATAACTGACCGTGGACGGGCGAATAAAATGGAACAAAAAGACAATTTAAATCAGAACTGGTTACATAGCTAATCGGTCACTGGTTGCTTCCTCTATTTCCCGCTGTTGTATATACATTCCACTGTCGACTACATGTTTGCACTTTACTTAGTCGATATGTCTTTCAATTGTGTGGACATACATACTCGTTTTATGTTTTATTCTATCGGACAATCAACTCATGATAACAAGTCATAATCTAATTGTAGAAGAGTTGAGTTCACTTTCTCCATACAGTGTTTTATCATTCATATGTCATGTACTGTCGCCTGCATGCCAACCTCTCGAATCTTCTGTGAAAAATTCAGATTTTTCAGATACACATTCGTGGCTCTGGCATTCGTTTTGTTAAAATTATTTATTTGCATGACAGAATCGCGAATCTGCAGTGTCGTATTTTTTTTAAATAAGCATGGCTTAAGGTTTTCTTAGTCGGAGATAGGAACAAGGAGCGTAAACTGCACAATAAAAGCTATACAATTTGTCCTTTTTAAGCGGGGAACGTTCTGAATAGCACACATATAAAAAAAAAACAAATTTTTCCTTCCCCGCAATTTTTTTCTAGCCAAAATGTTTTTTAGATTTCTCAGACTCCACTTATGCAAAAATAACAAAAAAATAGCAAAATTAAGTCGACCAACCATCCCGGATTCTGCCGGAAAGTCCCGCATTTTACAAGTTTGCTCTGCATGGAAATCCTCCCGAAATTGTACCGCAAAACATTCAAAGAATTCCGCTAGTCCCGCAAGTGCAGCATATTTGAAAAATTCCCCCGTTTTCGTTTACATTTTTTTTGTGCTTGTGTCCCCTTTGCTACGGAGGGCAAGTAAAAAATAAGGTTCCCAACGCTGTATACTCGCCGCGCGAGATGCTAGGTGAAATCCGGCAATACCGCCTTGATTGTTGGTCCCCCCAGCCCCCACTCTATTCCCACTACCGGGAGCCGTCGCTGCGACGCTCCGTGCCGGCCTAACAGCCATCCGCGATGAAGCCCGCTATCGCCGTCACCGCCAGGTGTGAAATCCGAGATCGGAGAGTAACGTTTTGGGAGCTGGCTGACCAGGTTACTATGAGGTTTGTAAAAAAAACCATCGACAACAGTTTGGCCGAAAATATTGGTTATCACAAGGTGTGTGCCGAGTGGGTCCCGCACATGCTTTCAGAAACCCACAAAGACAATCGCGTAAAGTGTGTCGAGGGGTTTCTTCGCAGATGCCCTGGGAATATCGAAGAATTCTTGGACTCCATTATTACGGGAGATGAAACGTGGTGTCACTACGTCACTCCGAAAAGAAAAGAACAGTCGAAACAATGGCGCCATCCCGGATCGGAGGCCTAGCGGCGGAGTTCTTCGAAGCGGGTTTTCAGAAGTTGATAATTCGTCAGGAAAAATGCGTAAAAAAATCTGGCGACTATGTAGAAAAATAGTTTCTTTCTTTCAGATGGTATACTTATTTATTGCAATAAAAAATGCCTTTCACCCCTCGTATTTTATTGTCTTTGGGCCGCATTTTGAACGGCTGTAACTTTGGAACACATACGGTTAGGACTCTGAAATTTTCATCAAAATATGCGCCACTATATGCTCTATTCTATACATTAGCCTAGCCCCTGATCCCTCTTTATCCGGTTTTTTTAAATGCGCAGCTTTATCGCTGTATAAAGGCTACACGGCACAACAACTTGAAAATAATCCTCATAAGTGGGAATATATAAGTCTCAGATATCAAGGGCTCGGATACAGCCCCACTGTATAGCTCATCATGATTCACTTCTATGGTGATCCTGCCAAATCTGTTGCTGCGATACACTGTAAAAATAATAATTTACTAGATTTACTAGATAGTCTGGCTGGTCTAGCGGTTAGTGCGCGCACCTTCGGTGCACAGGCTCATGAGTTCGAATCTCACCGTGTTCCATGGTGTTTTTCGAACTCACGAGCTTGTGACGGACTATGATCTCACTCAGAGTACCCATTTATGGGGATAAATAACACTGCTGAGCGTGATGCTGATCTCATTACCTCAACAAAAAGCAGATAAGATCTTGGAAATAGGATGTCACTAACACATCCTGCGGCCTTAGTCCAATGCTGGATTGTCGCGCCTGTTATTTATTAGATATGAGCCTCTGATCAAAATAATGTTTAATGAACACCGCTGAAAATATTTAATACCAAAAAAATCACTTGTCAAAAAAATCCAAAATATGGCTTAAACAGAATGGCTGCATTCGGCGAGAGATATGAGAATGAGCAACTGGAAAAGTTTCCCTCCCCATGTCCCGCTTATTCGCTATGGGTCCATATCCATGCAATGTAGCAGAAATTTCGCCTCTGTAGGCATATATTGGAATGGTCCATTCAGTGTATTTCACTGTTTCCCAACAGGTGGTCCGCGGACCGAAGGTAGTCAGTGAGAGATCCGTAAGTGGTCTTTAACTTACTCTGGAGACTGGAGACATAATCATGTTGTTATTGTAATCCCATTTAGTTACACTAAAAAAAAAACCCTACCGGAGTACAAAAAAACATACCTGTTAACAGGCGGCTACAGTAAGGGGAGTAATGTGGTGCTTTCCTCTAATATTTCAAATCAGTGGCGTACGCAGAAATATATTTCTGGAGGGCTTTTATGAAAACGGTACCTTGGCCAAGTATTTCAGGACGAGTGGACATACTCGCTGCTAAGCCCGACAAAATTACTATGATTGTCAAAGACCACTAAGAAATTTATTTAGGAGATTTGATAATCATCAAATATTTGATGCCCAATACGAACCAGTCAGATTTTGTAAAAATTATTTACAAACTATTATTCTTATAGCATGAATATTTGCATATTACTAAAATGTAAAGTGACAACGTGTTCTTTGAAATGACATTTTTTCCAATTATATTTAGGTATATTGCAAATTTTTTTTAATGTTCAGTAACTAGCCATTATCACCGCTGCAATCAATACCTATGGGGCTGAACCCCTCCTTTAATTATAAAGAAACCGAATTGTAAATTAACTATGCATTAAGTCCCAATTTGATGTTCATGGACGAATTGTAAAACATTGACCTCTTTTTACGTCTGTTAAAATTGTGGTGGTGGGAAATTGTTTCTTTCTATGAAACAAGCAAATCCTGTCAAAGTCGGATGAGGACTACCCATAAAACCTGTCCTGTACTCGAGCCAAAAAAACGACGTTTGCAATCACTATGTCTCAAATACTAATATGGAAGTTTCTGAGGTGATTTGAACTCCCGAACCCCTACGTAGTATCACCACTGTATCATAGGTCTTCCACTTTTTTGTCGAAAAAAACAATATTGGAGAGCTTCATTCAGCAAGTCGTAAAGTCCGATGTGACATGTACGACTTGACAGTGTAGGGTTTTAAATCGGTAATGAATTGTTATTGAATCGCGTTCTTCTGTCAGAAGAATCACCATTCACTTGGTATCCTTGGATCCGCCAACAAAGGAAATATTTTAATTTAAATTTGACGTTCTTAGCGTTTGTACGACTTGCCAAAATTCTCTATTAAATAAGTGCAAGCAATGGTTTCAAAAAGCCTAAGATATTCTTAAAAAATATAGCTATATTCCCTTCAATAAAAAATATGGTTGTCCGTAGTGATTCATGTTTGAGATAAGTGGTTCGCAATCATTGGCGAGTTGGGAACTGGTGAATTTAGACTGCTGCATCAACTGTCGCCGTGGATGATAGTGACACTGAAGAGCACTGTATATGACAAATGACATTAACTTTTTTTTTGTTTTAGCTAGATGCTGTGTCGCATTGGCGAGTGGAAAAGTGTGACGCCTTAGGCAAAGTTCTTGCATCGGTTGTGGCAAGGTGTTTTTTTATTATATACTCAAAATCTAGATTCGTGATTAAGTCGAAAACAACTGAATCGACGAAGATAATGAAACCATAATTACATAGGTACTCTAAATTCATAACGGTATTTAAGTAGACTCAATTAACCGCAAAATTCGCATATACTTCCACTGTAAAACAAAGTTAATGATCCATTCTTTAATAAAAACGCACTCTTTGCTTTTGACATCACCCAGATTTAACTAGAACTAGAACCATAAAACTAAACGCCAATAATGTACAAGCCGAGTTTGTCACTCTTCCTAACGCATACGGTGAATCATTCACAACTTTTTTCGTTCTTCATATGAAACGCGATTAGTGCAGTACGAAAATCACATCCACGTGCCTTGAAAGTCAGAACTCATAAAAATTTAATGGTTTGCCGTCAGGGCTTTTAAAATGACATGTTGTGCAGATTACTTGTTCAATGACCTTTAGCCGTGCGGACTGAGGATGTTCTTCCTTTTAGCTTTCCGCCACTTAACATACGACAAATATTTAATGCAGTTGCTAATCTAAAGAATGACGCAAAAATATACAGATGTCTTAGAATCACCGAAAGATGTTACCGCATTTGGTTCATGACTCATCTGAAAACGATTTCTGCAGAGATCGAAATAAGAACGGGTCAGCAGCGCTTTCGAATACCTACATTATCTTATTCCCAAATATCTCGACATGTTGTATAAATTTGTTTTAGTGTAAAATTGAGAATGCAGCCTCAATTGACTCCAGATGAAGATTCTTTTCGATGAAGGGAAATGGGATTTTATTTATATAATACTGTCGTTAAAATCCTCGTTCACTGACTATAAACAATATTTTTAATCATTCTTAACATTTTAAGCATCATATCTAACATCATCGTCCAAAATCTCAAGTATGTACATACCAATACATAAATATTATCATCTTTGCAGTAGCCGTGAATAATGCTAAGTTTACTGTGATATGTGTAGTAGCCGCCAAAAATTCTTATATGTACATTGAAAAAGCGGCTCCTATTTTTTGAAACAGTATCGTTTCTAGCTATAGAATCTTTAGTATGTACTTGATTATTGCATCTCATTTATCTATGATGGCACACAGACTCGGATGTTTGTATCGCGTTGTGATGAAACTTTTTTTTGTGGACATCCCTACCATATTGAATTTCACTTTTAATTTTAGTAAAAAATGAACAATCATAGCATGGGAAGTTCACTTCACTTCACAAACATTTAATTATTCCCAACAGCATGAGGTCGACTTTGGCCTAAAAACAAAAAGCCTAATCTGTGAGCAAAGCAAATGAATCGGCATTATCGTTTTCAATGAAAATTATGTCACTTGAAATACATTTTCAAAAGATGATGGGTGGGAATAAATCATAAAAAGATATTCATTCCAAGAGATGACAATCTTTTTGTTTAATCATCAGCAAAATGGAATTTTGGGAGTTTGTTACAACGCAGCCGACAAACGTCCTCACAGCACGTGAATTCAGAAGCTGAGCTAGTCCATTCGCATAAACGATGAACAAGACATTCGAAAATGAATGGCTGGCTTTTGTTTTGTCATCAAGATCATGATCACAATTCATGTTAATGAGCTCGCGCTAATGCTGGGAAGATTCTTGAATTCTCCGCGCGCTCAAATAAAACAAAAGTGCCAATGTGAATTCAATTTCGGGCAAGGTGGCCATGAATTAATTTCAAAATGTTTTAAGACGTACACTGCTGAAATGGACGCGATGTTATCATGACGATTATTTTCATTTTCGTAAGATGTAAATGAGGATATGATTCGGAAGTTTGAATACACAATAGTGCAGTCATATTAGCATTTCAAATAGAAAAAAAGAGAGTAAGGCTAATTTTTCTGGTTTTTGAATCAGTGGGCTCCCAGAAATCTAAAACTCATTTTGCTAAAAAAAATTTTGATCGGAAAGGTCCCAAAAAGGACAAAAAAGGATACTCTTTAATCCTTGACCGGAGGTCGGCATGTGGGGTATCAAATCAAAGGGGACGTCGAGTACATTACATTTCCGGTATTTGTTTCCTGTCTCAAGGACCCTCAACGGAATAAATCGAGATTAAATGGAAAATTATTGTGTTTCCCGTGTAATATTTCCAACGCTATTATTACGAGAATATTTCAAGTTGTCACTACGTTTCTCACTTTTCCGAATCTATAATAGCTTAAGATTCTACCATTAAATTTGCTAAGAAAAAAATAATCAGAAGGCTCTGAAAAAGGACATAAAAGGACACTAATTACAAACCTTGATGGAACGTGGGCATTAGGGGTGTCATATCAAAGAGGACGTCGAGTACATTCCATATCCGGTGTTTGTTACTTGTTTCAAGAAGTCTCATATGAAAAAATTGGGATCAAATGGAAAATTTTCGTGTTTCCCGTATCTGTATCTTTCCAAAGCCGTAATTTTTCTTTTAAGCGCGACTTATTCCATTTAGTGTCCTTGAAACAGGAAACAAACACCGGATATGCAATGCACTCGACGTCCTCTTTGATATGACACCCCGCATGCTCACGTTCGATCAAGGTTTGTAATTAGTATCCTTTTATGTCCTTTTTCAGAACTTTCCGATATATTTTTTCTTAGCAAATTTAATAGCACAATCTTTAGCTATTATAGATTCGGAAAAGTGAGAAACGTAGTGACAACTTGAATTATTCTCGTAGTTATGGCTTTGGGAAGGTACGCGGGAAACACAATAATTTTCCATTTAATCTCGATTTATTCCGTTGAGGGTCCTCGAAACAGGAAAGAAACACCGGATATGAAATGTACTCGACGTCCCCTTTGATTTGATACCCCACATGCCGATCTCCGGTCAAGGATTAAAGAGTATCCTTTTTTGTCCTTTTTGGGACCTTTCCGATCAAATTTTTTTTTAGCAAAATGAGTTTTAGATTCCTGGGAGCCCACTGATTCAGAAACCACAAAATTTAGCCTTACTCTATTTTTTTCTATTTGGAGGCCTGAAATGGGATATTTTGACTGCACTACAAGAAGAGAGGCAGCTAAAATGGCAACTAATTTATCTGTTTTTTTGTTGCCAACATGGGACAAGCTTGGAAATATTAATTAAAACTTTAACAAGTCACAATTTGTACATGTAAGCAGATCTATGAATTGGATACGAAATACATATGAACATATGTATGTGCACAATTCGATTATATCCATACATTCCACTCATTGCAATAAATCACTTAAAATAGGTGTTAACAAATTATAACAACAAATTTAAAAGTGTTGCTATGGTAAAGACTTCATTGAACAAGAAGCACCCTTTATGGTACAACATTAAAAATATGGATACTATTTGCCAATTTTGCACACAAACTACATAGGTGTGGTATACAGTACCTATGTTCGGAATTTGCTTTCGGTTTTAGATTTTTCTTTTTTGTCTATTAAAGTTTGTGTATAGCAGCCGGATCTACTAGTCTTACGAGATACTTAACATAGCATAGAAAACAACTTCAAGTTTTCATAAATTTTTATCCATTCAATTTTTCTTCTTGTATTTAGATATGCAAAAATTAGACCAAAATCATAAAATATGTTTACCTTAGACTTAGACACACCTTAAAAACTATTTCTCAAATTGCAAGAGTTTCAAAAGATTTCTTTTAGCAAACTACCAATAAACAGACAAGCAATGGTTTATGATCGTTATAAACATATGAAAACTATGTACATAAATGTGCATTGTCTGAAGTAAGTCAGGAGTGGATCTGTTAAAAATTCTAATTGGGTCAGCTGAAATTGCGGTATGCACATAAGAGTTTCAGACAATTTATGAATGTTTGCCAAGAATGATTTATTAGACGCCCATTTTCAACCAGAATTTATTTTATGCATTTGCATAAGTTTAAATGCATTCATAAAGGTACGTAGTTAAAATTTTACACAACGCGCTGTATTTATAGCTAGCGACGTTAAAAGAACATTTTCATTGTTTTTGACATTTTGTTTTGAATGAAACCGTTAGTATTTTTTGCAAGGATGACCTTAAGAGTAAGGAAAAAGGAACGTAGAACTACCAATTTTAAAAGAAACGTAATCATTTCGAATTCGCCAGACGAACAAGAGAAAATCATCTTGAAAACATGTTTTGGGTGCGTCTCAATCAAACCAGAAAAAGTGCTTCGAAAATTGATTTGAGCGCAAGCAAAAGTGGGTAAATGTTCATCAGGAATATTTAAAATAAAAATAAATAAACCAATTTTTAATAAAAACCGAGCCCCTTTTCATATTTTTCCAAGAAACTTATCTAGTGGTCCTCGTATTTTTTGCCAACTATAAAGATCATTTATCCTCTAATTCCCATCTATTTGAATAACGCATCTACGCAATTCGAAACAAAGCTGTGTAGGTCATAATAAATATAATAATTCGAACCATGTAGCTAATTAAGGTTTATCTCTTACTAATTTACACATTATAAATTAGTCTACTACTACTACTGCAAGCATGCCACGCTTCCCTTGAAACAACGTTAATTCGGCTAACAATATCAAAATTGACTAAATGCTCAATTAGATTGTACTCGAACTTTCATAAGAGAAATTCATATTTTGCTCTTAGTGAAACTCGTTTCGTACATTCTTTAAAAATAACGATGTACTCGCAGCTAAATATACGGTGCAAATTAAACATTTTTAAAGGAAATCCATTATTTTACTCGTAAGTACCGGGCAACAATTTTAATTAAAATAATTTGGATGAAAAAAGCAGCCGTGCATGGTTAAAAAATGCATGATTAAATTGAAGAGTCCAGAAAGAAGTGAAAGACTTCAACGCTTCAATTTTGAGCGTAAAGTTTATGCTTAAACGTACTTGCTACATAAAAGTGTTTTGAGTTGTTACATTAGTTAAATTGGAATGCAATGAAAAAAATATAAGAGATAGCAAGCTAGATTTCAAAAATTTTCCATTTGTCTAATAGTCCTTTCACTTTACCAAATTATGTACTTTTTTATGCAAAACAAAAATATACAGTTTTACAAAAAAAAAACAGTCTTCAAAATACAGGGTTATTGGTTAAGTCGACCTATTCCCTGCAACACGTTATAATAGGGCCAAAATGCAACAAAATGAGACCATAAATGTTAGGCCGATTTTTAACGGTCACTGAGATATTTGAATTTTTAGGTTTTTTTTAAATAACCTTGAATTTTACCATTTAAAGTAAGAATTAAAAAAAACTACTAAGGTAACGGGTTAAAATTTATTTTTGGATTTTAGTCAACACTATAGCAGACATTTTTTAATCATTTAAAATTTCAAAAACGCATCACAATTCGAAATTTTTAATTTTTAATAAAAAAAAATTATCTTAAATTTCTTTAAAGTTGATTTTTAATGTAGTATTACTAAAAAAAATTATATGACACGGACTCTGCAGACCGCTGAAAAAACATACTCGTGTTATCAGCTTTCCAAAAAGGTGTCAATGTCAATATAAATATTTGAAATAATTGAAACAGCTAGCTGCAACTTGTTCGGGGACCATAATTTCGTTTGATAAGATATATAATAATTCGAACCATGTAGCTAATTAAGGTTTATCTCTTACTAATTTACACATTATAAATTAGTCTACTACTACTACTGCAAGCATGCCACGCTTCCCTTGAAACAACGTTAATTCGGCTAACAATATCAAAATTGACTAAATGCTCAATTAGATTGTACTCGAACTTTCATAAGAGAAATTCATATTTTGCTCTTAGTGAAACTCGTTTCGTACATTCTTTAAAAATAACGATGTACTCGCAGCTAAATATACGGTGCAAATTAAACATTTTTAAAGGAAATCCATTATTTTACTCGTAAGTACCGGGCAACAATTTTAATTAAAATAATTTGGATGAAAAAAGCAGCCGTGCATGGTTAAAAAATGCATGATTAAATTGAAGAGTCCAGAAAGAAGTGAAAGACTTCAACGCTTCAATTTTGAGCGTAAAGTTTATGCTTAAACGTACTTGCTACATAAAAGTGTTTTGAGTTGTTACATTAGTTAAATTGGAATGCAATGAAAAAAATATAAGAGATAGCAAGCTAGATTTCAAAAATTTTCCATTTGTCTAATAGTCCTTTCACTTTACCAAATTATGTACTTTTTTATGCAAAACAAAAATATACAGTTTTACAAAAAAAAAACAGTCTTCAAAATACATATAAATATATTTCGCTAAATTTTTGGACTTTTTTGCTGGGTTTTGCCATAAACGACTCTTTCTCCTGCAAATCATGTCATCGTGACATACCATTGTATTGCTGAGCTTTGTTCAGGCTAAAGGACTAAAGTAGCCTACTTATGTCAAAGAAATATCAGACAGTATATATGACAGCACACGTACATGTCACGTTACCGTGCATGGAAACATCATCGAATTGTAGTAGATGAACTACTCCTGCCGACTGTCAGTGGTGAGGTATTCCAGCTGTAGCATATAAAATGTGTGGGAAATGTCATCGACGCTGTAGCCGTAGCCGGACGGGGCCCTTATTTTGCTCCCCATTTTACTTGTTGTAAAATAACAATGTCGTGAAGCGCCCAATCAATACATATTGAGCAACATTGTACATTTTTATTCCAATAAAAAATTGCATTTGCATAAAAATCTATTACTTTGACGCCCGGACTTAATTTAAAAAATAAACTTTCTTGTAAAAAGTACGAATTAGAAAGTATTGCTAAAATAGAGGTGAAACTCGAATCTACATATTTCATCATCATCATCATCATCAATGTGGCACGATAGCCCGACGTCGGGCCTTGGCCGCCTGAATCGTTGAGCTCCAATTGTCGCGGTTACGTGACCTTGTCTTCCAGTTTCGGAAGCCCAACAGCTGGTGGGCGTCTTCACCTACGGTGTTCTCCTAGCGAGCTCTCGGTCGTCCACGCAACCTCGCTCCATCAATTCGTTGTGCGTTCATCACTTTCTTTGGCATGCGATTATCGTCCATCCGTTGTACATGTCCCTCCCATTGCAAACGTTGAAGCTTCACAATTTTCGATACTTCCAGCTCATCGTACAATTGATACAACTCATGGTTGTACCGGATACGCCATTGATTTCGCTTGCGAACGGCCCCGAAAATTCGCCGAAGGACCTTTCGTTCGAATCGGTCTAGCAAAATTTCACCAGCCCGTCGCCATGCATGAGTCCAGTACGAGTTTAAAATAGATCAGTGAGTCGGTGCTGCACTCTGACCTGCGAGACGGTATTAATCATCGTCATCCTTGTGAGTCGCACTAACTTTGCCGGTATACCAAAATGCAGCATCATGTTGTACAGTACCTACGCCTCGGTCGATACTATCGTATGCCTGCTTGAAATCGACAAGGATTTGGTATACGTCGATGTTATATTCCCAGCACTTTTGGAGTAGTAGCTTCACTGTGAAAAGCTGATCGGTCGTTGAACGACCAGGTCTGAAGCCGCCTTGATACTCGCCAATGATTCGTTCTGCGTACGGATTAATTCTCTTTTCAAGAATTTTCGATAAAATCTTATAGGCCGCACAAACTAATGATATGCCCCTGTAATTTTCACACTTCAGCTTGTCACTCTTTTTGTGGATTGGGCAGGTTATGCTTTTACGCCAATCTCCGGGGATTACCTCGTTGTTCTACATATTTCGTGAAAACGAAATTTCCGTACTTATGTGTTCTACGAATTAAATTTTAAACTATTGTAGATAAAACTAGGGGGCTTCCCTTCGCTTCGTGTTGTGTCATCAATAGAAATACATTTGTGTAAAATTTGGTTGATTTTAGTGCACAAATGAAAAACTTTTTCTTAGAAGAACCTAATTTGGGGGGTTGGATTTGTATGGCAGCTCCATGACCCCATGGTCCGATTGAATCCATTCTTACATATGTTTTGTGTCAATAATAGAAATGCATTAGTGTGAAATTTGGTTGAAATTGGTGCACAAATAAAAAAGTTTTTCTTAGAAGAACCTAATTTGGGGGATTAAGTTTGTATGGCAGCCCCATGACCCCAAGGTCTGATTTTATCCATTCTGGCATATATTTTGTGTTATCTTTAGAAACACATTTGTGTGAAATTTGGTTGAAATTGGTACACAAATAAAAAAGTTTTTCTTAGAAGAACTCAAAATGGGGGGCTAGATTTGTATGGCAGCCCCATGACCCCCTTGTCCGATTTAAGCGATTCAAACATACAAACAGCCTGCAACAATAATAAGCATGTGTACAAAATTTCAGCTCTCTAGCTTTTATAGCGGCCGAGAAAAACGCACTGCAACAGACGGACAGACGGACAGACAGACGGACATCGCCCAATCGACTCCCCAAGTCATGCTGATCATATATGTATACTTTTTATATGGACGGAGATGCCTCCTTCAATGCGTTATAAACTTCATGACAAAGTTAATATACCCTTTCACTCTATGAGCGAAGGGTATAAAAATAAAATGTAATTTATAATTTGCACACTTTTAATGCAGCGCTTCTATTCTTTTCTTTCAGGTAAATATCGATTCAATTGCAATAGAATAAAATAGATAGAAGTAAGATAGTTGGCCCGTAAGTATATATTATACTACTCGTAGTAGTATATTCGGAGTCGTAAAACAGCTCTGTTCGGCATGTTCAGGATTTACTAAGGCTACCGGCGCCCTTGTGGAATTCAAGGACACACTCTAAAAAAAATTACTCCAATAATAGGAGGAAACTTTTTTTCCTTCTATTATAGTAGTAAATTTACACCATGATATGAGCGAGAGTAATTTTACACTTTACGGTGTAAATATTTACTACAAAATTACTTACATAAATAAGTAAACTTACTCTTAGAATTATGTAAATTTAAATCAGAAATAAGCAAATTTGCACTGGAACAAATGTAAGTTTACACCGGCTAAAATGTAAATTTACATCTGGGTTTATGTAATTAATTAATAATATTTACGGCAGCCGGTTCTTCGATTTTAATCGTCCTGGAGCTAGTCGTTATTCCAACGGCCAAGAGCTGGCACACTCCTTTCGGTTCAACATCAAAAAACGCTATAACAACAAAAATAATATGATGCTCACACGAACGCATACTTCCGACGAAACAGACTAACTGCACACAGAACAAGCCACTTGACATATACAGGAAAATGCAATAATTCACAAAAGTATTGTAGCACACTCGCAGTTTTACACAAATGTAGGTGTAATTTTCACACCAAAATCGCAATATTACATGAAAATTACACAAAAATAAAGTAATGGCACATCTTCACACCAAATGTGGTGTAAAATTACACCAAAATAGAGAAATATTAAAAAATCTGTGTAATATTACACTATTTTGTGGGTTTACTAGAAATTTGGTTGAAAAATAAACGTTTACTGTAATTTTGCGAGAAAAAAGGTGTAAAATTCAACGAATTTTCGATGTAAAATTCAACCTTGTTTTTACAGTGCATGTGCTCCTACTCAACACAGGTTTGTAACCAAAGATACCGCAACAAACCAGTGCGGAGTTGGAGGCAATCACGCCTCGTACTGAACACCGGTTCGTAAATACTACCAAAAAAAATATCGGAAAAACGGCAACTTGGTGGTTTTCAATTTTTTTTTGCTTTAATTACAAATTAAAGATCGATCCACACTTTTCAGCCATAAGTAATAGCTACAGGAATTTCCCACACAAGTTGACAGATTGTCAGCAATTCAATTGACTGACAATCTATCAACTTGTATGGAAAACTATTGTGATTGATGTTTGAAAAGTGTTTAGTTTTTTGTAGAGATGGGCAAACGAAATCTTGTCCTGGACAAACAAACTACCTAAAGTTGACGTTACCAACTTAGCCAGCTGCAAACTTAATGTATTTTACTCGAAGTGGTCATTAACTATAGACAACTCGTTGCCTTGTTTCCTCTACAAGATGAGTTAAAAATAAAATTTAAATCTTTTGCATACAAAAGGTGCATTGTACAAGCAAAAAGATTTAAACCTTATCTCTAATGGGCTAGTGACCTGTTATGACTAGAGCCTGAAGTGCAGTTTCAAAAAAGGGCACTTTTTGCTTGTTTATCCAATCTGTCACTGTAAATGCATTCTAAGTAGTATAGTGACTTTAGCTCTAGACCCAAACATCCAAAAAAAGAGCTGACTTTTGATGCCAAATTGTTCTGTGGCCTGACCGCATTTCGCAGTATGGAAGGTACCTACCCTTTGTTTTAATCAGATCAAAGTAATATTTGGTGGAGGGTCGAATGGGACTTATCCTTAACGTTTACCAAAATTGTTCCCGCCTGCTGTGATTCGACGATAAGTTATAGGCATGTCTTTTTTTTAAATGTTAATAGGGGATATATGGGAATGCTTTGACGGGGCAGCCTGAGTCTCCGCGTGGGACAGCAATATATTGTTGGGAATAGTTATCCCAATCACCATGGCTCCAATTAAATTACTTCAGGAGCTAGAGCGCCAAATGTAACTATCAAAAAATGGAAATTACACCGAATGTTTTTAGGTATAGTATATAATCTGCCAAGAGAAGGTATATGATATAATATATCATTAGAAAGGAAATTATGTGTAGTTTAAATCGTCCTCAGAACATTTTGCTGTAAATATTACAGTTAACAGTAGTCTGGCTGGTCGAGCGGTTAGTGCGCGCACCTTCGGTGCACAGGCTCATGAGTTCGAATCTCACCGTGTTCCATTGTGTTTTTCGAACTCACGAGCTTGTGACAGACTATGATCTCACTCAGATGTTAAACGAGTACCCATTTATGGGGATAAATAACACTGCTGAGCGTGATGCTGATCTCATTACCTCATCAAAAAGCAGATAAGATCTTGGAAATAGGATGTCACTAACACATCCTGCGGCCTTAGTCCAATGTTGGATTGTCGCGCCTGTTATTTTTTATTTTATTACAGTTAACAAGATAATGACGAAAAATCATAATTTCACCCCTTTGCCACCCCCTCCCCCCCAAATGTGACGCGCAAAAAAGTCTAACTTTTTACTGCGTAATGCGGTCAGGCCATAGAACAATTTGGCATCAAAAGTCAGCTCTTTTTTTGGATGTTTGGGTTTCATCATTTTTTCAGGTAAAATCACTATACTATAAGCTCTTGTGACAAAAATTCGGAATCCTAGAGAATTTGAGTAATTGACAAGGTGAGGTATAGTGTTGCGAAATAATGGGAGCATTTTGTATATGAGAACAGGACCAAGATGATGACGACAGCGCTGCTGCATCGAAGTTCGAAGGACTCGTTTTCAAGCCGGGTGTCTGGAATATTGCGATACCACCAGACCAGACTTTTTTCGACTTAGCTTAGATGGTACTATACATACTCGTTCTCGTACATTCTACACGCAGGACTAGTTTTAATCTCAAAATTTTGAAAATGAAAATGGTGGGTTGACCTTCCTTGAAAACAAGCTGCTTTGTGGTTCCATTCCTGAGGAGATTCATTTTGATTTTTTTCCCAAAAGGGGGTAGGGGGTAACCGTCGAAAAAGGTATGAAAACACCGATAATGATGATACCTAATGCACTCCTGGGAGGTTGGGAAATGAAAACGTAGTTGGGAATAAATGTTGCGCAATAATCATTTTCACAACGTGGTCGACGAGGATGTATCTAACCTCAAATCGAGGATGTGTTGATTTGCGCCGTCGGGAATATCGGGTTGATTTTGACCCAATGTAATTCATCTAATATCGTAGCCCCTGTGATGAGGGAATGGAATAAACCATAAAGTTTTATGGCCTATCGTACAAGGCGACTAAAGGGATGGGATGTGTAGTGAATGCCAGCAACTTGCATAATTATTATTAGGACAGACTTACCGGTTACGACTTTTGGCAATCGCACGATGACCTAGATTGGATTTTGGAATGTTCGCATCCTGCTATGGACAATTGTTCAGGAGGCCACTATAATGCACGATTCCTGTAATTGGAGAGTGAATCCGAAAGGTACAAGCTAAGACATTATGGGACTGAGTGAAATAAGATGCTGGAAAATAGGGGAACAATACCTAACACGGTGTTATTGTATTCCGGAAGAGTTACTGGCAGTGTCCGTGAATCTGGGGTTGGTGCTTTTTTAACCAGAGCGACGCATAGCGGCCTCATTGGCTTGGAACCAATTTCAGATGAGATTAGATTAGATTTAGGGACGGCTCAGGCAACAGAGTTGCCCTACGCACTGCGACCGGTGGTCTATTGTGCCATTGCCCCTACTATGAATTAGATGAACTCATCTATCCGACTGCCTTCGATAAATCGATTCAGCTGGGCCATATTTATAGTGGCGATATCCTCTTCCAAGGGAAAAGCGATACCGAAACATTCCAAACGGCGCCTTGCTAGCCTCTCACACTCACACAGGATGTGGGAGGCAGTTTCGTGTTCAGCCTCACAGAAGCGACAGCTGGCATCAGTGACAATGCGCAAGCGCTTTAAATGACCGTTTAAATGACAGTGCCCCGTAAGGAGCCAAAGTTTTGACTGCCTAAGCCCTGGAAGAGCTTCCCAGTGTGAGGTGGCGTTGGCTTTTTCCCACTCAGATAGAATTATGTCCGCCAGGTTTCGGACCATAATCAGAAGCATGACAATAATTCAGTGTTATGCTCCTACTGAACCTAATACCGTTGAAGCTAAGCACTTCTTTTGCGAACAATAGATTGGTTGATTTGAATGCAAATGGTGCCGATAAAGATGGACTGAGGCACGGGATGGTAACGATGATAACGGCGAGAGGTTTGTATAGTTGTCATAGGAGGCACTATATTCGAACATAAGAAGTGCAATAAAATCAACTGGACCTCTTGATCGGCACTGGAATTAGACCTTTTTGCAATTAGCAGTAAATTTATAAGTTGCCTTCTGGATGTTCAAAATAGAAGGGGCACCAATGTTGGTATGGGAAGGGATCATCATCTGATGGTTGCTACGTTTGGATTGCGGATTGCAATCTTGCCGAGCGGGTGCACTGAGACGGCGCGGCGTAAGTTCGACACAGCCAAGGTAAATAGTCCAGCACAACAATTTACTGACTTAAATGCAAACTATTAAAAATGCATACATATAGATAGCTCTGGCGCAAAACCGACTGTCCGCCGAGGCTTTGGATGTTGGACGCAACATGGCAAAGGATCGTCAAGCAGAACGTGCATCAGCAACAAACGACATTGGTGACAACATCCACCTCCTGTATCGCCAAAGCCCAAGAAGTGCGGCGTTACGTCGTGATATAAGAGTGTACACAAACTCTTGAAACGGCGGAAGACGCTGCACGAGACTTAAATACCGAATAGTGCCGTCAAGAAGTTTAAATGTGGTCTAAGCTCCTATTAACATCCCGTAACCTGAACGAAGACCATATGAGACGTTGGGAAGCGCACTTCGCTGCAGCTTTAAACCGTATGTCTAACGCTCGTATATTTTTTTTAGTAGTAAAATTCGTCGTTCGCCTGACATAAAGGACAGTTAGAAATACAAATGTTACTGTAATTGTTGCGTACCTTTCGAATTCGTCAGCAATAAGTGTGGATTTTTTGGAAACTCCAAAACTTTTTTCAGTGTATTTTGATCATAGCAGAATTTTATTCAATGCCCTCAAATTTTTAACAATCACTTGAGCACCGACTTCAGGCATCTGTATGTCCTAAATAGGGTCCTTACCATGCCTTCAAGCGTAAATGTTTCCAGTTCCATAGATATAATATTTGTCAAGAATGCTCCAGGAGCAATAATCGGGAATATTAATCTGCAGCTGTCCGGTTTTAAGCTACAATCCTTGGAACACAGATTTACCAAAAGTGCAAATAATGTCCCAGGACGTTTCAGGAGCAACGATTGCTCAGCGAACATAGCGTTAGTCTATATGTAGTTCTCATTAAATTTCTTCGTCATTTAGTGAAATATAAAAAGGTACATCGACCTAAAACAAAACAAAAGCAGGACTCTTGACATTTTGGCTGGATAGCAGGTTGAAGTCCAAAAAGCAGGACTGTATTGCCAAAAACAAGATTCAACCATTACGCATGTGAAAGGGCGACGTTCCCTCTCATGTTGATGATATAGTTGCTCATCGAAACGATATACGGTCAACTGCCCCGTCTCTGTCGAGAGTTTAATTCTTTTCCGTATCAGCAGCTTGTAAGTGGTATCCATACAATTAAATATTTCAAGCATGTTTATTCAATGGATTTTTCTAGCAATTTTTCCGTTTTATTTATTTATTACATACTCTTAAACAACGGTGGTGCCTGTCACGTCGCTCGCGCATAAGACCCAGAGATTTTGCACGTTTGCAGAATATACCGCAGCACAGTAAACATATTCCAAATAGATAAAAACTAAATAAAAAAAACATCTACTGACAAAACCCATTGTTGGTTGAATTTTATGCACTTTTTGTTTGAATGAAAAGTACAAACATGGTCTTCAACATATTCCTAATGTATTAATATAAATACGTTGTCATAGTAATTCCACTTTGCAATAAAGACCGGACTTGGCGTTTCCATGTAGTGTAGGTACATATAATCATAAGATAAAACTCCACGATTCCCCGGCCCAATGAGGGTGGATACGCGAACGCGACGCGGGCATCAGGTTACTACCATTTTTATTCATATGTGTGTAAAATTAGCATACAATAGTTGAATTATTATGTACAAGATATTTCATATAATGATTGCATTGACGAAGTCGCGCGGTCGCTAATCATAAAACAATACAATCGTTTTATAGCTATTTTTTTCATGCATTCATGTCTCTCTCTCTCGGATACATTCTTTTGACAGCTTCAATGTCGTTGCGGCTAAGACCTAAGACGATGCATACCAGTAAGACGTACGGGTGGATGTCCTATACTATCTATAGCGTCTGGTTTGACACGAACGTCAAAAAGTTTTCCAAGATATTATCGTTGACGCTGATCGTGAATAGAATACACGATTGAATTGGCCAATGATTTAATTAAGATATGAAATTGTTTGTATTCCTTGGCGGAACTGTATGTTATCTGCCGGTTGTCTATAGACACATTATAGAGACAACACCTGATGGGGGAAGTGTGTAAGCGTGTGCATATCCGGATGAATGATATGAATGTGGAATTTGAGACGTTATGCCAATTTGATTAATATTTGATGGACACCCACTTATTTAGGTACAAACTCGAGAGAATTGTGTCTCTTAAATGATATTCTAAGGAGGGGTAAAGGACAGTCGATACACGTTGGATGTTTTTGTTCGACGCTGTATTCTGGTTTGTTTGTTTTATTGCCCTAACGCCTAACTCCATAAGGAGCCTTGTGCATTGACGACTATCGTGTCGTGTGCAGTCGTAAGCGTATTGGCACAACTGCACGCGCCTTGGTTTATGTATTTCACATACAGTCTTGACTCGGTAATCCGGATCTCCTTTAATCCCGATATTACGTTAATCCGGACCACTAAATGTTTCCACTATGTATCCTATAGTCCGGATTTCGGCAGCAATTTTGACTCTATAATCCGGATATTTGAGATTTTCAGGGTGAAATGGTAGATTTGGTTTCGTATTTTTTACGGGACGGTTTGACAAATGACATGATGCTGACTAATTTCAAAGAAATAATACATTGATAGGCTTTTGTTCCTCTTTTTTATTTATTTGGACTGTTTTTCCTGAGAAAAAGGTCTTTTCGCTAATCCGGATGTTTCAATGGTCCAGATTACCCCGTGCAATAATTGATCCGGATTATCCAGTCAAGACTGTATTTAAAACTTCAGACAGATAATTCTGCTTTGAAGTCATGCTATCAAAATGGGTTTCAATTTAAATTACTAATTTAAGTGATGCCCAGACCAACGCGTCACGAATTTTCCGTCGCGAATCCGCGCCGGAAAATTCGCGGGACATTTTTGGGTGCCCACACCGGCGCGGCGCGAATAATTCGCTGGGTACTGTCACTCACACCTGATATCATGGTGTTGCCTTAGAAAAGGTATTAGATTTATGTAAGGAAGGGACTTAGACATGATAGGGCATAACTGCAAGAACTGGCCAAATACAATTATTATAACATTTATAATCATGCTGCAATTTTCGTGCACTACATCAAAATGTCGCGGCATCTTTACTTATTATGTAAAAGCGTAAGCGGAAGCAATCAACGTAAAATTCGACATTTTACCTCTCCATGTCTACTTATTCTAAGGATAAAATCATTGACATGCGCAAATTGATGGAAATATGCAGTGAAGTACAACCTTGTTAAACCGTACCCTAAAAAAAGTTGCGGGAGTGTTCGATTTGATTGTTTGAATTGACTATCGCGTAACCGAAAACTCTTCCATCTTATCTTGTGCCCGTCGAATGATTAGTCTTATCGTATAGAGAAGACACAAAGCTTGAACATTGTTTTGTGGCTGTTCGCTGATTTGAATTGAATATATATTATATTCAATTCAAATCAGCGTATGTTTCTGTTTACTTAGCATGGTTACGCAAAATGCGTAGTTACATACAAGCTTGAATATTCTATTGAATGAAATGTTTACTTTGCATAGTTAGGCCATATTTTGCTTGGTTACGCCATCGTATGAAATTGCATAATAATTTTTAGTAGAATCCTTACGTGATTCCTTACGATGGAGTAACCAAGCAAAATATGGCGTAACTATGCAAAGTAAATATTCAATTCGATAGAATATTCAAGCGTGTGTGTTACTACTTAGGGACAAACGCAAGTACCGAACCACCAGGATCCTTATTTCCTATCGTATACTATTCATGAATGAAATGAGTGACCTTGTATTCTTTCGGCAATCCGTCGATATCTCTGCAATCCTTTGGTGTGGCGGATCTACCGAGGTGGCGCTAGACTTACCATAAAATTGCCGAATGGGTCATCGGATCCTCTTTATTTTTCCGGTCAGTGGACAGGGTGGTCAGAGATTACCGTCAACCCGGATGTTGGCCACAGCAATTTCACAATCAACTTCGTACTACTTCGATAATCCGTCGATATCTTGAGTCCAACGAAACGATCAAGGTTTCGCTGGACTCGCAACAAAATACTCTAAGGTGGCGTCAGGGCATCTTTCCTGCGAAGCTTACAAGGGGATAACCCAGATAAGTACAATAATTCACAAAATGTATGCTTTTGTTAGTTGCCAACCTAGATGCTCTTGGAAAATAGTTGATATCTCTGCAATTCTTAGGCCGAGCGATACAATCGGGGTGTCGCCGGACTTGCCACAATAGGGAAATTTATTTGTGTAAGTCCAAACAACGGGTAAAAACCTTCCTTCCTTGGAATTGATGTTTCAAAAAAAGTTACTCCTTGTACTCATCCACTTATACAATAAAACAGTTAAATGCTCGGTCAATACCTAAACAACTCATTCCAAATCTACATCTTTTTCGGGTACACCAACATCAAGTTGTACTACACTGCACCTGTCAAATAAACTATTTGAATAAAATGACATTAGGTAGCAAATATTCGAACCGAAAAAAATAGTGCAAAACTGGCGAATATTCGCGTTGGTGTGGGCATCTCCATACAACGCAGTGTGTTACAATTGTGAAGCCGCGGAAAAATTCGCCGCGAATATTCGCTGACGCGCCGGTGTGGGCATCACTTTATAGTAGGTGTAGCGGATTCTCTGATACCAGGTGACTAGAATTCTGTATGTATCTTCGCAGAAATTGTTTTTAAAATCTCTCGCTCCTTTAACAAGGTATGGAAAAAATTGGTTTTAAATATTTGGGAAAGAAGTGGATTGCACTTTTTTACACAATCCAAACCTAACAAATTTATTCTAAATTTGTGTTTTTTCTTTGCATTAATTCATCATTATGTGAACACAACATTTGACAAGAAATACTTTCGACTTCAGGCACGCCAAAGCCCATTTTCTCT
Source organism: Microchrysa polita (assembly GCA_949715475.1). Classification (NCBI taxonomy): domain Eukaryota; kingdom Metazoa; phylum Arthropoda; class Insecta; order Diptera; family Stratiomyidae; genus Microchrysa; species Microchrysa polita. The sequence continues at coordinate 134,043,593 of OX454415.1, read as the reverse complement.
AACTTAATAACAATTGGTTTCATCAAATAAAACTCTCGCCTCCCATAAATAACATTCAAAAATCCCGACACAAAACTTTTGCTACAAACGCAAACTTTTTGTTGCGAAAATTGCTTTCCATAATCCTGGCGATTGCTTCATATAACGCCAAACAAATGCAAAACAATCGAAAGTTAGACTTTCCCAAATTCTTTATACCATCTTCTCCCGATCTTGTTGTTATTGTTGTAGTCGTTTCTGCCTTCAGAATAATATAATCATATCTGAAATAAATTCTGATTAATTTCGCACGCCTTAATACTAGGCCATCATTCACACGATGATGCTGAAGTGAAGCTATAAGTATGTATGCCTGTGTGCCCCGACGCGACGGCCAATATTCGCCGAATTTTATTGCACACTTAATATTTGAAAACTGTCAAGTGAAAAATGGCAATAAATCTAAGGTTTCTTGTGCGCGAATGTGGCCATGGCCAATACCATTTCATTTATTCCACCCTCGTATATAAGTAGTCCAAAGGCATCATCCGTTTAGTACCCTTTAGCCCGCGAATGTCGATTTGTTGGTGGTTTTTGTTTTTGGATATCCGTTGTGAATTTTCTTCATTGAACGACGCAATGTTACCGGCGTATTCTCTTCTGCGGGCAAACGAAGAAAGAATCTCACATGGCATGGCATTTGTTTGGCGAAAAGTTATAAATTTTCCTGGCAAGACAACAAGATCTTCTGTTCTTTATTTATTTAGCCTTCCACTGGTACAATACACATACCCACGGTTCGTTTTTTTATTTTTATCTGACTGGCTTTTCAGTATATGTAAGGAGAAAGCTTTAATAACAACCTCCAGCGACAATTTTATTGGATGACCTTAAAAACATATTCAATAGGAATATTTTGTCATATTCGTGGACAGTTTTTAGGATGATTAGCTTTTGCTATATGTTTGCTGAGTATTTATTATTATGACATAATTGATGTTCATTCTAATTTTTCATCGCGAGTCCAATTTTTGGACCTTCAATAGCTTTTTTTTGTTGTTGTAGTAGCGGTGCAGTTTTTTTGTCAAGTGGAAAAGATGATCCCGTATTGATACACATTTGTGTTGTTTTAGAGCATTTTCCTTACGCAAGATTTCCGGTGTTAACTATTGGCGTTCCTGTCGAATATTTTCCTTAAGGTCTGCGGTCTCCTTAAGATCCGCGACCTCAGGTAACCTTATGAAGAAAGATCTTTCTGGACATGATAATTCGCCAAAACGAAAGATTTATGGAGCTTGAAACAATAAAATGGTATATAACAGTTGTTCATAATTATTCTGCTCACTTGTTGTATGGTTGTACGTAGGTCGCAATAAAGTTGCAGACTATTTTTGAAAAAGGAAAAAAAATAACTCTGATAGGGGATCCTTATGTTTTTTGCTGTGCTAAACTCGAATCCGAACCGTGTTTGTCTTTATAACGTGAGGTTTTTCCAAAAACCGTGATTTTTTAAATATGCATGTAGAGCTAAGTTTTCTGTTATTTTAATTTTTAAAATTTATTTCATAAGATTTTTTTTCGCAGAACAGTGGTTTATAACAAAAAAAAAAGTGGATAAAAAAGATACAGTCGAACCTCGATAACACAAATGTCTATCACCCGAATTTTCAATGTGTCGAAACATTTTTCGGTCCCTTGAAATTCGATATAAATTTTTGCATACACGGAGAGAAAAATGTGTAATGAATTCAACAAAATCATACAATGAAATTCACAACATACAATTTCACTAAATTTGTAGTGAAAGTTATTACAATGTAGTGAAATTGATTACAATTCAGTTGTTTTTACTGGTGCTGGCCTATTGTAAAAATGATTGCAGTGTAATGACAAAAATCATTTCATGATATTTGTAGGTATAGTTGCATTTATTGCGTTTGAGGTAATTTTCACCACAGCCTGTAATAATTATTATTGCATGGTGTAATAGTTTTCATTGTTTGGTACATGAAGAGCGCGTGATAATTATGAAACTGTCAAAAAATAAGACGACTAATTTATTCACATAACTTGTACCTAATCTAAGATAGCTTAGGTGTAGGACGTAGGACTACGAAACGATAGGTCCCCGGTTCAATTCCCAGTAGAAGCAAATTGTAAAAAGGTCAAGTTAAAATATGGAAAAAGAAGTTAAGGATAAAATAGAAGTAAAAAATAAAAAAAAGGTAAAAATAAAAAAAACGAAAAAATAAAAAATAGTCACTTTTTGTATTTTTTTTATTTATCACCAAATTATCTTCCTGGCAAATTTTATTACCAACCAATTGTTAATTTTTTTGCAGTGCAATGACATTTTTCATCACAGATGTAATAACTTTTACATCAGTTGCAATAGGGTCAAAAATCATTACAAATGCAATAGTTTTTATTACAGTTTTAATGCCTTTCACTACTTTTTTTCTCTCCGTGTAGCTTGAATTTCGGTTAGCCATTTTTTTTCCATATCTTGAAGCAATACGTCAGTCCCAAAGCGTGTTTTGACTTCGATAGGCCGCATCACCCACGAATTTTGTCAAGTAACCTAACAACATGCTGATTTTGAATAATTATGATTTCGATTAGCCGAATTATTCAAGAAATTGTTGGCCCGAATGCATTTAGTGACTTGGATAAGCCGAATAAATCCCCAAGTATAAGAAACGAATTTAGTTAGGGTATACGCATTTCCGAAGCAAATTACCTTAGTTTATATTTTTAGATAACAAACGAGCAATTATGTATGTATCATGAAAAAAGAACAGAATAGTTGAAATGTTCCATAAAATTATAAAGTTGCATGGGCATAGAAAATACACTTCGAGATATCGAGGTTCGACTGTATCTATTTGTCCATTTGTTGCTATATAAACCACTGTTCTGTGAAAAATCATATGAAATAATTTTTTTTATTTAAAATAACTGATTAAACTTCGCTCTACATGCATATTTCGAAAACCTGACGTTATAAAGACAAGCGGGGCTCGGATTCGAGTTTAGCACGGCAAAATACATAAGCAAGGATCACCTATCAAAGTCAAAGAAATGTTCAAAAACGTTTTTTCATTACGTGATTTGTTAAACAAGCCGAGCGTACTGCCCCAAAATACGTGGGTTTCGTATGAGCTTTGATATGAATACGGATATCTACACAGCTTCTGCTATGAACACTGAAAAAAAAACCAACTCGCCACTTATTCAGGGTTAATTTATCGTCCATCAAACTTCAAAAGTATTGGTGTCAAACACTATCACCATTCTATGCATTGGAATCAAATTTCATGTCCATTCGTTCAGCCTGTTCGGGACACTTTGTTACTCTTGTCTTGCCCTACCACATTCTGAGGTACATATTTATGCCAAAAACTGTTGCCATTCTGCACATTCCTACCAAATTTCATGCTAATCAGTTGAGCTGTTCGTGTGATATTTAGTGAGCAGACAGACGGACGAACAAAATCGATTTTATAAAGGTTTGTTGAAAAAACAATTTCTACAAAACCCTAATAATTCGGTACGATTAACCCATTTTTTGCGGAGTATATAGCGAGTATCGTCAAACACTATATCACCATTCTATGCATTCGAATCAAATTTCATGTCCATTTGTTGAGCCTGTTCGGGACACTCTGTTACTCTTGCCCAGTGGCGTAACGTACGGTGTTCCATCACGGGCCCCTAGCGTAGTTGCACAGAGTAGCAAATTTTTTGGGTCATTGGAATATAGAAGCTGTTGAACAAGTTAGTGCTCTTGTTTGCTACGAAGCAGCTTCAAGCGAGAGTTTCAAGGGCCATTAGTGCCGGGGTGAGGTGGGAAGCCCCTTCAAGTACGAGGTCCTGGGTTGACTATTATATTTCCTCGCCCTGTTTAAATTCGGAATATTTTAATATGAGCCGAGGACCAAAACTTTGAAAATACATTCAGCTGCTGACTTACTTATGTCTCTTGAATACTGTTATTGGGTAGTTTTACAGCTGCTGGTGGTAGATAAACCGTAAACCTTACTCTCCTATCCAGGGGCGTAGATAAGGGGAGGATCAACAGAATCCGCCTTAGGTCGGACATCTTGCCACTGTGATTGTGACACAAAGGATATTAATTTAATTTCAGCACTGGATTAAGTAAAACAAAAAAATCATTTTAAATTTTAGATGGTGGTAGGTCGATATGAGCGAAACCAATGCGAGTAGCACAACTTCTACCGCGTAATTTACATGATGATGAAAATTTATCATCATTAATGAAGGGTGTAAAAGTGATATTTAAAATTGAATTTTGAAGCAATGAAATATGAGCTCAGGAACCCCACACAAATTTGAATGCAATAGCATTTTGTACAACAATTCAGCTATAAATTTTTGCATAAAATTTTGTGCAAAAGCTCAGTACCTCCGATTAATTACGCTATATAGACTCAGGCCGCACAATATTCTCTTCAGACTTTGTACTTTTGTACAAAATCTTCGTTTGCGCAATGTGTTGCAGTCTTATGTTTTGTGAAAAAAATTCTCTCCAATATTTGTACAAAAACTAGTGTAAGAGTTGAGCTTATTAACGATCCTCTAAATTGCATTTTCCTTGTTAAGAAAAAATCTAATCACAGAACTCCTCCCTATTCGAAAAGCTATCTACACCACTGCTCCTATCAAAGAAGAAGATACGAATCGCTACATCCAAAATTTTGCTTATAGTATAGTATTATATTGTGTAGGAGCTGGGGGCTCGTGTGTTCGTTTTGGAACACAAGATATTTGTTAAACGTTACGCCACTGCTCTTGCCCTACCACATTTTGAGGCACATATTCATGCCAAATACTGTTGCCATTCTACACATCCCCATACCAATCAGTTGAGCCGTTCGCCGGATACTTAGTGAACAGACAGACGGACGAACAAAATCGATTTTATAAGGGTTTGTTGAAAAAACTATTTCTACAAAACCCTTAAAACTCGGCACAATTATCCCATTTTTTTGCGGAGTATGTATAGCGCTACGCTAGTTACCTGCTCGTACTCTGCAAAGGGTGATTAATTTTCGGTGACCATATATTTCATTGGGTGATGAATCGTTGTTCCTGTCTATAAAGGTAATGTTTCTGGGCAATCGATAGCTCTGTTTCGAAGTTGAATTTAAAATTACCGTAATAGCTTAAAATTTGGACACTCTTTTCCCCATAAATCAGTAATCCAACTATTTATTCACTTAAAATTAATAAATCTTGGAGAAGTAATGCATCTCAACATTTTCTTCATATTTTATCAAAATTCCTCCGGCCGCCGTCCTTAATATATTTTTTTACCCATACATTAAATGCGCTGTTACTCATTGAAAAAACAATTAAATTATGAACTACAAAAAAACCGGTAACATACTGCCCTAGTCCTAGATAGGGCGTTCTAGTTTACAAATTTAAATTACATTATGTATGGATAAGCTTGATTCTTGAATCAAGTTGCAAAACGTTGTATAGAGCATCCTGCACAATTGATTGAATGTCTATTGACCCAAAAATTTGATACATAGATGTGCTAAAATTCAAATTTCCAACCGTTTCGTATAAAAATATAAATACACTCATGAACATAACGTCTCGTCGTCGTAACTTTTTAAAAATGCGGTCAAAATTCTCATGTGAATTAAAACTTGGAATTCGATAGGATAGGACAACAAATATATGTAATTCGCGTCATTGAGGTTTGCGCACATTGAAATGCACACGACGCGATGCCAATCAACAGCATGCACAAACTGCTGTGATTACGTACAGTATGCGAGTATGCACTGTAATTGTTGAATGTTGATTGCACATTGGCACTACTACATTTGCTACAAACCACTTCTATGCATTTCGAATTTAATGTATTAATTTTATGCAATTTATTGAGAAACCACGTTCAACTAATCTCGGCTGTGTTTTCCCTCCATATCAGCCCTGAGTTGTATATTTTCCGTTTTCTTCTTTTCGTCATTCAATCGCAGCTAATCATACTTACATATACAGCAATGTAACACAAAAGAATTGTATTTAATTGACAGAATTCTTTGATTGCATTTGATGTAAATGAACTCTTCGACAAATGGGCATCATGGACACATAATGCCGAGCACTCTCATCGTCTTGTGCCCATATAGAACTTTTGTTCATGCCGGCATGTTCAATTTTCCATGAAAATCGATAACAAAATCAACATTCTTGCGTACATTATTATTAATAATAAATTAAATCTGAATTACTACGATTCGTTTGTTCGCGTACAGCAATAGCAATTTGCTTGCATCTAAAGTTCAGGCTTGACCCTGTCAATTCAACAGGAAACTTGTTAAACATGATGTTGATAATAATAATAATAATAATACGATGCCACAAAACAATGCGTCATTTAAGACAGAGAAGAAATTCTCTCGGATGTAAATTCACGCCGAGTTTGTTAACATATGATGATAACTACTACTACATACCATCAAATACTTGTACATACTAGTATTATTTGTATCTGACTGCTGACAAAAAAAAAAGATTCTTCTGTTCTTTTGCTTAATAGATGGTCACAAACGCTGACCATTATACCAGCCAACAATGGCGAGAAGAGGCAAGTGCATTAGAGGTCACATAACTTAACGGCTGCTATGCTTTTAATGTGCACATTGAAACGATGACTACATACATACATATTTACATGTTTCTTTAAGCGAACAAAATGTGAGTGCTGAACTGTTTTATCAGCGTGCTATTAATAGCGTTAAATTGAAATAAGTTATTAGAAAAACGGCTGAAAGTTTATGTAAAAAAAATTGGTGGCTTGTTGCATGGGTGTAGGCTGAAAAATATTTTCGGAGAAGTTTTTGCGAAATATCGTCCTGAGACCGAGACGGGTAACAGGGGGCCTCCTTTCTTCTAATAAAAAAATTGTTTTATTAGAATTTTCTTCCTTTTGTGATTGAAACAAAAATTGTACGAGATTTGAATGTGGAAATTACTCCTAATACGAGACATTGTACAATGATCTTTGTTGTAATACAATTAATAATAATATTGAGCTGAGACGTTATTGTTTCAGCAAAATCGAATCTGAAAAATTAAATGTGCCTTGCAAAAATTTCTTGTTATTGGGATGAATAAGCCTGCATGTAATTGTGTTAATGCATGTTATTCTGTTGGGTGGGAGCTTTCATTGTAGATGGAATTTAGTATCCCTGCACGCTGCACGGAGAGAAAAATGTGCAATGAATTCAACTAAATCATACAATAAAATTCACAACATACAATTTCACTAAATTTGTAGTGAAAGTTATTAAAATGTAGTGAAATGGATTACAATTGTCTATTGTAAAAATGATTGCAGTGTAATGACAAAAATCATTGCATGATATTTGTATGGATAGTTACATTTATTGCGTTTGAGGTAATTTTCACCACAGCCTGTAATAATTATTATTGCATGGTGTACTAGTTTTCATCATTTCGTACATGAAATTAACAAGAGCGCGTAATAATTATGAAACTGTCAAAAAATAAAACGACTACAGTGAAACCTTTACTGGCGGACACCTCCCATGAGCGGACACCTTCCATAACCGGACAATTTTTTGATACACACGTTTTAGGATACATTTCGGGAACAAATTTACCTCTAACAACCGGACCCTCTAATAGACGGACACGGACACCATATTTCTGTACATATGATTCGAAAAACCTCTCACAAACGGACAGAAAATTGAGTTTCTCGCACACGAAAAAAAAAAAAAAAATTTGGCGATTACCCTAATTTAAGGTATTGAGAGCAGTCTTTGGTTGTAATGCAATTGGTGGTTCCAATGATGGATGTCCATCTTACATCGCCACAAAACAGATAATTTTCACTATTTCGTGTTGTGTTGTGTGGACCGTGAGACTGTCGTTTCAGAATGCGCGATATTTTTCCTAGTGTGTGTGCTGTACGGGCGTGAGATCGATTGTGTGCAATCGATTGCGCAATCGACATATAAATTAGTCGCTAGGTCCGTGGTGCTCTTTAGGCTCATTATCATCGTTCGTGGAAGAGGAAGAATTATAGTTAGAGTGGATGACTCCCACAGATTTATCTTACGATTGGCTATTTTGTTATTATTCTTGTTTTGTTAAATGTCCAAAATGTGAGAATAATGACATTTTTCATTACAGATGTAATAACTTTTACATCAGTTGCAGTAGGGTCAACAATCATTACACAGTAAGAAAAAGGCGGTGTAAAAATTCACCATGCTTGGATAAGTAACATTTTAACATTAGTTGGTGTTTTTTCATTAAAAAATATTATCCTCTATGTGGGGTTTAAAAAAGTCAATCACCAAGTGGTGTATTTGGAATATATAATTTCCAACTGGCGAATAATATAGAAATTCTAATTAATTTCCCAGATGAGCATTAAAAACACCAGAAATGACGAACATGTTTGGTCAAGTATTCATAAATTATCCGATTGGGTTTTTTAAACACCAATTGAGAATGTTCGCATTTGCATATTGACATTTAATGATGGTTCTATGATATCAGTGCAAGTGTGCGCTTTGTGGCGCACTTGGTTGAGTTACACTATACAATGCTAGTATTCTAGAGGTCCGCGGATCGAATCTCGGCGTGGTCAAAAATTTCCGTACATCATATTTTAAATTAAAAAGAACAGAGCACCATTCTATATGCTTAATTACCCAAGGTGGAGTTTTTTTTCAATACAAAAAATTAGTTTAGAAACTCCCAATTACGGTTTTTGAAAAACACCAACCGAAAAACATTTAATGATTTTTTCGTATAATCAAATATTTCCCTTCTGAGGTAATTATTGAACACCGATATTTTGAAATAAAATAAACACCAGTCGAGGGCGGACTCCATGGAACACCGGATTGGGGTTTTATTAACACCACTTTTGTTACAGTGTACAAATGCAATAGTTTTTATTACAGTTTTAATACTTTTTACTACATTTTTTCTCTCCGTGTGTATCGTAATAATGTTATAAGAACTCAAATTTAGCGTAACTCAGGCCAGTATTTATAAACGTACCCTTAGAGAACCCTTACTCAAGGCGAGCTTAGTCAAGGAAATACTAAAGGAGACCTTCAGTCAAGGAATGAAATATCAGTTTTTTCTTATTAAATTTGGGAAAATACAACTTTTATTGGAATTTATTATGTTTGCTGAGAGATTTTGATATAAAACATATCAAATTAGTGATTTTTTTAAAAATAATACTGAATTAACATGGCATTCCTTGGGATACCTACATAATCCTGAAAAATAAAATCCCACACGTTCATAATCACGCTTTTTATAAAAAATCCCGCGTTACATTACTAAATCTCGTTATTATGAAATCCCACCACTTCAAAATTCCGCCCACTAAAAATCCCGCCGTTTTAAAATCCCCACTAACTGGATAGTGAAATAATCCCGTCAAAATACCAAATGCTAACAATTAAATTTCACTGTTAATAAAAAATCATAAGGTGAGGTAAGGTCGTATATGTATTGAGTTAAAGGCGCCTCAAGTCATGGGTTCATTGAGTAACATTTTTGCGCACCCAGAGAAAAACATCCTATAACCTGTTAATGGGACTCCTATTAACTTTTCGCCTCGGCTATTTTAAACAAGTTAATAGTTTTATCCTATTAGTTTAATGAGATTATAAACCATTGAATTTCTAATAGGACGTACATTTTAGACTAATGGGACTATCTAATAAGATTGATTCAGATTTACATTGTTAGTTGCCAACATTTTAAAATGTATGATTATGCATTATGATTAGAGGTACGGATATTTCGGAAAAAAATGAAATTTCGCATAAAAAAATTTCCGAATATTGGAAATTTTGCAAAAATTCAATTCAAGTGCAAAAATCAATCTGAGATGGAAAATTTTTCTCTTATCAGTCTTAACTGATTTTTTGAAAGAAAATTAACTTTTTCGTGGAAAAAGTACAAATGAGTGGATTTTGCATTTATTTTTTAAAACAGCAATTTTCGCTGAAATTCGCAACTATTTCGTAAATTTGAAATAGATGCGATTTCGGGACTTGATTATGATTTTCATATTCATACTCCCGTGTATTTATATACAATTTTATATGTAAACTGATGGAAAAAAATATTGGTAACCTAAATTTTATTTCAAACGACCGCGTATTAATTTAATAGGATGTCCTGTTATTGTGGTAACGGTAACGGTAACGGGACATCCCATAAAATTTATAGGAAATAATTATTGTCCCAATAACAAAAAAAAATATTGTTTTAATAGGATGCCCCATTATCCATAACATAGGATAAACTATAATTTCAATGGGAAAATCATATTAATTTAATGGGATGTCCTTTTATTGAGGCAATAGGATAACATGATCGCATTAATAGGATATCGTATAACATTAATAGTATAATATCACATTGATTTAATAGTTCGATCTAATTATTTCAATGATGTTCCATCCCATTGAATTAATGGTATCCTATTAACCCAATAATGGGATTTTCCCATTGACTAAATCTAATGGGATAAAATGGCCAATTCCTATTGGTTTAATAGGATTTTTTTTCTCAGTACGCATAAAAATTATCAGTTTATTTTTCATTTGGATGAGCACTAATTTTTGTTTTCCAAAATTTTTCAAATTTCACAAGAATAATTGTAAAAATAAATTATTTGGCTAAACAAATACTGAAAATTACATTTCATTTCTTGACTTTATGTGTCCTTGACTTAAGGTCGCCTTGACTTAAGAAAAGAAAAGAAGTGGCTGTTTAACAAATTCAAATCCCAATGATAAAAAAAAACACAAGCAGCAATAAAATTTCACTAGAACTGTACCAAAATCAAAACAAATTCAATCACAATAGGTGAATCTACGAACATTTGGTATGGGATTGGGTGAAATACCAGATCCATACTGAAAAGTGAGAAGAATACGATTGTGAATAAACAGTGAAGCGAACACTACACGGTTAAACATTTTGGATTAAAACCTAATCTAATTTGTGTTACATATATGACCACACCAAGTTTGACTTGATTTTTAAGCAGTGCTTATACTTAAAAAGATTGCCTTAACTAGTTATGTATTAGGTTCTAACCCGCAGTGTATTAAACTCGAGATACTTATCGTATAGCCCTGCTTTGCACCGAGCGCGCTTACCATAACACCACACCCGGTTATTCTTTTGCTCACTTTATGGCAATTGATCTCTTCTAATGCCAGAACTCAAACTTTACTTAGATTTTAATTCTAAGAAACCTTAAATTAGCCATTTAAAAGTTTCTTAGAATTAAGTTCTAAGCAAAGATGGATTAAAGTGAGCTTTCCGCAAATTGAATTGCAAATGTAATAAATAACCATTAATTTATAATGAAATAAACATCCGATCGTTTATCTAAAAAATATGCTGTTTTTCGTTGAATATCAAAATAACACCTCTTACTGGAACACCCTATACAAACATATTAGGCTGAAAAAAATTAACCCCCAACGGCAAATAGTTGGCCACTTAAGTGAAAAAGTTGTTTAATTATTATGTAAATCATGAGTCGACTGAACCAAATCGCGTGCACAAACAAAGAAAATATGGCTAAACAAGAAAAAAAAAAGACAGCAAAAACAGGCAAAGAATATTTCTTTTATTTGAGAAGTATAGCCAACATTGATCTAGGTAAAATGCTGATAGCAACTTTTCAAGGAAAAATAGCCTTGAATCAAGCAAACTTTTCTTAGAGGGGAGAGCTCCCAGCCAAAAACTTACAATCCTAAGGATGTGGCTACAGATACAAAAACTGGATTAATTAGCTCTTACTCCATTACGTTTATAACGAATTAACAAATAATACTTGATAGGAAATGCATTCGATGAGCCCTTTAATATGAGTACCCACACAGCTTTCTCCGATGAATAGTAAAAAAGTCGACTCTGGCACCTTTTTTTTTTGGATATCCTATTGACTTGGCCTTACAAACATCAAAACTATTCATAACAAATAGCATTTCTACCAAATTTCATGTCGATCATTTGAGCAAATAACGAGATATTTAGTAAACAGATGGAACGACGTTAGCTTGGCAATGTGAAACGCCCTTTGCAAATACAAAATTCGTTATATTTCCGGTTCGGATAAAGGTATTGGAATGAAAATTTGCACATAAATTCCTGATATCATTTTCGAATAATCCTCATAAAAATTGTCAGATTTGCATTCCTAAGAGGGGTTACACACGCACAAGCTGAAATTACACACATTTACTGTTATTTCCTTTTTCTTAGCAAATATCAACATGCTTAGTATTTAACGTATATATGACAATACTAGCCAATATTGTGCAAAGTGTCATACCTATAGCGGCTTAGAAAAACGGAGGGGTACCGTAAATTTAACTTCAAAGACCCATAACTCCCTTACTGTTACCCGAAACCGGGAAAAAGTAACTGATATGAAATGTACTCGTCACCCTTTCATTTAAGTACGCACACGCCCATCTCCGATAAAAAATAAAAAAGTCGATTTTTTTCACCTCTACGGGGACACCCTGTTATCTTTGTCCTAAACCAAGGTATTCGTGCCAAAGACTGTAATCACTCTACACATTCCTATCAAATTGGATGTCGATCGGTTTTAGCCGTTTGGGACTTATTTGGTGAACAGGCAGACGGACGGACACAAATCTATTTTATAAGGGTTTGTAAAAAAAAACGAAAAACTTACAGCTAGCCAACATAGAACCCACAACCCTGTGCTTCGTAGTCACACGCACTATATACTACACCAGAGACACAACTGACTACACCACTACAATTTTCCAATAAAAGATCAAGCTTAAAAAAAGCTTTTCAACCAGCTTTACATGAAAATGTAAAAAAAATCAAAATCAAAATTTTTGCAATTTATTAAAGTTTAGGTAACTTAGCACTTACAACCTGATGTCTCTGTTGGGTATTTCTAACCCTCTGCTCTGCGCTCTGCCCACTTTTATTTCGATACGACATTCAAAATTTCAAATCTAGCAATTTAGACAAAAGAAGCTTTCGTTATTAATAAAACACCCATAAAAAAATCTGTGTTTTCAAACTAGCTTTCGATGTCTCCTGTATTATTGTATATTATCTTTTGGCACTTACAACTTTATGATTTGGCATCTCTCCATAAAGACAAATTATGTACATATTATAGCAAATAACCGAATAAAAGGGAGAACCAATTCTTTGGAGTTCAAGTATATAGGGTGTCCCGCAAGTAAACCTCAAGCTGCAACAGGTGATAGCGAGAATATTGTATGAAAAAATACACACCTTCCTGTCAGTTTTCATCCACTGTGATTGCAAATCTCAATACATGTTTCTCAAATATACTTTTTGCATTGTAACGGTGACCGTAAGGGAGAAGATATAGGCTAAAAGGCTCCGGCTGATTCCTATATCTTTTTCAGTTGTGCAAAACTGCAGACCCTTAACTATGCAGGAGGAGCTTCATAGGTTTAACGTCTCCAGCCATTTCCTGAATTTCTCGGGCCGTTACTTTCCCGCATTATTCCTGTGATGAGTGCATAGAGCTAACCACAGTTTTTCCGGCTTGTCGTCTAAGGCGACTAAAGGGATAGGATGTGTATGCTAGCAACTTGAGCATCTGAAATTTTAATTATGCTACCGAAACGTATACTAGGCCTCGGATTAGGACTGACATACCCGTTACGATTTTTGGACATCGCACAATGACAATGATTGGATTCTAGATTTCTGCAATTGGCGACATTGGAGATTTGAATGCAAAGTTGGTGTCAATAACGGTTGACTGAGTCGCGTGATGGGGCCACACGGTCTGGGTAACCGGAACGATAACGGTTTGCAGAATTCTGCAATTTCCATGGCCTCGTCAGAGGAGGCACTATATTTGAACACAAGAGGTGCCATAAAATCAGCTGGATCTCTGTTACTATGCTACTCTTGGATTGCGCATTGCAGCTGTGCAATCTTGCCGAGAAGGTGCATCGAGACAAGTTCGGAATCGCCAATCCAGCTGTTGCACAACAATTTTGTAAACATCTTACGCGTAAAACAGTTAATACCATTACATTGCCGGTTAGCGACTTAAATGTACACTGGGAGACCATTAAGAATGCCTATGTCAATGTAAATGCGTAAGCGCTGAGACTATCCTTGGCCTAAACCCCGCTTGTCGGCCGAAGCCTTGGAAGTCGGACGCAACATGGCAACGGATTGTCGGGCGGAAAGAGCTCAGAATACGTCTCGCATCGGCAACAAACTACAATCGTCACGACATTGAGCTCCTTTATCGTCCAAAAGCCCAAGAAGTTCGGCGATGCGTACGTCGTGATAAAAGGACGTACAAAAACTCTCTTCTTGCAACGGCACGGCACAACGCGGTGGCGAGTACGTGTAGTAGACGTGCTATGCCCACAAGGGGTTAAGGGAAATTAGTATTGTAGGTGCAACACAAAAAATTTGTGTTCGGACAGAAAATTATATTTCTTTGGGTAATCGAGAGATCAACTGATTAACTGCCCTGAAAAAGAAAATAAAACTAAGCTAGGTGCATATTTGGATGTCATCAAATTCCGCCAAATGGACTTTGTGAAGGAAGGCACAATCAGTTGACGGGAGGGTCCTGAATCAAGATGTCTCGAGTCTGCAAAAAAACCTTAACATTATTTGTAGCAATCCTTAGTGCACTTTTTACTGACCTTGTTTAAAATGCCAAAAAGAGTATTTTGGAGAAGCCTTCCTTCTGTATGTAGTTTGGATCCGGAACTGATTTCAGCGCCATGGACGTGGCATCTAATTCTTTTCATACATCGTCGCTGTGAAACAAAACCGACATAAGTGCAAAAATTGCGTTTTTGAGTTTTTGATATCAAAAAAAATGTTTTTTTTTCTCTATTTTTCTGTCATACCGGCACATTGTATAGTTGAGTAAAAATTCATCAAATTTGGTTGCGCCGGTGTTTATTTCGTCGCAAATTGCACTTCAATTTAGTAAAAGACAGACCTATTGGGCAATACGTCAATCGCTTCAAAAATTTCAGAAGAAAAACTGTTCATAATTGTAAGTTAAACCGCGAATTATCTTACAATATTCCTTATAGAATACTGTGCAACAGTGCAATTTGCCCCTGTTTTTAAATCAAACTGGTGTAACTGCAGAATTTTACTCTGATATTAAAACCAAACTGGCATATCTGCAGATTTCTTCTAAATTAAGGATTTTTTAATTTATTTGTAACTACTACTTTAATACATAATAAGAGTATGCATCTTAACTTAATCTAATTTTGTGTGACTTTGTGGTGCATCGAACGGACGTTAATATTAAAATACCGTTGGCGAAAACTTCAAAACACTCTGGTGTAAAATATGGATTTTGCAGATATGCCGGTGTTATTTCACAGCGACGATATATTAGCGGTATACAAAAGAACATTGCACACTTTGACTTTTTTTTAATAAAAAAAACCTTTACCCGACAGAATGTACATACATTATTTTATTATAGTGAATCCGCATAGAAAAATCCAATTTCCGCTCCCCAATCTCTAATTCCCTTCATAAACTCCAAAGCTTAGAGTGAACAAAAGTTATATTCCAAAGTAGCAAGTTCTATGACACCTCTAAATTCGATGGGCAATCGAAAACTTTTTCTTTTTTCTTTTATCGGATTAATTTAAAAGTTAAATTCATTTTTTAAGACCGTTACCGTCGCGAAGTACATTATACGGAATACACAACCGAAACTCTTTTACAAATGTCTCACTGGGGTCCATTTGGCCTGATAGTGAATCACCTCATAAATTCCCCAAACGGACACATTACCTATATGCCATGCTACGTTCCTTTCCTTCGCAAAACGCACTAACTATAGGCAAAGGCAAGGCATGGCTCCATTCTGAAACCCTTCTTTACGACCACATTACGAATAGAATTTCGGATTTTGACCGATCAACTTACCAACATACGTTAGTTGGTCAGGTCTCAATGGGTGTATGTGGAAAATATCTTTCGTACAGGTGTCCACCTGAGACTATATGAACATGAACATGACATGACTCACAATAAAATTAGGTGCCTTATGGCTTTACCATCGTCGCTGACTTAAGCTGAGGATTGTGGGAGACTATGTGGTAGCAAAATTCACCTGCTCTATGCGGCTATCATCGTTGTTATCGGTCTTGTCGCCATCCTCATCGTCGTCGTCATCGTAAACGAACGGACGGATGGACGGATATGACCATGGACGCTGTTGTTGACAATTTAACATCGGATACCTGTAGGGGGACCGGAACTATAAAATTCAATGTCCACCGAGGGATATTAAGAGACCTGCTGAATGTGGCTACTACTCGTATATAGTCGTTGTTTTAACCATGATCCATCTATATATAAATTTCCAAACATGCAATTTACGAAAAGAGGAAGAATAAGAACGTTCGAAATGGTTGTATGAGAATGAGGACAGACACTATTTCCTCAATGCATGCGGTAATTGCAGAGAGCACGAAAATGGTGTGTGGTTTATGTGCGGTTATGTGATTTTGGGGGCATGAAAATAGTTTTCGGTGGTTAAACATTTCAATTAGAGTCCTTGTTATTGGAGACTTGCTATAGTGTTTCCGAGAAGATCATTTAAGTGCAATTAGTTGAAGATGATTGGCTCAAGTCATGCATAGGATGCAGATGATTTAATTCAATGTATCCTGCGCCAAATGATTAGAATCATTGATAGGTGCCTGACCCACACAACCCTCTCTTGTCACACACAAAACCCGCTTTCCGGCAGACAAGTAAACATATTCTTTCATATACTCTCCAGGGAGCAATAAAACATGTTCCTTAGAATAAAAATCGCATTGTTCCTATCAACTTCTTTCAAGCTCAACGTCGTGAAGACGTCATTCGTCAGGAGAAATCACCATTCAAATGTAAACCTGATGGAAAACTCCAAGTAGACAACAATGTTTAAAAGCTCCTGAGCGGATAGTGAAAATGGCAGCCTGAACTACAAGAGGGCACACGAATATAAAAATGCGAATAACCTCATGCATGAAAGATTTTCCACCGTGACGTAGTCAAGGCACTGATGAAGGAGCACTAACAGAAAACTGAGAACTTCAGTAGAGTCTCGCTATACAAAGCTATAAATCGGCATTGGCATTGAGCATAGTATGAGCATCAAGTAAACACGGGTGAAAAATAGAAAAAAAAAAATCTGCTTCCGTAGCACTAGAAAGTGCACGAAAGCGAATATTCTTTTGCATCGTCATCGCATCGTTGCATAGTCATCAAATCTTATCGAAGTTGCAAGGAAACACGCGCGCGTGTATGAAGTGCACAATCAGGGAAAATTTCTGTAATGGGATGCAGTTGGATTGGAAAACCCTTTTCTCGGGTAACATAACCAACACACAAATACGGCATAAATGCGAATGTAAGATAGTATTAGATTTATTCCGTAACCTGAGGGGGCAATACTATATTTGACGAAGAAGAAGGACACCCTATTCACTTTACCTTGGCTATATGTGCAGAGTTCAAGAGAATACATATATGGAGAAACACGAGTGCATATTTTCACGTTGTTTGTATGAAAACATTGGGGATTTGTACTTAAGATCTTTGTTGATTCTCTTTCAAGGGAAAATCCATAATCCTTGTGAATTCAAAAGGAGGGTCTTACCGAGAGTTTTCATAAGGAGCGAACGATGATTTCAAAGTGGATATATGGCGGATTAGAATTGAAAAAAGTAGTTTTTAAAGACGCTTAAAGTTGATGAAGTGGTTTTAAGTTTTATATGGTTGTAATATTGAATCTTCCGAGATTTTTCCAATAGATTTCGGTTGAAAAAACATGAAAAAACAGGTTAGTCAAAAGTTCATTTAGCGCATAAAGCGCCATTTTGAAACCACAAAACTCCGTGAAGTGATTAGGTGATTAATTTAGGAGTGGAGAGATGCCTTGAACCAACCAGTGTTGTTTAGAAAGTACAGCAGCTCCCCTAATTTCAAATTAGCTGCATCATCCCAGCTTCCCAGAAAAGCCTTGCCGAGCGTCCTATACCGGGTTCTGGCAAGACCCGGGCATTCGCACAGAAAGTGCTTCAGGGTTTCTTTGTCATCTACATTTCCGTTGCTGCGACAATGTGAGTTGTGAGGTATGCCCAACCTGGTAGCGGGAGCCCTATTCGCCAGTGTCCCGTGATAACTGCGGTAAGATTCGCGATATCTCTACGCGGTTTAGTCAGAATCTCGTTCTTTTCTTGTCGTAGGAGGGCCACATCTTCCTTTATATGACGCAAGTCCTCATTTGCCATTTGGAATTAGCAATTTTTATATAGTGGCTGGAGATCTTACTCTTAACAGCTACCATCGGGGCGCAAACAAACTCCGCATGAGAGCTGTCAAGAGCGGCACCCCTTTTGGCAAGTTCGTCAGCCATCTCATTACCCTCTATGTTCCTGTGTCCGGGTACCCAGAGTCCGTGAAGAAAGTCATGTCAAAATCCTTGACCACCTCACTCTCTTTCCACTCACCTCTAGTTGGGAATTTGGCATCAAAGTTCTTCCCACCTTCGGTATGAAAAAGTTCATACCCACCTTGAAATGAAAACGACTCGAACCCGTCGCCACGACTGGGGAACGTGGTTGAGTAGCAGAAGGCTCCTGAAAAGTATCAGCAGCCGTGGTACTACCAAATCCTGCGTCTTCTGAAGAAAAATCGGTAGTATGGCATCTGGTCCTGGGAATTTATAAGGGGAGAAGCTGTTGATTGCCCAGATAATCTTCCCCTCAGTAATAATTGGACACGAACCCTTGAACGCTACTTCCAAGGATTTTTCCAATGAGTTTACCTCCTTGTTCAGTTCCTCCACGGAGTTGATCAAGGAATTTGCCGCAGCTGATAGTTTTGCTCTACAGATTTGCCTGAACTTATTCCAGTTTGTTGCCTTAGGGTTGAATTCCTGGAAGTTGTGGAAGATACCAGCATCTCCAGCTCTTCCGGTGGTGCTGGCCTTGCGTGGGCTATATATGCAGATGAGATATAAAGCTCTCCCATGTCTCCATTCTGATAACTATCAGATCGGAAGTACTAAAGTGAGGACAGAGAAAGATTATCCGAGGCAAGCTTAGAATGCTGGAGATTAATCTGCACTATCTTCATTGTTCTCATGGGTTTCACTTGCTTCGATGCGCATATCCTCCAGCAAGAGGTCGGCCCCGTCCACCGGATCCTGCTCTTGACTGAAGTTTGACAAATCGTAACTTGAAGTCCGTCTCTTCAAGTGCTGGCAGGCCATTGTTAATGAAGAACATATATGACTGGCTTTGCTTTTGAGGCTTCTCAGCTTTAAGAACCACCAAGTCGTCCAACGGCACCTCCGGGTTTTGAAGTCACAGGGCTAGGAGGAGCTTCGGTCCCTCCATCTTCATGATGGGTAGCCATATGCGATCCCTTGGTCTCTTCGGCACCTTATTGGTCGGGATAAGTTAGATCTTCGAACGTTCCCAATTGTCGCTAATCTTAGCGAAACAGGCACTGATGAAGTCCTTGGATAACTGATCCTCGCAACTTATCACCCGGTAGCCTCTTAACATCGTCGATGAGCCGAAGGAGGGCAATGGCCCGCCCTGTTTATTTATGACATATTCGACGGTTGTTGTTGTTGTTGTAGCGATTCAAGAGATATTTTTTTTCTCATGAATCGAAGGGGGTCTTGGCAGCTCTTGGCCGTTTTAACAACGGGTAGCTCCGGGATGATTTACGTCGAAGAACCGGCTGCCGTAGGAGCATTTTTATGGACAACACAAACATCCATGGGTCACAGTGGGATTCGAACCCACGCACCGGCAACTCAGAGATAGACATCTCTGCCACTGAGCTACCGAATGCCCCAAAATGCTTCGCCTCGATCTAGACCCAGATGTCCGTTCCAATCTTATCACTGGAAGAACACCTGTCCACCAGTGCTGTAGGTGATTCCTTGGCCACCTCTCTGTAGGACTTACCGGGCTTGCTGCCAGAGCTGACGCATGGTTTTTTCGCCGTAAAGGTATGGGTAGCCTGACCTGCGGCGACCCTAATTAATAGTACTAATACTAGACGTTAGACGTAGTTTGTGAAAATCGCCATAATTTTCAAGATTTTAGTAGGCAGTCACACCTCAAAAACGATTTTTAAATATTTTTTGTTTAACATCGGAGAATTTAATTCTGTAACGGTATTTTTTAATAAATTTAGTCTGGCTATTGTAGTGGTTAGTGCGCGCACTTGCGGTGCACAGGGTCATGGGTTCGAGACTCACCATGAACGAATTCAGTTTACGGTGTTTTTCGAACTCACGACCCATGTAACGGACTATCTCACTCAGATGTCAAACGAGTACCCATTTATGGGGATATACACTGCTGAGCTGTTGATCTCAACACCTAAACAAAAAAAAAGCAGTTAAGATCTTGGAAATTGGACGTCATTAACACATCTGCCGCCTAAGTCTAATGTTGGACTGTCGCGACTGTTATTTATTTATTTTTAAACATCGGAAAACCTAATGCTTTAACGGCATAAAAAATAAAAATAAAAATTTTCTTACGGTACATTTAATTGACAGATTAAATTTTACAACATTAAGCTTTACTCCGGTGCGGTTACAATATTTGAGAGTTATAAGACAAGAGTGTACCTATTCTTTCTATATTGAAAGTGGCTATGGAAATAAATTTTCCCCATATGGAAGCCCTTCGTCAATTAGCGTATGGTTCCAAATTATGTATCCCATATGTTTGATGTCTTATAATCGCGAAATAAAACATAAAGCCAGCAAACTGTAAAAAGGAAATTATTAGAACAACATCAAAGAAAAGTAATCTTTTTGAAACAATCGTGTCAGAGGAATAACATAATATTGCAAAAGAAACCCTACAAGCCCTAAAGCTTTCGCAGCGGCAGTAAATGTAGTTTTAAGCACCTTTCGACTTTCTTTCCTGCATGTTGACTATCGTTCTGTGCGCTTTTCCTAACAATTGAACTAATTTTTCAAAGCATTGTTTTAGTTGTCTTCGGCTTCATTAGGTGGGAGTTTTATTTTATTTTGTTAACACATACAATACAATATGTAGGTACTACGTACTACGAAGAGAATGTGGCGGTGTGTCGTAGGCGGATTTGTTAGTATTTAAGTAGCTTAAGAAATATTCATACACATTTTCATATTTGAACGGCTAAAGACGATTCTAACAATTAAGAAGTAAACAAGCAACAAGTGAGATTGGGCGATCATTGGGCAATTCGTATCGCATAATGAATCTAATTGATTTCACACAGCAATCTTTAAATGTGTGAAAAACCGGTGGAGCATGTTCGATCCCATTCAATGAACAAAATTTCTTGTTTTCTAAATACGTGCGAGCTTCCCGATTTAACCTTTCCGTCTGAATTTTTCTGAATGTTCTTCTTAAAGAACTTGGATTATTTTGAGGATCTCTACAATTACAGTTAAACAACTGATAGCATCATCAACCCGAATCCCTGATGAATTCGGTGAAAGGGCTAATCTATTAGACTTTTTTATGTCCTCAAATCCCGATAAATACTCAGTTACATCGCCTCTTGGTAAGTCCGATCGTTTTTCGTCAACATCGGTACCACCCACTCTTCAAAGCCCTGTTGGTATATCCCCTATAGTCGTTATTCAATGTGCTTCTCCTTTAGCTAAACCACTACGAAAACTATTCCATCTGTCCTTCATTGATTGTATTCACTAGAAGTTTTCCCATCGTCCTAAAAATTGTACAGCCAATATTTAAAAAAGGTGATGCATGTTATCTTTCGAACTATAGGCCGATTGCGCTTACCTCAATCCTGTCTAAAGCTTTTGAACGCTTATGAACAACCAATTAGTTCAATACCTAGATTCGCATGCTCTCATTAGTGATCGTCAATATGGGTTTCGTGCTTTGCGTTCAACCGAAAACTTGATGACTTTTCTCACAGAGCGATAGAATCATTATCTTCATAGCTTTGGTGAAGCGAACGTAGTTGCTTTAGAGTTTAGATATTTCAAAGCCTTTCGACCGTGTGTGGCATCCATCTCTACTGTCAAAGCTACGTGCTTTCGGCATTGAGCCCTCACTAGTCAATTGGATTAAAAGCTTTTTAAGCGATCGCTCAATCGCTGTTGTATTGGACGGCATTAAAGCATCTGTTCATTTAATTAACCCTAATATACCACAAGGTACTGTCCTGTCTCCGACTCTTTTTCTGATTTTCATGAACGATCTTTTAAACTTAACACCTAATCCGATCCACAGTTTTGCTGATGATAGTACCCTTGACTTCTTTGGATACTTTTTGAGATCTGCAGCTGATTCTCGCGGAGAGGCTACATCACCCCAAGGACTAACTATGCTTGCATCATTGAACCAAGACATATCTACTATAATTACCCGGGGTGAAACGAACCGGGTAGTATTTAATGCTAGTAAAACTCAATCTTGTCTGTTATCCTGTCTTCCTTCTACATCTCTGTCTATAAACGTTGATGGCGTTAGTATTCCAAGTTCTCCTTCTCTTAACATCCTTGGTACTAGCATCTCATGCAAACTTAATTGGAGCGATCATTTATTTGAAATTGTGAAAAATGCCTTAAAATACCTTAGGTTCTTAAATATAGGTGCAAAAAATATTTTTCTGCCTCTGATCTAGCCCAAATTTTTAAAAGCCACATAAAACCTAGACTGCAATATAATTCCCATATTTGGGCAGGCGCAGGCAATACTGCATTGTCTATGCTGGATAAAGTCCAACTTAAAGCTTTCAACATCATTGGTGATCAATCTATGTATTACATCCCGTATTGAATCTCTTGAGCAAAGGCGTAACGTTAGTTGCCTAACTTAATTTTATCGGTGTTATAACAACCGTGGCTCTTATGAAATATATAACCGTATTCCCGGCCTTGCAATCTTATCACGAACCACCCGACTTTTAAGTTGTGCCCACCAGAATACACTAGAAGTCAAGAACATTTAAATTTTTCGACTCTTTCCTTACTCGATTATAATTAGAATGTGGAATAACTTACCATCTTCGGGTTTTCCCAGTAAATTGTTATCTGTCAAAATTTTGATGATCGTGAAATCGAATTCGCTCGATTGTACTCACTTCACACGAAAGTCTCCACACCGGTTTTTGGCATTTCGCCAGCGAAAACAATGCAGTCGCACTTTATTTCAGAGTCAAAAGGTGTAATTGACAACCGATTAGACCGCGAGTGTACATTTATCTTAAATTTAGTGAATGTCACGGGAGACATAAATGTAAGTTTTTCGCTCGGTGAACATAGTACATATACCTTTACCCTAATTTCTCTTCCGCCAAGGCTATGCTTGCATTAAAGGGTTATCCCCTAAAGCCTTGACATCGTCATAAAAAAAGAATGATTGAGAGAATTTTTAAGGCAAGCGATGGATAATTCCATTTGCCGAGGCGTCGGATTGTAAGAGAATCCTCTATTAGAGCATCAAAAAATGTGTTCAACTATTTAAATCATTTCGAGTTTGTCAATTTTTGTGTAATTTTTATTTTTAACGTTTTGTGTGAAAATTTTCGTAGATTTGAAATTGCAATTAATCATCAGAATTATTTTGCAGTATGTATTATTAATGAGAAAACAAGTTTTGGTTTGCGAAACTTTTTAAAACCCATAAATCATTTCAAAATCAAAAAGTTTGCAAAGTGCTAAAATTCCACGCACAAATAGTTTACTTTCCCAAGAATCTCTGATGACCGATTCCTTTAGAAAAGTTTAAAATTATTTCTCTCGCGCTCAAAAGATTAAAATCGATCACTTAAATGTGCATTCAATTCACAGCACGAACCATAGCTTGCCCGCTCTCTCCTCTATTCACTTGGCCATTTTCAATAGTCCTTTTATGTGTTGTATTTCAGCAGGGAGTGGTGCACATATAAAGGACGAGTGCAGAAAATAAGTATACACTGTGAATTTCGAGAGTTGTGAAAGCTGAAAATAATGCTTATGGGAACTTTGTGCGCACAAACGTTGTAACGAATTTCACGATGCACTCGCTCTATGATGGCAACAAAAGAAGACTCATAGCCGAGAAAAAACCCAAGATGGAACATTAAAAGTATGAAGAGAGAAAGAAAACCTCCTTATTCTGGCATATTCTTTACAATCGGCCGAGAGATGCTTGCCGTCAACATCTTTAACGCTGGACCTGGCTATTGTATACGCCGAACGTTTGTACAACAGCAAAAGCCCTCCCTCACAGGCAAAAACATCTTGAACGTCCATTAACTTAATTGTACGTTTAAATTGCATGGAACAAACTGTGTGAGCAGCGACTGCAGAAGAAAGCAAACAGAGAAATGTTTCCACTGCTCGGCTGATGTTTAGGTACGAGAGAGTGAAAAAAGGACATTTTGCTTTCGTCGTCGCACTGTGAGATGAGAGAAAAAGGAAAAGTTCAATGAAAATTGTGGGTGCATAGATTTTTTTTTGCCGAATAGGTGACTTCATTTCGTTTCTTACGTTGCTGGGTGTTTTTGTTTTGATTTCAACGTTTGGTTCATGGTTGGAAACGCCATCGGAATCTTTTCTTCTTCGGCTTTCGCTGAATTGATAGAAATGAATTGAAAAGTTTTTCATTGAGTTTGCTCGTGATAACAAAAGAGTTTTTCTTATTGTCAGAAAAAGTTTGCGGGTAACGGCTGTTTAACGGTAGTAACGTATGTGTTGATGGAGCAAAAGAGCAGCAGGAATATAATGTTGGCTACACTTAGTTCTCTAGATCGTATTTAACATTCTCAAGTTTCATAATGTAATGTACAGAAAAAGTTTCCTTATGATTGATTTTTTGTATTGTATGTGCAAGGACATAATTTCGCCATGAAGTCGGTACCGCAAGGAAGGAGTATTATTAAAGAGAGGAGTGGCGGATTTTGCCGCCTTTACTAAAACCCTACTTTTTGTCGATAGTGAATAATTATTTGCCTTCCAATCAGTTTACACTTTGTACTTAAATACGTGTGATCATCAATCTATCCGCATCGTGGGACCTAAGCATTCTTTAATATTTATCACAGAGTGTAAAGCTTATGCCCTGTGGCATGGGTCGCGAATAATGCCACCGCCTTTCCCGGCGTGTCGTAGAAGGCGACTGAAAAGGGACCTAATCCAAGGTGGATCAGCATGCGCCGAGGGATGCATGGTCAAGAGGGTGCTTGGCCGCTAGTATGCGAAGGTCGCAGGCAACCATGACATCTGAAGCCTGAGGCACGTTTTAACATCAACAAGACCTCCCATAGGTTAGTGTGTGTGTGTGTATGGGTTGCCGCGTCTGGAGATAGCCGGCGGACGTAAAAGGAAAGTCCATAAATTTACTTATTTCCACACACTAGTGCCAAAAACACAACCTTTCTCCAAAAGGTGTAAAAGAATGGAAGGCCTTATGGAAATTGACGCAGATACAAGCACTACCCCGCCGGGCACTACTTCTGCTATGCGGTTGAGTGATCCCGGGGCGAACCTAGTTCGCGCCAGAGCTCGACGGTTTCCGGGGGCGAGCAATATAAGGCAGTCCAATTACATTGTGGAGAAGCTGAGGGTTGCAAGCTGGAATGTCGGTTCCATGACGTCAAAGAGCGAGGAGATTGATGATATCATGAAGCGGAGAGGGATAGACATTATGTGCGTGCAAGAGACAAAGTGGCGAAATACCCATATCGACAGAGCCCGGTTTCTTACGAATTCCATGAAGTACAAATTGTACTACTATGGAATTACAAACCAAAGAAACGGAGTTGGCATTATTCTGGCCTCGTCTTTACTTGGCAGTATAATAAGTGTCGCGAAGAGAAGTGACCGCTTGATCAGCATCAAATTGGTTATCTGCGGAAAGGTGTGGAACGTAATAAGTGCCTACGCTCCCCAAGTGGGACTGCCACCAGAAGAAAAAGAGGCATTTTGGAACGACGTTGACATCCTAATTCAGACCATTCCAGATACCGAATTGGTGTTCTTGGGAGGAGATTTAAATGGCCATGTGGGTGAATCAAATTATGATTACGAGGATTGCCATGGTGGAAAGGGTAGCCCTTCAACGGTCAGAAATGACGAAGGTGAAGCTATTCTGACCATGTGCAGATCGCATGGTTTGGTCATCCTAAATACATGGTTTGTGAAAAACGAGAGACACCTAATCACCTACAGTAGTGGACACGGAGATAGGAAACACGAAACGCAGATCGATTACCCCCTCTGTTTCGATTTTATGAGAAGGTGGGTAAGAGACTGCAAGGTGATCTTGGGTGAATCTGTCGTCAGCCAACATCGTTTGCTCCTGTCAGAATTTATTTTGAAAGCAGGAGGAGCAAGAAATAGAAGAACTCCCAAGCCTGTCGAAAAAATCAAGTGGCACAATCTCACAAACGACAACTTTGAACCTGTAGTAACTCCATTCATTGATAAAATGACGGAGTGGTTTCAAAACAACATAAACTGCACCGAGCACAGTCCAACACAAATGTGGAATAGTTTCGCTGAAATGTCAGTAGGTGAGGCGGAAAAGGCACTTGGAGTTTCGAAAGGTCCGCTCCACACGAAGAAAGAAACATGGTGGTGGAACACCGAAACTAAGGAAGCAGTGCAAGCCAAATCGAACGCATTTAAGGCATGGACGAAATGTGAGTCAAGCAGTGAAGCCGAACGGGTTCAACTTCGCGAAAATTATATGCAATGCCGGAAGAAAGTAAAGCGCTTGGTAGCTCAAGCAAAGGCGAAGGCAGCTGAGAAATTCTACCAAGAATTAGAAACTCAGACTGCGACCGAAGGACCGTCTTTGCGCGAGAGACCTAAGCACGACGCCAGGATATTTAGGGTCGCAGCCCAAAGGAGAAGGAACGCTCGGGAAATACAGGCGCCAAAGTACGTGGAGGACTCGCAAGGAATGTTGCTGATTGACGATACGGCAATTTGTAGCAGGATGCGAGAGTATTTTGGCGAACTTCTAAATGAAGAATTTCCTCGAGCAGCTTTTCAAGATGTTGAGCCGAATACCACAAATATTGAAGATATCTCAGAGGAAGAGGTGATGGAGGCAATGCATCAGATGAAACGCGGAAAGGCAGTCGGCCCGGACAAAATCCCCGCGGAATTTTGGTTGAAAATGGAAAATGTCGGGCTTAGTTGGCTCACAGTTCTCTTCAACAAAATCAAAGGTGGGCAACCGATGCCTGATGCTTTCAGGGAAAGTTTTCTTCTTCCTTTCTATAAGAACAAGGGAGACTCACGCAAACTCAACAACTATAGGGCTATAAAGTTAACACCTCATACACTAAAGATCTACGAGCGAGTTGTCTGCAACCGATTGAGAAAGATTGTGCGGTTGAATGACAATCAATGCGGCTTTGTCGAAGGTCGATCTACAGTCGATGCGATTCAATGCATTCGTATTGCGATGGAAAAGTATAGAGCAGCACGAAAGGACTTGTACTTTGTGTTCATCGATCTGGAGAAGGCATTCGATAGAGTACCTCGTGATCTGATATGGTTGGCCTTGAGAGCACTTAATGTCCCCGAGGCATACGTCAGGATGATACGAGACATGTATGATGGAGCTACGACTAAGGTTAGATGCACAGCCGGTGAATCAGAAGAATTTCCGGTGAATGTCGGAGTACACCAGGGCAGTGTATTGAGTCCGTTGCTCTTCAACATCATCATGTGCTACTTATTAACACGTGTCTCCGACGGCCTAGAAATATCTCTTCTTTTTGCTGATGATATAGTCCTCAGTAGCCCAAACATCGTTGCCTTGCAAGCTGCGCTTACAAAATGGTGTGACATTCTGGAGGAGCATGGACTGAGGGTAAGTATAACAAAGACTGAGTTCTTATGCTGCCAATTCTCAGACCCAAATGCACCGATACAAGAAATGTACGTCAAAGGAGAGCAGCTTAAGTCTTGTACAAAGTTCAAGTACCTTGGCTCGATGGTGAACAGCGGAGCTACATGCGATGATGACATCAAACATCGCACAAAGGTTGGGTGGATGAGGTGGCGAGAAAACTCTGGAGTTTTCTGCGATAAGAAAATGCCACTGAAGCTAAAGGGCAAGTTGTACAAAACGGTTGTATGTCCCGCACTCATGTATGGATCAGAATGCTGGACCATGTATGAAGGTTACGCGAAAGAAATGACAGCGACTGAAATGAAAATGTTACGCATGTCACTTGGTGTAACCAAAAGGGACCACATCAAGAGTAGCTACATCCGAGGCAGCTTGTCCATAGACCAACCAATCACCGAAAAGCTCGAAGACCGACGAATGGATTGGTATTGCCATGTTCAAAGGCGTCCGCCTGAGAACCCCGCAAAGAGAGCGATATCAATGGAAGTTCCACTTGATGGACCCAAGGCCAGAGGCAGACCGAAGAACAACTGGATGTGTCAAATGAAAAAGCAACAACAACGCATTGGTCTCGGCGATGACACGATCCAAGATAGAGCTGCCTGTAGAAATATGCTGAGAAATTATCGCCAAAACGGGCGATGTGCCTACACCGCAGGTCGAGCAACGCGGAACCATGGAGCGGTATAAAGAACGAGGCAAGGAAGAAGAAAGTAAAGCTTATGCAATAATTTTCTGTTTGATGAATTGGCTTAAAGCAGCGAATCCCAAACTAAAATATAGATGACGTTTATAAATTATGGTTTGCTTCTAGACCACAATTTTGAATCAAAATTTGTTCGAAAGCACCCGGAGGCAATCAGTTGCTCCAATACATCGGACAAACATTTTATTTTCATTGAATAAAAAACAAAGCTGTTTCCAAATCGGTTTGATCAACACCGCTAAGAATATTTCAGGCCGGAAAAAAATCAAAAATCATTATGGCTGATTGAAATTGATGCCCCTAAGCTCGCACTTCTTATATAGAAACTGCACAATCCAGCTAGTCATTTCTGGATACAATGATCCTTGGGAAAACACTTGCGAATTGTGGTAGCTCCAGTAATGGCAATTATGTTTCTCGAAGTATCACTGAAGCCATAGCTATGGTCGAACTCACGACGAAAAAAGACACATTTTTTTTTGTTCTTGGCTAAAATTTTTTCGGGAGGCGTCAGGCTCAGAAGACTTCACAAGGAAGTATGAACTGAAACAAATTTGGAGCGACTGGTTTAACGGAATATTTTATAATAAAAAAATTTCAAACAACTTCATTTGTCATAAATGGCCGATGGGTGTCCTGTATTGCGGTTGGGGAAAATTGGGAGAGTCGATATTAAAATTTGTTTGAGTAAAATCAATCATCAAGACGAATGGCATAACTCCAAAATTTTAGTTCAGTTTCAGTTTTTTGGTTTTAAATATGAAAGTCACCTCCAAGATGCAGATATTATGTATAAATCAAAGAGAAATTTAAAAATTATTTTTTTTCCTAAGACATTCAGTTGAATTGCTGGTGATGCTCTTTTCATGCTTATAACTCGAAAAGCCCACGCCCTCGAAACTCGATTATCTTAATTTCATCATGAGGAAATTCATTTTTTGGATGAAAGTTATTCAATGCTTATCTGATTAAACTTCTGTTAATATTTTCCAGTTCTGGATTTCTAAATGGCCTGCAAAATTTACCCTCAGTATTTGACGCTCTTAGGTCACAACCACACTGTCCGGGGTTTACCAATTCGTGCAGTACAAAAGATCAACGTTGTAGACAACCTACGCCTGACGGAGACAGAGGCAATGGGGGAATTCAACAAACGCGTTATTTGTTTGTTGAATTCCCCCATCGTATCTGTCTCTCCCAAGTATGTGTTGTCCGCATCTTTGATCTTTTGTTCCGCACGGTTTGGCAAACAATGGAGAGTTTGGGGCCGGCATTAGACAATGGCGACAAATGCGTTTTCATGTCTCACTGAGGGTTAAAATACGCTTCTCCTGTTCCCAAGCCGTATAATGATGATAAGTGCTATGTCCTACAATCTTCCACGGCAGTGTGAACAACCTAGAAAATATTCTCCGGAATTTTCCGCCTCCTAAAATCTGCCGCCCTAGGCTCAAGCCTACTGATAAATCCGCCATACTGAATGAGCGCAAAAAATATAGCTGGAAGTAGTGAAGTTAGTGAAGCGAATAGTGCGCTCGCCTTGGATGCACCGGGTCGTGGACTCGAAATCGACTGCAGGCAGATTCAGTTTCTTATGATTTTTCAATTGTTGACCCATGTGACTGACTATGATCTCATTCCGATATTAAATTACTACCACATTATGGGAGTAAATAGTTATCTAAAGGTGGACTAATAAATTGAGTGCATGTGCATCTGGGTCCTCGAAAATCAACGCAGCCTTGATGTTCAAACTTAAGATAAATTTAAAAATATATTTTTCATAAAAATTTTTTTTCGAAAAGTTCAACGAATATTTTCATATCGGTGCTTTGAATTGAGTTCGTCTCACGGTTTGTTATTTTTAACCCTTACATTACCATACATTTTTGGTCGGAGCGATTTTGTTTCTTGTTTTATTTTCGTTATATGTAGGTTGATAATATAGTTATATCACCAAAAAATTTTCCCACTAGCCCCTCATTTCGCTTGGCATATATATTTGTTTGTGGGTTGAAAGAGAATTTACTACATAAAAAATACTTAACATAATAGCGGCATACGGACGTGTAATTCATATGTATTTTAACGAACGAAGAGCCTTTTGCTTATTGGCTGGAACCTAGTTCCAGTCCTGATAATTTCTGGAAAAGGGTGGGCTCGTGGTCTAAAGTTAATGGGTTCCTTCGCCAAATCGGCTCAATATTCAGTGCGGAGCTCACCTTAGTCGGATTACTGTATGCTAGCTGTAGCTTACCGTAGCGTAGAATACTGTATATGTATATCTATTATGACTATTTACTATTGTATATGCTTAATTCGAAAATATCCAAAAGCAAACGGATATAAAAACGCTTTATGCTATGGTATTCATAAATTCATTTTTTGATTCATTAAGTTGACTTGGATTTGCCTTTGGTATGTAGTAGCTGACAGCAAACAGGCACATTAAGTATTTTTGCTAGATTATGAAGCAACAAACCGCGCCATTTAAATTGAATTGTATCAGTCGGTGTCAGATGATATTTAGCTGTGGATATTACAATGAACTGTGAATATAGATAATGCTCCTCGGCCGGATGCCTAAGAGCCGATGTGGCCTCTCTTCTTTATCGGCTGGGAATTGTTCAAATGCCTTATTAGAATACAGCTCGAGAATGTGAAATTGATTAACATTTACAAAAATCTGTCAACGTAAATTTGAATCCTTTTCTTTGCTTTGCTAACTCCTAACTGTAATACAACAAACTTACCAAGGCTTTGAATTGTTTTTGTTTTTTTTTCAGTCCAGACGTCAATGTTTTGTAGGCAGTTTCAGATTCATACTTAGGAGTAGATTCGTCGGTTTGTGATGCAGGAAATGCTGCCGATTTTGCCTAGTCAATGAGTATTTTTAGGGTTTGCCTTGATTTGTGAAATATCATCCAACTCCAGGAAAGATCGCGTCTTTTTCATATAATTTGACGACGTTTTCTTCGTCATAATCACTCCATTCGTAAAGGGGTAGTTTTTATATTTTATTTGTTTGAATTATTGAAGCTTTCCAAATCGTAAAATTTTAAATTTACTCCATCGCAAATTCAATAAACACCACATTAAGTACAAGTGCGAAAACCCTTTTTAGTAAACATTTGTTAAAAATATAATTTGTGCGAAAACCCTTTTACACTATTTTATTTATACATTTTCGAGACTCTGACTCTAAATGTTGCAAATGTAATAAAGAAACACATAGTGCATTTTGTTTCGTTTCAAACCATAGGCATATTACTCCAATCAACGGGGAGCTTTTACCTTGCAAAAATTGGGGACTTCTCAAATTTTTTATATGTTATAAAGACAGGTGGGGTGAGCTAAAATCCAAGTTTGCGTCACTTTCCCCCTGTGCTCCCGCTGCTATCTTGAAAAAACAAAATTTCAAAACATACTTGGAGAACTCTATACTAAAATGCAGAGGAGGCTATGAGTTATTGGTATACAATGCGTTTTTGTGAATTTGAAATTGGCATGATTTTTGATATTTTCTCCATTTTCTTGGCGCTATAACTCTGTTAATTTTTATTGTAGAGTAAAACATCTTAGATTAAATTTGTAGGAAATTTTGTCCTCTACAAAACAGATTTTGGCAGATTTTGTGCTCAAATGGACTGTGAAAGGGCCGATTTCAGATGTTTTTTTGAAGATAGCGGTGGGAGCACAGGGGGGAAAGTGACGCAAACTTGGATTTTAACTTACCCCACCTGTCCTTATAACATATCAAAAATTTGAGAAGTCCCCAATTTTTGCACGCTAACCCCTATTATTTCGT
The DNA here is from genome assembly GCA_949715475.1 of Microchrysa polita. NCBI lineage: Eukaryota > Metazoa > Arthropoda > Insecta > Diptera > Stratiomyidae > Microchrysa > Microchrysa polita. The sequence goes on along the minus strand of OX454415.1, from coordinate 134,011,102 downwards.
CTCTATTAATTGGAGTATATATATTTGCCCTTATTTTAGGCCTCTATGAGTTCACTATAAACATCGCACAAACTGAAACGTTGCAATTTTACAAAGGCAAGGGATAGACCAAATGCATTATTTGAGCCTCACCCAGTTTTTTTTTCACTTTTACCGTTACTTTGCAGCCCTACGAACCTTGTGGGCCCTTGCGGAGCAAAGCTTGACCCGCTTTGGGAATACCCATACTAATTTTATTGCCACAACTCACCTTTATAAATGAGAGTATTCTGCTATATTTTTTACGTGAACAAATTTAAATGTCAAAAACATTCGGGCAAACTTGCTTGCCTGTGGTCGTTACAAAGTGAATATTTAGATTTCGATAATTGTGGGGTAACAAATATTTAAAAAAAAATGTGATAATTAAATGAATGAAATTTACTCCAACTATAACGTCACAATACTACAAAATGTTCCCATTAAAAGAAGGTTGATTTTAAAATAAATAAATTATTATACCCGTCACTACGTGGAAGGGTATATTATGAAGTACGCAACGCAGAGAAGGAAGCACTTCCGACTATATAAAGTATGTGTATATATTATTGATCAGTGTGACGACAGAAATCCATTGAGCGATGTCCGTTTGTCTGTCTGTCTGTCCGTCTGTTTCAATACAAACTAGTCGTTCAGTTTTGAAGCTATCAGGCTGAAATTTTGTATGCAAGTTTCTTTTTAGTGTACGCTGTATATATGGCGGAACGAATGGAATCGGACGATGAGATCATGGGGCTGCCATATAGAAACCAACCTTTGAAAATTAGGTTCTTCTAAGAAAAACTTTTTTCTTTATGAACCAATCTTAAGCAAACTTCACCCAAATGTGTTCCTAGGAACGCCTCAAAACATATCTAGGAATGGATGGAATCGGAACATTACGTCATAGGGCTGTCATATAAACCAACCCACAAATATTAGGTTCTTGTAAGAAAAAATTTATTTCTTTTTGATTAACCAAAATTTATCCAAGTGTGTTCCTGGGTTAGCCTGAACGCATTCAGGAACAGATGGAATCGGAACACGTCATAAGGCTGCGGTTAAGCTTAAGTTTCATTCAAATGTGACGGGTATTCAAATTTAGGCCGCGCCCGAAATTAGCCTCGGTCTCCTTTTTTTATTAAATTTGGGAAAAACGTAATTTTTTTTAAATACCTTTCCAAAAATTTAGATTTTACTTAAAATAAAGGCATATGAAAAAATGCAATTATTTTACCTACCCAATTATAAAAAAAAATGTTTTTAAATTTGCAAAAAAAAATCACAATGATTCCAGTTGACTGACATTTTTATTTACAAACATTGTAACTACGTTACTAGAACAAAACAAAAACAATTTACATACCATAACAATCTATCACAGCTAATTACAAAACAGAACGCCGATAAAACGTGTAAATTAATATCGTATTGTTTGGAATAGGCGCGTGTAAATCGTCATCGTTCCAACCATAATGCAAGTCATAATAATTCTTTATGGTGCTATAACATAGATCAAATTAAAGGTGGCTATAGATAGATATGCAGATTTCATCTCATTCTCATCTATGATTTGTATAAGTCAGAATGCTCGCCAAACGTAAAGTAACATCACTGCTCCTCGATAATTATGATGAAGATGATCAACGCAGAAGCTGCGGCTACCGTATGGACAGACTCATAGCGCCAGTTGCTCCGTATGTGATGTTTGTTGATGATTTTTCATTAAAGGTGAAATACGAGCCCATTGTTTTCACTTGTCCATGAGGACTTTATGACTTGGAGTTGGAGTATTTTGTTTTGCTAGTTTTAATTACATTTACATATCATTAATGAACGTTACTAACTGGCTATGGTTTATAGTAGTCGGTTACTGTGTTTTTGTTGCGAAGTCCACTATTCATTTCATCGTGTATTTAAAAAAATGATAATAAAATTAATTTTTATAGGTTTATATTTTACAGTCAAAATAAATTTACTATGGTCCCTATTTATAATTGTTTTTATATTTTTTACAATTAAAGAAATCTAAAAATTGTTTTCGTAAAAGATAATAAAAACTCATATGTTAAAACTTAAAATTATATTTAAATACTCTTTATGAAAGTCATAATTTTTTGTATTTTTCTTTCGTTTCAGGTAATTTCCATGTGCTCTTGCTCTTAGTTATACAGGGTGTCTGGAAACTTCCACAAAAACGCACCAGAAAATGATTCCTCATGGTTTTAGCAAAGGTATACAGGACATACCCAGAATTCTTAACCCTTTAGCTGCCACAGTATACAACAGCTAGAATACTGAAATGAAATGTATATTACAGTCAACTAATTTCTCCATTCGCTTTCGTTTCTATAGAGATTCAAAATCAAATTATTTTCCCATCTGATTCTTTTTCTATATTCTGACTCTAAATTAATACCTTGAATAATGCAAAAAACTACGGTTAGATTTTGCTCGATTTTAATGAAACTACTACTAGTGTTCTGCAATTTAGCAGAATTTTTTTCATAATAGGAGTTAGGATAAAATGATGTAAGCAAGATGATCGTTAGACTATGCTTGAACTTTAAACAAAAATCGTACCACTCCTCACCTGGTCAGAAGATGGAGTTTTGTATTTTTTTTTTAAATTTGTATATCCCTGTGGCAGCTAAAGGGTTAAAGACTCGAGGTACGACTCTTATCTCGAGTATCATATTCATATAATAAAGAGTGAGTAGGTAACGCTAAAAATATTTAAAAATAGATTATTACGCTAAATTTATTAATATATTATTAACCATATTTTAAAACGCAATAAATAATTTCAGAATTAAATTGATAAATATGCGTGTTAATTAATATTTGAACTCGTGGTAGAACGTGATTCATATCAGAATGTCTATTGTTTGTTATCGTAAGTGCGTAATTCTCACTGACGTAAAAACCATGAAGTTTCAAAAAATATTTTTTTTTATATTCATACAATAGACGCTCAGAAACTAGACGCACTTGGTAAATCAGGTGGTTATAGTATCTGAAAATTGCTGAGAGAAATAATTTCCTGAGAATTATTTTTGATCATCATTTCAAAGCAATTACCCGCTGGATTTAACATATACATAAATGCCTTTATCTCAAGCTTAACTTTAAAACATTTGCAAGAATCTCTATATCAATGATTTTCCGTCGAATTCTCATTTGCATTTCTTAATTCTATTTTCTCAAAAAGCTATTGACGAAGGATCAATACACCCATAAAAGAAATTTAGTTATCCTTATCCGCAAAGCTTTGGGTCCTACTTTTTTTTAAATTGAGATTCCTCAATTGAAAGCAAGCCAGGATATAGCGAACTTTAATACACTCTGACGTCCAAACATCGGCTAGAGCAGCGGTCGGCAAAGTGCGGCTCGCGAGCCGCATGCGGCTCTTTAGCTCATTCAGTGCGGCTCTTCAACGAGTGGCACCATATTTTGTATTTATTATTTTTTATGAAGAGCAAAGTTTGCGGGTTGAGTCCAGAAAACTAATTTCTCGTTACGTTACGTATTTATTTTAACAAAAATTTTTTTTACATTAAGTTAATAGGAAGAATGAGCTTGCATCTTCTGCGAAAGTTCCGAAACATTAGGATTGTATGTCGTTGTTTTTAGTTTTAAGCATGATTCTAGGTTTTCATCGGTGAGACGATTTCTTAAGTTATTTTTGATAAGGTTCATGCTTGAAAATGACTGCTCGCACGAATAAGTGGACCCAAAGAAAATGGCAAATGCGTATTTTTTGACCTGATCATACGAATTTGGGATACTTTTCCATGTGATGAAAATAATAATTTCTTCTGTCTGCAGACTATCAAGTAGAAACCACTTATGATCAGCACTTAACTCACATTTGGTTTTGCTAAGATCTTCCAATTCAACAGAAAGACGCTCAAATTTAGAACTCCACAGTTCCTTATTTTTCAAGTCTAACAGTTGTATTTCAAATGCGGCAAGATTGATCTCAATAAATGGACTGAACTTCAAATCGGCGATGTTTGATGTGAGTGGCTTCTTCACGAAGGCTAACGTTGTTTCTTTGTTACTTCTAAATTCAGCAAATCTCTCCGAAAATGCATCTTTCATTTTCAAAACTGTCATTTTGAAGAATTTTTTGTCGATTATCGCCTGAGCTTTTTGCCGATAATTTAACAGGTGTGGAAAGTGAATAAGGGTTTCTCTTTCCAAGTCTTGCGCGAAAAGAGAAAGTTTACATTCAAATGAAATTACTTCTTCCAACATTGAAGAAAGGGTATTGCCTTTTCCCTGTAGACTTCGGTTAAGGATGTTGAGATTAGATGTCAGATCCACCATAAAGTAAAATTTCTGGGTCCACATCGTCCGACAACTCTTCAAAAACAATTGCTTTTTGCTGAAGAAATTCTTTGACTTGTGGGAAAAGGTTTGCGAAACGTTTTAATACGTTTCCTCGAGAGAGCCAGCGGACTTTGTTATGCATTAACAAATCTGAATATTCACTCCCAACTTCCGATAGGAACTCTTTGAAATTTCTGTGATTAAGAGCCTTAGCCAAAATAGTATTTACAATTTTGATCACAACATCCATGACATTTTTTATTTCGTCGGGAAATGTCTGCGCACAAAGGGCTTCCTGATGGATAATGCAATGATATGTAAATACATTGTGGTTAATTTTCTCTTTCAAAAGAGCAACAAAGCCTTTTCGCGGTCCGGTCATGCTTTTTGCCCCATCTGTTGAAATAGAAATGATTTTATCGAGTGGAATTCCGTGTTTCTCTAGGCAAGATACAACGGCTTCTACGATGTCTTCTCCGCGTGTTTGCCCTTTCAATGGCAAGAGCCCTAAGAGCTCCTCTTTAGGACCCGCAGGTGCAACGAATCGAACAAAGAGCGACACTTGTGCTGTGTCAGTTACATCAGTTGACTCGTCCACAGCAATTGATATAAATGAAGCACGTTTAATATCGTTCACTTGTTGATTAGTTATATCTACAGCCATTTTCGAAGCCCTATCACTAACCGTTTTAGCAGAAAGGGGCATGTCCTTTATTTTTTTGAGAATTTCCGATTTGTTGTTAAAATTTTTAAATAACTCTTCTGATGCGCTTAGAAAGCACGTTTTAATGAAATCTCCATCTGTAAAGGGCTTTCCTCTTTTGATAATTTCATGGCTTACAACGAAACTAGCAATATTGGTATTATTTGACGATTGGACCCATTGTCCGAATATTGAAGTCGATTGCTGGTTCTTTCTGGATAGTTCCTCGATAGCTTTTTTTCTTGAATCACCAGGCGGATATTTACTAGCGAAAGTTGAATGCTTCGTAGAAAAGTGTCTTTCCAAATTCGACTTCTTGTTATTTGCCTAATTTCTCTTGGCATATAAGGCATACCGGAAATCCGACAGAATTTGGTATAAAGGCAAACGATTCCGTCCACTCAGCCCTGAACTCACGGTTTTCATCTTCGACTTTTCTTTGCTTTCGATTTGAGGCCATCTTTAAGAAAAACACCTAAAATATTATGGGAATATTTTAGACTTACAAAAATCACGGCGGTTAGGATTATGTGTCTCATAATAACATGAAATAGGAATACCTACGATAGTTTTTCGTTTCTCTCAAATAACGACTGAACTTGTCTAGTTGCTGAAAAATGTACATATTTTAGGTTCATTTTAAAGCCTTGGACATAAATTGTAGTCTCACCTGCACCAAGGAATAACTTTCAGGTGAAGAACAGAAATTTTTCCTTTGCTCGACAAACAGCCAACATTATATATGAAAGATCCCTTGAATTACAACAACAAACATTTGCAAAACTTGCAGTGAATGGGAAAGTGCAAATGCTACACACGGATAACAATGCACACGTCCAAAGTTTCAAATAGTCAGCCCTGGTATGAACTTTTCCTTTGACAAGAAAAATACGAGCAAAAATAACGGATCTTTACAGTTAGGAGCTCACATTCCTGCTTGTAAGATGCGTATCTTGCAGTGGCGTAGATAAGGGGGGGATCAAGGGGATCAATCCCCCCCCCCTCGGGTCACACATTTTTTATTATTACTTTAGATACGTAAAACAAAGCAAAAGTAAACTTTTAGCTGGAATTATTCAACGTGTGTATGGTTCATAAAAATGTGAAACCATTTCCAGAACTGCAATAGAAAATTCAGCACTTACTCAAATTTCAATTGTTTAATTTGTGAAATTGAAGCGTATCGATATAATAGAAACCCTACAGCACAGGGCTTTTTAGTCTAGACTTTCTCTAGTTGTTCGCAATTTTATTGAATTTAATACGAAGAACTCTCAAAGTTATAACCAGGTTTTTAGGTAAATTTTTTATAATATTTTTTTAGACATTTCTAAAATTGAAGGAAATATAGTCTTATGCAAGCATTAATTCGAATACAAATTAACAAACAAATGGAGTTCTGTGGTACCATAGGGTTCCGTGAAGATATCTCAGGGATTTCGCGAAGATATACAAAAATAGGAAAAAATTCAAAAGAGCTTTTGACAACAAAAAGCAAACAATCCATATGTTTGTAAGTTTTAAAATTCCGAAGCTTAGTCTGCTACACTGCACCAATAATTAACACTGTAAAATATTTGACCAGCATCAGAGACTCGACCGATTTTCTTCTACAACTTTCTACTTTATGGAATTGAAAAGGAAGTAGTACCAGAAGAAAAGTATGTCCGAGTGTTTTATTGAGGTTTTTGGGATTCAAATTAAGGCACAAATAAATTACACGATTAAATTTGTGTTAATCGAAACTTTTGTACGATGTTTTTTTTAACAAATGTTCAACGGTCCAAATTTTAAGTTCTACTCACAATTTTGGTATCCTTTTTAAACAATTGGCTGATAGCTAGCGCCTCAAAATTAATAGAAGATAGCTGCTACGGTGTCCTACAAGTTTGAAAACTTTAGAAATATCTACCCACGTATTTGTTATCGGAGAAATTCGATTTAACAACACAGACGCTGTATTTTATCCACATATACTGGGCACTCCCAACGAGCACTGCTCTCAAAATTTTCCTTTTCTGGAGATTTAATTATATAATTTATTTGAGTACCTATTTTGAAATGTCCCGTGACTCCAAAAAGTTTGAGAACCACTGATCTATCCCAATATAAAGCTCTGATACTCCAATCACAATAGCAAAAATTTGCACGAAAAGTGGAATACTGTGGATTCACTTACCGTAGTAAAAAAGCCAAATTAACGAAGCAGTGTCACAATTTTTGCGGAGAACTCAACATTTTCAGGACGCTTTTTTATGCCAAAATTGCTCTCTATTTTGCAAATAAAAAAGTTTGCTGAAAAACACTGCTAATTTGAAGTGTAATAAATGCAGACATTGCTATTCTAAAATTCAAAATTTGATAACCGTAAAAGTATAAACAAACTTGCCAAATGATCCCCTCCCTCTCAGAAAAGCTATCTACGCCACTGGTATCTTGTACACAAAATTTGCGATATGGGTGCAATATTTCGTGTAGTTGGGACTACAAGTAATTTATTTGCAACTAAGCTGTGCTTCTTTTGCAAAGATTCCGCAAGATACATAATTTCCTTATTCATATTATTATCAATCTTTTGTGACATCAACAGGAAAGTAATATAACAAATTGATAAAAATACATATTTCAAAGCGGTAGGTATCTACTGTGTGGGAGAAATGTGCCCTTTCGCAGGGACATTCAAAAATGGCAAAGTAGCTTTAAAAAAAGTATCTTACACACTTTTATTTCCGATCCTTCACTTACTTTGAAACTCAAACTTTTTGAATTTAAATTAAATTAGACATACAAAATAGGAGTTTCAAGTTCAAACGTACACATGCAAATAGGATGTATAGGAACTCGAAATAGACAGACAGATTCAAATAATTATGCATACATATATGTAATTATTTTTAACAATTTTCTATCGATAGTCGTAAATAAAGAAATTTCAATAAATCAACTTAAGGAATCCTCTTAAAAAAAAAATGATTGGCTCTTTGGATCCACCAAATTGGTATATACGGCTAAATTTGGCTCTTTGGACAAATAAGTTTGCCGACCACTGGGCTAGAGTAATATGAATATTTTTTGCACAAAGTTGTATAAAAGGCAAGTCGAAGCTTTTTATGGGTTGCTACTTCGTGTCCAGTCCTACCGCGATAAGTTGATATGTTAGCAGTGTTGCCAATTTAGTCGTTTTCCGGCCAAAAAGTGTACTGTTTAGCCGGAGGAAATTACCGGTGGGGAGACTTTCGTGCGAATTGAGTACCACAAAGCGAAAGAGATTTTACGATCATCCAAATTTGTACAGTATTTGCATGGTTTTCACGAAAACTAACGATGTTAGTATCTACTCTAAGCATGTAACAAACTAACCACCAATATACTGAATAATTTGCAAAATGGAAGACAGTTTCTTAAATCAAATTCTTTACTGAGCAAGACTTGAAGCATGGGGATACGCGAACATTTTCCATTTTCAAAGTGTCGTTTCCTTACAACAAATCATGCCAGATTAAGAACAAGTGTGCATATCTTCAAGGGCGATTAATAGAACCTATATTGTAGATGCATAAAATTTTGTTGTTGGGTTTGTAGCAACAAATTTATCGAAAGTCTATACCATTTCTCGGTCAAGTGTCATGATTTTGGAACATCAATCAATTAATATCAATACAAATTGGCTTAAATTTTGTGGAGGGTCTTTTACAACCGGGAAACGCTTTCTGTTGGCTTATCGCTCGCTACGCTCGCACATCGCCTTTATGTAAATTTTTGAAAGGCCCCACTAATGGCGACGTGCGAGCGTAGCGAGCGGCGAGCTGATACAAAGTGGCTTACATATTTGGGAGGGTCTTTTACAACCGGGAAATGCTTTCTGTGGGCTTACCGCTCGGCACGCTCGCACCTTGCCTTTATGCTAGTTTTTGAAGGGCCCACTAAAATATACAAAGTGGCTTAATTTTTTTGGAGGGTCTTTTACAACTGGGAAACACTTTTTGTTGGCTTACCGCTCGCTACGCTAGCACCTCGCCTTTATGCAAATTTTTTAAGGGCCACACTAAAGGCGAGGTGCGAGCGGTGAGCCGACACAAAGTGGCTTCAATTTTTTTGGAGGGTCTTTTATGACCGGCGAACGCTTTGTGTGGACTCATCATTCCATCAATCCTATCTTTGAAACATCAAATTCTTAATTGCGGAACTCAGCGAATTCATAACAATGGAACAATTTCGTAATTATGGAAAATAAAACTAGCTATTTGGGGAGCTCAAATTAGCAACTGAAGAAAATTAAAAGCGTATCTGAACACTTTTCAGTGGCGCGGCGTAATGTATGGTGTTCCATGTGTTCAGTGGAACACGGGCCCCCAAGCCAGGCCCCCAAATCCGAAATCATAAAAAAAAATTCTTTGATAGATCTCTGAGTAACTGCTCTTTAAAAAAACATTAATTTTTACTAATCTGCTACAGAATCTAGGATAGGACCAAAACATTCAATTTTTTCTTTTGGATTTTGTGATAAATAGATGATCTTATACAGGTTCTCCTGTGAAACTATTCAAATTTGAATTTTGTCTCAAAAAATTGAAAAACTTTTAGAAAATGATGTTCGTTGCTTTTGCTTATATTGTATGGACTGCTTTAAATGTGGGTTATGTTCTGTAAATTTTTCCTGGTGAAGATAATCGAAAGTGAAGGAGCTCCATTTCGATTTCGAACACAAGAAAATTTGGAAGTGTTACGCCACTGTTCCTTTGTTACGAATTTTATGTTCCACAATTACAATTACAATATAAACTTGACCGAGAAATGGTATATACAAAAATGTCGACTAGTTAAGCTATCTAACTCCGAACAAACTAAATTTGTTTACTGTCAACTATTGGAGCATACCTGTATAATGCATAAAGCATAGGTTACGGGTAATACTGCAAAGAAGAAATAAAATTAATAAAATCCTATTTTTATTATTTAGTCGTTTTTTGCCGTTTTTCTGGCTGCAATTTATTTTGCCGGATTTTGAAAAAAATATAACCGGTTTTCTTGCTAAATTTAGCCGTTTTCTAAATTTTCAGTTAACGTTTGGCACTAAAAGGTTGCGAGTGTTTCAGGGCTCGGAAAAATGTAGAAATATTCAGAAAAATATTAAACAAAAACATATTTGATAAAACCAGAAGACGTTTTCATACTTTTTAAATTTCTAGTGGCCCTCGTACATATTTTTGCTTGGATGTTATTTTTTTTAGATACATTAACTATAGAAAACTGTTATTGTTTTTATGTTTTGCAAATTTCAAAATTTCAGGTTCTAATTTCGGAGTGTGTATAATACGGATACGTAGTCTGGCTGGTGTAGCGGTTAGTGCGCGCACCTTCGGTGCACAGGGTCATGAGTTCGAATCTCACCGTGGATCATGGTGTTTTTCGAACTCTTGTGACGGACTATGATCTCACTCAGATGTTAACGAGTACCCATTTATGGGGATAAATAACACTGCTGAGCGTGATGCTGATCTCATTACCTCAACAAAAAGCAGATAAGATCTTGTAAATATGATGTCTAACACATCCTGCGGCCTTAGTCCAATGTTGGATTGTCGCGCCTGTTATTTACTTTTTACAAACAATGAAATGCTGATTTCTAGTTTCTGAAAGATTATAATTGGCGAGATTTATAATTTGTGAGGTGCTACTGCTGTGTCTGCTAAAACTGATACAGAAGGACATCTTGGTTTTACATAGTGCCTGGTAACAAACATGTTATTCGGCAGTGACTGGTGGTACGGGCATTCGTAAAAATATATGGTAATTTAAGCATGTGTTTTTTTTTATATTTATTATTAAATTATGCACATGCACAGAAAAAAAAATGTAAAAATTAATTTCCGTAATTGTCAAATAATGATGGACAATTCGTATGATAAAAATTTTTTTTTCGGAGAATCGGTATCATGTTTCTAAATCGCAAGCATCTATAGCAGTAATTCCGCAACTGAACCATCCCCTTTCCCCTAAAATATGCGTGACGATGGTGATGCTGTTTGTAAAAATCTTACGAAATCTATCGAAGCTAATCTGTTTTTGCAATACAATGGTCAAAAGCTGTTTCTATCCCTTCAATTCATGAAAAAAAAACTCCTGTATCGCTGTAACATATATGTATTTATTTACTAAAAGCCCCTGGCCAAAATTATGTTTAATGGAGAATATTTTGGACCGAGCAACAACAATCGTTTTATCAAAATTTGTTACCGTGTAGGTACTCCACCAGAAGAAGGATAAAAAAAACTGTATCACCGCTTCGCGCCGCAGTCAATCCTAATTTTTAGAATCATCCGATATAAGCAATTGGTTTTTCCGAACTTAGCTTAGCAATATAGCTTTAACCAATTATTTGACACCATGTGATGCTCAAAGCAAGAGTATTCACGTCATGTCTATTGAAATAAATTGAAAACTGAAACTGAGAGTTTGGAAAGTTTTACAATTTCAATACCATCATCACAACAAAACAACGTCTGTGTCCTTGCGATCCGCATCACTAACATCGAATAAATTATGCATTGCTGCTCCCGAAAAAAGAAGCAATACGTATTTTCAATCCTCTCAAGTCTCAACATAATACGCCATGACATTTTCCAAATTACATCCAATAACATTTCTCCCAGAAACTTTACCGGGCAAAACATAACAGACATAAAATGCATTAAACATCCAGACTTGTTCCATCATCAAGTTGACATGATAAATTGCAAGTTGAGCTTAACGTTGTTGCACCTGTAATTCTCGCACCATATCCACTCCGCCAAACATGCAGAGAAATATATAAATATGTACGATCATACCGCAGCCACCGTATAGTAAGCACAGCATCATGCCTTTATCGGAAACGGGCCAAAGATGTTTCCATGCTATATAGCAATTCAAGGGTGAATTGCACAAGATATAAAGGTGCAAAGGACTATACAATTTCTGGTCATGTACATCTAGATCAGGTCATAAAGTAGCTGGGAATACACAGATATACACATCGCCTGCAACGATAACCTTTACTCGAGCCTCACCCTATTCCATCCATAGTCGAGCACGAGACTCTGGATAAGATGAAAGACACACTTTGGTGCTATCTAGTTGATAGCATCCTGGAAAATGGCATGACATGGCACACCCTTAGCGTGTTGTGTGTATGTATGCCTGTAATGCACCAGATGCATCTCCCCAATTGCTTCTTCGTCCGTCGAGTAATAGTTGTTTCCTCATCGGGATGTGTAGGTATAATGTATCTTTTGCTTCTTGACAGGGATATATAAAATATTTTACATTTATAATAGGAAATGGAATCGAAATTTCATGAACGACAGACAAAGTTTATAATGGTGCAGATCGGAACGAACTATGTACGTATACTATACGGAATGATGTCAGTTTGGTGCTGTATATCATTTTGCTAGTATATGATGTTTGGGGTCCTTTTGTGGTTTAAGTTGCCAATTAATTTTACTTAATTGGTTTAGTGAACGTTTCGTGTTTGCGGTTTGCACGACAGGAGTACCGAAATCATTTCCGAACTAAATTATATTAACATGGGGATCTTTGTCCAATCCTAACATCATTCATCCCTTTGAAGTTTATGTGTCTTTAAACCGACTATGCTTTCATTTCATTTTAACTGACACCATATGCCAACTTTGCGGATTCTCTGTTTCTTTTATACAAGAGTACAAACAAAGTGTCTTGAAATTTAAGCAAATAGACATAACACGTGACTACAGAGACACGGAAACGCGAAAAGAAAACAGACAAACAACCTAAAACGCAAAATGATGCAAGAAGTTGGTTAGTATGAATTAGAAACGAAATCCTTGCCGGGAGACATGCTTAGATGAAAGCATTATTGAGCGATATGTGTTGATATGTAGAATAAGAAACTGTGTCCTGCACACAAGTAGAAAAAGAGTGATAAAGTGTTAAAGCTAACAAGAAAAAGGAGTTCGCAGCACCTGTCTGTTTAATCATTGTCATCTTTTGGAAGATTAGTACTCGCCTGGTTTATAATTAATATTTGACATTTTGAGCTATATACACATGTACACACGATACGACAATTTACCTGAGTTACAACATCAGAATTTAAAAAACAAATTTAACGTTTATGTGCTATTTACTATTTCCCTGATAAATTAATAAAATTTTTGACTTAAGTTTCTGAAACTACATCAAATCTCACATAAACCGACATTTTTGCGGTTTCAAATATGAACATTGCTTCCAAAATACAGATATTCAAACACTAAGGTAATTAACAAATTGATTTTTCATTGAAATTTCAAACAAATATTCATTCATAACGATACTTTTTACGGTCAAATCTACAAAGTTTACAAAAGTTGCTTTAACGTGCTGGATTTTTAACGGTATACTACTTTTTACATTTCGATCTAAACGTTTGGAAAAGCACATTTCGAAAGCGAAAAACAGTATTCCTACCACACAGTTCATTTCAAGATTCCAATTCGTAATTTTACTCAGAATTTCGAAAATAGTAAAAGTATTGCATTTTGTTAAATAAATTTTGAAAATTTCAGCGGTGCAATGTCGGGGAATTGAAAAGTTTAAAATTAGTTTAAATTTAGTGAAAATTGTTCTAATTTTTTTCTAAATTGTTCTAAAGTTTGAATATCTGTGTCTCAAAAGTCAATTTAAGTGATGCTCACGCCGCACAGTGGTGCCGTAGAGGCAAAAATTCAAAAAATTGATACTATTGTAGAGCTTTTGTGAATAGTTTATCTTATAGTAAACATTATGAAGATTCTTTCTGCAAAAAAAAATGGACCGATATCTTTCATAGATAAAAGTCAGCGGCTCTCAAAGTGTAGAGAGTTGATTTTGCAGTTTTTGCCCATTTTTCCATAATCAAGTTTCAATGAAAACCCTGACTATAAATTAGGATAAAACTTTGTTTTATGATTTTATTTTCAATATTTAGATTATAATTAATATGTTTGCATAAAAAAAGTAAAAAAAAAATTTAGAAAAAAAAAATTATTTAATTTTAATCATTGATGGTCAAATTGACCCTAACTGGATTTTTCACATTGAGTTTTAACAACTAGCTCCACGTGCCTCCAAGCGTCTGTTTATGCTACATTATTCCAGAAAGTCTCAAGATTACTAATATGTAAGAATCATAACCCCACAGGACCCCAGGCTACTTTTATAACCATATATTGTGTTATGTCATGTTGGCTGTTTTAGACACGATTTTTGAATATCTACTGTAAAATATGTTGGGTCCTTCGAACCGGAGATAACCGTAGTTTTCATCCTATTGAACTAGTTTTTGGTGGAGAGTATAAAGGGACTCTGTCTTGACGCTCAGCCAAAATTTACCACCTCCCTTCCCCCTGGAGGGGTGCTATGGACGTTTTGACTTGAACAAGTTTTAGTAGGCGAATCAGGCGTGTCCCTGGTCGGAGCAACTCAATTTTTGGCAAACATCAACTTCATTTTATTAAGAATATTTCCCTAAATTATGCTGGCTCAACTAGCAATTCTTGCAGAGCTACAGTAAAAAATGTAAATTTCAAAAAATGATAATATCCAATTTTATTTTTTGGTCTAGGGTATAATTTATCAAAATAAGTCAATTGTATTATATGTCATTGCAAAGGTAATTTTGAGTAGTTTAATAAGTCCTCGAACCATTTTGCTGTAACTTTTATAGTTTTTCAAATAATTAGGAAAAACTGAAAAATTATCCCCTCTCCCCCCTTAAAATCGAAATAACTTCAAAACGGCTGATCCTATCTGCGTGAAACCAATTCCATTCGATTTAGAATGGCCAAATACATTAAGATTGACCTGTTTTTATAATTTTTTCCAAAATTCGGGTTTTTCGCCCCACTGTGCGCCGCGCCGGCGCGTCAGCGAATGTTTGCTGCGAATATTCGCTACCTAATGGCATTTTATTCAAATAATTTATTTGACAGGTGCAGTGTAGTACAACTCGATGTTGGTGTAACAAAAAAGGTGTAGATTTGGAATGAGTTGTTTAGGTATTGGCCGATTGAGCATTTAAGTTTCCAATGAACTGTTGTATGGTATCAGTAGATGAGTAAAATAAGTAACATCATTGAGGAAACATGCATTCCAAGTAAGGAAGGTTTTTACTCGTTGTTTGGACTGTTTTACACAAATAAATTGCGCCATTGTGGCAAGTCCGGCGACACCCCGGTCGTATCGCTCGGCCGAAGAATTGCAGAGTCTAGCGCCACCTCGATCATTCCGCCACATCAAAGGATTGCCGAGATATCGACGGATTTCCGAAAGAATACGATATCAATGGAAGTTCCACCTTGATGGACCCAAGGCCAGAGGCAGACCGAAGAACACCTGGATGTGTCAAATGAAAAAGCAACAACAACGCATTGGTCTCGGCGATGACACGATCCAAGATAGATCTGCCTGTAGAAATATGCTGAGATATTATCGCCAAAACAGGCGATGTGCCTACATCGCAGGTCGAGCAACGCGAAACCATGGAGCGGTATAAAGAACGAGGTAAGGAAGAAGAAGACAAGGTCAATCGTTCATTCATGAATAGTATACGATAGGAAATGACGATTCTGGTGGTTCGATGCTTGCGTTTGTCACTAAGGAGTTACATACAAGCTTGAATATTCTATTGAATTGAATGTTTACTTTGCATAGTTACGTCATATTTTGCTTGGTTACGCCGTCATATGGAATCACGTAAAGATTCTTCTAAAAATTATTACGCAATTTCACACGATGGCGTAACCAACCAAAATTTTGCGTAACCATGCTAAACATATATGTACATACATATATTCAATTCAAAACATGCTCAATACGATAAGACTAACCATTGGACGGGCACAAGATAAAATGTAAGAGTTTTCGAGTACACGATAATAAATTCAAACAATCAAATCGAACACTGCCGCAAATTTTTTAGGGTACGGTACAACACTGCATATGTCCATCAATTTACGCATGTCAATGATTTTATCCTCAGAATAAGAATAGACATGGAGTGGGAAAATGTGAAATTTCACGTTGAATTCTTCCGTTTACGCTTTTACACAATAAGTAAAGATACCGCGACATTTTGTTATAGTGCACGAAAATTGCAGGAAGATTATAAATGTCAAAAAAATTGTAATTGGCAAGTTGTTGCAGTTAAATTCTATCATGTTTAAGTCCTTTCCTTACATAAATCTAAGGCAACAACATAATATCAGCTGTGAGCTGACAGTACCCAGCGAATTATTCGCGCCGCGCCGGTGTGGGCACTAAAAAATGGGCGTTGTGACGCGTTGGTGTGGGCATCTTCTTATATCAAACTTTATACAGTTTCAGAAAATAAAGTCAAATTATGAAATATGTAGTAATTAATTCGGAAAGAAGTAATATATAAGTTTAATATAACGGCAAGTAGTGATTTTCGTTGACTTATACAAAATCTCTATTATTGAGAAATCCGTCAGGTTTTTGGGGACTCCTGTATTGAAGCGTTCAGATAAAAGTATGAAAATACGACTTGAATTCTTCTATCGGTATAGTGTAGTGATCTGGAGCGCGTTCCTTTTATACGATCTGAGTAAAAATAGTTACACACGTTCACTTTCTCTCGTTCTAAAACTCCGATAGTTACAAATAGCTACCCCTCATAGTCAACTTTTGACGTTTCAATTTTCAAATGGTCCACTGTCGTTGACAGCCATTTCCACTAGCACTCTCGAGATCGAGTCAGCGATAGCTAAAGAAGTGACCATTGAGAAAGTTCAAATATGTGAGGTTATGTGGCATCGGTTACGATTATTAATTACTTTTTAGGCAATGTTTCCGTTTTGATCGAACCTACACTGTAAAAACAAGGTTGAATTTTACATCGAAAACTCGTTGAATTTTACACCTTTTTTCTCGCAAAATTACAGTAAACGTTTATTTTTCAACAAAATTTCTAGTAAACCCACAAAATAGTGTAATATTACACAGATTTTTTAATATTACTCCATTTTGTTGTATTTTTACACTACATTTGGTGTGAAGATGTGTCATTACTTTATTTTTGTGCAACTTTACATTTTCAGTGTAAAAAATTACACCTAGATTTGTGTAAAACTGAGTGTGTTACAATACTTTTGTGCATTTTTGCATTTTCCTGTATCTCACAAGTGGCTTGTTCTGTGTGCAGTTAGTCTGTTCCGTCCGTGCGTTCGTGTGAGCATTATATTATTGTTGTTGTGTTGTTTTTCGCTCTTGAACCGAAGGGGGTGTGGTAGCTCTTGGCCATTGAATAACGGGAAGCTCCAGGACGATTTACATCGAAGAACCGGCAGCCGTAAATATTATTATAAACCCGGATGTAAATTTACATTTTTCCAGTGCAAATTTGCTTAGTTCTGATTTAAATTTACATAAGTCTGAGAGTAAATTTACTTATTTATGTGTGCAAATTTACTTATTACTGTTTGTGGATTTACACCAATTTTGTAGTAAATATTTACACCGTAAAGCATAAAATTACTCTCGATCATATAGTGGTGTAAATTCACTACTATAAATAGAAGGAAAAAAAGTTTCCTCCTATTATTGGAGTAAAATTTTTTAGAGTGTAATATTAATTAACAAGGTGTACAAATAGATTTCCATGAATATCAACACAAATTGTGAATGTCTTCGAAATTGTTATCCACAGTAATATGTGAGCAATTTCAGGTTAAGTGGCCTATTTTCCATTTCGTAGAAATTATTGATCGTATTTCAATCGATTGTTTATTTTTTTTCAACTTGTAAAAATGATTTTGTACAAATCTTTTTTGAATTCAACGGCTATTGTGACATTTCTTTCTGTTCCCCTGAAAGTTCTCTCACAACTATGACAGTAGTCAGAGATCTGCGTCTACCAGTGAATTAAGGGACGCATTCCTGTATGATTCTTGTGCAAGGAAACGTTATATGTATTACATATATTTTGTTGTTTAACACATTCACTGTGTATGAGTCACATGTGCACACAGCGTTCCTCCTCGTCCACGTCTATGATTCGCATGTGAGTCGCAAATGTATGGACTTTCGGATGCCAAACGTGGTGGTAATGTCAGTGAAAACCGACAGACTGTTAACGTGTTAATAGCATTTTTTTCAACATTACATACTATACGTAATGCCTTGCAAATTTAAAGCCATTTTTTGAGAATCCAAAATACGTGTCTCATAGATACAGCACGGCAAAATTCCTAACATTTTGGGCGCGATAAAATGAGTGTCAGCTTTCTGTCCTTTCATGCTGAAGCGAACTGAAATAGGTTAACGATATAAACGGCCGTGAACAAAGTCTGAGTCACAAAACTGACACCACAATCTCCTTCCAAAACAATTCACGATTTTGTTTCTTAAGTAGCCGGTGTACAGGTTAATGGCGATCACCAGGTGTTTCGATCATACCAATATCCGGATTCGATATAATAAAAATAATTATACGTGGTTAGTAAAACGAATTGACTGTATAAAGCTCCCGGTATAAGACGTGACAATTCCGTTTACCATTATTTTTATTTCAACATTAAAGAACAACGCTAAAACACATCTGTGTATGTCTCGGCTACTTATCGTACACCTGAGAAATATGTGGGCTAGTAACATTTTATGTAATTCATCGCCTTATAGTCTACGGATATAAAAAAAAAAACATAAAACTAGTTAGTATAAAGTTGATTTCATTGGTATCTTACCGATACGACGCAGTACCTAGTTTGCCCACCAAGAAGTATAGGTACCTACCGCTACCAAACTATACTTCGATTGCAATAATTTGTATCCCCAACAAGAACAGCTCTACAGCTTGCTTGCAGAAAAAAAAGAGACAGTTTCAATGCTATTACGAAAATTACTGAAATATCCTATATATTGGCTACTTCCATAAAGTAAACTTGTTTTGCCCATCGAAAATTTGTAGTTGGCATGATTGGTTACAGAATCGTCTGTGTAAAAATGTTGTAGCAACCGCGATCCAAAGCACGACTGCTTATGATATTACCGGAGACGAATTCAGTAGCCTTTACATTGAAGTTTGATTACCTAAAGGTCTACACTGCGGTTAATTCAGTGTGTAATAACAACTTATGATCCATATATGCCGCGAATTCATATTATATTTCCCGTGATGAAATAATAATCCAATTATGGCTGAAAATTATCGCGTATATCCGTCTTTTAACGCATCGTGCGGTAAACAATATGAAAATTGTGTAGGTATACGATTTGCTAATTTGTAAGGTGTGAAACCAGCTTAAATCATCGAACAACTGAAATAAAAACTAGGGGGCTTCGCCCCCTGCTCGCTTCGCTCGCCAACCCCCGGGGGCCGAGGCTAATTTCGGGCCTAGCCGAAATTTGGATACCCTTCGCTCTCTTCGGAAAATTTTATTGCGGTTGCGGGAGCATGACCCCACAGTACGATTCCATTCGTTTTTAATTTTTTTTTTGCTTCTTAGAAGAACTAAAATGGGGGTTGGGTTTGTATGGCCACCCCATGACCCCATGGTCAGATTTGTTCAATTCTTAGATATGTTTTGTGTCATCAAGAGAAACACGTTTGCGTGTAATTTTGTTGAAATTGGTGCACAAATAAAAGTCTTAGAAAAACCTAATTTGGGGGGTTAGGTTTGTATGGCAGCCCCATGACCCCATTATCTGATTTGATCCATTCTTAGATATGTTTTGTGTCATCAAGAGAAACACATTTGTGTGAAATTTGGTTGAAATTGGTGCACAAATAAAGAAGTTTTTCTTAGAAGAACCTAATTTGGGGTGTTAGGTTTGTATGGCAGCCCCATGACCACATGGTCCGATTTGATCCATTCTTATATATGTTTTGTGTTATCTATGGAAACATATTTGTGTGAAATTTTGTTGAAATTGGTACACAAATAAAAAAGTTTTTCTTAGAAGAACCTAATTTGAGTAGTTGCGTTTGTATGGCAGCCCCATGACCCCATTGTCCGATTTTACTGATTCAAACATACAAACTGCCTGCAGCAAAAAGAAGCACTTGTGCAAAATTTCAGCTTCATAGCTTTTAAATTGGCTGAGTAAAACGCGTCGCAACAGACAGACAGACAGACAGACGGACAGACGGACATCGCCCAATCGACTCCCCAAGTCATGCTGATCATATATGTATACTTTTTATATTGTCGGAGATGCTTCCTTCAATGCGTTACAAACTTCATGACAAAGTTAATATACCCTTTCACTCTATGAGCGAAGGGTATAAAAATCAAAAAAAGTAAATTTGTTGAAATGAACAAGTAGATCTTGCTACTTATTGACGGATTCCAATTATGGCTACGCGTATAAATTAATATTGATCTCAAACGATTAGACAAATCATGGATTATGTCCTATGTATCTTTTCCTAGAAATTAACAATTTAAGATTATTGACTCCCTAACGTATAATACGTAACGAGTAGGCTTATCGTTAAGTTGTGAACATTTTTAAAATAACTAGTTATTTTAGGCCTGTTCGGTACCGAGATTTCAGTACCGGGTTCCGGTTTTTTTCAATACCCGGTACCACAAGCGGTTTCCCTGACTCAGGTTTTTTTTCAGTACCGACGGTTTTTTTAACCATAAGCCGGTTTTTTTGAGTACCGGGTTAAAAACCGACTCAGGTTTTTTTTCAGTACCGACGGTTTTTTCAACCATGAGCCGGTTTTTTTGAGTACCGGGTAAAAAACCGGTACCAAAAAACCTGAAAAAAACCGGCTCATGGTTGAAGTGAATCGTTCTTTTTAACTCGGTACCAAAAAACCGACTCGTTGTTAGGTTTTTTAACTCGGTACCAAAAAAACCGGGATATCGGTACTTTAGAATATCGGGTCCGGTACCAAGTGAACACCGGTTTTGTACCGGGATCCCGGTTTTTGGAACAGGCCTAAGTTATTTGTCGCGCATTTTTTCTACAATCGATTAGCAAATCTGAACGTAATTGTACAACGTAGTCACCAGAAGTACTTACAGCATAAAAGCATACTATCGTGGTGAGCTTAAAAGCGAGATGCTGATTGATCATTTACAAATGCGGAGAACATACCAAACGCTTAGTGTAAAAATCTGGTTGCAATAGTATCTCTAAGCCTCTAAGCTCTAAGGCAAGTAGCTTATGTCTATCCAGTTTTCTCGCTGCTCAATCTGAAGGTTGTCCTCTTCATTTATGGTAATAGTTTAGCCATATTTGGATAATAAGAATCATGAGATGAATATTTAATTTTTATTTAACTATGAGAAAATCTGATGCGTACGGGATGAAAATATGTATTCAGTAGGTATTGCAGTTGACGTATATGGAGGATTTTAATTGTTGTGAAATGTTTTTTTATTTACTATCAACTAGAAAAAACACATGATCACGGAATTGAATGGTACTGGTTTGTTGTAAAATCATAGCAAAGAACTTTGTTTTTTGAGTTCTATGATCTTATAGGGGAGGCCACCACGGTATAGAATAGATCTTCTTCTTCTCTGTACCGTAACCCCTTGTGGGGCATGATGCGTTCACTCAGCCGTTTATAGGCCACTTCGAGTCAACGTTACATTGCATATAGAGTTTCGGAGTGTATACAGGGTGTCCCGCATTGGGTGGTCAATACTGTAAGGGTTAATAGCGCAACTTGTTTCAGCAAGAAAATTACCAATACAATCGGAATTTTTTTTACGGTTACCTTGTTATCGCTCTTTTTGTGAAAGTCATCGAAAATCGTGACTTGTCCTGCAAAATCATAATTTGCAGCCACCCTGATAACTTAATCCAAGATTTGATTTCAGTTTCAGAAACTACATAAAATTTCACAAAAACTAAAGTTTTTCCAGTTGTCAACATTATCGCGACTTTCAAAATACAGTTACTCAAACTTAATAGAAATTTAAAAATAGATTTTTCATCGAAAATTCAAATAGTAATTTCATAACGGTGCTTTATACGTACAACTCTGCAAAGTTGATAAAAGTTGCTACACCATGTTGGCTTTCCAACGGTATATCACTTTTCATATTTGCATTGCAGAATTTTAGAGAAACACGCATTTAATGGTAAAAATCAAGGTAATTATTTTCTTATCGGATTATTCAAACTGAAATTTTATTCATTTAATTTTCATATTTTAGTATCGCAATTTTGAAAATTCGTTAAATGAAAATGGAAATAAAGTTTTAAAAATGGGAAAGAACCAATAAACTAAAAATATTAACTAATGATTAAATGGGTCTGTTTGATGAATTGGAATAATGCTGCTGGAATTGGCCTCTCTGGCAGGCTCTGGTGGCAGATGGACGGGTGCCCCGTTCATAATGCGAGACCTATCAAAGAATGTTTAGAAAACGAATTTTCCGGAAAGTGGATTGGCAGATTTGGGGCAGTTGCGTGGCCTGCAAGAAGCCCCGACCTTACTCCACTAGATTTTTATTTATGGGGTAACTTAAAAAACATTGTCTATTCCGAGCCGATTACCTCTCGCGAACACTTGCTGCAGCGAATTAACGATGCTTGTGACAAGATAAAGGAAAACTCTCCTGAAATCCTTCGGACCGTTTCTTCCATGAGCCGAAGGTGTCGAGTCTGCATACAAAATGGAGGAGGCCAATTCCAGTAGCATTATTCCAATTCATCAAACAGACCCATTTAATCATTAGTTAATATTTTTAGTTTATAGGTTCTTTCCCATTTTTAAAACTTTATTTCCATTTTATTTAACAAATTTTCAAAATTTCGATACTAAAATATGAAAAATAAATGAATAAAATTTCAGTTTGAATAATCCGATAAGAAAATAATTACCTTGATTTTTACCATTAAATGCGTGTTTCTCTAAAGTTCTGTACTGTAAATATGAAAAGTGATATACCGTTGGAAAGCCAACATGTTGAAGCAATTTTTATCAACTTTGCAGAGTTGTACGTATAAAGCACCGTTATGAAATTACTGTTTGAATTTTCGATGAAAAATCTATTTTAAAATTTCTATTAAGTTTGAGTAACTGTATTTTGAAAGTGGCGATAATGTTGGCAACTGGAAGAACTTCAGTTTTTGTGAAATTTTATTTAGTTTCTGAAACTGAAATCAAATCTTGGGTTAAGTTATCAGGGTGGATGCAAATTATGATTTTGCAGGACAAATCACGATTTTCGATGACTTTCACAAAAGGAACGATAACAAGGTAACGGTAAAAAAAAATCCTATTGTATTGGTAATTTTCTTGCTGAAACAAGTGGCGCTATTAACCCTTACAGTATTGACCACCCAATGCGGGACACCCTGTATAATGTTGCAAGCACTATATATTTCCTGGACCACGCCGATATTCGATCTCTGGACCTCTAGATTACTAGCATCGTAGAGTGCGACTGAACCAAGTGAGCCACAGAACGTGGTATAGCATAGATGCGTGCACTAATTGCTGGAGTGTAGGATCAAGTCCTATTAACGTCAATGATCAGGCTTTCCATTGCCCTGTAGTCCAGTCATATTAGCATTTCAAATAAAAAAAGAGTAAGGATAATTTTTGTTGTTTTTGAATCAGTGGGGTCCTTAGGAGTCTAAAATTAAAAAAAAATTTGATCGAAAAGGTCCCAAAAACGACAAAAAAGGACACTATTTTATCCTTGACCGGAGGTCGCATGCGTGGTATCATATCAAAGGGGAAGTCGAGTGAACTACATATCAGGTGTTTGTTTCCTGTTTAAAGGACCCTCAACGGAATAAATCGCATTTGAATGGAAAATTTTCGTGTTTCTCGTAACCTATCATCTGTATCTTTCCAAAGCCATAACTACGCGAATATTCCAAGTTGCCAACCAATTTAGAATCTATAATAACTGAAGATTCTACCATTAATTTTGCTAAGAAAATATTTGATCGGATAGCTCTGAAAAAGGAGATAAAAGGACAAGGACATGCGGGGCGTTAGATCAAAGAGGACGTCGAGTGCATTACATAATTCCGTATTTTCTTCCAGTTTCAAGGACCTTCAACAGAGTAAATTGCGTTTTAATGGAAAGTTTACGTGTTTTCTGTAATTTATCATCTGAATCTTTCAACGTCTCCTTTGATATGACACCCCGCATGCCAACCTCGAATCAAGGATTAATTAATGTCTTTTTTGTCCTTTTTCAGAGCTTTCCGATCAATTTTTTTCTAAGCTAATTTAACGGTAGAATCTTCAACTATTATAGATTCAAAAAATGAAAAAGTTAGTGACAAACTTCAATTATTATTCGCGTAGTTATGGCTTTGGAAATATACATATGATAAGTTACGGGAAACATGAAAATGTTTCATTCAAACGCGATTTATTCCGTTGAGGATCCTTGAAACAAGAAACAGACACCGGATATGTAATGTACTTGGCGGCTCTTTTGATATGACATCCCGCATGCTGCTTTTTGGGTCTTTCATCACAATTTTTCTTAGCAAAATGAGATTTAGACTGCTGGATGGATGGATACGGCGCGCTATGATGGGTTGGGCTGATTACTGACCAAATACTGCAGCCTGTTGGCTTATTGTATTTCCCATCTAAGCGAAAAAGTTTCACGTTATTAGCTCTGTCCTTCGTAAAAGGCTTAGAAAAAAGTTAACCAGGTTTACTTTAGGTGCACCCATTCTGCTAGTTTGAGCCCCAAAGAAATTTCGTCTTCAGCTCATAAGAGCGGGGCATTCGAAAATAACGTGCCAGGCTGATTCCTCATCTTCGTTCGTTGTGTAGATCCCTATTGTATGCAGATGTTTTCGTAGGGTACAATGACCGGTTATAAGGCCTGTCAGTGCCCTGGTGAGGTTCGTTTTACTAAGACTGAGGACTTCGATGCAGCTGGTATGCCTGTTGGATCCCAGCATACACTTGCTGTGCCTGAGCCCTTCAGCGAGTCTCCGTCGATCTTGGAATTTATCCTCGGTACATCGTCTGGCAACGGTTCGGGCTGTAGATTTACTGATTCCGATTGCAGGTTCGGGACCAGTGAAGGGTAGTTCGAAACCCTCTCTTGCAAGGGCATCCGCTTTCTCCGCTTTTTAATGTCGTTCTTCACGACTAATATCTTTTTACTTAGTTCCTCTACATATTTTTCATATGTATGTATATAAATCGACACCTACAGTATATTTACTTCTACAAGGCTCCACTTTAATTAACCACTCCACCTAAACCGTGCTCATTTATCATCAGAAATAGCAAATCACAGGTGTAAAAATTACAGGCTCACTCATTATTCCAAATAGACTAGTATAATAAAACCGCCTTCCAATACTGAACCATTGAACGACGATGAGTATCCTAGACGCGCCGGGCGGGCATCCATAACCATTACGCGCATCTAAATCGAGGGCACAATACGGTTACGAAAATCTTGTCGTCGTAATTTATGAGAATCTCTCGACCGTATAACATTGCTCTTCTAATAATCTCTTGAGCTCATTAATCAAAGCTCCCCGAAAACCTAAAAACCTGCGACGTTAGAGAGAAATTAATCAATTCAAGAGCCAGACGAACAGTTGGTGGAGAAGTAGAAATAAAAAAATATATGGCACAACGTAAGGATAAATGCCCGCCGAAAGGGCGTGTACCTTTCGAAAACATATATGTATGAGAATAGCGAAATTGGAGTCGGAGAGATGGGTGAATGTTGCCGTAGGTTGATGTATCATAGAATTCTCATTAATTGGCAATGCTATGCCGACGTTGTACCTTTATTTCTTTATTTTCTTGAATGTATTCAGACTGGATGTAAATTTGGGAATGAAAGTGTTTTGGTTGTCCGAACCATATATGAGAAGTATGTATATATTTTTATTTCTTTTGTATGTACATACAAAGGACATGTACTGAATTGAATTGTTTCGCATTAGCATTTTTCGGATATAACGATATTTATAATTTTCGAATGTTTCTTCAACCCTATGGCATCGTGCTTAAAAATCTTATGTTCTCAAGATATGCTATATCTCTCTCTTTCTTACATTACAAATTGAGTCTACAACCCTTATCACGTATGCGAATAATAAACGACATTGCTCACCTTTATGAAATTTGTCTCCTTGTTATAAAACGACACTAAAGCAATAATGTTCTCCAAGAAGATTTCCTTCAAGAAAAGGTTTTTATGTTACAACTTTCACTACTAAGTTGCCTTAACCCCTTGTGGGGTATAGCGCGTCTTCAACACCTATTCGCCATCGCGTACGGTTTCTGACCATGTACCGTATTTTACCCCAGTTATTTCTCAAAGACACACATTCCTTATCCACAGATTTGCGCCACCAGATTTCAAGACGACCCTTTGTCGACCTTGTTGGGCGAATGTGTTCCATCGTATAGTGCGACCAGCAATACAGTTATCACCCTTCCAACGTATGACTAATCCACTGCCATTTTCACCTGCGCGTCAATTCGTCGATAAGCATTTGACCCGTGCGACGGAGGTCTTCATTAGAAAGTCTATCGGCTCAAAAAAAAATCTTAATATTCGCCAAAGGCAAGTTTGGAATTTCTTGGTAACTACAGCAGTAGCCCCAGTTTGGTTTTAACACTGAGATAGCTTCTTTGCCACAGTTTGGACAACATGCCAAAAGCACACTTGACATATTACACGTGTTGTAGGTGAGACTTCAGAGTTGAATGCCACAGCTATGCGTTCTTCTGGCAAAGCTACATTGAGCACATCACCAATCACTGAAAGAAACAAACAGCATCGGAAATTTAGTATTTCAATTCGGAAAAATTAGGGGAAAGTTGAATTTTTGCATGAACCTTTCGAGGTCCTAAACAAGACCTCAAAAGTCATCGTCTTTACGAGTTTCGCTAGCGGTGCTACAGAGAGTCAAAGACCCTCACAAACAATTTTGTAGCTCCTGTGGATTCTGGTCTAAAGCCAATGTTGTTTTTCGCACTTCTAACGGTGCCAAGAATTCATGAGAATACCTATAACGGTAACTCTGGCTAACGCATGGCGAATTCGTAGCCCATACAGTTCTTAAAAAAGTGGCCAAATTTCTCATTCATACGTGCGCGGGGCTCAAGCCTTAGAAAAAGGAGACTCTTTAGGTTTTTCGTCTATATCTCTGTAAAGGGGGAGTATCCTGTAAAGTTGCCTATGACAAATTTTTAGCTTCTGTGGCTGTAAACCAAATACTAGAAGTCCCCATCCATGAAATGAATGACCCATTCCCTAATACGAGGGGCCAAACATCTTTAAATTTACGGTTTTTGGGGTATATCTCTGTACCGGTAATATAACTAGAAAATATATGTGACAAATTCGGACGTAATGTGGCTCTTAAAAAAAATCCAAAAGTTCCCATCAATTGGTGCCCTAAGGAAGCTGTGAAGAGTCGAACATCTAAATAAGTGGTTCCCAACCAGCAGATGTCAGCGGACCACTTAATTTGAAATTCAACTTCTGCGGACCACCACTAAATTAATAGTGATTAAAAAAATAGCTCTCCAAAAACTAAAGATGTCCACCACTTTTTTAGGGTAGGCTTTTTAGCTCAAGGGACTCCCAACTACACATTTAAGCCAATTTTATTGTTTTTTTATTGTTGATTATGCGTTATAAAATTAATGTGAACAATATTTAAAACAATTTTTATTTAAATGATTTTTCTTCGTCTTAAATAATAACCGAGATTCGAGTTAATTTAAGCAAAAAAACAAGATCGAAAAAAAAGCATTTAGTCGTCGATTGCTTCGTTTGAATAAGTTTCTTTATACTTACACTTATAGGCCAATCAAACAAGACATTATAGAGAACATCGAAGGGGGTGACGATTTTTTTCTTCGGTATTTTGTCAGGAGTAGTTAGGAGGTAAAGGTACTAATTTTACTCGGAGCTGAGGGGTGCGCTAACGCAGGGAGAGGGGGTTAAAGGTGCAATTTTTGGTGTTTTGGGCTATATCTCGAAAACCGTGAGTCGCACAGAAAAAAGTTGTGAGTAAGCATTAAAGCTTTCTAAATATCCTATTTATTTGCCCATGTTGAAATCGTTTATAACGAACTTCAAGGGACCAGCCATTTTTGTACGTTGTAGCCGGTGTCCTCTTAAAGCGATTCATCGGTTATAGTGAACAGTTCGTTATAAACCATTTTATGATACAGATACAGCGAGCAGTTCATTGTAACCGGTGAATTGCCAACTTTTTGATGTAATAAATAATAACCACAATCTACATACTTTTAATGCATACATATCGATAATAGGTTACAAAAGACAAAAAGATAAATTAATTTTTATTATGTAATTATGTACATACAGTGGTGGAAATTGGAATAGGTTCACCTTGGCTCCCAATAAACGCATTTATATACGTTACTTAGAAAACAAACACAAGTCAAACTACCTTAAAGTAAACATTCCACAACACTGCCATAACGGTGTTTGCCATTCACCAGCTCTATTGAATTTACTGGTCAGTTCGATCAATTCATTTGAACTTTAGCGTTTGAAGCCAACCAATAGCCGGAAATTAGAATAGGTTCATGTGAATTGTTGTAGTTTTTGAATCTAATAAAATAGAAGTTTTGATAAATTTGGGGTAAAAACAAAAGAAGGTAATGTTAAGATTCTAATTTGAAAAATTAAGCGGCGCTTGCGTTACAATTAATGACTTTTTTAGGAGATGGGATTAGAAAGCGTTTATCTGCAGAAGAAATTGCGAAAATTAACGTATTCAAAGAAATTCAACTGAGTAACCGGGAAATTACGAGGAGAATCCGTCGTTCCGTAAATGTTATTAATAATATTATCAATTTAGGAAATAATTATGGAAACAGAGATAAATATGGGCTGAATCGCAAAGTCAATGATCGGACTGTTTGAGCCTTTTTACGAAAAGCGAGCTGCAATGGTATGAATTCAATCCAGATAAAGGCTAATCTAAATGTCCCATTGACAACTCGGCGTATTCGACAAATTTTGAGCATCTCGAAACACTTGTGAACTTGTGATACTCCGAACGGTTATGTAAACCTCCACTAATGGCGCACCATACAGCAAAACGAATGGAATTTCCCAGAGATCACATGCATTAGGCAACAGAGGGGAATAAAATTTTGTTCAGCAATAAAAAAAAAGTTTAATTTGGATGGTCCTGATGGATGTCAGTATTATTGGCGCGATTTACGCAGGGAGAAGCAGATTGCAATGAGCCGTCATTCCAGTGGCGGTAGTGTGATGGTTTGGGCTGGCTTCTCTGCGACTGGTAGGACCCCGGTCGCGTCTTTAAATGGTCGCATAAGTTCTGAACGATACATCGATCTGCTGGAAAATGTGATGGTTGATGCCGTAAAAAATATTATTGGACCAAATTTCATTTTCCAGCAAAACAACGCGGTCATTCACACTGCCAGGGTAGTTAAGGAATGGTTTGTAAGAAAGGAAGTACCGATTTACGATACCCCGGCCAGAAGCCCTGACCTTAACCCAATTGAGAATCTATGGAGGATACTAGTCAGAAAGGTTTATGCAAATGGGCGTCAGTTTTCTAATGTTTTAGAATTGCAAGAGGCGATCTCATCCGAATGGCTAAAAATTGATCCAGATATCCTCCGAAATCTAGTTTACTCGATGCCTAATCGAATTCACGAACAAATGTTTCGTGACTTCCAGACATACATACATTTTTCCTAGAAAATTTAATCCTGCTGTCCGCTATAACCGATCTTTCAACAGCTCGGCTTCTATAAATATGTTCAGTGTAACCGACATTTTCTGTATAATCTTTGTCAGTAGAAAATGGTACACCAAATGTACGCTGTAACCGACATTTCAACAGTCCAGTTCTTCGAAATATGTTCGCTATAGCCGACATTTTCTCTATAACCGATGTGTTCGTTATAATTAAATTTAATGAAATTTTGTATGTAGATCCAATAGATCTACTCATTTTTGTACACTATATCCGATTATTCGTTGTATCCGGTGTCGTTGTAAACGATTTTGACTGTACTTACATATGCAAAACTCCTAACGGTTCTTCCGATATTGTTCAATAAAAGTAAACAATTTTTTTTTTGCATTCTATTGACTCTGGTGTCTCTCCGATTTGTTTTTCAAAAAACTTTTGTAGGGTAAAGTTAGTAAGTGGTAAATTTTCATTAATTTGATATACTTCTTCTTGACTTGTCTCCTATCATTCGAGAGTTAAGAGAGTCTCAACGAAGTAATATTCTATACTCATCAGAATGAAGACAACCATTGTGAAAAAAACGGCAGGGGGGACGGTTTTTTATTTCATGGATTCATAATGGGCGGTTCGGAGTAAGACATACTACAAGCTCGCGGTCATGAGGTGTGCGCTTACGTGGGGAGGGGGGGGGGGCTAAAGGATTCATTTTTGCAGGTTGTAGACTTAACCTTGGAAATATCTCGGAAGCGGTGAGTCGTCCTGAGAGTATTTGTAAGGCAGTACTAGAGCCCATTAAATTTCCAAAAACTTATTTGAACACTCAAATGCCGAAATCCTAACGGTTCCCCCGATACAGGTGATTGAAATCCGAAAATTGTTAAAAAATCGTTATTTTGTTTATTTTTTGGCTCTGGTGTCTCTCGCGATTGTTTTTCGGAAAACTGTTTCACGACCAATTTGTACGATGTTTAATTGGCTCTCATTTAATATACGCCCCGTTGTCCGGTCTTCAATCAGTTAAAAGCTTAGGAGTTAAAACCGAGCTTCCGAATTCAATTTTCTCTATTTTCAAGGATAAAGACAAACATTGTGAAAAAACGGCAGGGTTTTTTATTTCATGGATCCATAATGGGCGGTTCGGAGGAAAACATACTAAAAGCACGCGGTCATGGGGAGTGCGCTAACGTGGGAGGGGGGGCTAAAGGATTCATTTTTGCAGGTTGTCGACTTAATCTTGGAAATATCTCGGAAGCGGTGAGTCGTTCTGAGAGTCGATGTTCTCTACAACCCCTTTTTAGGCTTTCATTGCTTGGTCTATTAGGGCACATCTTAGTATGAATTTTTAAAATATGTATTCAGAAAAATAAAATTTACGAGTATATTGTTATAATGAAGTTCTAAGAGATACATTCTTTTGATACCCGTCACTATGTGAAAGGGTATATTTACTTTGTCATGATTCATGAAGTTTGCAACGCATAGAAGGAAGCACCTCCGACTATATAAAGTATATACATATATTATTGATCAGTGTGACGCGAGAAATCGATTGAGCGATGTCCGTCTGTCTGTCCGTCTGTCTGTGTGTCCGTCAGTTGCAACGCAAACTAGTCCCTCAGTTTTGAAGCTATCGGGCTGAAATTGTGTATACAAGTTTCTTTTAGTGTACGCTGTATATATGTTGAAATGAATGGAATCGGACCATGGGGTCATGGGGCTGTCCTTGAAAATTTAGTTCTTCCAAGAAAAACGTTTTTCTTTATGTACCAATCTTAACCAAACTTCACCCAAGTGTGTTCCTAGTAAAGCCTCAAAACATATCTAGGAATGGATGGAATCTAAACATTACGTCATAGGGCTGCCATACAAACGAACCACTAAAAATTAAGTTCTACTAAGAAAAACATTTTCCTTTTTAATCTGACCTTAAAAAAACTTTACCCAAATGTGTTCCCAGTAAAGCCTCAAAAAATATCTAGGAACGGATGAAATAGGAACACTACGTCATAGGGCTGTCATACAAACGAACAACTGATAATTAAGTTCTTCTAAGAAAAAACTTTTTCCTTTTTAATCCGCCCTTAACCAAACTTTACCCAAATGTGTTCCTAGTAAAGCCTCAGAACATATCTAGGAATGGATGGAATCGGAACATTACGTCATAGGGCTGTCATACGAACCAACCCCCAAATATTATGTTCTTGTAAGAGAAACTTTTTTCTTTTTGAATCTATACCAAAATTCATTCTTGGTTAGCCTCAACGCATCCAGGAACTGATGGAATCGGAGCACGTCATAGGGTTGCGGTAGAAACTGTTAACACAAAAGAAGCTTAAGTTTCATTCAAATGTGACAAATTTCGGCCGCGCCCGAAATTAGCCTCGGTCTTGTTTTTTTTAGATAGATTTCAGTCGTTTGCGCGTCCCACTTTGTGATTTTTTTTTGTTAATGTGCCGCATGAAAATTAATCCCACTCCGTTCATCTCACTGATCCAACGGTCGAAGACGCTTCCTTTACTTCGTCACGGTGTAAAATAAATAAAATCTTTTCAAAATTGAATTGAATAATTGAAACGGAGTTTGTTTGTTATTAACCCTTTCCTTCCCATTGTAAACTGCAGTTTACATCAATTTTAAAACACTTTTTCCATGTTTTGGTTTACTTTGAATAAAAATTAGTGACATACACTAAAACTTACATATAACAGCATACGAATAGTAAACATTTAGTTAATGCAAATGGGTTGAAATTTTTACAAACGCATTTAGAATTAAGGCCGGCAGGGTGTTTTCGTCCATTGTGGCAAGTGATGAATTGCTCCTCTCCTACATAATTCAAGGTGCCAATTCCATCCGTGAAAAAATATAGCGTCATTCGCCAACAACAAAAGATTCATTTGCCAGAATTGTCTGTGACAAAAATTGAATAGGGTGGCATTGGGAGACGTTGAAAGATATGTAAACTTTGGTTCACATTGGGCATTTACGGAATAATATTGTCGCCGGTATTGGAATGAATTCGATATGAAAAAGATGAACTAGGCAAGAAAAAGTAGCATAAAACCTTTCAGATGGTGAAAATTGGGCGATTTCAACCTATTGGAGTATATTCCGGATTGATTAGCACCGATGTCCGGATTATCGATTTGTCCGGATTTCCAAAATGCACCGATACAGATTCCAGACTCGTCTATATTATATCATTTATGCTAAAATGCTAACTAAATTTAACAAATTTAGCACCAGTAGATTCGATCAGAAAAACTTATAGTTTTGCCAGTTTTTATAAATTTAACTCATTGCCGGACACAACGCCAAAATTTGACACGATTTGTATGTCAAATGCTCAAAATTGGACGTCTATAGACGTTCTGTCCGTCAAAGGGTTAATTTAATTTAAAAACTCTAATTTAATTTTGAACTTTACTGATAAATGGCCCTAAATCCGGATTATCAAACAAGTAATCCGGATTTTGGGTTTGGATTGGCCGGATTTTACACTATTGGTTTCTAAACATAGCTTCAGTAAATGGGTGGGACCTTAGTCTTACTCATCGAAAAAATTTCTTTCATCTTTTCCGTAATAAAAAATAAATAACTCATATTGCCGTCAACTATTTGTATTTGGAAAAGTTTCCACTCAATCCCAATGTAAACTGCAGTTTACATACAATTATTTTCCAAACCCATAATTTTTTTCCCTTTTTTCATTGAAAATGTATTTTTAGACACAAATAAAGACGAAATAATAACAATATTATTTTTTTGCCCGAAGGAATTTAATTTGGGAATGAAAGGGTTAACAATTAGTATCTTCATTTTAATCATTAAATCATTTAACCTGACTGACATAATTCTTTTTCTTTAATTACAGGTAAGTTGTCCTACAAAGTGAATGAACAGCTACACCCTACACACTCTTTGATAAGTATTTCATGTGAAATCTCCATATAAATATTACAAGCCTTTGGCCCAGTCTCTCGTAGATCTTATAGAATGGTTAGCCTTATCGCCCAGAGAAGACACCCACAATATTCAAAAAGCTTCTCCATTATATTGAATTGATTTTTTGTTAATTTTGCATAGTTATGTTATCTTTTGCTTATTTAAGCTGTTGGATGAAAGTGCGCAATGATTTTCTCAATCTAAGATGATGGCTTAAACAAGCAAAATATGGCGTAGCTATGCAAAATATACAAAAATTCCATTCAACACAATGGAAAAGCTTTCTAAATATGGTGTGTGTCTTCTCTACGCGATAAGACTAATCAGCCGACACGCCGATAGGTACTGAATAAGAGCTATCAGAAACCCGGCCTTTATAAAATTGATCCCTATTTAATAAGATGTTGCCCAGGGAAACCACTAATGGAATTTCAACCATTTTTTTTTTATATAATCATCATGGTATTTCAGAAATTCATTGACATCATTATTCCTTCTTGTGTGGAATTTTTCCATACTTCAGATATCAAAATGGGAACAATTATTTATACAATTTAGTGTTGCAATCATCGGCAAATCCCTTACTAATCCACTACTCTAGAAGACTATTTCGATTATACGTGAATTTATTATTATTTCATGCCGTGCCCGTGGTATGCCTTCTCTGCAATCTGTACAGATATTATTGAGCGTATTCCTTCATACTCGTATTATAAATTTTCATCAGAGAGGCTTTCAGCAAGCACTCTTCACAATGTATGCATTTTGGTTTCAATTCAATTAATGCAAATATTTGCAAATGCACTTTGTATTCGCCTGTCTGTCTATAGGGTTTTCCATATACATATAGCATACAGGGTGTTCTAAGTCAACGCCAAACGGAAACAAAGAAATATTAACGGGAAATCTAAATAGTTTCTAACTCTAATTTTTGCAGTGTAACGGTAAGAAAATGCTGTATTAATTGCAGTTCAGCCGAAAAATACTGTTTTGATATTAATGGATTTCACAAGAGCCCCAAAGGCTTAATGTGAACTTTTGTACCACCCTGTATACTGAGTGGAATTGTGTGCTAACATTTTGTTGTTTTATACATTGTAGAATTGTGCAGAACTCTCGTCATTTACAAGGGATGAAATGAAAATGTCCATAAATGAATGGTGCACTCATCTATCATTCATTCGTCCTTGTGTCCATCACGCTATGTTCTACGGTTTGGCTATAGTTGAGGTTAAAATTCTATACATAACATACATACATACATACATACGTAATACTTTCTGTTGTCTGAATTTTCCATTATCTACACGAGAGTGAAATGATTTTTGGCAGTATGAATCAGATTCAGTTGTTTTTTAGGAAAATCATTCAAATAGTATACAGAGGCGTGGAAAAATACACAGAAAGTACGTTTAATCCACTAAGGCTGTGTCCTTGTCTATGCTTTTGGTTTGACCCCTAAATTCGTGCCGCAGTATTTCATAACTGATGGATGACGGCATGATTTGCAAATTCGTATAGGTATACAGAGGGCGAGGATAATATCGCTTCGAGTTGAGTCTAGACTGAACTTGATGGCACATTAATGGAATTTTTAAGCTTTATGTACTTTCACTTCTCTTTGTTGACTTTTGATTGTTATGATTGCAGTCAAATGAATTTTCATCATTGCACCTTTGCGACAGAACACTGTAGTTCTGTGAATTGTGCGCATATACTAGCACAATACAGCGGCAGATATTTTCGTAGATATAGTGTACGAATATACATTCGTCCTGATTCGCTTCAGCAGATGAGAGAAAGTCCTTTTTTGCAATGTTTCGTTTGACATTGTGGAATGCTCTCATTTTTGGGATTTTCGTTTTTTTTTTCAATTTGATTAATTGAGTTGCTTTTATTTTGACAGAATAAAACTGTCTGTGAGGGTCGTTTCATAATAGCTAATAGGATTATCAGCGAAAGATGGATGGGGACATGCGCGGGAAAATATTTTTGATGATGAATATTAGCCTTGCGGCGAGCTCTGTAAATAATTCAATCGATGAATATCCGAGTGCCACATGCACGAATGTATTAAATCATTTGATTCGAATATAATTTTGTATTTACAAATGAATGAAATTGCGCAAATACATACTGTTTAATATTCCATTTTTATTGGGTGCGGAGGATACAACCCCATCTGCATCATTTTGTGCTGGTATGGTAAGCAAGGTAATTATGCATTTTTTTTTTAAACATTTCTGTCTCCAATAATATTTTATAGGTACAACCTGGTTACTTATCCGACATCCTCCGGCACGCGTATTTCTCAGTATATATCTTTCCAATACCAATACATACATTCATACGCCTCGAATTTGCTTTATATACGTTATTGACTGAATTTAAATCTTGAAATTTTCTTCAAAGTCTGCTTAAAACTTAATTGAATATTTAAATTAAGCCATTTATTGGTGTATCTTAGGCAAATACATACACCACACGCACAACATATTTTTTACATTGTTTCTTTTTTTTTAACTTTGGTATTCAAACCATTTTTTTTTTCCAAAAAACTAATAACACAACCACAAGAACATACCTTTCATAAAACACCCTTAATCTATACCGATACCCAACAATAAAGGAAGGCTGCAAAGAGCTTTTTACGATCATGTTCCTTTATACTTTTTCATCCGTAGGTGTAAATTGCATCCAGTGCACAATTTTACAACCTTTGTGATATTGAGCGCGAAACCTGACAAAAAAGGACTATTAGATGGAAGTGTTTGCGTCCGTTGAACTGCAGAACAGTATTGTTGTACGTAAACGTACTCACTATCGTGGTTTCAAAGGACGAAGTGTAAACACGAAAACCAACAATTCAAAGCAAGTCGAGTGTCAGGACATCGACTTGATTGTATATAACCTAAAGAAAAAAACGTAATTGCATTCTCCACACGCGGAAACATTGTGAAATTGCACAAAATTGAGCTTAGCTGAGCGAGCTATAGTGTTTGTTTCAAGTAAGCAATAACCCAGTGATAGTGCCTTTATGAACCTAGAAAAAGGTAGTTTGAAACCATTGAAATCGGTACTAAATTGCTACTTTATATTTGGGTCTTTCAAAATGAAAACACGAATTGAAAACAGTATTTAAAAAAAAATTAAAATTTTAAATGTTAAAATTGACGTTATGCACAGTATGTCGGCAAATGTCAACGAGTCTCTCTAATTGAACTCGTAATACGGACGAGCACGTGTCACATCTACCCATTTTCGCGAATAAGTATGTACATAACAAATCATTTCTTTAGAAAGGAATATGTGCTATTTCTGTCTTCTCATTTAATTTGCCTTTATAGTTTTCTAACCGATTTAATGAACGCAATCTTGAACATTTTTTTTTAATTATGAATAAAATACTCAATAATATTCAATTTTGTTTTTTGAAAAAGATAAGTAAACGCACCGAGGAAATTGTTGAATTACCGGGAAAGATATTAAATAGAAAAAAAAAATCGTATCCCTATGCCTATTGGAATAGGATTCTTTTCGTAGCCCTCGACCAGAACCACTCGTATTCCTTTATCGCATACATACAACCCTTTTTCCCAAGCCGTTCTTTTCGCGTTGTCCTACTCGCGGTGAAATACGTATATGAACAAATCATAATTTTCCAGTGCAACCAGCAGAACTAACGAACGACATACGAGTTCATATCGCTCGTTTGCTTTTCCAATTCGCTAGAAATCCTTCTGAAATGCTTTCACAGTGAAAAGGAGATTCGAATGCGTTCCTCTATATTTGAAAATTTGTTCCGTAGTATAGTTTCCTGAAAAGAAAAATTGAGTGATCTTTCCGCCGTTTTTACAGAAAATAATTTCCAGGCTTTGGACATTCAACTTTTCATATCAAGGGGTGTTTCGTAGCTTAACGTCAAACCGGAAATGGGTCATATCGCGTATTGCGTGCGTTACCCAAAAAAATATTTTTTTTACAGTTATACATATGTAATTAACGAAAAGTCGAAAAACTGTACACATTGCTATCTTTTTTCATCCATTGTACGCTAAACTCTAAAAATTTCAAATTTAAGTGGAAACTGACTGTATTTGATCAAATGTGAACTTTATGGACATTTAAACGCCTACATTTTAATTTTTGGACTTTATAAGCTAAACATACCATGACATCTGGTCTCAAAAAAAAAAATATTTCAACAACAATTATTATGAATTAAGAAGGAAAATTAAAAATATCGATTTGAATACATCAAAATACGAAAGTTTTGAAAATTTTGATTCGAAAACATAAAAGTGGGATGTCAATGTGCATCACTTTTTGTCGAATCTTTTTTAGGCGCCTCTAACTTCAAAACCATGATAGCTACGACTCTCAACTTTGTAGAGAAATGTTCGCCGGAATAAGCTCTACATCGTGTCTCTAACCTTAATTTTTTTAAATTTCGATTTGAAAACAGAAAACTGTTCAAAAGTTTCGTTTCAAATAAAAAATGCGAAATTCTTGAAAATCTCGATACGAATGTATGAGAAATGTTAACATTTGCATTTGAATCGAATGTCACTTCGTTAGGTTTAATTCGATAGTAAAATTCTATTAATTGGATTCGTGGGGTGATTTGTACATAAATAATAGCAAGAATGCAACAAAAAGGAAAATGAAACTAAAAATTTATACAATTTTCATTTCAAATAAAAGAGCGAAACAAGAACTTTTTCAATACAATTTTTTCTATAGTTCACACCTCAATGTCGGAAAAAGTAGTTTCTTAAGTGGCATAATCAAAAATTGAAAAGTCAGTTTCTAACACATTTGATAAACCTTTCAGAAGATGCCACATATCTGATTGATTGGGGAAGTTTGTTGAATAATCGTCATAATGAAACCAAAAAATAATTACAGAACGCAGTAGTTCTTGAAAAGGGAACTGACACAATATACTCCACTCCAAGTTTCTTCGAAGATTGTACTCAGATATAATTCTAAAATTAAGATTTCCCGATCTGGCAAAGAAGATTTTTAAAACTTTAAAGCAGTACAAATGGCGGACTGGTAGAACATTTAAGCATTGGAATAGTACGAAACTAGGACATCTTCGGGGTTGCTTGCATACAATTCTTACTTTTTTTTTCTCTAAAACTAGAAGTGGTTGAATTTTATTATAATAAGAACCGCCGCAGCACGATATGCCATGTAAATCTTGCGTAGGATTAGCAAAGCATAGTTTCGAATCCAGTAATTAATCTAAGTATTTAAATATATTAACTACTTCAATTGAAAAACAATTGTTACTGCAAACAAGATCACGGTTAAACGTTGGTAAATGTTTGGCGGAACTACAAAAGCAATGGTGCAGCTTAGATCTTTGGCAATCCGATGAATTATACATAAACTCAGCATCGTTTCCGAATCAGAAAGATAAATTTAAAAACATGATTTTATCCTTGGAACTCATGATTAAACGATGTTCTGCAAACCGGATTCTAAACAGATTGAGATCCCAATTCATGTCAGCACTTAAGTTCAATAAGCTTTTGGAGTCATAAGTACACCCTATATCATCAGCGAATGTCGTTAAGAACAATGTGTTAATATAAACTAGAAATAAAATAGGGCCTAAGACTGACCCTTGAGGAACCCCCAACGACCGACATTTCATTTCACTCCTAGTTTCTCCGATGTGGACTCTTTGGTATATTTTCGAGAGATAGAATTTAACCCTTCTGTCGGCACCTACTACAATATGCATATTCTATACCCAATAGGTCTGGCTTGACCTACTGAGAAAAAAATTTCATTTTTTATAAAAAGTTAAATTTTTATCGGTAGAATCATTCTACCCATTCTTTACAGCCACTTATAAACAATAAAAGCATTAAAATCTTTTTTGTAGATATACTAGAAGCGTTTTTAAGAAGACATATTTTGAGGTGGTATTTGTACAAACATGTTTTTCCCTTTTTTTCTTCTATTTTTGCTTCTCTTTTTTCATTGCGTATCCGTACAGAAAGTTTGATCAAATTTTCCAAGTCCAATATCTTTAAGGAAATATTTGGCACTCTGTTGGTAGATTTTATCGCGATATTAGTCTGCAGATTTGGGAAAATCGATAGATAGAAATAGGGAATTTTCAACCGCAAAAATCATTTCATTCTAAATTTTCCGTAAATATCTCAATTAAATCTATTAAGAAACACCATCGTAAGTCACTAATACTTAGTTCATACTATTGCAAAGGAAATAAAACTCTTTTGATTTTCCTAGAATCAAATCTTAGTTGATTAGGTGATGTTATAAGACGGGATAAAATTAGGCGTACCCAATTTGCGAACTTCACGGCTTTTTAAAGCAAAATCTCAGAAAATTTGATCGTTTATCGTACAAATTTAATTTTAATGACTTTATTACATTATAAATAGGAGATTTTTAAAAGAATTCTATATTTTCACTTTTTACCTCAAGACGAAAATGGGGGGAAAACTATAGGTCTGGCCAGACCTATTGGGTATCAAAAAGCACTATAAATTGAAAATCATCAAAAACATGCTTAAAACTTCAACCGATTTTTTTAAATTCTTGCAAAATGCTTCTAAACATATTATTCTAGGATATCATGAAATATGAAGTCGCTGCGATTTCATCTTCTATACTTTCTTGACCAATATATAGTGCCAAAGGTCTGGCCAGACCTATGTGCCGACAGAAAGGTTAAACCAGTTTAGCTTAAGGGGCGGAACACCGCATGTTCAAAATTACCGAGAAGAATAGTATGGTTGACGATATCAAATGCTTTGGTTATACCAACAAACAATCCTGCCGCAAATTTTTTATCGAGAAAAAACTTTGGAACAAAATTTAAGGAGTGCATCTTCGGTAGATTTCTCTTGCTGAAATCCATACTGCAATGGACTGAATAAAATAGTATGATTCAAAAAATACCGGCGTACAGAGGGCTGCGCCCGCAATACGAGGGTTTTTTTTAGATTTTGGATAGGTACATATATATAGTGAATAATTTTGCACATATATTTTATAGGTAATAAATAAGAATTATGCTCAATAACACTTTTAATTACACCAATCCAAAAATAGATTTACTATGTATCATGACTATTGTCACGCTCTGTGGCTCACTTGGTTGAGTCGCACTCTACGATTCTAGTAATCTAGCCCTTAACTACATTCGTGGGGTAGCTTTCTACCCCAGTCGTCATTTTTTTATCTTAACTAAGTTCGTATTGCACCACTTTCGTGCAAACTTCACGTAATCTCTGCGTTGTGGTCTCTCTGAGTGCAGAATTGAGTCCTTCTACATGCAATAGTATTCTCGGTAAATCCACGGTGGGGTAGAAAAATACCCCACGAATGTAGTTACGTTGGCCTTTTGTTCATCTTTTACCTTGAGTATTTATTTTGAAGACATATCGCGATATTTTTCTAAGGAGAGTTTGCACAAATTTTGGAAGAGGATTTTTTAAATGTAGCTTTAAATGTGTTTTATCTCTTTAAATAAAATATTAAATCAGGATAAGGAACTTCCTTACGGTACTTTTTTCAAAAATATAAAATCATTAAAAGACCTCATGTCAATATTTTTAAGTAATGAAAAATTAGAAAATTGTTTTTGTTAACTTTAATTCTAGTTTGCCTTAAATTTAAAACACTTTGAAAAAAAATTCAAAATTTTTTTTTTAATTTTTTTTTAATAAGGAAAAATACTCTTTTTTTCTACGGAAAAATAGTGACTGGCTTGAAGAAACTCCATTTCCTTTAAAATAATAAAATGTTTTGAAACAATATAAACATAATTTGAATTTAAATGAATGACTTGTTGTATTTCAATCTAAAACTTCTTAATGTATAGAGTATTTTGCAAAATATACCAAAATATTTATTGGGGTAGAAATCTACCCCACAAATGCACATACGTTGGTAAAAATAACGAATGTAGTTAAGGGCTAGAGGTCCGGAGATCGAATCTCGGCGTGGCCCAGGAAATATATAGTGCTTGCGACAGTATGTACACTCCTCCTATATGCAATGAAACGTTCACTCGAAGTAGCCTATAAACGGCTGAGTGAACGCATTTTGCCCCACAAGGGGTTACGGTACAGAGAAGAATGTATCATGACCACACATATTAACTGAGATCGGTTGAGCCGTTCTCGAGTTATTTGGCGAACAAATTTTCAAATGTCTGGGACACCCTGTTATCTTTGCCACACCAACTTTTAAGTATTTCGTGCCAAAGACTGTTATCATTCTACACATTCCTATCAAATTTCATGACGATGGGTTAAGCCGTTCGCGAGTTATTTAGTGAACAAATTTTCCAATGTCCGGGACACCCTATTATCTTTGTCATACCAACTTTCAAGTATTTCGTGCCAAAGATTGTTACCATTCTACACATTCCTACCAAATTTCATGACGATCAGTTAAGCCGTTCGCGAGTTTTTTAGTGAACAAACGGACGGACAGAAGAACGGACAAAATCGATTTCATAAGGGTTTTTTGAAAAATCTAACAAACCCTAAAAACCTACTACATGCTTCTTAAAAAAATGTCAAACACTTTACTCAGAACATGAAGACGTGATATGGGTCTATAGATATTCAAATCTAAAGCCTCGCCCTTTTTAAAAAGTGGTATAATATCTGCGCATTGATTGATTACGAATGAAGATTACTGCCAAAATATTTACAATAAAGCAACCAATTCTTTTTCATGCCATACTTGAAATTCCATCATACTCGCTTGAATTCAAATTTTTTTTGGGACCCAATGATTTTAAGAATTTTGAAGGGAGATACTGGGTCAAAGGCAAAACAATATCCGTAGATGTTATCGATAATATGGTGTAACAACAACATTTCAATTCACGGACAACTGAATTCGGAGTGTGATACGGTTGTCAGCCATACCATTTCTTTCTAGTCGCATTGACCTTATTATTCAATGATAAGACAATTTCTTATCTTCTTCTAAATAATAAACGTGCGATGGGCCATGCCGAGTTTCGAAAACTTGATGAAATATTATTTTTGTACTTTTTCCAGACCATTTATAAATCAAAACTTAAATAAGTAGGTTGGTGAGGTTTCACAATTTTGTTGGCATATTAGGCGGAGAGTTGTTGAGATCAACAGCACGTTCATCAGTGTTATTTATCCCCATAAATGGGTACTCGTTTAACATCTGAGTGAGATCATAATCCGTCATATTGATTGTGAGTTCGAAAAACAGCCATAGACTGAATTGGTTCCCGGTGAGACTCGAACCCACGACCCTGTGCACCGAAGGTGAGGTGTGCGCACTAGCACAATATGGTCATTGAGCAACAAAAATCATGTATTTCTGAATTTTTGAAGGATTGTTTGGGAGGGTCCCCTGATTATGAAAAAAAAACCCAATCGATAATGGGTCCGCAACATGGAAAGAGCGAAGTAAGGGGAGTTTTTTGTGATTATTTAAAATACGGTATAAGGTACAGAAAAAGTCTGTTAACGAAAAAATGGAGTTTCGCCGTGATATAAAATAGTTTTAACCCATTCTTGGAAAATTAGGCACTAGACTAAAAGATAAATTAGGGTATTTTCATTTTGGAGTCTTTTAACACGCGCCATATCTCACGAAAAAAATGCAAGTTGAACCATGAAATTTTGTGTGAGTAGTCACATAAAGTTAAAGATTATTTT
Organism: Microchrysa polita; assembly: GCA_949715475.1. NCBI lineage: Eukaryota > Metazoa > Arthropoda > Insecta > Diptera > Stratiomyidae > Microchrysa > Microchrysa polita. Next base: position 133,967,704 of record OX454415.1, on the reverse strand, counting down.
TTGCTGAAAATTGAGTCGCACCCATCAAGGGCATCAATGACCCCCATTATCCCCCATTTGAATTTGGCAAAACGGTAATGTCCATAGACTCCCCTAAAGTTGGAGTAGGAGTCTAAATTTTATCGCCAGGTCAATCAATCGGACTAAAAAACTAATAACCTCCCATACAAACAAAGTGATCCTACACAGCTATGCTCCACAGTACCCATCGATTTATAAAGAAACAAACTCCTGGTATGCATACTCCAGCGAGTTGCGGCACACAGAGTGCATTTCGAGTCGGTTTCGAACTAGTATTACATGGCGTGCTGCAATTCTCATCAGATGCCTCTACGTATGCAGCGCGTCATGTCCCACTAGGAAAAATTAGAAGTCCTTCTCGAAGAAGATGTTTTGAAGGTCTTTTTCATTCCAAGGGAGCAAATAAGGAGGTATTTAGAATGGCTTTAAAAATGAAATGAAATCCTGCTCGGGAAGGTATTTAGAAGGCGTGTAGAAGGTAATAGTCATTCCGAGGAAGTAAATATGGAGGCATTTAGAATGAGTTCAAAAGTTAATATAAAATCATTTCCGGGTAGGTGTTTAGGAGCGAATTCGAAGGAATATGCCGTTTGTTTTACCGCTAACTTTGCGACGTACAATTTCGTATATTGCTGGAAATCATTTCCTGCGCAGTTCGTGCATAATTTTTGTTGTGAGTGGTGGATTGATTTAGTTCGTAGCAGAAAATTTCGATTATACATAGTTTGAAGTTTATAAAGTGCATTTTTAACCAATATATTTGGTACGTTTGCATTACTTTTATTTCTCGACTGTATAACTATATATCTAATAAGAATTTCATCCTAAGATGCTGTGAAAACTGAAAAATGTGGATACTTAAATTACGTGGAAGAGATGAAGGCGGAATTTAAAGCTGCAAAACAAAAATTTAACAAAAAGACGCGTAATATTGTCAATAAGTCTTGTTAAAAATCTGAATTTACCGAAAAAATATCAAACTATTTCTTTTTTTTACAGAAAAAATTCTAAATTTCATTTTTTTGTCTATACTAAAAACAGCTGAGTAATCTCATATACATATTAGTTTATTTACTTAAAAATAACGAAAATGTTTTTTTTTTCTTTTTTATATTAAAAATGTTAAGAGTGTGATACAATAAATTTAATATAAAAAATTCTACATAAATTACTAAGTTTTTTTTTTCATCATCAAGGGGCGCTATACGCACGACGTCCGATTGGAGAGTTCTTAGAACTCGTGAGATGCTGATCTATCTCTTTCGTAAGCAATGTTTGCTCTTCTTCCTCCTTGCCCTCTATACCATTGCGATAAATTTGTTATTATCAATAAATGAATTTTGTTCCTTTCTGAACGTCGATCTCAATTCAAAAGTAAAGTATCAACTTAATTTGCATCATTTTAATACATTTTTGGACATTGAGTGCGGGTAGGTGGTATTTCCAACATAAAATATAGAAATATAAATAAAAAATAAATAAAAATAAATATAAAATAGATCTTAAATAAATAATAATAGTAACTTCTTATAAGGTACACTATGTTGTTACCCGAAACTAATCGACACCGAATGCACAAAAAACGCGCTTATTTTTAGTGAAAACATCTTTCTAAAAGTCCTTCCCATTGAGTCCGGTAATGCCTCTTCTGGTAGTACGTACTACCAGAAGAGGCATTACCGGACTCAACCAGGCAGGTACGATCCTCTTACATATAGGACACGAAATACACCCTGTAATACTGTAAACTAGTTCGTAACCAACTCGAAATGCACTCTGTGTGCCGCAACTCGCTGGAGTATGCATACTTGTGCTGTCCCACTATGGACAAATTGGACGGTGGATAATAATTTTTTGAGCATGCTACATCCACCGCCCAACAACAATGTTTTTGTTGCTTTGTTTAAACTCCTGGTACTTTGTATGGAAGGTACCCTTGCTTTTAATCCGATTTTGCTAATATTTTTTTCGTTTTCAGACTATTTTTTTTGTACCTTTTACCGTTTTAGATATAATACCTTACTTTTCTACGATTTCCACGTAGTATAACCAGAAGATCATCCCCAACAATCTTGCAAAAATTCAGAGATGGATACAGGATTTTGGCGATCAAATGTGTTAATTTTCCCTAAATATGATATATGATGAGGGTGCAATTAATTTAATTTATTTAATTTTGTTCCTACAATGTAAATCATGAAAGGCAAAAAAGGCTTTAGAAAATGTGATTTGGCTGGCGACAGGTTTTAAAACCTGACATTTTATTGTATTTCTATCGTTAAAATTATGGTGCCTGTTAAGTTCTCTTTTTTTTTCTAAATATGTAACAGCAACAAACTCACGTCTGCTCGGTCCTCTTATCTCTGTTCTTTTGACATAATGGAACATGTTTCCAAACACACCATTTCCCTAAATTATCTTCGTCCAGTTATGCTTATGACAGTGAATATAGTAACAACACTTTCTCGAATACAAACATTTTCTGCCTTAAGGATCTTATGGTTTAGTTCAGATAATGCCAAATGTATACGTTTTCCATGTTTCAGCCGTGATTGAATGCATAAAGAATGTCCACAGCACTTTACACCCAACTTTGTATGCACAGGACATCTTCAGTCTTAGGGCATCCATACATACTATGTATGGAATGTCTTCAGTTTGCGGGTATGAGTACGTCGTCTATATGCAGTCTACTAAAATTTCAAAATTAATCTCGCATGGTCATTCAGGATATCCCACTAGTCGCACGTACTCCATATGATCGACAAGAGAATTAGCAAACAAGATATAACTATGAACACATCTCTATGGTGAGATTATTGTATAGGGTTATGTTGAGACTCCGGACGCCTTCAATGATATGCGATAACAAATAGTTAAAGAAGAATCTGTCTCGAGACGAATAGAGAAGCTTCTCTCTAACCACTTTCATCTGTAAATATCTGTGTGTATATTCCGTGAGGAATAAACTCATGCTTCAGCAATGAGTTATTGTAGATAGAATAGGTATTGCCTTGGTTTCACATATGCACATTCAGGGCCGGATTCTCCATAGGGCAACCCGGGCAACTGCCCGGGGCGGTATATTTCAATGGGCGACAACATTTTAAAACATGCTATTTGTTTTAAATTTTGTGAAAGATGTATGCATGTATTTTGAAAACTCAGGAAGTTCGTTATAATTTATTCTTGATACATTCATAACCTCACCTTAAATTGTACTCGTATTGGGATAAGTTGGGACTTAGTAGCATTCACTCTGAACGGGCTAGCGGCGTGTCGGGTAATTTGGTTAAACTTAAACTAGAAGGCATCTTCGTTGCGCATTAGCTTCACTTTAAACAAGCATACGTATATGCTATTTCTCTGCATATATGCTTCAGTGAACATTTTATAGGGGGCCTAACAATCAAAGAATTGTGTCCATTTGTGATTACACGCCGGGTGAAATATTCCCAAAAATTAGAAAAGAAATGAAAAATGTGATAACGATCCTTTGGAGAGTGTAAATTGAAAAACTTAAATTAAAATAAAATTACAATTACAATAGTCGTTCTAACATATTTGATAGGATCCAGTCATCGCTTAAAAATTACAGTCAAAGTGTGACTTAGAAGGGATTCACACTATGGACAGGATTTAATAAAACCACTTAATTTATCGAGTCGAAACCCGCCTACTAGATTAAATAGTATGTCATTAAATTAAAAATACATCGTACAATGTACTTGCATTATTCAAATTGCAGTACAATATGGTACTGTCAACTAAATCTAGGATTTAGTAAGTCTTGTCGAAAGTCTGAATCACCCCTTAGTTTATACCCATTTTAAATTTAATGTGACGTAGCCAAGATTTGATTTAGATCAACCAAATTGATTTTTCACAATTTTTACATTTTGTCAAATTGGTCATTTTATTTTGAGAATAAAACCGAAAATTTCACAGCCAAAAATCATTAAAATAATGAAAATCTACGTTTCGGCACCTAATGATATTTACTGGAAAACATCTGTGAACTGTGAGTACGTGCTATTTCGATTTTTTAGGTTTACTTTTTCACTGCGGTAAGTTTACGTAAAATTTAGGTTTCTGACGAAAAGCATTTTCCATCAAATATGATTTTTGGAGGTTATACGTTCATAATTTCCAATACGACGAAAAAAAACAACTTTAAATTCCAAAAAGGTATTTAGAACATTCCGAAGAAAATGTAGAACCAAATGGAATCAGTGTGCAACATTTTAGTTTTCATGTTCTTGTCATTAAAAAAACTCCTTACGAGACCGGAACCCCTGGTCCCCTCCTCTGGCGTCCTTGGAGCCAACAAATTTTGTAAAAATATACTTAAAAAAATAAATTTTCATAGTCATATACGTTTTGCCTATCATATGTATGCCACTCCTAGAATTTTCAAGCCTAGCCAGTGACGTAGGGCGGCAATTGGGCTACTGCCCATGGGCGCGCCTTAGGGGCTAAATCCTGCCCTGCACATATTGAATACTTACTACACTCGTCTGACACGTTCCCAACGTTACTGTGCACAAGCCAAATTGCAGTGTTCTAAATCTCGAAATTGAATTTCTTGGATATCGTTTGGAGTTTGTGGTTATGCAATTTAATGTGAAATGAATGCATGAATAGTTTGAATATAGATGTGGTTATTATGAAGCTACTACAATTTAGCAGAATTCGACAAATGATAACAGGAAGAAAAGACATTGATTGATGTCAGGGAAAATGTGTATAGAAAAGGGAGCCGTGTGGTGTGCATAATATGTAATATGAATGGATCATAGAGTTTTAAAAATTTTGTATGCAGTCAATGAGTCCGTAATTCGATAAATTGTATTATTGAATGTTTAGGTAGCTGGACCCTTCCTTTTATGACTGTCGTTACTTAATCAATTCTTATGCATGCATAGTTCTGTGTTAAAAAAATTATTTTCCGCTATGACGATCCCTCTTTTTCAAAGTTAAAAATAACAGAATCCTGTTCGCATTATTCTCTTTATCTTCCTAAAATACAACTATGTATATATGAAATAAATTATTTACTGATTCGGGCAAATTTAGACTCAGTTTCTTGGTGTTTTCCCTATAAATTTGCTTTGCCTTTTGCCACATAAAACTAACACATCTTGGTATATACTCAGACTTTATTTACTCTACGCATTTTCCTTTTATCTATACATGCTCCAGGTAAATATCTATGAATATCTAAGCTGTTTGCTTACAAGCTTCCTATAAATCAACATTCGTAAAACACTTCAAATATTTGGCCAATTTTACACATCAATTCCATTCCTGAAATTCTCGTATATCTCAATTAAGGATCCTGTCTTTCTGCGGTACTATCTTTTTGGTTGGATTGCATTAGTCAACATTGGCTTACGTATATATTTGAAGGGCGAATGTTTTATGGTTTGTTTATTATATGTTCGTTGAAATAATGTAATCATATTTTGTGAGATTTGCATGATGTCACAATTTTGGATGTTAAGTGCACCGTGGCACGGCTTCCATTAAAAATTATTATTTAATCAATTTTGAGCTACTGTAAATTTTCAATAATTCAAGTGATAACGGATAACTATTATTTTTATAAAATTAAACAATCTTATCACTCAAAACGGTTTAAAGAAAGAAAATCATCAAAATCGGTTAAGAAACTCTCCATTTTTTTCGCGGACAAAGAACACATACATATTACATAAATATAGAAGTACACATTTTATTAGTAGATTTTGCAGCTCTAACGTTTACACTCTTGTAAAATCAATGCTAAAATCATACTATAGAATTATTGGAATTTCAACAACAGTGGCAAGTTTCAATGTTGCAAACAAGTAAAACATGCCTAGACGATTATACTGTGGACATGTTGTACTAAATTGGGGTCATTGCACAATGTTTGGCAGCAAAAACACGTGAACACGTCAACACGAGGACTGCTCGTAGTTTTGCATAGAAGTCAATATGCTAATGGCTTTTATACAGCCTTATTCTGTTTTAGCTTGAAGCAAGGGACGAATTGCATGCAAATTTCATAATGTATAGGCATATCACATCTGCATTGCAATGCCAGTAGGATACGTGCCGATGTCGGCTTCAATTCACTTTCCAAAACACCGAACCACTCTCACAGTAGTTTGACCCGAATGTACAACATTTTGTTGAAAACTATGCCCATGTCGAGTGCCAGTGTTATTTTACTAATTTTAATAGTTGTGCGATAAATTTCAACGGTTTCGTGGATGAAATTCCTTTAGGAGTTTTAATGGATTTGGTTTGATTGGCATGATATTAAAAAGTCGTTTTCGAAACTATTAAACAATTTGGAATTGCCAACGGTTCTGAATTTTCGCTGTTGTAGGTAACTGGAGACTATACTCTAATCGTGTTTCTATTAGAAACAATCTGAACAAACTATCAACTTGAAAGCATAAACATGCGAATTTTTTGAAAATTATTTTTTGAAAACATACAAATACCATCAACATTTAATCTTTTTGTGGGATCTTTGGCCGACACTAACTTTTAAACAGTGACAGCTGGGATTCGCAACTTTGTGGAGAAATGTGCGCCTGAATATAAGCTCTATATCGGGTCTCTATACTCCTATTTTCGAAAATATCGATCTGAAAACATAAAAATTCGAATTTTTCAACAATTTGAAAAAAAAAGGCGAAATTTTTGATAATTTCGTTTCGAAAACATACAACTGGATTCAACATTTGCTAGGTCTCTCAATAATAATAATTCTTTTGATAAAACATTTCAAATATTTTATATGATGAGAAGTTATTGCAAAAGAGGTGATGAAGAAATTTGTTTTTATTTCTTATGTTTTTTTTTGAGATGCTGAGCACCAAATTTGCAGCTTTCTACTAAAATTTCGTTGCGGAAAACGGTCAAAAATTCAAAATTTTCGCTGCTTTCCGTTCCGCAATCATGTTTTTTTTTTTTCAATAAAATGTTCATGGACATGTTTTCGCAGAAATGTAGAGTTTCGGAGTTATAATCTAAAAAAAAAAGAAAAACTTCGACAATTTTGGGATTTTCGCGATTTTGCAACGAAATTTTACTGGGCAGCACCGGATTTTAGCTCAGCACCTCAAAAAACATAAGAAACAAAAAAAAGGTCTACACCACATTTTGCAAACACTTCTCATCTTGAAAAGTTCGAAAAAAATTTTTTTCACCACATTTTGCAATTTTGAATGATGTATTGACTATACTAAAGCGACCGCGGATTATTCGAAAAATTTATCTTTGCTCTAAAATTGTAGAACACAAAATTTATTTAATAAATTTAATTTTCATTAATAAATATAAAAACTTTCGGTATATTTAAATAAACTAGGGGGCTTCGCCTCCTGCTCGCTACGCTCGTCAACCCCTACCATCCCCCCCCCGCGGCCGAAATTTGGATACTCCCTTCACTCCCCTCGGGCGTACCTATGACTTGTGTTTAATCCTCCATTCTTTTCCTTCCTTTTTCACATAAGTTCCGTGGCGCTGATAAAACAAATTTGTGTGAGGCTTGCTTGGAATAGTTGGGCAAATATAGAAAAAAAAAAACACTTAGAAAACTTCATTGAAGGAAAGTGGGGAGCATGGTCCCATAGGACAATTCCATTTGTTTTTACATTTTTTGTTGTTTAGATAAAGAGACATTAATAAAACGTTTGGTGAAATTGGTGCAGCAAAAAATGTTTCCAAGAAGAACCAAAATGCGGGGAGGAGGGTTTGTACGATAGCCCCATGACCCAATGGCTTCTTTTCATCGATTTTTACGTATGTTTTGTGGCATCTTTCATATGAGGTTTGGTTGAAATTGGTACCCAAATAAAAAAGTTTTTCTTAGAATAATCTATTTTCGGGGGTTGGGTTTGTATGGCAGCCCCATGACCCCATCGTTCAATTCCATATATTTTTACATACATATTTAACATACAAACAACATACAAACAGCCTACAACATTTTCAGCTCTGTAGCTTTCATAGCGGTCGAGTAAAACGCGCTGCAACAGACGGAGAGACAGACAGACAGACGAACATTGCCCAATCGACTCACCAAGCCATGCTGATCATAATGTGTATACTTTTTATATGGTCGGAGATGCTTCCTTCAATACGTTACTTACAAACTTCATGACAAAGTTAATACATATACTCTTTCATTCTATGAGCGAACTGTATAAAAAAATGTGGTTGATACCTATAGGGTGGCGGCATCAAATAAGTTGGAAACCAATGTGTTAAGGCAATACTCGTAATAATAAATTAATAATGTTTTCCCTTAAAGTAAATAACAGGCGCGACAATCCAACATTGGACTAAGGCCGCAGGATGTGTTAGTGACATCCTATTTCCAAGATCTTATCTGCTTTTTGTTGAGGTAATGAGATCAGCATCACGCTCAGCAGTGCAGCATCCCCATAAATGGGTACTCGTTTAACATCTGAGTGAGATCATAGTCCGTCGCAAACTCGTGAGTTCGAAAAACACCATGGTTCACGGTGAGATTCGAACTCATGACCCTGTGCACCGAAGGAGCGCATACTAACCGCTAGACCAGCCAGACTGTTTTCCCTTGAGAGCTGTAAATATAAGCAACAAAAATTAACTGTTTCTTTCTTATCCTAGAGAAGATTTTGTCGATGCAGGCACAATTATCATGACACGGACACGGAAGTTTAGACGATGTTGCAATTTGTATTCAATTCTATTGCTTTATGCTCACGGACATGTAAAAGAGTAAATTCTAGTGCAAATGCGTTTTAAATGCATTTGCACAATTTCACAATTGCAGAGATCGTAACTTTACTTCCATTGCCATTCATATTTCAGAGATTTATCTTGGTCCATGAACTCAAGATAAAATTGATAGGAAACTACTCATGTTACACGCGTACAATTACGAGTATTCGTTATTCAAAACAATAATATTTTGACATCATTACATATTTATTAATTTGATTTTTTTTCATTGTCTAATACCTCTTATGTGTGTAACATAAACAATCTCTAACATTTGTATGGTTAAATCAAAGAACCATGATAGAAGACCATCTGATTTGCTGTGCGGAGAAGACCTTCAAACACACAGCTTCTTCATTTTGCAAACTTACTGATTTGTTAGACGAAGACAAAGAGTATAAACAGAAACACCTGTTGAGAACTAGCATAAAGAAAAAGTATTTATCCACGGAACTATGGTTATTGTTTGTCTTAGCACATTCATATGTGGTAATTAGAAGATATTTCGTGCTTAGTTGATGATTAAATTGATTTGTCGTTGTGAGGTGACCTTGTCCTTCTCTCTGAATATGATTAGCACTTAAATATGCTATGATGAATTGCATGTGTGTATATCGTTTGCAATTTGCTTAATTTTTAATGTGTAACGTGCCACTGGCATTGTCGCTTGTCATGTATGGAATTATGTGTGATGGCTAAGAGCCAATAGATGCTGTGTTTGCTGAAAAGATAAATAAGAAATTATACCGATTCATTTGTATGCTGGTTCTCGGCATTATTTATACGTACTCATTAGGCATTTATTACTCTATGTTTTGTCTTGCATTTTTCGTAAAGCTTTTGAAAAAAATCTTTCCGACAGCCAAAAAACGGACATACGCTCTGTTATCATTTGAATTTTCTAAAGAGAGGGAAAAAAGTTCCTCACTTATTTTTATGTCGTAATAACTTTTAAATTAAGTAATTTAAACAAAAAAAAAATAATTGCAAAATAAACCTTAATTTGTGGATTTTTTTATATTACGAGTGGAAAATTCACGAAAAAAAATTATGCAGGCCAGAGCACCGGATTGTGATTCCTCATATGATTTCCAGCAAAAAAAGTTGTACGGAACATACCCCCTTAGCTTAACCCTTTAGCTACCACAGGCATTTAAAGATTTTTTAAAAAATCATTTTCTTGTACGACTTAAAGCTCAATATCTCCAAAGCTGGACCAGATAGAATAGGGAAACAAAATGGTTATTACAGCCAACAATTTACCTTTAAAATAAAACTAACCACACTAAAATCCGATAAGAGGTTTGGTTTTTACGGAGCTTCAAAATCAAATTGAGAGGTGCTTGTACGATTTTTTTAAAAATTGGCGCTTAGTTGGAGAAAATTGAGTGGGAAAAACATATTGTTTTTGGGTCAAATCACAAAAAATTGACTTTGAAGTTCTGTAAAAACCAAAGCTCTTATCCGATTTTAGTGCCGTTAGTTTCCTTTTTAGGTAAATTTGTTGGCTGTAATAATCATCTTATTTTGCTATTCTAGCTAGTCTAGCTTTTGAGATATTGAAGTTTTAGTCGTACAAGAAAATGATTTTTTCAAAAATCTTCAAATGCCTGTGGCAGCTAAAGGGTTAAGCTAAGGGGGTATGTTTACTACAACTTTTTTGTTGGAAATCATATGAGGAATCACAATCCGGTGCGTTTATGCGGCAGTTTCCGGACAACCTGTGTATGGAAAGGGGTGAAAAATATTGTTGAACGATATTTTTCATCAAGATATACATAGTACCAATGGTCTGTCTAGGTCTATGTGCAAACCGAAGGGTTAATAATCACGTTGGCATTTTAAGAGAGTAATAAATATTAAGTGGATGTTATATTCTCAATTTTAAACCAAAATTTGACATTTGAATAAAATTTTTGTTTAGATGTGTGAACAGCGATAGTGTGAAAACGGTGCTATTTTTATTTTCTGATGCCCACTCTGGACTAACGCATGGCATGGGTTGCTATGCTTTTTGTAAGATTCGAATTTTTTACAACTAATTTTTATTTATTCATGAATTGCACTTTACTTGTCACTTGCCAAAGTCAAGTAATAATTCAAGGAAGTGACCACAACAGGAAAGAAAAGCTTCTGTGAAAACATTCTCTGACGACGTCATATAAAATTAACATTTTTCCTTTTCAAACTACAGCTTTTACGACCTACTGACTTTAGCACTAAAGTAAAATATCCTCCCACTGAGACCTTGCTCGTCTTGGAGCAAGTATAATTTTTAAAATATCTGAAGTTGAAAATTTACTACTGCTCAAGAAAATGTGGGAGAATATGGCGACTGTTACCTAAAAAAAAAAAAAAAAAACAAAACTTCAGCCACCTAACCGTCTTGCTGAAGTTCTTTCTAAAGACACTAAGACTTTTCCTTTTACCCGAGTCTTAAATCATCTTTATTCTCTTTTTATATTCCATGCGCTACCTGTGTTTATTATACCTATATACGCCTCAGCTTAGCTTAGAGTGACCCAAGATGCTAAGATAAATTCGTATTATATGTAAGAAAATGGAAAGAAGAGAAAATTCAAATGGTAAAGTCCTTTTGAAGGAACATGGTATACGAGTATATCGAAGAATCAACGAACTAGACTTTAGTGATGAAATCCTACATGACTACATACTGTGTTGCTAGGATAGGATGAGCAGCTTATAATTTTCTTTGTTGTATGAAGCTGCCGATTTATCAACAAAAAGAGAAGATCAGTTTTCTGATATGTTTAAAATATGCCTTTGCATCTTATAGCAGTAGAAAATATTTTAAGACCCAATTAGCGTAATTATAGTGTGAATTTATATTTTCCCAACATAATCTACAAATCATTGCTTGATGAATTCTATCAAACTTTTTTCTGCTTCTCACTACACTATTGCGAATGTACGAATCTTATATAAATTCAATAAAATCCAATTCAACAAATTTACATTCAAACTGTTCCACACGTTGGCTATGCTGAATAAAATTGAAGGAACTCTCGTATGCCCACTCGACGTCTGTTACCTTGAGTAGATTATAAACAGAATCTCGTTGAGTCTAGACCAGACGAAGATGAATTGAGCAGCAAAAAGGATGTCATGGTTATGCTCACTAACGTTTTCAACACAACTATATACACACTACACATACTATGACTATATTTATCTACTGCTGTATCTGTGGTTTACTTCTTCGTCTAGCTAGCTAGCTGAATGTATAGCACGAGTAGTTCCACGGTTCCACTATACGTTTCTCCATATGCCCATATCCTAGAAGTTTGGTTTGATGTCGTCTGACGAAGAAGACGCTTTTGAAGTGCAGGTTGTTATCTCTCGCAGGAATAAAGATTTTCATCTTTATAATGCAAATTCGTTTTGCAACAACATAGAGACATGAATAAATATCACACTACATGTAGTCAATAGTGTGAGTTACTGTATCTGTATAGTAGTACGATAGTATCCTTGTGTATCCTTGCATTTATGTAGAATTCGCGAGTAAATTTCGGTTGAGATTGCCCGAGAAGTAAATGAAGTATGAAAAGAGGAAAGTGCATTTTGTCTCGTTAGACGTAAAGAGACATATTTATTCGGCCATTATGCAAATGATGCGCATGGAAAATGCTCCGAAGAGTATTATCAAATGTGTGCATTGTTTGAAAATGCAACAGAAAATTACTGGAAATTTTAAAGAGATTTTAATATCAAGTGAACTAAAAATCCTAAAATTGCTATTGTCTGCAATTGCCTGAGACATTAGTGCAACTATTGGCCCTTCTTTTGTCAGTTATATCCATGCGTTATGACAGAAACATTAGCGCCAAACATTGTTTAAAATAACTCTTAATTATTGTTTATATTAACGTTAAAACGTCGTTTGAGTCTATTCTAATTCTAATTGTTTAAGCCAAACTTGACTAAACCACCATGATTTTTAATTTTCTTCAAAGTATGCTTTCCGCACCTAAAAACTCATCTTCATTCTCAACTAATTTTCATTAATCTAGATCTAGTTTTTTTCTCCCCCGTTCGTTCACTTTCTTTAGATACAAAGGACATACTCTTCACCCTCTTGCCAAATAGGTTCATTATCCTATGACTTTGCACTCCTTTGGTCGATATCTAGATTCATGTCGTCGTCAATATAGCGAGTCTACATTATTCCATTCAACTATGCCTCACTGTCAACTGTTCCTTGCGTCTTCAGACTTCTATACAGAATCTCTTTCTCTCTATTTATATTTTATGCTGATGAGTACAATGTGGTAATTATTCCCAAAGACTCCATCTATTATGGCTCTCTTATCATCACAAGAAAAACAAAGACGAAAGGGAAAATGGAATATCTTGTATAATATGTCGACAGACAAATTCTCATCAGTATAATGTCTTAGTTGGACAGCCTTTCGTTTTGGGGGGTTGAGAGAGAATCTCATCCTGCCACGATTGTTTAGGTATATTAGATGTTGGTTTTGTATCTTATGACAAGACGAAATCTCAAAAGACATTAACACTTTCGAAGACGCTTCAAGTCGAAACTCCATTTCATCTACAGCGGGGAACTGGGATACCTTTAATATCCTTTTATCGTATTATTTGTTGATTTAAAGACTTGAACGACGACTTCGATTTAATCGATTTTCATTGTGGCGTTGAGCAACTTCCGGCCCCGGCTTTCGTTGTAAAGTGACGAAGTGAACATAATCATATATTTTATATGAAATTGTAGAAGAGAATTGAACATGGAATCTCCTGAGTATCGAATGTGAAAAAAGATAAGACTAACAAAGATACAGAGTGTGTGTATCCTGGAGACTGAATTCGATTTTATGTAAGAGAACAAAATTAAGTTATTTTTGGAAGAAATTCGTCGTGATGAAAGCTTTATGATGCGGAAGCGAAAATAAAGTGAAATGGAACGATGAACTCTTTGGGGAGGCTTACGTCGACTCTTTGAATAGGGGTGATGTGTGCATAGTAAGGATTTGAATTAATCGGGCTGTTAATAAAACGATTAAGGGTGCATACAGTGCGACACCGAGCTTTTCGGGGCCGGGCGATGCCTTGCGATTTCTTGCGAGATTTACTCGTCCAATCGGCGTGGCTGAAACACACTAATTCCAAATTTGGGGCCAAAAACAAAAAAAAAAAAACAAAAATTTTTTTGGGGTGGCCCGCCTCAAAATGCTACCCCCGTTTTCTCTGGGAAATATTCGTTCAATCGGCGTGGCAAGAAACACTACAAGAATTTTGGACCGCTGATTCCAAATTTGAGGTAAAAAGACAAGAAAAAAAAATTTTGGGGTTGGCCGCCCAGAATGTTACTTGTATTATGTGGTGATGTTTGTGTTGCCTCCAAAGGTGAATGGTTCGCGATAGTTAAAACAATATGTTATGTGCAGTAACCAATATATTTCAGGCCGGTGGGCCCATCCTCAGGGTTATTACAATCTGCATAAACATTAATGTTTCAATTATAAAAGTTATCGTAATTTACTATAATGCATACCTTAAAAACTTAGATGTAATTAAAAATTGTAAAATTTCGTTGGAACAATATTGCACAAAGGTTCTTTTTGAAAATGTCAATTTAAACAGTGAAAAAAGGACAAAAAACATTGACAATAGTATATGTGTATATGTAATTATGTAAACCGCAAAAACGCGGTAAAGACAATTTGAAAAATAGAGTGGGATAATAAATAAGTGTAAATGGGACAAAAACGCGGAGAAAAAAAATAAATAATTAAACTAAATAAATAAATAAGTGTATATAGGGACGAAGACGCGATAAAAATTTAATAAATTAAACAATTAAGTGTATATAGGGACATAACGCGGTAAAAAATAAAAAAAATTAAACAAATTGAACAATTAAATGTATATAGAGACAAAAACGCGGTAAAAATTTTTAAAATTAATAGAACAAATAAGTGGTATAAAAAGTTATCTACAATTCTTTATTAAATTTATATACACATCGGAATAATGCTTTTTGTCAGTTTTTTCATTACATATTTCGTTTTCATGGATTATTATTTGATTAACCTCTTGTATTTGAAGCTTACGTTTATTAGGTTGATTGGCGAGTATTTTAGCATCTTCAAAATTAAAATGATGGTTATTTTTAATCGAATGTTTCGCCAATGCTGATAGATTATCATTCAGCTGCTTCGTAGTGTCATTTTTGTGTTGTTTCAATCTTGTGCCTAATTTCTGGATCGTCTCACCAATATATGATTTTTCACAATCTGAGCAATTAACTTTATATACCACACCAGATTTGTCTTCCTTAGGTATTTTGGTCTTTAAGTTGGTAAACAATGGTTTGACTTTATTTTGTGGTCGCATTGATATATTTACTTCAGGTACAAAGTATTTACATGATCGCACAATCGATTCACTAAGGGTTGGTATGTAGGGAATCGATGCGTAGTGTTTGGTTTGTTCTTGGGTTTGACCCCCATCAGCGTTACATTGTGTGGCATTCATGCTGTTATCACACATGGATATAAAAGCATAGCTTTTTGTCTCAGGGTACGTCTTTGAATTTATGACGTATTTTATCATTTTATCAACCAAAGTGACTGGATAGTTGTTATTGCTTAGAATTGTTTTCATTGTGCTGATGTTTTCCGTCCAAAATTGTCTATGGCTAAGCTTCAAAACTTTACGAATAAAGGACTTAGCTACATTTCGTTTCATTTTCTTAGGATGATTAGAATAATAATTAAGTATCCTGTTGGACGCTATAGGTTTATAGAACCAATTGGTGACGACTTTAATAAAGAATTGTAGATAACTTTTTATACCACTTATTTGTTCTATTAATTTTAAAAATTTTTACCGCGTTTTTGTCTCTATATACATTTAATTGTTCAATTTGTTTAGTTTTTTTTTTTTTTTTTTTTTTTTACCGCGTTATGTCCCTATATACACTTAATTGTTTAATTTATTAAATTTTTATCGCGTCTTCGTCCCTATATACACTTATTTATTTATTTAGTTTAATTATTTATTTTTTTTTCTCCGCGTTTTTGTCCCATTTACACTTATTTATTATCCCACTCTATTTTGCAAATTGTCTTTACCGCGTTTTTGCGGTTTACATAATTACATATACACATATACTATTGTCAATGTTTTTTGTCCTTTTTTCACTGTTTAAATTGACATTTTCAAAAAGAACCTTTGTGCAATATTGTTCCAACGAAATTTTACAATTTTTAATTACATCTAAGTTTTTAAGGTATGCATTATAGTAAATTACGATAACTTTTATAATTGAAACATTAATGTTTATGCAGATTGTAATAACCCTGAGGATGGGCCCACCGGCCTGAAATATATTGGTTACTGCACATAACATATTGTTTTAACTATCGCGAACCATTCACCTTTGGAGGCAACACAAACATCACCACATAGTGAACGACAGGTTCCGGCAAAACAACAGATTGAGCTCTGCTTAATCATATAAAATTAGTTACTTGTATTCTCAGGGAAATACTCAATCGGCGTGGCAGAAATACTAAGGTAAATTTGGGTCGCTGATTCAAAATTTGAGGCAAAAAAACAAGAAAAAACATCTTGGGGTTGTTGTGTACAATGCGCTGTGTATGCACTATGCACGTTAAGTACAAAATGGACTTACCCGGCGCCTTGCACTTTACTCCCATTCGTATATTCACCTTTTCATTGGTCTTCTTCCTTGCCTCGTTCTTTATACCGCTCCATGGTTTCGCGTTGCTCGACCTACGGTGTAGGCACCTTTTCATTGGTGACCTAGATAATATTACAGTGGAAACTCGATAAGTCGAAGCCCAAGGGAACCAAATTTTCTTTCGAGTTATCGAAATTTCGACGTAAAGAGACTTCGAGATATCGAGTTTATTTGTAAAAAAATTCGACTTATAGAGTTTTTTTCTTTTTGTGTATTTTTATATTTTGGTATTTTTCCGACATTATACCCTTATAAAATAGTACATGCATTTTTTCCTCTCTTTTCCGATGGATGACAAAATGTTTTTTTTCTTTAAAATCGTAGAAAGCGTACTAATCGGAATTTTGAATTCGGCTGCTATACCCTTTTTTTTTACTTCCTGCATCAACCGCTTTTATAAGTTCTTTCTTCTGCTGAATAGTCAGGGTTTGTAGCGTGCTTTTTGACGCAGATATGTTTAATTGGCTGATTTCCTCAAACTGCACGAAACGATTATTCTTTTGACAGTAACAATAACAACCTTACGATAAACGCTATATTCAAATGCAAACTGAAACATTTTATCGCAGAAAAGTACCGTTATTCTCGTTTCCGGAATATGCAGCAATAAAATTCTAATTTCAAACAGAAAAATCGCCATTGGAGGAATAAAAAAAATCGACTTATAGAGTTTCGCATAGCAAAGCTTTGACTTATAGAGTTTACCGATAAGAAATTTTAATTTGTCCTGGAGAGTATCTGAAATTTTGTCTTATAGAGTCTCCAATATCAGCACTTCGACTTATAGAGTTTCACAAGCAGTGAAATCAAAAATTTTTCTTCGAGTAATAGAGTTTTTGGTTTGAGTTATCGAGTTTGTTTTTCATTGTTTTTTGTTCAAATGTGCTGGGGAAGCAGATTTTCTTCGACTTAAAGCGTTTTTCGAGTTAAGGAATTTCGAGTTATCGAGTTTCCACTGTAATTGCATACATATTAATATTGCTAGCCATCAATGAAATTGCAACCGGGCGTTAGTAAAATAGCTGACGACCCTTGAATGAATTTCGAAAGCGAGTAGGGTGCGAGGTGACCAGGTACGTTATTATATATGTAAGGAAATATTTGGATAATAAACGTTGAAGCAGAAGCATTGTTAATTAATAAATTATCCAACAGGGTTGCCCGCCCCAAAATAGTACCCCTCTTTTCTCTGGGAAATACTCGTTCAATCGGCGTGGCAAGAAACAGTAAAAGCATTTTGGGTCGCTGCTTCCAAATTTAAGGTCAAAACCAAGAAACAAATTTTGGTGTTGCCTATCCCAAAATAGTGTTTTATCGGGGAAAATACTCGTCCAATCGGTGAGGCAAGAAACACAAAAAGAATTTTGGGTCACTAATTCCAAATTTGAGATAAAACACAAGAAAAAATTTTGGGGTTGCCTGCCCCAAAATGGTATCTCTGTTTTCTCGGGGAAATACGCGTCCAATCGGCGTGACAAGAAACACAAAAAGAATTTTGGGTCGCTGCTTCTAAATTTGAGGTCAAAAACAAGAAAAAAAATTGTTGGGGTTGCCGATGCCCTGTTTTCTCGGGGAAATACTCGGTTACTTACCTACTAACCGCTACTTTCAATATTTCATTGAAAGTATATGCTCCGTCCGAAATTTTCTTATACATATGCGTACGCTACAGATAGGGTTGCGTTGCACTGACCTTTGACCTATTCATAGATTTGTATAATAACAATTTTTGGCAAAACCGAATGCCGCCCTTTTTTGCGGGTACGCGTACGCTACGAACTGGGTTGGACAGCACTGTAAATGTGGAGTGTGGAAACAGGCTATTTTGTAGACTAATCCAATATTACAGTACCTACGACCAAAGCCACCTTAATTTAGAAAGCCGGGAAGCAGCAATACATGCACACAAAGCGAGCCTATGAATATGTCGTATATACGTTGCACGATGCACTAACACAAGCACAGCGCATGTAAAAAAACCGTGTCTGTTCTGATAAAAATCGCGAAAACACGCGGAAACTTCACTTTTTATCGGGATTTGTTTCCTTCAATGCATTATAGACACTTCAATTCACGACACATTGCACTTTTCGCGACGAAAATCGACCGGGAACCAATACTTTTCGTGTAAAGTTTGCCGCGACCCAACCCGATTTGCCTTTACCGCAATGTAAATTTTCGATCTGAACAGGCCTAGAATTGTCGTTTCAGTATATGACCGTGCTCTGCTTCCGGGCTTGTATTAAGGTGGCTTTGCCTACGACCATCATTTCATTTATTATCTATAACACTATATATGAACATCCGACTCGAAGCCGATCTGAACACAAATCATGCCTCTCATGCGGATCATCAGCACCTAACAACACGAAACCAACCTTTCCATTTATATGGGCATACATACACCATGCCACTACGAAGCCGATCCAAACACAAATCATATCCCCCATGTCGCTGGTAGATGATTTCATCGGCAGCAATGCGCATTCCAGCTACTGAAAAAACATGCTTTTTCGTCGTGCAAAAGTTCCTCATCGCACAACCCGACGTCGCATCGCAAGCAGTCTGAACTGAATGATACAAACAGGTTCGTGTTGGTTCCTATTGAAAGGATAACAATTTTTTTCTTATTGCTTCGCATCGCCCGAAATGTGAACGGTATGTAAATGTGTAAAGATGGAATGGAATGCCTCTTAAAGTTTGCATACCTACACAGTACGATTTTTTCAACTAGAATGCAGTAAACCGCAACTAGATGTGAACTCCTAGATTTTCTAGTTGCGAATCTAGTGGAAATTTTTTTACTAGAATTCCAGCAATCATTGTCGATTTTTACTACTTACCTCTAATAAACAGAGAGTAACTCAATAACTCAACAACAGACTGGCAACTAATGAACTGGCCATATCGAATAGAAGAGGGAAAAAACTATTTAGAACTGTTTTCCACCAAAAATTAAGAGTCCATCAGTAAAATTTACTGCTTTTCTAGGATATAATCACCTGTTTGCTGAAAACTAGTAAAATTGTTCTGGATATAGGTCTTGTTCGAGACTCGCTCGATATTACATTCAATCTAGTTAAAAATAGTGGATACCAGTTCTACTTTTTCAGAATCGCTAGAATGATAAATTGAGTCCTGAGCCTTCATTTAATTTGAATAAGTTTTGATGAACTTGTAAATTTGTCCTCATTTTTATCGATTGCTACTTCTTCTTCCTTGCCTCATTCTTTATACCGCTCCATGGTTTCGCGTTGCTCGACCTGCGGTGTAGGCACATCGCCCGTTTTGGCGGTAATATCTCAGCATATTTCTACAGGCAGCTCTATCTTGGATCGTGTCATCGCCGAGACCAATGCGTTGTTGTTGCTTTTTAATTTGACACATCCAGGTGTTCTTCGGTCTGCCTCTGGCTTTATGTCCATCAAGTAAAACTTGCTAAATAGTATAAATAATTTTTTAACTAAAATCCTTGATCTGCGATTTACTGTAGTATATTATACTACATACACTGCGCGACAAATGCTTAGGTTCACACATATTTCCTTCCAGGAAACGGTAAACAAAAAGCTTACCGGTTCAAAAAATTTTATTTTCGAAACTATTAAATATCACAAATAAAATGGATGGAGTGAGTCCCCACAGGACATTTTCCTTAAATTACAGTAATTGATTTCATTCAAAGAGTCGATTTCCACTGCGACAATTGCTTAGGTTCAGGGACGATTTTACCGTTTTACTTAATGTTTTCGCTGAAAAATATTTCAGAAAATTGTCAAGCAGGAGAAATACAAAAAACAAGAGCATTTTTTTGTTATTTAATAGTGTGTATTTCCGCCATTTTTATTTATAATTTTATAAAGCCTTCAAGGTAGGGAATTGTGTAAAGAATGCAGCACGGATAGCGGTATTTTAGACCCAGCTGTCTTAATTCCATGAATTAACTCTTGTTTAGGGTTGTACTGTATACCTCCCGAACAAGCCACCCCCAAATGTTTTCAAATGTGTTAATGCCAGGGGAGTTGGGCCCCCAGTCGAACAAAATCACATTTTCCTCCACAATAAATGATTTAACTACCGTCGCTGTATGAATTGGGACAGGCTCATGTTGCAATATCCAAGGATTGCCTCCGTACATGACATTTATCTTATGGATTTCCTCTTCTAGGAGCTGTTTATAAGATGAACCCGTTTGGCGACCTCGAAGGATTACCAGGTCGATAGTTCCATGATGTAATATGGCTCCCCATACCATAACGGGACCTATTCAGGAGTGATGGCGTGACAGGTCGATAGGTTCCTTCCTAATATCATGATAATAGTAGGAGAACCCATCTGGACCGTCCACACAAAACCGTTTTTCATCCGTAAATATTACCTGCCTCCATTGTGATGCCCAGTTCATGAAACTTGAGGCAATTCCAGGCGCTGTAGGCGATGTTGCGGGGTTAAGGCTTTTTTTTTTAACCGTAAACGTTTCAAACAAGAAGAAGATCTAAGAACTCGTTGGGTGGTCCTTACACTTGCTGATAACACCAAAATCTCCTCAAGCTTATGCGCAGTAAGGGCGAATTCGAGGCTTCTCTTAAGAAATGTCGCCTTAATGCACCGGAAATCGTTTTTTTTTACCTCCTGCGTATCGTCGGCAATAATTTTCACTATCTCGTATAAAATTATTAACAACGTTCGAGCTCCGCTGAATCCATATTGCAATTTTTCGGTTTGCATATCCTTCTTGGTTTAGTATGGAAATTGTCGCCTTTTCTTCGGCAGAAAATTGATTTCCTTTTGACATTATCCACTATACGACTCACAGAGTTTAACGCGAAAAAAATGTTTCCACAAACACTTCTCACCAGGACGAGATAACTCTTTAAAGTAAGTGAACCTATACAATTGTCGCAGTGGAAATTGCGATTTTCATTTTAAAAAATTCCGTTAGCTATGCGAGTTGTTTGACAAAATTGCAATATTTACTAAAATAACCGTTAATTGAGAGAGCATTATTTAAAAATTATTTCCGATCAGAGTACATAGAAATTATATGATTTTAAACCAAAATATCCATGAACCTAAGCATTTGTCGCGCAGTGTATTTCTATGATCCAGGTGTAACGAGATCCGAACGGACGGCGAAGATTCCTGTACGGGCTCTGATCTCAGGTTTGACTCGGGGGTGATTCTCGTGGAGTGACTCTGGGACGTAGCGTTCAGTCAGAGAGTCTTCCCTACGGTTCTAAATAAAATTAAAAAATAACGTTCATACACACAAATGATTGTCAGGACTTACGGACCAATTACCAATTTCCAAAATTCGAAAATAAAGGGTTTTCCAATAGGGACGCTTGATCTTTGAAATGAAAAAAAAAATACATGTAGGAGAGATATTTGCGAATTTTTTTTTTTATTTGAAAGGTCCATCGACCCCATTACATATGGAATATGACATCATTCAAATGACCGCCACGGCTTCGGTTGGTGGCGCGCACACGAAAGGTCCAATTTTCGATGACTCTGGCGCACAAATCGGGCTGTATACCGGTCGATGATAACCAACTTCTTTTGGCCTGAAATCGAGAATATGGATCTGCACAACATGTGGTTTCAACAGGACGGCGCTACGTGCCACACAGCACACGCTACGATGGATGTTCTGCACGAGCAATTTACGGGCATGGTCATCTCGCGCGGAGGCGACGTGAACTGGCCACCGAGATCGTGCGATTTGACCCCGCTGGACTTTTTTTTGTGGGGTTTTCTTAAGTCGCAGGTCTATGCCAACAAACCGCAAACCACCGATGCCCTCAAAGTTAACATACGCCACGCCATCGATCAAATACAGCCCGATTTGTGCGCCAGAGTCATCGAAAATTGGACCTTTCGTGTGCGCGCCACCAACCGAAGCCGTGGCGGTCATTTGAATGATGTCATATTCCATATGTAATGGGGTCGATGGACCTTTCAAATAAAATAAAAAATTCGCAAATATCTCTCCTACATGTATTTTTTTTTTCATTTCAAAGATCAAGCGTCCCTATTGGAAAACCCTTTATTACTATTTTTCAGTTGAAGTAGGTAAATCTATTCGCATCTAAAATGTTTCTAATCGTTTCAGACCAGGCATTTCTACTTTCTTTAGGACGAGCATTTAAATTTCACTCGTTTAATTTTTCATTGCTCCAGTAAATTTTAACGGCTCGGAAATCAACACTACGTACTTATACAAATGATTATACAAAAATTGCATCTTATTTTACTCATTTTCATTCTTTACTTGAAATTTATTAAAAGAAAAACTAATTCTTCAGTATGAAAAGACGGATTTTCTTCCTTGTTTATCTACGTGTTTCTTCTTTTTTTAAATTTTAATTATGTAACTCCAACTAGAAACTCTAGTTAACCACGGCGAATGAGTAGTAAATGTATGTATTCAGCTGAGATGTGTTGCATTGAATATTTTACAAGTTGACGACGCTTGCAGCATCATTTTTTCTGCTCAGCTGGAAATTATGTGAAAGCATTTTTTTTCACAGATAGATCCATTATCTTAGTTTCACTGTAGAAACAATTACTGGCCACTAAATATATTGAGAAAATAATATCTATAATGGACCTCTACTTTTTCTAAATGTGTATATTAATATTCTACATATACTAAGATTTTTCTTTGTCTTTAATTTATTTACAGGTCGACAGTTCACCATGCGTCCTAGAAATTTTAGATACAGCCGGCACAGAACAATTCGCATCGATGCGAGACTTGTATATAAAAAATGGTCATGGCTTTATTGTAATGTATTCACTAACAAATCATCAAACGTTTCAAGTGAGTATTTTTTATTTAATGGCTAATTGTAAAGAAAATTATTTTGTGTAATTTCGTTTGTTTGATTTCAGGATATTTCAAGTATGAAAAATGTAATTAGTCGTGTAAAAGGTAGTCAACCCGCACCCATCCTCCTAGTCGCAAATAAACTCGATTTAGAATGCCAAAGAGAAGTTTCAACAGTTGAAGGTGAGTTTTTGCTTCCTTGATTACTCTTTATTTTCAGGGGTGAGAATAGTGAGCTGTGTCTCTAGTCCAGTCAAAGTATGCACACTCAGAAAAATCTCATCACTTAAATTTAAAGTGAAACATATTAAAAATAAAATTAGAATTTATCAATTAATCATACAACAAATAGTTTCATATTAAATTTAATAGGATTCACTTTAATGATCTGTTTAAAATTGACTGAAATATCGATTTAAATATGTTCAACTTTGTTTTAAAGTTGTTTCATTTTGAAGGCTGTGTCCGTCACATGTACATAAGCCCGCGGCTATATTGCTTAGTGCTAGTAATCCCAGATAGCTTAGGTGTAGGAAGTAGGACTACGAAACGATAGGTACCCGGTTCGATTCCCAATAGAAGCAAAGTGAAAAAAAAATAAAGTTTATAAAATATGGTAAAAAAAAGTTAAATATAAAAAAAAATAAAAAAATGGAAAAACAAATATTTTTTCACTTTTTTAATCTTACAATAAAAACATTTTAAATTTAAAGTGAAATCACTTTTAAAATAAAGTGAAATCACTTTTAATGAAGTGATATTCCCTTTTGATTTGACATGCAGCAATTTTGAAAGTACGAGAATCACTTTAATATTTCAACTATTAATTCAAAATGAAACATTTTTTAATTAAACGTAAACGTATATGGAGCCCAATCATATTTGAAAATTTTTGAATCGTAGCTACAATTTTTGATTTTATTGATTGATTGATTGATTTATTTGTCGTGCTCTGTGGCCGTGATCGTTCGGTCGCCACTCTGTGAAATAGACACTCATAGAGAAACGAGTTTCCAAACTCGGCACGACTCGTCGCAAGTTTATTATTCGGAAGAGGATGATAAGAAATATTCTTATCAGAAAATAATAAACTAACAATGCGACTAGGAAGTGGTATGGCTGACAATCGTATCACACTCCGAATTCAGTTGTCTTTGTAACGTTGATGACTACACACGGTAGTCATCAACGCACCATGCTCCACTAGGAGTTACGGTAATAAAGAGAGAGAGCTATAATTTTTGATTTTATAACAATTTTTTTTCTGAGTACAGGCCTCCAAATAGAAAAAATAGAGTAAGGCTAATTTTGTTTGCTTTCGATTCAGTAGGGTGTCAGGAGGCTAGAACTCATTTTGCTTTAAAAAAATTTGATCGGAAAGGTCCCAAAAAGGACAAAACATGATACACTTCATTCCTTGAGCGGCATGAGGAGTGTCATATCAAAGATAACGTCGAGTGCATTGCATATTCGGTGTTTGTTTCAAGGACACTAAATGGAATAAATCGGGCATAAATGGAAAATTACGGCTTGAGAAAGATACAAATACTGGAAACGATTTTGTTTTTATTTGAGCCCAATTTTCTTTTTGAGGGTCCTTGAAACAAGTAACAAACGCCGAAAATGGTATGTAATCGACGTCCGATCAAGGTGTGTAATTAGTGTCCCTTTTATGTCCTTTTTCAGCTTTCCGGTCAATTTTTTCTTAGCAAATTTAATGGTAGAATCTTCAGGTATAATAGATTCTGAAAAGTGAGAAAAGTAGTGACAATTTGAATTATTTTCGTAGTTAGGGCTTTGGAAAGATACACGGGAAACACGAAAATTTTCCATTTAAACTGGATTTATTCCGTTGAAAGTCCTTCAAACAGGAAACAAACACCGGATATGTAATATACTCGACGTCCCTTTTGATATGATACCCCGCATGGCCGCATGCCGACCCACAGTCAAGGATCCTTTTTGGAACCTTTCCGATCAACATTAGGTGTGTTTTTTTGGTTATCCCGTGTAGGTTTGGGTAACGAAACTCCATATAAAAAAATGCCAGCTGACCCATCTGTCATTTTTTTTATATGAAGTTTCGTTACCCAAACCTACACGGGATAACCAAAAAAAACACACCTATTATTTGTTCGTAAAAAAATCAAGTGACTGGAGACGTAAAGCGGATTTTTTTTTCGTGAAGGAGGAAAAGATAAGAGGGAGGTTAAAACGCTTTTCTCCCAGTGCTTGTGTGATATCTGTAGGAATTATAAACAAATGATGAAGGGCTGAGTTCATCTTCGGCGGGTAAAAGTCCTTTTTCCTCCTATATATTTTAGGAGCAATACGATGATGAGCTAACGTCAACTTTTTTTTATCTTTTCGAATGGTAGTTGAATACGGATGAGAAATATCCCCTTCGATTATGACAAATATCTCCTTCAATTAGCCCGACATATAGCTACAGCGAGCGCATGTCGTCGCTCCACCGTCATTGAGTAAAGAACTAAGGCCCGTATTTATGAACATTCCTTAACTCAAGGAGACTTTTTTGTCTCCTTTGACCAGGGTTGTGCTTTGTTCCTGATGTCACCGCCGCTATGCGAAAGTCCACAGGTCAAGGAGACCTTGGGTCAAGGATGCCGAAATTCAAAAAATTAATGTCATTTCCCATACTTTTTCATAGTTAAAAAAGTCTCCTTAAGTTAAGGAATGTTCATAAATACGGGCCTAAAACTAGAAACGACTAATAGTCCAATTTTTCATATAAGACTGGATCTGACAGGACCTTTCGTCTTTTCTAATTTTATTTCGCACTAAAACTGCGATTTGGCAATTGTTTTATGTAGATACCCATACTAGGGATCGTCCAGCCATAAATATTCCTCATTTTACTCCGTAAAAATTTAAGAATCACACTTGACAGATAGGGGCTCCCGTTTTTTTAACCAAACCATTCACTTTGTATGGGTTGACAGCTATACCTATATATTGCCAATCCATTTAGTTGGTAATTCTTTGATTAGGCCTCATACCCACATATCATATTTGTTGCCCAGCATGTGGCATTTTTTAACATTTTCTGTTATTTTTCCAATTTACGAGGAAGATCTTTAATTTTAGGGGGAAATCAAGTTTCATTCAGGGAGAAGTTACGCAGCCTACCTGTAAACACTGGCTCGTTTCAAATCCACCTGGCCAGAATCCACTTGTTTCCATTTCACTTGCTTAAAATGGACCTGTTGCATCATTGTAAATTTAAACTCCTTCGTAAATAACCAAAGTGGCAATTAACTTTCAACTTACGAAAATCCGATTGTATTGCCGCTTAGGTATTTGCAGAGGTAGATTTTGAACGATTACTTTTACTGAATTTTTGATTTTGACTTCAAATTGTAGGGTATCTTAGCTCCACATCTTCAATGCCAATGCCAATGCCAATATCAACTTCGTTGACAAAACCTAAACTGACAGCTTAGTGCCTGTATTGTTGGCATCATTCTGGCAGTAATGTCTCAACCTATTACTACTGAAGCTCTATCCGGGATCATGTTATTTTATTACCATCGCGGCGTGATTGATCTCTTAAACACTCATGATGTAGGGAAAATCGATTTCAGCGCGGTATGCGGAAAGTAATTAACGAAATTAATTAAAAAAAAATGTTCCGACTTTTCGAACACCCCTGAAAAGTACCAATTTTCCGAAATTTTCCATATTACGTCTTTGTTTTATGTATTTAATTTTTAACAATTTTGTATTCTCATTTTAGGAAACAGCTTAGCACAACTTTGGGATTGTCCGTTTATAGAGGCATCCGCCAAAGATCGTATTAATGTGAACGAAGTATTTGCAACTATCGTCCGGGAAATGAATATGACATCGGAAAAACGAAAGACGAAAAGTTATTGCTGTTGTACGCTTTTATAGAAAATTTATTCACATAATCATAATAATTATATACATATATACAATACAAGAAATTAATTAAAATATAAGTAAATAAAATTTGATTCTACACACACACACAAAAGAAAAAATTGAAAAAATAAAAAAAATGGATGAAAACAATAAACCTTTACATACATTACACCTAAGTAAAAATAAAAACAAACAATTGATATAAATATATATAAATAAATAATATTGAATGTAATAATTAAATTTAATTATTCATAATATTTGATATAAGTGTAGTACGAAAGATAAGAAACGAAAAAAGTCAACACATAACCGTTATATGTACATATATGACATATAACGGTATGAAGTCGGGTGCAAAGAAAGAAAGTGTAACAAATGAAGCGAAACACCACACGTCTTATCGAAATCTTATATATTGGTGTCTAGGTGTGTGTAACGATGAACACAAAGCGTCAGCGAGATTGTGACTGCAAACACAAAAGGAACAAGAAAAACATATGACTAAATAAAAACTTAGTAGAAAGAAAAGGGAAAATTTACAATTTATATTGAACTGAATGAAATTAACTGACAAAAAAAAATGAACCTACAATAATAACAAAATATCTATTTTATAAAAGAACGAGAAAGAATAATTTACATACCTAATGGAAACAAATATCGCAACAAGAAACATATATAAATATAATTTTTTTACAATCTCAAAACAAAAATCGTGTTATAAAAAAAGCATAACAAGGATCTAAGTCAGGAGCAACCATAGTGGATCCACAATAATAATTATATATTTTACTATTAGTATAAACGAAACAAAGAAAACCATATGATCTTCATGAAATGTAAAACTAATCATAATAATAGTTTCGTACCGAAACCCGAAATAACATATTAAGTGTAGAAGAAATAATACAGACACAAAATAAATTTGGACCGTTATCAGTATCCAGACAAAACAAAGGATTATAGTCAATTTCATTTTCAAACTAGTTTCAAGTATGTTCTATTCTTTCTCACACGCATGTGGACACATTTTCGTATTTAGCATTTTTTCGTTTCACTATATCTTATATCTTTTATTTATACATTTAATTTGTTATATGTGATTTTTTTTTAGTTAAAAGTATACCATGTTAGATGATGAACATATTTTAATATAATATGGAAAACATAATAATAAAAAAAAATATATTGTCGGCTTAAATCCAATCTAACATTGCATTTTTAACGTTATTTTTGCTACTTTTTCTTTTTGGTATGCTATAAAGTTATAATAACAAACGGACCGGTTTTTTATGTTTTTTCTCTAAGAAAAACTAATTGAAGCATTCTTTTCGGAAAGTAGAAAATTCTGTGCATTTTTTTACTACTACTAGTATTTTTATTCTTCCATTTTATTTCTTCCAATAAAACCTATTTTTTACATCTTAC
Organism: Microchrysa polita; assembly: GCA_949715475.1. NCBI lineage: Eukaryota > Metazoa > Arthropoda > Insecta > Diptera > Stratiomyidae > Microchrysa > Microchrysa polita. The sequence continues at coordinate 133,938,998 of OX454415.1, read as the reverse complement.
GGTTGATTTACCGTTAAAGGTATGGTATCTGTTAGATGCCATAACATACAACACTACAATTAAAATTAAACAACCGTTTTCTAAATACTACATATACCAAAACTTGTCCTTAAAAGGAAACACTGAAAAGCCAATTTACAAAATTAGACACATTTTTCAATCTTCTTTATTTTTTGCTGTGAGCTTAATACCATTTTTAAAAATGAGCTATTGTAATTATGTGAATTGCAAGCATATTACATAATTATTGATAAAAACTGACGATGTGAACGAAAACACTTTGTGAAAAGTGTATCGAAACAAAAATAAATGTAATAATATTTAAATTGATAAAAAGAAAGTAAATATTATGTTTGTTGGTTTTGTTACTATATTTACGATGTAAAATATATGAGTATAATAATTAATTAAAATTGAAACAAAATGTAACTAAAAATAATTTATTAGGTATATTTTTCAATAATAGTTCAATATTGGTTGCTTCGATTTTGCATGTATAATATGAAAAAAATTTTTTTCAATCTTTTATTTGTTAATATATATATTTACTCAGGATACTTTTAATTCTTTCCTTATTCTGTTATTCAATGTTTATATTAAATTCGCACGTTGTTCTCGTCTCTTTTTTTTTGCTACTAATATCAAGGACAAATTAGCATATCGAAGCAATCAATTCAATTGTGAACTTTATGAGAATTCCTTTAGACAATTTTTTGGTTTTATTTTTTTCATGTTGTTTCTTTTGCAAGTCAACAAATTGTTGTATTTTAGTTTTGTAACGACGAAAATAATGATGATGATAAACAAAACAGAAGAAAATATGATGATAAAAACAATATGTAAAATGATAATTTTAAAGAGTGACTGCAAACGCGAACGCGTACGTGTGTACACGTGTATGTATTTGTGTGAAGCATGCAAAAGAAACAGGATCGATTTTTGCGATAAGGATATTAAGTACTAGTGAAAGCAAACTATTAATAGAAAGGATAATTTTTAATGTATAAAAAAGAAGAATGAAACAAAATTAAAACAAAACAAAAACTCCGTATTATATAAAATGAAACTGTAAAAAATCAAAAGTTTTTGTGTTTTATTTAATCAGAAATTCTGGTCAGATGGTTATCAGTTTTAGTTGTTAACCGTGAGATCGATGAGCATCTTTCAAGGTAAGAAAACGTATAATTTTAACCGAAATGTATTTCTTAGTACGAGTTTCAATATTTTTTTTTACTTTACTTTCTGTTATTTTTTTTCGGAGATTTGTAATCTAAACTAAAAAAAAACATTTTTTTACGCTGGGTGACAGAGATTTGTATAATATTGTCACATTTTTGTTATGCTGGAAGCGTTCAGATGCATCATTGTATGCACACTATCTTCCGTTAACTGCTGTTAAAACATGTCGATTTATTGTGTGTCATAAATCGCACAAGAGTCGCCATACACTATCCAATCGATTGTACAAATTTTTTGATCGTCAGATTGATTGGATGGTGTATGTGACGATCCAATCCAAATTTTTTATTGGATGTGTGAATGATATTTCCATGCAATTTTCGTGCAATCTGTCATATGATCGATTTACAATCATGTTTTTTCAGTTGTTGGTACTTTCACATAAACCGGTGGTCATACTTCATGTTGTGGCTGTAGCGGTCGTTCTTCATCGAAAGTAGCGACGGATGTCCATCTTCCATCTCCAAAAAATTTATTATTTTCGATGTGTTGTGGATCGTGTCATTTTACATCGTACGATGAATTGTATAGTGTCTGTGTTGCACAGGCGTCAGATCGATTGTGCAATCAATCGTCATATTGGTTGTACAATCGATTAGATACTGTATAGCGACTAAAACCTTTTCATTTGATACAAATTCCTTTATAAGAAAAAACATATTAATTTTATATTTGTGACATATCCTTGAAGTTGATTGAAAGTGGAGTAGGTTTGACTACCCACTTATGTGAAGTTAGCCTGCACACATTCTCAAATTATAATATTAATATAATAATTATTATTATTATTATGTCTCGTCTTCTGTTTTCCTTAATTACTCCTGAATACTCGCGTTTCCAGGACGAACAAACGCACAAAACAACAAACAAACGTCTGGCTTTTGATACCAAATTTATACCAATCCAATCTTATTTATAGATGGCGGGCTAAGTTCACACTTAGAATTTTATAGTTGCTATTATTAAATAGTTAAGGACGACCAAACGAAAATAATTGACGAACATTCACGAACAAACGTAGCCGCCGGCGAACAAACGGTTACGAGCGTAATTTGAGAATGTGTGCGGGCTAACTTCACATAAGTTGACTACCCCTACCTCCCATACAAAACTATATTTAGCCATATGTATTTTTTATAAAATATGTCAAATGGTAGCTGATGGATATCCTTATAAAATATGAAATTTGTCCCGGTCCGATCTGCCTGGCTCAATTTAAAAAGAAGCTGCAGGCATGCCTTTTTGAAAAATGTTAGGAGGAGTGAGGGGGGCGCCAATGGTCGGAGCACTCCAATTTTTGGTACAAATCAAACTAATTTTGTTATCAATATATGGACAAGATCTTATAACGGTAGGTCTATTCTATCAAGAGTTACAGTGCGAAATGTGCAACTCAAAAAATGTAAATTCACTATAATACTTTTGGGTCTAGGGTATAATTTTCTGAAAAAATGTCTAGAGTGTTACATATCATTACAAAGGTAATTTTATGTAGTTTGTTTTGTCCTCAGCACATTTTAAGGTCAGACTCATAGTTTTCCAGATATTTGCATGAAACTGAATTTTCACCCCTTTGCCACCCCCTTCCCCCTTAACCCATGGCGCAAATTAGTGTAACTTTTTACTGCATATATTAGGCAGTGTATTCAACAATTAGGCATCAAAATTTTCTTCTTTTTTCGGATGTTTAGGCTTGGGGCTATTTTGAACCAATTGTACTGGACTAATAGTCTAAAGAAAATCTCCATTTCCCATTTAGGGTATGATCTTAAAACGCGTGCGCGTTCTTAGATTACACCTCAAATGGGGAATGGGGATATTCGTTTGGGGATTTTAATTTGATACATAATGCATGGCTTCTATCTTCGCCACTTTAATCTTGGATCCTAAAGATTAAATAGCAAACGAAGCTTCAACGATAGTTTTGCTTAAAAACTTTAATAATCCCTTGGTCAAGGGGTTGCAGGCGACTAGTGCAATTCGGTGACAGAAATATCACTTTGACGTTGCTCAAATACGCTCGACGTTAGGAGGATAAACAAGGCAGTGATCAATGAAAAGAGCAGCTGCCACGTTTTTGTCCCTGGAGATTGCGGACGAAAACGACGACGAACTATAAAACGAGTCCATATAGATACACAGCGGTTCACACCTTTCTGTACCGCTAAAAGAAGAAGAAGAAGCTATGTGTTGATTTTGTCTTGCCATTTTCCGGTCTAACGTACCAAGCCATTCTACGAATAAGCCACATGTTATCCACGCCCGGTTTTGATTTTTGTATTCACAGGGAAAATACTGAATACCCTTAAAGCAGCGAAGCCTCTGCGACTTCCCGATCACAAGGGGTTCCAACTTGAACTTGCCACTTCCATCTACATTTGTGCATAGGGGAACAGTCAACCTCTCGTTGCTACGCTTACCACCATGACAATTATTTATCCTCCTTAAGACCCAGCACTTGTCTGGCAAGAGGCTGAAAAAAAGTCCGAGCTCATCCGCATTGTAAACATCTCGAGGATGATAATCTTTCACACACTACACTACCTATCCAAGTAGTCACAACATCTTCGTTGACATCTACATTTTCACCACCTAACCTAAACTTGTATACTGTTCCGTGACGTTTTTTTAAATCTCGCGAACCATCCTGTATTCGCTGCAAAATTGTTGAGATCTAAAGTCTTCGCAATCTCGTTAGCCTTTTCCATCAAAATTTGTCCATTTACCGGCAAATTAGTCGCCCGAAATTGGCGAAACCATTCTAATAGGACCTTTTTCAGCTCTTCGTATTTAGTCGGGGGATTTTTTTCTTGATTTGTTCGTAAGGCGTTATAAAAGCGTAAATGAATGTCTGGGGACTGATTTTCATATTTTTTCTTACAAGACGGACGGAAGCTCTACTCCCTGTTCATAGATTTCAAAGCGGCATTCGACACCGTAGAACGGCAGGCAGGTTATAAACACTATAACATTGGCATGACATCCAAATTCGGAAAGATTTTGGAAACACTTTACGACAGCACTAAGGTAATTGGAATAATGATCAACTATCCGAAATATTTTATACGAACTTTGAGGTCCGACAAGGCTGTAAATTAAGCCCTGACGATTTCTCAGTATATATCAACGACATTATACCTGGTGGCGCAAAAGCATTTTATATCTTGCTGAAAGGCTTTTAGCAGATGACATTTTGCTGTTTACACAATCTCTACAAAATCTCCAGAAAATGATCCATCATCTTCAGGCATATTGCAGTAAGTGGAAGCTAATCATAAATCTGGAGAAATCCAAAATAATGGTGTTTAAAAAAACGTCACATTCTGGCGCAAGAAGAAAAGTGCTGGTACAACGGACAGGAAATTGAGGTTGTGAAAATATACAAATACCTGGGTATACTGTTAGTGATAATTCTATGGAGCCACATCTTAAACAAAAATTTAAAGAGGCAAAATGGGAAAGGAATGCAATTTGGAAAGACTGCTTCAATAATAAGCATGTATGCAACACAGCGAAGTATGACATATTTAGAGCAGTGTCCAAATCAATTCTAATGTATGGAGCGGAAGTATGGGGAGGAAAAGAATACGAAGATGTGGAGAAATTACAACGATTCTACCTAAAAAGTGTCTTTCATCTGCCAAAAACGACTCCAAATTATATGCTTTAACAAGAAACAAATCTCGGACCACTATCCAGGGTGTTCGCAAACTGCCGCATAGACGCACCGGATTGAGATGCCTCATATGATTTCCAGCAAATAAGTTGTACGAACATACCCCCTTAGCTTAACCCTTTAGCTACCACAGGATTTTAAAAATTTTTGAAAAAATCATTTTCTTGCACGACTTACAGCACAATATCTCCAAAGCTAGATCAGCTAGAATATTTACCTATAAAATAAAACTAACCACACTAAAATCCGATAAGTGGGTTGGTTTTTACAGAGCTTCAAAGTCAAATTTTTGTGATTTTACCCAAAAACAATCTATTTTTTCTTCGTTGTCGTTTTGTGTTGCCTCGATAGCAGAACCCAAATGAAAAAAACCCAAAGTTGTAGTTATATATTTCGGGCTATCAACAGTCCATCTTCAGGGTTTAGTTTTCTATAAAAACAATACAAATTTTGGGGATATATAAAACAAAATTCATTTTTTTTTTCATTTGGGTTCTGCTATCGAGGCAACACAAAACGACACCGAAGAATAGCAATGTTCGCGGCAAAACAAAACCGTTGTCTAACAACAACATTCATCATGAAATCTATTTTTTCATCCCAATTTTCGCCAACTTCTGCCAAGGTGAGGTGCTCGTACGATTCTTTTAAAAATTGGCGCATAGTCTTTTATCTGAGTTTAGTGCCGTTAGTTTTATTTTGTAGGTAAATTTGTTGGCTGTAATAATCATCTTATTTTACTATTCTAGCTATAAGCTTTTGAGATATTGAAGTTTTAGTCGTACAAGAAGATGATTTTTTTTTAAATATCTTCAAATGCCTGAGGCAGCTAAAGGTTTAAGCTAAGGGGGTATGTTCCGTACAACTTTCTTGCTGGAAATCACGTGACGAATCACAATCCGGTCCGTTTATGCGACAGTTTCCGGACACCCTGTATTTGGATTCATTGAAAACGCATTTGAAATACCTGCTAAGGGTGGCGAACATGGATTATGAGCGATTGTCTAAAAAACTTCTGATACACGGTGGCTACAAGGAAAGCTTTCTACAGCGACTTACAGATTTTCTGCAGCGACTGATATGAACGGGACCTCTTTTAACTGGAACGGTATTAGTAGACGATGTGAGGCAATGTGCATGTCTACACAGTTTCAATTTTCGTTCGTCTTCATCATTTTGACAATTGAAACTTGAGATGTATGCGCTATTGAAGAAACGCATTCATTCTTGGACGCAATTGCCAATGTAAAATATTAACAACACATCATTTATTCATACAATTCATGAAAGAATTTATCATTTACCCGTCCTGACCAAAGTCGTGACACATATTTAACGATAAATAATGAACAGATCTCGATAGAATGAGACCTTGATCTCTTCTGTTCACTTGACGCAATCAATGACATGTTCAATGTTGAAAGTGGATACGGAGCTTGAAGACGATAGGGAAGACGAAAGCGCACATGTGTGGACATAGCCAATCATCAATCGAAACAACTGCCGAAAGTGCGTTAGCGACACAACACCGGGACATCTATGTACGATTTCATCCCTTTGACACTTTTTGTTGATGAAAATATGGAGGACCGCTTTATCGAAATTCACATAGTGAGCCGGATTTAACAGGCAAAATATATTTGGTATGGATTTTTGATTATTTACAACGTTATAAAAACCGTCTGCACTGTGTAACACAAAAAAAAAATGGTAGGATGTTGCATGTTGGACAACATGACGAAAGCACAATTGGCTTAGTTGACGGGATTAACGCCAGAATACCTATGTAGATCAATTCGTCCTTTCACCTTCTTTTGTCCTCGTTTTATGAGACACATGCATCTCATAGACAATAATAATAATACATATAATGGCTCTAATGGATGCGAAGAAACGCAGCTAATAATGCAAAAGAAAAATATAATTAACATTCACTCTTTTGATAAGCCCACTAAATATTTAACCCTAAACAAAGTTATTAATAAATTCTTCAGTTCAGGCACTGAAATTGACAGATTACCAACACTACCTAATCCCAAACTGGAACCCCAATAAACACATAGTCCTTATCCGCAATATATTCTCCGAAAACAATATTCCACTCTTCGATAAACATTCTATATTAACTTGTATGTTGTATCACACGACCGAAGTGTCATCGAATGTCCTTCTCAATAAAATAACAATATTACCCATCGTGATAAAGTTGACTAAATTTCGGGTTAAATTAGAGTGTAAAGGAAAGGGGTCAATTGACTCTCAAAACTAAGCCGTCTTATCCCTAATCTGGTATCTATGAGTATTTTAGGAATTGACCGACCGACCTCGAATTTTATTCAAGTTTCGAAAATTGAGGTCAAATTGTATATCCCGGCTAGGATGTTCCATTTGTCAATATAATGATGTTGGGATTTGATAGCTATTTTTTTTTAATTCTGTGTATAGGGCTGAATTATCGAGAGTGAAATTCTTCCCGCTATGATTTTATCAATAAAAATGCATACTTACTGTCGTGGAATATGTCACAAACGGTGGGGAATTCCATAAGCTACAATCTGAGACCGGTCCCATAATTCTCCTCGGCCATTTTATGTATATTATTTTTCGATTCCCCGGTCATTTGACATTTCACGATGAAATAACCGGGGAATCGGAAAAAATATATAAAATGTCCGAGAAAAATTATGGAACTGTTTTCGGATATATGGAATTCCCCAGCATTCCCCACATATTCCACGACAGTAAGAATACATTTTCATTGAAAAAATCGTAGTGGACAAAAGTTTCACTCTCGATGTCAGTACTAGGCTTATGCGTGGAATCAATTATGTAACAGCAGGAAGAATAAATTATTCAATCTCATATATTATTATTTTATTTTTATTTTTTATAATTCTGTCAATGCCGAAAGAGAATAAATATTCGCATAAGAGAAGAAAGAACGTAGTAGCGAACATTTTTTTAAGATTACCCTTTCTGAAAATGAAACAAATTTCTTTGTGACGGAAATTCAGAGGCCATTTTTTATATTTTACGTATTCAATACAATTTATTAAATTCCAACAATGAGATCAGTCTGCTTTCTATAACGTTTGTGCAAATTTCACGTTAGCTAGCTACTAGCGCTGTTTTAATATAATACACATCTGCCAATAAGATAAACATCGTCAAATAACTATAATAGCTGCCAATAAATCAACATTTACCGGTCAGACTATTTCATCTCATTATCCGGAGAGCAAAGGGACAATGTTCTCCTGTGAAATACACGAGTCCGTTGGACCGGGTTTAGTTTACTCATTATCCTTCCTGTTGTGCTATTAAATTTAGTGATTAAATTACAGATATAAATTGATTTAAGGATTCATGAACTAAAATGCAATGTTAGCGGTAGGACGTGCTTCCGGTTTGAAAGGTAGCCATTATTATTAGATGTAAATAAATTAATAATGTTTTGAAGTTTCATTTCATCGTTGACAAATTTTAATTGAATTTAACGAGTTTTGTTGGTTCCTATCGTTTATTGCTGATTGGAGGATGTAGTACTGTACTCTGTACATTTAGATTTAATGCAGTAGAGCACACTCGTCGTTTTCTCTATAAAAACTTAATTGTGCACGTGAAGTGATGTATGTATATGTATAGAGGACAGGATAGAGTAAGCTGTTGGGCCAAAAAGGTAAATTTGTATGTTTTTGAGAGTCCTAATATTATTCACGATCGTTAATTACTAAATTGTTTGCTGATTTCCCAACTAACAAACTCTTGAGAACTTAGCTCTTGTGAAGTGGAAAAAGCTCGCATAACACTCTAGTCTCTAGTAAGGCTTTCACCACTCTTATAAGAAAGCTCTAGTAGCAAAATTCAAATAAACTATTTAAAAACATTTATTGTAAGATTATTACTCTTGGAGAGTCGTATTCTTGTTACAAGTTCATATTTTGTTGTCATGGACTCTCATAAAGACTTTTTAGTGAGAGCTTAACTTTCCAGGACTAAAGACGGAATTCATAGTCCCCACTTATACTTAAGGGAACGCTTAAGGGACTGACGCTATTCATAGTCACTCAATAAGCAAACGCTTAAGAGTTTCCTGAAGGGTTCCCTTATTCTTAAGGTACATATCTAGTAACCTTATATGAATTCATATATTTCTTGACATATCCTTATTGAAACACTGAAATTTTTTAAAAATTTTGAATTTTTAACTACCTGATTTTTTTGTATATTTTATTTGTCACTTTCCATACATTTGCCCAATAAGTGAATCGTTTATTAAATGAGGCAACGCCATAATAAGTGATGTATATGAATACGAAACCTCCTTAGGGTTCCCTTATATAAACGAAACGCTTCTTCCTTAGAAAATCCTTATTGCTTATGGGGGGGGGGGGGGGGGGCTATGAATTACGTCTTAAAACTTCTTAGTATTTAATATTTTATTATAACACTTTTATAAGAAAGGTATACTTGAACACCTACAGGGGCGGCCAATTACAAGTTCGTTTTTAAATCAAAGGTTAGTTTGACACTGACAGCTGTTTTCGCTCGAAATCTTGATATAAAGTCAGTATCATACCTCCGCGGAATGAAATGAGTCGCTTTACGCTTGAACAACGTTGGAAAATATTGAAAACTTATTTTCCTGTCTAGCCCAGAGCCAGTTACAGAGCCATGTTATCCGACTTTTTTTTTACTGAAATTGAAGACATGAATTTGGACGACCTATGTTTCATGCAGGATGGCGCGCCATGCCACACAGCCCACGCCACAATCGATCTTTTACGCACCAAATTCCCGAATCGTGTTATCAGCCATCTTGGCAATGTCAATTGGCCGCCTCGGAGCTGCGATTTGACCCCTTTGGACTTTTTTTTGTGGGGAACCGTGAAGGACCGATGTTATGCCAACAATCCAGAAACGATTCACTTAAGGCCAATATCATCCCAGAAATCCGTGAGTTATAGTTGAAATAGATTACACGCGTCAGTAGCAGCATCGGCAGAATTTCATAGCTGACAAATATGCTGAATGCCAAGTCTTCTGCCCAACATTTTTGTCAGCAATCTAAAATGCATTGGGCTTGACGTTTCGCGATGCTTCTGCTGACGCGTCTAATCTATTTCAAGCATAACAGCACGAAACCGTCAACAGGGTCTTGGAAAATTGGTGTGACAGAATGCGCTACTGCGACGCGCAGCCGGGGCTGCCACTTGAATGAAGTTGTGTTCCATCATTAATGGGAGCTTACTTACTTTCTAATAAAGCCATAAGACATGGAAAAAAATTTAATTTTGATCGTTTTACTGCATTTTTAAAAACGAACTTGTAATTGGCCCACCCGTTATAAGAAGAGTGTTGTGAGTGCACGATTGATTTCGTAGAACCTAAGAAATCGGTCACTTTATAATCATTTAACACAGTGTAACCGATCCGGATTATAAATTCGACGCAGGGAATTTTTTCGACGGAGGGAATGAACGGATTAAAATAGTCGACTCAATGAGCGTAACAAAATTCACTGGAAAAGCACTAAACATTCTGTAAGAATTACCTGCCACCGAATCCTTTTTCCGCTGGATACAGTAATTACCACTTTTTCCTAAGGGCCCAATAGACTCAACGATTTATCGGCCGATCAAGGCTCATTTCTGTGGAGAAAGCAGATTTTCTGTGGAAAAAGCTCATTTTCTCTTGCGAATTTGGTAGTGGAACCTAAAAAATGTGCTTTCTCCACAGAAATGAACTTTTATCGGCCGATAATTCGCTGAGTCTATGGGGCCCTTTAGGTTTGTTAATCGAATCAGTAGTTTATCCAGCATCCAAAGCATACAGACACACTGATAAGCTATGAAATCAACATTTAGTACAATTTCAGAGATTCAGGAGCAGCAATTAAATTTCCTCATTTTCCGATTGTATCAGATTTTCATAATGGCTTTCATAAATGATTCCTGTCCCCTGTATCAATTTATTTTTTATTTTTTAATTACATAACATAATGTCATGAGATGCCAATTATAATAATGGTAATTAAACACATCAGCACGTCCACACAAATGTCTATCGCCACAGCCAGCAACAGCGAAATGACGTCACTCATTTAAAATGCAGTGGTGATGCTTTCTTCGCGTTTTTGTTGCATCATATTCATTTCCAATTTCATTAACACGTGAAAAATTACGGAAAACGTGCATAAAAGATAAGCATTGACGCTGAATATGCTAAAAGCGGTTAATATTTCGAAAAATAAATATTTCAAAATTAATCAAATTGGAAAAATGTACATGAGTGTTATTGCGGACATTTTCAACCAGATTTTTGCTGCATAACGTTGTCTTTTACGAAAAAATCCCACAGATGTCGCTTTTTTAGCCGAAAAAATCTGGCACATTTAACCGGCTTTTTACTGCAAAAGCTTTCATTGGGTATTAAGAATTGAAACCCGATAGATGTCGCCTTTTGAAATCTAAAATTTTGCTCATAATCAACCGGTTTTTCACTGTAAAACTTTCGATTACTGAAAAAAATATCCAACAGATGTCACTGTTTCCGTTCGAAATTTTTCCTCCATAATTAATCGGGACTTTACTGTAAAGCTTGGAAGTTCAATTTGGATTATAAATATTATTTTTGGTTCTTCAAGTTTGTATAGCAATTGTCATATATGTTGTAGTGATGGGAAATATCGGGAAAAAAATGAATCGATAAATATCGATTTTTTCCCGACTCTTATCGATTTAATCGATAAATATCGATATTTTTCCATATACAATAATTCGGCTAAGTTCGCCGCTGTAGATCTATCAGTTATCGGTTCAACAGCCAGAATAGCATTTTTCATTAACTTGCAATGTAAAAAATGACCAGTCACTATTAAGCACAGTTCGTCCATCCATCGAAATGTAATCGCAATTTTACTGGAAATGTTTTTTTGAATTTTAGCGGACTATTAAATAAGAATGAAAATACATGGCAGCTTTAGAAGCGCAACAGACCCTCCGATTGATCGGCCAGATTTTTTTATTGCGAAATAAATCGGAAGGTGTATGGGACCATCGGATCGTGAGACTGTCAATTTCAGATTGCCCGATAAATTGCCTAATGTATGTGCTGTACGGGCGGCAGATCGATTGCGGCCAATCGATCGGCCGAGAAATCGTCAGGTTTGTGGCGCCCTTTACGTAAACATTATAACCCTTTATACTTCTTAAGGGCGCCATAAACCTAACGATTTCTCGGCCGATCGATTGGCCACAATCGATCTGCCGCCCGTACAGCACATACATTAGGCAATTTATCGGGCAATCTGAAATTGACAGTCTCACGGTCCACAAGACACAACACAAAATATGTAGTGAAAATTATACCATTTTCGGCGATGGAAGATGGACATCCATTGCTACTTTTGATGAAGAATGACCGCCATAACCACAGCATGAAGAACGACCACAGGTTTATGTAAAAAAATCAGTAACTGAAAACACATGATTCTCATGACAGCTTGTACGGAAAATTGCTTTGGCGGATGGAATCGGAACACTAAAGGTACGTGTTCGTAGAGACAATTCATGTGATGATCGCTCGGCGACCGTAGTTTTGCATCCAATTTCGAGCGGTATTTAAATATTTTTTGAATGTTTCTACTTTCCTAGTATCGTCTATGGACTAAAGGAACATGTCTGTATAGAAAATATACCAATATAGTGCTCAAACCCGGTGGTTTAGCTTCGGTCGCTGAGCGATGATCCCATGAGTCGTCTCTACGAACACAAACCTTAAGTCATAGGGTTGCCCAAGAAACTATTAGCCCGCAAGAAAGTGAAGGGTATCCTAATTTCATCCGTATGGATTTTGGAAACAGAGACAGACACAGTGATGTGTTACGTTTGAGAATCACGTGATTTTCAGGGATAGGTAATTTTTTTGTTGGTCGACTCGATAGTAGTGCATGTATGAGAAGACCAAAAAATCGATTCGAATCGTTAAGAAAAAAATAAATCGATACTTATCGATTCAGGTAGCGTATCGATTTAATCGATAAATATCGATTCGTTTCCCATCACTAATATGTTGAATAGTATATAATATAGTCAAGAAAAACACAATCGTGTGATAAATTTTCAAGGAAAATTGTTCAAAATACCGCCAAAGGTAAAGTTGACAGTTGATAACAACTGGTCGACTTAACTTGCGCATGAGCTTTGATTTCGACGAAAATCTCTTGCCTATCCGTTTCATTTACTTTCCCGAGTAGAATTCGACATCGCGGATCGCGAGACCACATTTCATTTCAAAAGTGAGCGACGTAATTGCATCACGGGTGTCCCTTCTATTGCTAGGCAGGCAGTGAAAAGAATCGCAAAATAATTGTGTTGAATAAAAACGCGTAAACGACGAATTGTTTAATTTCAATATTTCTGCTGTGTTCATTAAAGTGATTTTCGGTTTTTGCAAAAAAGAAAACATGCTGACAGCCGCTCGATTTGCTTCACGGCTAGCGACCGGAGGATGTGATGTCGGTCGTCGTTCTTTCACAAGTATCCTTCAAAATGTAAGTTTTCGAGTCCTGTAAAATGCCGTTTGTGTTGCAAGTGTTTCCGAAACGTACGGCATGTGAAGTTTTCCAAAGATTTTCATTACACGAATCCATACATTGGTTTGTGGAAAGTTCTATTGTTTCGCCGGCCTTCTAGAATGTTTTCCTCGCAACACGAACGCGCCTAGTAACAACGATATAATTATCTGACCGAAGTGTTTGTTCATCTTTTCAGCATGCAGCTCCTTCATTGGCCGCGTACCAGACCAAGCATGGACAAATTCGTTACAAGTAAGTTGAAATTCGACGATTACTAATACTGCGACATTAGGTGCCGGCTAGACCGGAAGATTATACGACGGCCCGAAAAGTCTGCAAAGGTCATTTATCTTCGTGCTAACGCATAATTATACCGCACTAGGCCTGATCTAGTGAATCCCATGCTCCCAATTTGAGGATTTTAATTATGATTTCGCAGTACATGAAACTTATCAGTCAGAAATCTCATCATGCAGAATTACTGTCATTACATAACATGTGACTTGTGTGCACAGTTTTTGGTTAGGAACAAATGTGGGAACGATGAGAGGTGACGGAAAACTTCTGGCAGCACGAAGACGCTATTGCACTGTGTTTGATTTTCGATTTCGCTGAAAATGTTTTCATTTTCAGTTCATGTCTATTTTGGGAAAAATGTGACGTAAAAGCGCTCAAGAAAAACATGCATGTCGAGTTTTGATTATACATATTGGTTGTGTCAGAAATCACTCTCAATTTCGTGAAAATCCCAACTTGTCAGAAGGGTCAAAATCATAAAAAGTTGATTTTGAAGCTATGTTAAAATTTAATCGCTTATCATTTTTAGTGCGGATACCAAGTATATTTAGGAAATATTGTTGGCTCATGGTTGACGATACGGCAATCTATAGCAGGATCCGAGAGTATTTTGACGAAGTTCTAATTGACGAATTTCCTCGAGCAACTTTTCTAGATGTTGAGCCGAATACCACAAATATCAAAGATTTCTCAGCGGAAGAGGTGATTAAGCCCATGAAACACGGAAAATGGAAAATTTCGGGGTTGGTTCACAGCTCTCTTAAAAAAAATCCAAAGGTAGACAACCGATGTATGACGTTTTCAGGGAAAGTTTTTTTTACCTCCCTCCTTTCTACTATAAGGCTAATAAAGCTAACATCTTATGCACTGAAGATCTACGAGTGAGTTGCCTGCAACCTTTTGAAAAAGATTGCGCATAATTATCGGAGGTCGATCTACAGTCGATGCGATTCAGTTCATTGCGATGACAAAATATATCAGTACGTAAGGACTTGCGCTTTCTATTTAATTTGGAGAAGGCATTCGATAGAGTTAGATGCACAACAGGTGAATCTGAAGAATTTCCTGTGAATGTCGTAGTACACCAGGACCAAGGAGTCTGTTGTTGTTACACGGAGCAATCCTCCGTTCTTCACGGGGCGGACGACTACCGATTGCCTGCAAACTTGTCTTCTTCCTTCATTTGTCTTAATGGCCAGGGTTGCCATCATCGGGTGACAGCTCTGCCTATTCTGACCCGAAATCGCCTCGAGTTCATGGATCTCGGCATCGTCCTCTTCATAGCAATCGATAACAGGTGCCATATAACACCAGGGTTTCATTCGGTCGGGTGTAAATACCGAACTATATCCACGCCGTTGACCTTCTCGATATTGTCAACCACAAATCGATCATTTCTCAAGACTTTCGTTATGATGTAAGGGCCTCAATATCTTGGCTCCAACTTGAGTGATTCGCCGGTAGGTGCTGGGATATTCTCGATGATCCTGGTGACTTCGGACAGCATTGCGATGACATGTTTTGTTTGAGTATTTCTAACTGCCCGGAGAATCGTATATTTGCTGAACACATCAATTAAACCGGTGATGTGCATATTTCCTCTGCGACTTCTGATGAAGGGACCAAGGTGGTCCAGATAGAACACTCTATCTAAATGGTTAGGGACGTATCCGACCAAACCAGAAGAGCTCTCCCAACCCGGATGTCCGACATGTCAACTGCGGACTATTCGCCAACGAATGGCCGATGGGACTACAAATTTGAGTTCGTTGTTCGCTATTCGCATCAGCCGCCCGTTTTTTGACAAAAATTTGCTTTAATTTGTTCAGCTTGCTCCAATTGTGCTCGCCCCGAAATAATGTCCTTGCCTACCTGGCAAGAGCCTCGTAGGTCTTCATCTTCTTCTTTTAGCGGTACAGAAAGGTGTGAACCGCTGTGTATCTATATGGACTCGATTTATAATTCGTCGTCGTTTTCGTCCGTAATCTCTAGGGACAAAAACGTGGCAGCTGCAATGGGGTTTTCCCATAGTGAGAGGGGGGTGAGATTGGTGGGTGCAGCTGGGCATTGAAACAAATGGGCTACATCGTGTGGCGTGCCAGCGCAATTTGGGCATACGTTTTGTATATTTGGGTCTAGATAGATACGAATTGAGGCGTGAGCAGAAGCCTGACCGACGTTGGGCTAATGTCACTCTGGTGGCTCTCGGCAGCCTAATCTCCTCAGGCGAAATAGGTGGTGGGAGCGCTGAGAGGACTCTGTTCGTACCTAAACTCGCAATAGACCTACTCACTTCCTCAGTGTGAATCATTGCAATGGCAGCCCGGTATGAATCTTCATCGAAAGGATCCCTTTTGTAACACGAAGGCCACGTTTGATGTTGCGTGGAGGGGGAATTTTGCCTCGTAGGTCTCGATGGTGGCTTCTTCTAGCGCTAAAAGAAGAAGCCACCATCTCGCAACTCGGTGATTCAATGAGAATGACAATTTTGTTGTTTGGATGTCATTGCAGTAGGTGACTACTCGAAAGGGTTTTCCGAACAAATAAAATGGAAATCTTTCTGACGATTCCACAATAGCGAGGACTTCAAGCTCATTAGCTTTGCTCAGCGCCCGTGTGGCTCCTGCTGAAGTAAAACACAGGGTTTAAATCTGCATTTTCGGTAGATTGCATTAGAATCCCAGCCAGGCCTACGGAGCTAGCGTCGGTGTGGACTTCGTGATTTTCCTTTGGGTTGTATAACGCTAGAACTGGTTAGCATTGACTTCAACTTATTAAACGCCTTATCACATTCGTCTTTCTTTAACAAGTTACTTAGCGTTGGTTATTACGGCGTAATTCCTAATAAATTTTCGGACAAATCAAGTCAGCCCGATGAATTTTCGTACGTCCGTTGTAGATGAGGGAGTTGGAAAATTCTTTATTCAATTTTGTTTTTTTTTCGGTACCTGGTTTAATTCCCTCGAAATTGATTCGGTGTCCAAGAAAGGTTAGTTCTTCCGAAGAATGTGCATTCTGATGGTCGAAGAGTTAGGTTTTCGCTTTCCAAAATCGACAAGAATTCTTCGAGCGTGTTCAAGCCAGAATGAAAGGACATGCAAAAGTTTGGTGCCATTCTAACCCGGTTATATTCGGTAAATGGCGCGATTTCGCGGAAAAACTAGTAGAAAACTCTCCTTATGTGAATGAGGCGGACACCCCATCAATAGTAGCTACATCCGAGGCAGCTTGTCCATTGACCAACCAATCACTGAAAATATCGAACACCGACAAATACATATATGTATACAGACGAACTGGATTTTCCAAAGTAGAAACCTTACCATATCAGCGTCAAAATCTTCTGCGACATTTCTCACCACCTGGTTAAGAGATTGTCAGTGGGCGGTTGATGTATGTATTGGCAGCAAATCTGCTCCTACTGTAGAAAATCCGAAAATTTTCGGGGCTTCACCTACACCCTAGAGAATATGATGACACCAGCTCATCATGTCGCACCAGTATGCGAAAAGATGCGCCATAGGAACAAAATTTGTAAAGCATTGGCAGAACCTGGAGATTAGATTTTGATAGAGAGGTCCAGGGATACAAACGAGGCTCTTTCGATGAAGAATCGGGCCGCCGCGCCATTGCAATGACTCACACTGACAAAGTGAGTCGGTCTATTGCGAGTTTAGGTGCGAATAGGGTCTCCCACCACCAATTTCGCCTGAGGAGATTAGGCTCCCGAGAGCCACCAGAGTGACGTTAGCCCAATTTCGGTGAGGCTTCTGCTCACGTCTTAATTCGTATCTATCTCGTATAGACCCGAGCATACAAAACATATGTCGAAATTGCGCTGGTAAGCCTCATGATGTGGGTCATCTGTTTCAATGCCCAGCTGCGCCCACTGATCTTACCCCTCTATCACTGTGGGAAAACCCTATCGCAGCAGCCACTTTCCTGTCTCTAGAAACCACGGACAGCGGCTCACACCTTCTTGTACCGCTAAAAGAAGAAGAAAAATCTGGGGCAAAGACACAAATTGGTGTAAAATCCATGATTACCAGTATGATGTGTCCTACGCACAGCTACAGGGTGATTTCTGATGTCTGCCCAGGATCACTTAATCAAGAGACATATTTGATGCCAATACGTGACCATAATCGCCTACTCTCTACGTGATCTTGAGAGAGAGGTGCAGGGATACAAGCGGAACCCTTGCGATGAAGAGACATACCGGGCCGCCATTGCAATGATTTACACGGATGAAGTGAGTCGGTCTATAGCGAGTTTAGGAACGCATAGAGTACTGAGTTGCTTGGGGAGATTAGGCTCCCGAAAGCCAGCATAGTGACATTACCTCAACTTCTTTCAGGCTTCTGTTTACGCCTCTATTTTTACCTATCTCAAATAGACCCGAGCATACAAACATCTACCGAAATTAGAACGTTTGTTTCCAGCTGCACCCACTGATCTTACCCCTTTTTCAATGTGAGGAAACCCCTATCGGATAAGCTACGTTCCTGTCCCCGGAGACCACGGACGGGGACGATGGCGAACCATAAATCGAATCCATATAGAAGCACACACAAATGGATTGGTATTGCCATGTTCAAAAGCGTCCGCCTGAGAACCCCGCAAAGAAGGAAATATCAATGGGAGTTGTACTTGATGTACCCAAGGCCAGAGACAGACCGAAAAATACGTGGATGTGTCAAATGAAAAAACAACAACATCGGCGATGACACGATAGAGAGCTGTCTGTAGAAATAGGCTGATACATTACCGCCAGAACGAACGATGCGCCTTCACCGCAGTTCAAGCGATTCTACGCTATCGCTACGCAGCGGTATAAGTAGGCAAGGAAGGAGATAGTTGAGTTCACCTAATTCAAACAGATAATCAACTAACCACCTCTTGTTCAAAACATGGGCAGTCTTTCCAATGTCTGTTTGTGTAATTATAAGAGAACATGAAATCCTCTAAACACAAAGCACATCGAAAAAATTAATGCGCTTTTCCCAAGGGAGGGGACATGTACATTGTACATTTAATTTGAAAATTAGCACTGCTTAATAATTCTAAAAAGTTAAACTAATTTTCCTATTTTTTTTTCACAGATCCGAAGGAGTCAAAGGTGCCGTCATCGGTATCGATTTGGGCACAACCAATTCATGTGTGGCCGTGATGGAAGGAAAACAAGCTCGCGTCATTGAAAATTCCGAAGGATCTCGCACAACACCATCCGTTGTTGCATTTACCAAGGATGGCGAACGTCTCGTCGGCATGCCGGCAAAACGCCAGGCCGTTACCAACTCCGAAAACACTTTCTACGCTACAAAACGTCTGATTGGTCGCCGTTTTGACGATGCCGAAATCAAAAAAGATTTAAAGAATCTTTCCTACAAAGTTGTACGTGCATCGAATGGTGACGCTTGGGTTCAGTCAACAGACAGCAAGCTCTATTCACCATCACAGATTGGAGCATTCGTACTAATGAAAATGAAGGAAACAG
Source organism: Microchrysa polita (assembly GCA_949715475.1). Classification (NCBI taxonomy): domain Eukaryota; kingdom Metazoa; phylum Arthropoda; class Insecta; order Diptera; family Stratiomyidae; genus Microchrysa; species Microchrysa polita. Next base: position 133,919,711 of record OX454415.1, on the reverse strand, counting down.
CTGAAAGTTTCTTGAATACCTCGGTGAAGAATGCTGTTGTGACGGTTCCGGCTTATTTCAACGACTCTCAACGTCAAGCCACCAAGGATGCTGGACAGATTGCTGGTTTGAACGTTTTGCGTGTTATCAATGAACCGACAGCCGCTGCTTTGGCCTACGGTATGGACAAGACTGAAGATAAAATGTAAGTGGATTTTAGCTTAAATGTACCTCTTGTTCAAAACATAATTAGTGACTTCAATGGCTAGTCGTGGCTATACAAGAGAACATGAATATCTCTATACACAAAGCACAATGAATCTTTTACTGTGCTTTTCCCAAGGGAGAGGACATTTGTATTTGAAAAAAAAAATAAGGAACACTTGAAATAATGTTGCTTGTTGCTTTTCAGTATTGCTGTTTACGATCTTGGCGGTGGTACTTTTGATATTTCCATCCTGGAAATCCAAAAGGGTGTGTTTGAAGTAAAGTCCACCAACGGTGATACACTTTTGGGCGGTGAGGATTTCGATAACGTTCTCGTCAACTTCTTGGTCACTGAATTCAAGAAGGAACAAGGCATTGACGTCACCAAGGATCCAATGGCCATGCAACGTCTTAAGGAGGCCGCTGAAAAGGCTAAAATCGAATTGTCGTCGTCCATGCAAACCGATATCAACCTCCCCTACTTGACCATGGACTCTTCCGGCCCGAAACACATGAATTTGAAAATGTCACGCTCGAAACTGGAATCATTGGTTGGCGATTTGATCAAACGGACAATTGCTCCATGCCAGAAGGCCTTGTCAGATGCTGAAGTTAGCAAGTCAGATATCGGTGAAGTTCTTTTGGTAGGAGGCATGACCCGTATGCCTAAGGTTCAACAAACTGTCCAGGTATGTGAATTTGCTGAATATTGTTGTCTGATTAGTTCAATTGAACATAGTTTTTATAGGACATCTTCGGTCGTCAACCATCTCGCTCTGTCAATCCCGACGAAGCTGTCGCTGTTGGTGCCGCTGTTCAAGGTGGTGTCTTAGCTGGAGACGTCACAGATGTGCTCCTCCTTGACGTTACACCTCTCTCGCTTGGTATTGAAACGCTCGGCGGTGTTTTCACCCGTTTGATTACACGCAACACCACCATTCCAACTAAGAAATCTCAAGTCTTCTCGACGGCTGCCGATGGACAGACTCAGGTCGAAATCAAAGTACATCAAGGAGAGCGTGAAATGGCCGCTGACAATAAAATGTTGGGCGCTTTCACTCTCGTCGGAATCCCACCAGCACCACGTGGTGTTCCTCAAATCGAAGTTGTGTTCGATATTGATGCCAACGGTATTGTCCACGTATCGGCCAAGGATAAGGGCACGGGCAAGGAACAACAGATTGTAATTCAATCAAGCGGCGGTTTGAGCAAGGATGAAATCGAAAATATGGTCAAGAATGCCGAACAGTATGCCGCTGCTGATAAGTTGAAGAAGGAACGCGTGGAAATTGTCAATCAAGCTGAAAGCATTATGCACGATACAGAAACAAAAATGGAAGAATTCAAGGATCAATTGCCCAAAGAAGAAGTAGGTTTATTCAATTCGTTAATTATAGGACAATTTTATTTAATAATTAATTTTACAGTGTGATAAACTCCGCGAAGAAATTGTGAATGTACGTAATAAGCTAGCCGATAAGGACAATGTTGATCCCGAAGAAATTAGAAAGGCAACATCTGAACTCCAACAGTCATCACTGAAATTATTCGAAATGGCCTACAAGAAGGTGGGTGTAACATAACTAGAGAAATTTGTTTTTGCTGATGCTTAATTTTCCAATACAATTTACAGATGGCATCTGAACGAGAATCGAGCGGCTCAAGCAGTAAACCCGAGGGCGAAGGCGAGAAAAAGGAGGAACAAAAGAACTAAACATAGCTTTTAGATTAGATCAATAATCTATCGAAATAATTAATCTAATTTAACTATGATAAGGCGGAATTAATGAAAATTAATTCAAACACATAAAAAAGAGAATGTTCTGAGAATTCGCGTTTCAACATTTAACTAGCCGAAAGTCAAATCATTTCCCTCGTATCATGAATTGAACTGATTTTTGTTTTAGAGAAATCGGAATGGGCTAGGCGCTTTATCCATTTTATTTGTTCCTAAATTGTACTTGTGTAATCTGGAACAAAACCAGTGTGGACGTCATATTTTGTAGTTTTGTTTCTGTGTTCGATTTAATATGAAGCCAATTGTATAGTTGTACCTGATTGATCCTATTGTTGTATTAAATGAAACTGAAATGAAATTGGCACCTAATCCAGGCGAAAGGAAGTGTAACGGGAATTGGTTTGACTGGTGAACCAAAAAAAAAAAACATGAAATCTCATAAGACTACCGAACATGTAGTAATCTGAGACGTCTGAGCCATTTTGTTAATGTTAAATGTTAAGAGTCGATTCGCTAGTGACTGGTGATATCGCTCTATTTTTGCAAATACGTGAGGATTTCGTGGCTGGCTACACAACAAAATATCTGTAAACTGTTTCAAGACAGACTGTAAATTTCTGATAAGATTATATAAATAGTCATTAGTTTTAATTTAAGTGGTTTTTATTGAAATTCATTAAAAAGCTATTGTTTAGAAAAAGTAATTGTTTTTATTCGGTGATACAAGCATGTGCAGAGATTTTTTTTGTCAATCGCGACAAACATACTTGCGAGTCGATTGGGGAAATCTTTTCGCCAAAATTGACTAAATTGAGTGGTACTCGATTCTCCCCAAGGTCTTTACACCAGTTTTGTGACGTTTTACGTTTCAATTAATGCAGTAGCTTCTTATTTCGAGAAATCATAAAAACTTAGCCTCTCGGATTGAGTAAGGTTTGTGAGTGACGCAGGTCTCGAAATAGTAGCGCCCCGTGCCGGGCGAATGTTTTGAATGACCCTGGGCACGAAGTATAGAAATCAAGTTGTACCACCAACTTGGTCTGTATGTATAGCTATTTCAAACAAAAAGTCGAGAAAAGTGGTTATAAGAACCTTTTTAAGTCCCTAATAAAAAGGATGTCGTTTTGAAAGCAATGTCCATGGAAATTGGGGGAAATTAAATCCACCATCAATACGTGCTGCCAGGAATACGGAGCTGACAAGTTTTTTCGCTCCGCTCCGCTTGTGCTCCAGTTCATATGAAAAATGTGCCCTGAAAATGTAGGACGCGATGAAGATTGCATGTGCAGCTATGGCAATATATGTAGATAGGAGTGTACTAGCAATATGTATCTTTTCTGACAGTATCCTTTCCTACGATAAGAATAAAAATTTTGGGTTTCGTAAAATCTGGCATGTAAAAAAATCTGAATAAATCAGACTAAGGATCCTTCACCCCCTCAAGAAATGACACCTTAAATTGGCCATAACTTTTTAACTCGATAGCGTCAATGTTCATATTAAAAATTGCCATAAAGTGTGATTCTGATGATTTCAATTGGTGAAACATTACGCTCAATGTTCAACACAAGCATGTTGGTTATTGTTGGTGTTGTAGCGGCGCAACTCGAAAATAGTAGCCATCCCGTCCTCCAGTTTAAGGTTGAAGAAGAAAGCTGCTTTGATTGGTTGAACGCAAGCGGTGTTAGGTGCGTGGGAGTAGCAATCGAAAATGTGGGCCACATCGTTTGGACTAGCTCATCAATCCGGGCAGGTTTTGGTGACTCCTTTATCTATTCGTCCAAGATATGAATTTGGTCCCGGGCCCCACCCGGAGCGGAGCTGAGTTAAGATTGGAGGTGTCTCTGGGTAGCAGTAGACCATGGTCCCCTGCCCTCATGGTGTTGGACTCGTGGTGGCTGGAGGTTGTTACCCAAGTCAACCAGCTGGAGTTGCGGCCCCGGGGTTGGATTTCCGAAGGTAAGTGCATGCACCGGATGAAGAAATCCCCATTTGATAATTAGATCCTGTAAAATGCAGAAGGTCCGAACACTCCGATGAACCGGGAGGTAAGAGCGTAACCGCTTAGGCACTCCCCTGGTATAGTACCGCAGATGACACTCTATGTGTCTGGGTAGCTGCTGTTGTTGTTGTAATTGTAGCGATTCAAGAGATTTTTTTTTCTTGAATCGAAGGGGGTCTTTGCAGCTTTTGGCCGTGTTAACAACGGGTAGCTCCGGGACGATTTACATTAAAGAACCGGCTGCCGTAGGAGCATTTTATGGACAACACAAACATCCATGGGTCACTGTGGGATTCGAACCCACGCACCGGCAACTCAGAGATAGAGTGACATCTCTGCCACTGAGTCACCGAATGCCCCTAGCTGCTGTTCATCCAGAGAGATGCCTGGTGGTCTAGTGCCGAGTACGTATTTGGTAGTGAATTCTCGGGTTGTGATTTCGACTTCTTTGACTTTCTTATACTCCTGCTCCTGGATTCCCGTTCTTTGTCCCTAGTTGAGCCTCTGATGCTACGCAGAGGAGATGTCTTGTCCATTTGATTATTTTTCGGTTTATTAGTACGGTAACATCCGACTGTCGTGCTCTGTGGCCGTGATCGTTCGGTCGCCACTCTAGACACTCATAGAGAAAAGAGTTTCCAAACTCGGCACGACTCGTCGCAAGTTTATTATTCAGAAGAAGATGATAAGAAATATTATCGTAGAATAATAAACTAACAGTGCGACTAGGAAGTGGTATGGCTGACAACCGTATCACACTCCGAATTCAATTGTCTTTGTAACGTTGATGACGCATCATGCTCCACTAAGGAGTTACGGTAATCAAGAGAGAACATCCGACTAAAAACTGTGCTTTAAGAATACGTTTTTTTCCAAAGAAAATCTTGTATAGGCGTCGCCTGAGAAGATCGTAGAAGCATGGAAAGACAGCGGCAACAGTGAAGGGGATGAAGCTATAACCATCTGTAACTGAGCAATGTTATTATTGCGGTCAACCTCTAAAGTCATAGCGGTCGCATTATGAGCGAGACGGTCCGCATTGTAATTCCCTTCAAATCCACTATGACTCCAGCAGAAAACGATATTGAAACCCATTACTCTTAGAGCTGAGTGACAACTATCAACAGTTTTTGATGTAGTCAGGACAGATTCGAGACTGTCAGTGTATATGATGACATCCCTAATCGTAACGACATGATTTCCCAAGCATGTTAGGGCTTCCATGATTGCAGAAATTTCCGCTTGAAGAACACTACAGAGGCAAGGTAGACAGTGTGCCAAGTTAATGGCTAGTCCATTCGAGTGGACTCTAATACCAACTCCTTCATCCATCTTAGAGCCATCTGTGTAGAATACCAAAAACCCTGCAGCCAGGGGTGCATTGTTATCCCAGGGGTGCATTGTTATCGTGGTTTTTGGCAAAATCATACCTGGGGATTAGTGTAATCAGTGTCAAAGGGAAGGTTAAAATTTTGTAGTATCGTTGAGTGACCCTCCTCTACCGTTTGCCACTGACTAGTTTCACGTAAGCGTAGTGCCGTATTAGCAGCCAGTTGTTGGCCGAATAGATCCAACGGTAGCAGATTGAGCACAGTTGTAACTCCATCTGAAGGTGTAGTATGAAAGGCTCCAGTTATGACAATAGAAGTAATTTTTCGTACTTTCGCCAGCAAGTTATAATAAGTTTTTTTTTTTACTGAGTGCCGACCACGATACGCATACACCGTACAGTAGAATGGGTCGTACGATAGCAGTGTAGATCAAATATAGTGCTTATGATTGCAGGCCACAGCGCCTTCCTATTGCTTTCCTGCACGAATAGAATGGTATAGTTGGTTTATTCACCCTCTCTTGAATGTTAGGTTTCCAGCTAAGCTTCCTATCGAGCGACAGTCCAAGGAATTTAGCCTTTTCAGCAAAAGTGAGTTGGCTATCCCGTAGCATGGGAGAGTCAATAGAAACGTACGTACGTACGTACGTAGTCTAGCAAAGAGCATCAACTCAGTTTTAGCTGGATTGAGTCCAACCCCACTGAGGTTTAGCCAGTCTGTTAAAATAGTCCAGCAATTACGACATCGTCAGAATATGCAACCAATCTTCTCGAGATTCACTTCCACAAACAATTGATTGATTGCTATCTTTCAGAGTAGGGGAGATAAAATAACTCCTTGTGATGTAACCCTGCACACATACCTATTTACATACGACAAGCCCAGTGCGGTATAAATTCGTCTCAGGGACGTACCGAGCAAACATTTGTTGGGGGGGGGGGGGGGGGGCTACATTTTAAAATTCACCAATTATATTAGGCGTGTTTTTTTGTGCTCGGGTGTAGGTTAGTTTAGGGTAACTACATGGGGTTACAATAACAACATAACCCAGATAAACCCAGTAATGTATCGAGGGTACGTACTCTGACCAAAGTTAACCCAGAAGAATTGTTACAGATGTGACAACCAGAGGCGCTCTAACACGAAAAAGCATGAGCTAATACCAAAACCATTGGTTAAATGTTTATTGTTGTTTTTGTAAGACATGTTAATTTACTGGTTATTTATTTATCACAACTCTGAACCTTCAGCTTTTTACAAAGTTCATGGTTGGTGCAATAGATCTAAACAGCTTTTAACCCAAATCGTTTTTTTGTGCTTATATACCCTAACCTGCACCTTTTTTACAAAAAAACACGCTAATTATAGTATATTTTTGAGCGTTCATGTAAACATCGAAAAATACAATGACAGAAACTCTCCAAAATTTTGACACTCGGAGCAATTATCAAGAACAATTTGAAAGCATGAAGGCTTTCAGGGATCTCCTTTGAAATCCAAAAATAAGTTTCGATCACCGCAGTGCAGTTACTGAGATTATCGTGCAACTTTTCCTATCGACCGGAATGTGAAATATGTCGTGAAATGATTGGAGCAGTTTGGCTACCCAAGTAACAATTTCATCCCTATAATACTTCGTAAAATATTTTCTTTTAACATTAATAGGGGCACTTTACAGGGTATAACCACTGAATAACAGTCCAATAATGGCATTTGGCGCCGTTTTTTAATCTAATAGAACCGTATTGTACAAAACCACCTTCACTAGAAGCCGGGAAGCAGCAATACATGCACACAAAACGAGCCTATGAACATGTCGTATATACGTTGCACGATGCACTAACACAAGCACAGCGCATGTAAAAAAACCGTGTCTGCTCTGATAAAAATCGCGAAAACATGTGGAAAATTCACTTTTTGTCGGGATTTTGTTCTTTCACTGCATTCTAGACACTTTAATTCACGACACATTCCACTTTTCGCGACGAAAATCGACCGGGAACCAATACTTTTCGTGTAAAGTTTGTCGCGACCCAACCCGATTTGCCTTTACCGCAATGTAAATTTTCGATCTGAACAGGCCTATGATTTGGCGCTTAAGTATATGAACGTGTTCTGCTTCCGGGCTTTGTATAAAGATGGTTTTGGTATTGTAGCACTAAATTATGCTTCAAAAAAGGCGTACGTCATATGCTTTATATCATCACTTTCTGTCATTGAACGAATTTGCAAAAAAAAAAAATAGAAAAAATCTCCGCAGCTAGCATCGGACTCGCGTCTGTTGATTGCCCGTCCTACACGCTACCCACTCAGCTAACCTCACATATAGTCGGCATTGCTCGGAAACACTACATGGTTGTTGCTACTATAGAAATGCTTGACAATTCTTTATCGACGCCTTTGCACTGCACCCTATCATACATATCAATAAAATAGAGTGAATTTCTGCGCAGAGATCACCCTAATTAATTTCGAAGTTAACAATGAGTGCATACGTGTGGGTTTCATGCAAGATTTAAAGGATTTCTAATGCGGAAATTGTGTATTTCAGAAAACTGTGTGAAGTGTCAATTCATTAAAAAATCACAAAGTCCATCCTTGTATAAAACTACGGTGAACAATTTATTGGATGACCATACGAATGTCACACTATAAAAAATGACACAGACTGTGCTATAGAAGAATATTATGTATGTGTGTGAGTTAACTTAGAGAGACTATTGCATGTGTGTGGTGTATCATCCAATAAACACAAGAGTGAAGTATTAAAAGGAGTGTCTTTTTAGGTTAACGTTTAGAGACAGTTTTATCGAAGTTTTATACCACCATCTTTAAATTTATTCCATAATGATGATAAAGCTTTCCGGAAAATACTTTAAGGATGTTTTATCGAATCAAAACATTACTTTAAGCGCTGTCACACGATAAATGAATTTCGTGGTACTATATGATTGCTACAGTGTGAAGTGCTTCTTTAAAGCAAACGAATTGTTGCTTGGGTATTTTTTCCAATTCTTCTGTGGACTTTGAGATAAAAACGTCAAGAAGGATTATGAACTCTTTTCGGTAAAATATTGCAAAGTCTACTTCGGCTGTAGTTTGAGATGATTCATCCAATTTTTTTCGGAGCACGACGAGTTCGGTGTTGTTTTTTGTAGTCCGATTCGGGGTCAATATCTAATTTTCTTGCGAAAACTATGGAGTTTTGCACTAACGCATTAATTTCGCTGTCGTTATTAATGTCCTTAAAAGACTTTATGGTACTGCGAATGAGTTTGTCAAATTTGCCGACTGCAGATGAAAATTTAAAAGGTTGGGTGGGTGAGACACCCCCATACTCCCCCTTAACTACGTCCCTGATTCGTATAGACTAGATGTTGATAGCATGAACAATACAGAAATTACAATTTTCAAATACTTACGTATGCTTTTATTATCTCATATTTGTCTCTACACATTTATCATAGCATAAATCATTTCTGATTTTTTTTTTTAATTTCTATTCTTAATGATTTCAATTTATTAATATTATGTATATTCCATTGAAATTTTTATATGCATTTAAACTGCTGTGAATATGTTTTATTTATGTATGTATGTATGTATGGTCTGTGTAATGCAATAACAATATTATATGGTACTTTAAAGAGCGGCTTTAATGTGTGTATGCAAGTGTATGTTCACAACTTTTCACAATTGTTTCGCAGCATTTCTTTTAAAAAATTATTCAACAAATAGAATGATATTTGTCAAATACATATATCATTCTTCTTTTTATGGTAATATTCAGTCAGTAAATCGCATAATTTGCTGTTTACGAGTTCATTATTTTTACATTTAGAAGATGATTAAATTCTTTCTTTTTTTGCGCGGTAATTTTTGGTTGACTGACTTTGTTGATTGCCATTTCATTATTATGTATGTATTTATGAAACATTTATGTTGCGAGACATGATTATTTAAAGATAAAGTGGCTGGGTTTCTATAATAATATGAAATAGTCCCGATACTGTTGGATGAATGACAGAAATGTGTGCAGTACATATTAGGATGAGTCTCCTCCGCATCCAAGTGACAATATGTAATTACGAATACAAATGTATATCGATTGCCTCAAGTATCAATTGGATTGGGCTAAATTCGTACTACTTGCATGTTAAAAAAAAGGTCACATAGTATGGTCTCTACTTTTTTGGCTTATATATGAACCTTTGCATAAATTTTGTTTTTAATGTATTTCCAGATAATATTTGAAGTAACAGGATGCTCATTGTAATAATTTAAAATGAGTGTCTGTTCATCCATGACGAAAATAGAGAGTAACTCTTTTAGTTACTTAATAAAGTATGGGTTTCTAAATAATGTCCACTTTATCGGTAGCTACATAATTGATTTCAAAAGACACTATTCTCTATTGCTTTGCTGAAATTTTTGTCTAATACAATACAGTCAATGGCTATTGTCAAACTATATGTAATAATGACATTTGACATGTACGAGGGAGGAGCATAACATTTATGTTTGATGTAGCAATTTATTTGTGCATATTATTCTGATCATAATAGGATCAATTGCGCTCTTAAAATTCTAATAAATTTGTTGTATCATTTGAAATTTCTTTCTGGTTTGTTTGAAAAAAATTACAATAGGCTACATTAATATTGATCAGTCCATTTTAAATTAAATTTTTTATTTTTGTTTATAACATTTTCTTTTTATTTTGTGCCAAACTTATATCCTAGTTTCAACGTTTATACCTCTATAATTAATGACCACAAAGTATCTTCTGCATGTATTTTATTATCAATTAAGATTATGAGATCTTTCTAAGTGTTTTATATCCTGTTTCTAGCAAATTTACAGTTTGGCCGTGAGTAAATATAGTGTTAGCATCAATGAAAATTAAAATAACAGTGATGCATACTAGTACTTTATCATTGTTATGGTCGAGTGTTTTGTTTCGGTATTTTGAGTTCAATTGATTCATCAAAATATGATTTACAGTTTCAAAAAAATATTTTATAATGGAATAAATTCTGAATTACTGTTGTCTTCACCTTAAGGTAAACTTAACAGTTTAAATCTGGTTGTGGTCAATAAATAAAACATTGGAGTTTTGTATTTTTCTTTATACACGAATTCTTTTAAAAATAATTTTGAAACATATTGTTAAGATAGCGTCAAACACACCGGCGAATTGTCAGAATTAATACAGAATTTTGTATGTTATATTATCAAATTAAATATATCTGTTATATTTGAAAGTTCAACAGTGTGTTTGATTAAATCTTCAACAATTTGTATTTTTTACGATTTGCAAAAACTGCTTTAAAAGCTAAATTCCTCTTCTTCTCTATACCAAAAAATGATGCGAATGCAATTGAAAAAAAAATTAAACGCAATTCCCTTTTTATAAAGATTGTGTAAATCCAATAAATTCTTGAGCATCTTCACTTAGTATAAAATACTCCAGTGATATAAAAATTGAGTTATATTATACTTATAACACAATTATGTTAGTTACGTTGAAATAATGAAAAATATTAGTACTTATTCTTCTTCCATAGAAATAAATTATAAAATAATTTTCATGTAAATTTTAAATATATAAGACTTACAATCTAGTTATTTTAAAAATATTCATTGTTTATTTACATACTTATATTGTTAAACACTTATAATATGAAAGTATATTATTTATGTACAAATTTTTGTCGTTATCACTTTTCAAGAAAAAAAAGGAAAATTTGTAAAAATAAAAAAAAATAAAAAAAAATACCTTTGTAAATGTTTTTTTTTGTTATTCTTTCTAAATAATCGTTTTGAAATAAACCACCTTTCCACTTTCATAAGTTTTTGACATCTCGATCTGGTGAAAATTTGGATTATTCTTAAAAAGTTATTATTAAAAAAGAACGAGAAAACAAGCCTACCATTCTCCATAATGACTAGAGCTCTTAAAATCATCACCCTTTTGTCTCTCTCTCTCGTTACTCTGACACGAGAGAACATTGGTGGAACTCGTCTGTCCCAATTTCAATGTGAGCAAACTTTTTGATTCAAAAATCTTTCCGTATCGGTTGATTTTAATTACTTTTTTTGTTTTCAAAATTAAGAAAAACTTAATAATATTCATAAATCTCGAGTTGATTTTTTGAGCTTGAATGTGTTGAATGTTAAGATCTAAAAGAAAACAATTTTACTCCAAAGTATGCAAAGTACCGTTATAAAATTATTGATAAAATTTTCAATATACAAAAAGTGTGAGTCCTCAAAAAAAGTCAGTTCATATGATATTTCATGCATCTCATAAACTGGTCACATTTTTAAATAATCAATTAGGGGAGAGTAGTCCAGATATTGATATATCGTGCTGTGTGGCCGTGATCGTTCAGTCGCCACTCTGTGATATAGAGATTCATAGAGAAACGAGTTTCCAAAATCGGCATGACCCGTCGCAAGTTTATTATTCAGAAGATGATAAGAAATATATCGTAGAATAAAAACCTATCACACTCCGAACTCAGTTGAACTCAGGTAGTCGTCAACGCACCATGCTCCACTAGGAGCTAGGGTAAAAAACAAAAGAGAGTCCATTTGAGAATGCAAAATGTGGTGGAGCAATTTTGTTTGGGTGCTGAGCACGAATCCGTATCCTTTCACCTAAATTCCCTTGCGTAACAGCAAGATCGTAAAAACAATAATTCTCTTGTACTGTTCATTCCTGCGAATAGAGATATCCAGGAACATATTAGAGAGCACAATAATTGTGAGTGGGATGTTAATGGGATGGGACATCAATTTCAAATTTCAAATCTATTCAGCGGGATCGCTATCATTGATAAATTCAAATTAGCTATTTCTTAGCATAGTTCCATATTATGATATAACGATGAGAATGCATGGGCTCAAATTTTTGGTAGTAGCATTTTTCTTGTTTTTTATGTATTTGGGGATGCTGAGCACGAATCCGAAGCTTCGTACCAAAATTTCGATCCGGAACAGGGTTAAAATCGCAAAAACAAACGTCAAAAAACTGACTATCAATTTTACCGATACCACTTAACGCATTTTGAGGATTTGTGTCGCTTTCGGCGGTCAAAGCACATATTCCTGGGGACAACCTTTCGTCCAGCTTAATTTTGGAAAAATTGAAAACAAATGTAATTTTCATATCTAAACGTTGCAGGTTACACGAGTTTTACATTTTTTTCTATCAAACTTTCTTTCTTTCCTTCCTTTCTCCTGCGGTTCAAGTGGACAAACACGGCACACTTTTTTCAATAATTTACGTTGTAAAAATTCGTGTTGCGGCGTTATTCAAATGATGCCTTGTTTCGCGTTGCGTCGCAGTTTCTAGGTACCAATTCCACCCGCCCTGTGGCTCACTTGGTTGAGTCGCACTCTACGATGCTAGTAATCTAGAGGTCCGGAGATCGAATCTCGGCGTGGTTCAAAATTTCCGTACATGTGCGGATAGGAAATATATAGTGCTTTCAACAATATATACACTCCGAAATATGCAATGTAACGTTGACTCGAAATTGCCTATAAACGGCTGAGTTAACGCACCATGGCCCCACATGGGGCTATACGGTACTGAGAAGAATTCCAATTACCGACGCAAACCTAGGCCCTACTGCATAACTTTTTCTCAAAAATTCTTGAAAAGAGTAATAATTCGTACTCAGAACAAATTGGCGAATGTCAAGGCGGTTTCAGACCTGATCGATCAACAACCGATCAGCGAAACAGAGCAGTTACCCAAAAAAAAAAAAAATGATTTTGGATTTGGGGTCCCATTGGCTAGGGGGCTATTGAACACATGGAACGCCGTACGTTACGCCACTGTAGATTATACAGCACACTACGGTCGATACTGTCGTATGCTTGGGGAAAGATTTTTTTTTGTTACATCCCTTGGGTAACTGTTCTTTTAAATGACATTCACTTTTACTAATCTGCAAGAAAAATACGCAAGCCAGCTTTATAATTTAGCATAGTAGCAAAACAAAACATTCAATTTTTTGTATGGAGATGCTTGAATCTCTTAGTATGTATTAAACTCGGTTTGCACCGGAGATGCGCAACTTTACACTTGGCTTAATTTTGTATTCAAAAAATCATCAGACCAATCCATAAAAGGTTTTTGCTCATACTCGTAATAATATTGAAAAGAAATAAAACTTCAACTTCAAGGACTCAAGAAATCAAGAATGCATGCTGATACTACGAACTAGTGAGTCCAGATAATACATCCCTTGTTTCTCCTATACGTTGATCTTTGGAGGATGTCTACCAAATGTTTACCATGAATTTTATTTCAGTCGATTTAGTTTTCCTTGAACATGGATATGATCCTCAGATCTAGAGTATATAATCAGTTTTCGTCGGTACTCCCAATTATAAGCACGCGCACAGGAACTTGAAGCTCCGCGTGTATAAAACAATCATCCGACTCGTGCTATGCTATGGCTGTGAAACATGGACCCTCACCTAAGCCTCCGAAACTTTACTGAACACATTCGGTGAATTTTCGGGGCCGTTCGCGAGCGAAATCAATGATGCATCCGGTACAACGACGAGTTGTATCAATTGTACGATGAGCTGAAAGTATCTTCAACGAATGTACAACGAATGGATGATAATCGCATGCCAAAGAAGGTGATGAGCACACAACAAATTGACGGAGCGAGGCTGCGTGGACGACAGAGAGCTCGCTAGGGGAACTCAGTAGGTGAGGACGCCCACCAGCTGCTGGGCTTCGGAAACTGGAGGACAAGGTCACGTAACCGCGACAATTGGAGGTCAACGCCTCAGGCGGCCAAAGCCCGACGTCGGGCTATCGTGCCACATTTATGATGAAAGGAAAATTTATAATTACGAAATTGAAATTCAGAATATCCTAATGAAGCCTTATTGGTATGTCACACAGTAACACCATTAAAGCTTGCTGATGAAATACGGTTGTCATTGCCGTCATTTATGCTCCGAAAACGCAACCGGCTTGATTTGATGCAGGAGTATATTTATTGTACGGACAGGCAACAGATGGAGGACTTGTAGTCATTCAAATCTAAAACCGGGATACTTTAATTAAACTGTTTTCATGTTGCACTGTAATCATTAGGGACCGGATTATATGCAACTTAAAAAGGCTGAAATAAGCATGCAAATATGCATAATAAACCTTTGAAATATGCAACTAAAATGACAAAATATGCAAAATAAAATGAAAGAAAGGACTTATTATTCAGTCTATTATTAGCACTCTAGAGCACGGAAAACACATTTTAGTTGGCTCCAGCCAAAGATTGGTTGTTTTTATAGTAATTTACGATTATCTATTGTTCAAACCCAAGCAACAATTCGTTAGCTTTAAAGAAGCACTTCACACTGTAACAATCATATAGTACCACGAAATCAACTCATCGTGTGACATCGCTTAAATAAATATTTTGATCCAATAAAACAGCCTTAAATCATTTTCTGGAAAGCTTCTATCATCATTATGGAATAAATTTAAAGATGGTGGTATAAGACTTCGATAAAACTGTCTCTAAACGGTAACCTAAAAAGATACTCCTTTAAATACTCCACTCCAACACATGGTTTATTGGATGAATCAGCACACACATGCAATATAGTCTCTAAGTTAACTCACACACATGCATATATTCTTCTATACCACAGTCGGTTTCATTTTTATAGTGTGACATTCGTATGGTCATCCAATAAATTTTTCACCGTAGTTTTATGGAAGGATGGATTACTGATTTTTTAATGAATTGACACTTATGAAGTGCTCTGAAATACATAATAGAAATCCTTGAAATCTTGCATGAAACACTTACTCATTGTTATCTTCGGAACCAATTAAGGTGATCTCTGCGGAGAAATCGACTGCATTTTATTGAGAAATATGTGGATTTAATCAACGTCACCTGATTGATATAGGGCGCATTGCAGAAGATTCGACAAAGAATTGTCAAGCATTTCTATAGAATCAACTAATCATTTGTAGTGTTTACGAGCAATGCTGACTATATGTGAGGTTGGCTGAGTGGTAGCCTGTAGGGCGGGCAATCAACAGACACGGGTTCGATACTAGCTGCGGAAATTTTGTGTTTCATTTTTTTATGTTCCAAATTCGTTTAATGACAGAAAATGATGATATAAAGCAAATAACGTACGCCTTTTTTGAAGCATAATTTAGTGCTACAATAAGGTTCTATTGGATTAAAAAACGGCGCCAAATGCCATTATTGGACTATTATTCAGTGGTTATACATTATGAAACGCCCCTTTTATTGTTAGAAGAGAGTATTTTACGAAGTATTATAGGAATGAAATTGTTACTTGGGAAATGCTCCGTATTAAGACAAAATGTCTTCTGTCATTAAATTGTCTTATAATTTGAGAAGGAACGTTCAACATCAGCCGATGTCACTGGACAATATTTAAATTTAGGCGCCATATTAGCAGATTTTTACCAAGTAAAGTTTTGCCGGTACCGTTGATATAATTGTCAATTTCACATATTTCTTCGTTTCCAGGGTTGTTATCAAGGATTTTGTGAAACTTTTCCTTGAGTTTTTCTGCGAATATAGCGGGTAGCTCAGCGTTCAATTCCTGTACACTTTTCATTAGTTGGATGGAGTCCTTTAACTAGGAGATGCTACATTCTCAAGGTTGGCATAGAATTGAGTACTCGCAGTTGATGGTAATGCTTTCTTTTTATCTATTTTCAAATGTGCAAATCGAGAATTATACTAGAAAATATGCATCATCAATGCATTATCAATATAATATGCAAAAACCCAGTAAAATGGGCAATATATGCAAATGCATATGCAGTTATGCATTTGCATATAATCCGGTCTCTGGTAATCATAATGGCGCTTCCCGAATGGGAAGTCACCTACAGAAAATAATGCCACCATTTTTCTCTCACTATCGCAATTCACACATGCTAAATAAAAACACAAAGGCGTAGGCAGGCAAATTTGTCTAGGGGGCATGCTTACACTTTGCCCGTAAATTTGAATAAACCTATTCGTAATTAAACTATGGAAGGCTTATTTTATTATATCCTCCACACTATATGTGATCAAACATATTAGCTTAGTTATAAAGTTTGCGTACGGTGTATTAAATAAATACCCGCAGTCCCTTCGCAACTTCTCTCACTAGTTAGTTACCATTTAAAACAGATATGTTGTGACCACTTAAACACCAACGATATTAAATTTCCCGTCAATTTGTCTGAAAATTTGGAGTTCTTCTTATAGGTATAGGAAAACCTATCACGGAGATTAAAAAATGCAATCTAAGAGGTGCCACAGACCCTCCGATGCTCCGATCGATCGGCCAGATAGTTTGATTGCGAGATAAATCGGAAGGTGTATGGGACCATCAGATTACATTTTTTTATTTGACATGTGGAACGTATTGCCAATGCAATTTTCCGTACAAGCTGTCATGACAATCATGTGTTCTCAGTTGCTGATTTTTTGACATAAACCTCTGGTCGTTCTTCATGCTGTGGTTGTGGCGGTCATTCTCCACCAAAAGTAGCAATGGATGTCCATCTTCCATCGCCAAAAATGGTATAATTTTCGCTATTTTGTGTTGTGTCTTGTGGACCGTGAGCTGTCAATTTTAGATTGCCGGCAGATCGATTGTGGGCAATCGATTGCCCAATCGATAATTAATTATAATTATATAATTATTAATTATAATATTGTAAATATGTAAATGTCCCCAAAATGTAACGTTTGAATGAAAAGAAATTGCTTCCGATGAGGTACCCGTACATTGATCCGTTTTCCAAAGGAAAATTAACCCATAAATCGTTTCAATATGATAAATATTTGCGTTTATGAATGCTTCATTCGGAATATTAAAACGTAATTGAATTGTCTCATCATTTGACATGAAAAGGCTTACCTACCGGTTTGCTTTCAAGCTTGCATGATTTGCTAGCGGAAAGTGTATCAATGTATGGGGAGCTTTATAAATTGTTTGACATTTGAAACAGTACAATACAAATTAACGCCAAACACGTGTAGATTGTGTGTGCACAGAGCTACTCTGGACTAACGCATGCAATGGGTTACTATGATATCTCTAAGATCCGAACAGACAAACCACGACACTGCTGTTTTCAAACTTCAGCAAATTAGTGATTAGTCTTGGTACTTTTAAGAGCTAAGAGTGCTGGAAAAGTAGCCATTTAAGGCAAGTTCAACTCTTGATTGATTAATTCAGCAAACATGGGAAATGCTGATGTCTTCACAGACTAGACGATTTTCCTCTTCCCTCTTGCCTCTGTTCGCTATTTCACAAATTCAGTAATTTCTTGGCTCTCTACATATTTTTGAGAACAAGTTAATTTTCTCTCAACTAACAATATTCACTGGCCTTCTACTAAGCTAAAATGCTACCGAAGGTATATTTCATACAATAGCCAATCATTTCTTATCATAATCCTACCATCACTGTATAGCAATCCAAAGGAAGATAATCAAATCAAAGAACAAAAAGAAACAAACCATTGAACTCGTGCTTTGTATCTACAAAAAAGTATTTATTTATCATCATTTTATTCAAAAGAACATAAAAAGTAAATAAACATAAAATCACTAAGGTACTAAAAACCATAACATTCAATTATTATTATTGTGCATGAGACAGAATTTCTTCCGAGTACCGTCAAACGCAATTACAGCGTTTCTGAATTGAGTAAAATTTATTTTAACTTACAATTTCGAGAAATGATACGCTAAACAAAGTTTTACATATAAATGTATATTTAACACACAATTTTTCAGTATTGTTCTTATTTTTTGTTTCGTCGTGAAAAAACGCTAAGCAGTAACTAATTATCCCATTTCTTACTTCATTTTATGTTACATTTAGTTTAAAAAAAAGTGTTTGCTACATTCGAATTATATTTATTAATACCTTAATGTCTAGAAATGAATAAATTTAAACAAGAAAAATTTAACACAGATGTGAAAAAAAAAAGAAAAAAAAAAAAACAACAGAAAGAAAATATAATATAATCATTAACGACATAGGAGCATGATCCTTAGCCGTAACTCATTTTAATGCAGAGTAAATTGGGATCCATTCATTTTCGTATATTGTATACATATTTACTTTTTATTAATGTTCATAGTGGTGATACTTAATATAACGGTGCTTTACTTATGATGCCTATATTTTTTCACTGCACTTAAGATTTAATAGGAGCTAAGCCTTTTTCATAGTATGTAGAATATTTGCATCTTCTCTGTTTTTCATGTGATTTCCAGTTGATCTTATTTAGAAATATGTGATTACATCAAATTCTACGAAGTGAACCTAATGCATGTGTATTTATTTTATTGATGTAGACAATTCATACATATGCATATGTGTATATGTGTGTGTTGGTGAATAAACATATCGCGGGCGTAATTTTGAATAAATACTTAAGTAGATTTAAATTCATAAAAAATAAATGGGTATATGATTTTATTTATTTTTATTCGTATTTTCTAATTGTTTTAATTTTTTTTAATTATAAAACAATGTTTGTAGTTTAATTTTTGTAAATCGTACACAATAGAAGAACAAAATGTTTGTAGAAATTAGAAAAAGTAGTACAAATCATTTAATCATATTTTTTTATTTTATCTCATACTTTGTTCTTCGTGTTCTATATAATTACGAAACATTTTTCACATGTAATTACATTATATAAATTCAGTTGTAGTTGGGTTGTTTGTCTCTTTATTTGCATGCTTATAGCGTTGTAGTACGTAGAAGTGAAGCAATTAAATTATTGTAACCTATTTTATTACTAGTTGTTTTACTACTGCTAGACGCGGATGTTTCTGGGGTTGCCGAATCAGTTGTGGTCGCGTCCGTCGGTAACATTGTAGGCGTGTCTTTCGTAGCTGTAGTTACTGGCGTCATTTTTGAATCTGTTGCTGTCGTCGTCGTTGCAGTCTCAGAATGTGCTTGTTTCTTGGCTTTCTTCGTTTTCAATGAGAGTTTCTTGCATTTGCTCACTAGCGATGTTTCCGTGCTGCATTTCAATTTTGTCTCTGCACTATCGATACCATCAATTTCGTCCGTATGCTTTGCTGATTGTTGTTCCACGGACACTAATGGTGCTCTTGTATTCGGTCCGTATATGAAACTCTCATCATCAAGAGCTTCAATGTCGACATCATCCTCCTCTTCGATGGGATCGATTTCATCATGCAAAATTGCAACGGCCACTCCAATATTGCCACTGACACCGGTTGGTGTTGTATGACCGCTATTACTAGAAATAGTTGTGCATGTTATTGTTTTTTCGAAACTCTCAAAATTGCTGCTGCCATCCTCGTATTCTTCGATACTTTCGTCGCCACTCTCTTCTATTGACGGTATTTTCAGTAGGATTTTATCCGATTCGGAATTTGAGCGATGCTTCTTCATTGGCTGACTACCCTTCTTGGCTGATTTATTTGCGGTACTGGGAAAACTGTTGCTGCTACTACTACTACTGACGGTTTTCGAGGCCGTCGATGCTAGAGTCTCTAGAAATTTACTTTTTAGGAGCGGTTTGTCGGTCGTTGATGGTGATCGTTGCCTTGGATCAACCACATCGTGCGGTTTAGATTCATCGAGTCACAGGCGTAGATCGAATGCTATACGTGATGCAATATTCTTGAAGCCGATACTAGTGCCTGAAAGATAAGACAGAGGAATTTATGTAATAAATTTATAAAATTCTGTTATAGAAGAGGACAGTTGACATTCCACTTAGAAAATATTATGTATTATCTTATTCGTAAAAATTTGTGCAATTCATATCTTATTTACGATTTAATTTTGTCGATTGTTTTTGATGATGAATACGCTTTCTTAATAATAATAGTTTATGTTGAGCTATCGTTTCATCTTACTTATAAGAAATGGTTAAACATTTTCAACGACAAAAATGCAATTTGGATCAAACTATCAACTTTTTAGGAAAACTGCTAAAAAGAAAACTTGTGCGCCAATGGATGCTAAATAATATGTTGTGATGATTATGTGTTGTGTCACAACTCGCAATTATAAATCATCATGTTTTATCATACAAATGAACCAAAATCTAATGTGCTCTGTGGGTTAAATGTTTTATGAATATAGTCAGTGTTGAAAAATATATTTTAATGTCACAGTAGCAAAATTGTCTGCGAATTTGGGTGACAAAGGAAGTTTTGTACAAAAAAAAATTAATAATAATAAAAATTTAAAAAAAAATATTAATACTGAATGAAGTCAAAATCGATATGTTGGCCAATTTCCTTCATGCGGGCCCTAAACCGATCGGGGCTCACCAAACTGCGCAGTAAAAAAGATCATTATGGACAACACGCGATTAGGGTTTCCACCTCGACAACGTCTCTCGCCCGGCCCCCATAAGCAGAAAAATGTTTTCCCCGCTATGTTTTGAGGAGTACCCGCTTAATGTTTAACGGGGGCATTGGATAGCAGTCCATTCGCATTTTAGGATCAGCTACTCAGCAAAGTATTAAGCACGTCAACCACCACCTCTTATGCTGAGACCTGATTTACACATTTGCCGCCCGTAGGCTATTCACATTTTGGAATTTACTTCTTTCCACATACTATTGCCAAAATACACAACCTTTCTCTAAAAGGTGTAAAGGAATGGAGGAACTTATAGAAATTCATGCAGATACAACACAAGCACTACCCCGCTTGGGACTACTTCTGCTATGCAGTTAAATCCCGGGCGAAACTAGTTCGCGCAGAGCTCGATATTTTCCGGGGCGAGCAATATAAAGCAGTACAACTACATTGTGGAGAAGCTGAGGGTTGTAAGCTGGAATGTCGGTTCCATGGTGTCAAAGACCGATGAGATTGAGGATATCATGAAGCGGAGAGGTATAGACATTATGTGCGTGCAAGAGACGAAGTGGCGAAATACCGATATCGATAGAGCTAGGTTTCTTACGAATTCCAAGAAGTACAAGTTGTACTACTATGAAATCATAAATAAAAGAAACGGAGTTGGCATTCTTCTGTCATCGTTTTTACTTGGCAGCGTAGTAAGTGTCGCGAAGAGAAGTGATCGCGATCAGCATCAAATTGGTTATCTGCAGAAGGGTGTGGAACGTAAAAAGTCCTAGGCTCCCCAAGCGGGACTGGGGGACTGAATTGGTGATCTTGGAAGGAGATCTAAATGGCCATGTGGGTGAATCAAATTATGATTACGATGATTGATATGGTGAAAAGGGTAGCCCTTCAACGGCCAGAAATGACGAAGGTGAAGCTATTCTAACTATGTGCAGATCGCTCCTGTCAGAATTTATTTTGAAAGTAGGAGCAGCAAGAAATAGAAAAACCCCCAAGCCAGTCGAAAAAATCATCAAATCTCACAAAAGAAAACTTTGAACCTGTAGTAGCTCCATTCATTGATAGAATGACGGAGTGGTTTCAAAACAACACCAATTGCCACAAACAAGTTCGCTGAAATGTCAGTATGTGAGGCGGAAAAGGCACTTGCAGTTTCTAAAGGTCCACTCCACACGAAGAAAGAAACATGGTGGTGGAACGCCGAAACTAAAGGAGCAATGCAAACCAATTCGAACGAATTCAAGGCATGGACGATATGTGAGTCAAGTAGTGAAGACGAACGGGTCCACCATCGCGAATCACACTGAAGAAATGAGTCGCTCTATTGCAAGTTTAGGTGCGAATAGAGTCCTCTCAGCGCGTCCACCACCAATCTCGCCTGAAGAGATTAGGCTCCCGAGAGCCACCAGAGCAACACTAGCCCAACTCTGGTCGGGCTTCAATTCGTATCTTTCGTTCGCGCCTCAATTCGTATCTTTCTCGCATAAACCCGGGCATCCAAAACATCTGTCCAAACTGCTCTGGCTCTCCTCATGATGTGGGTCATTTGTTTCAATGCCCAGCTGCGGCCACTGATCTTACCCCCGAGAAATACAGACACCAAAGTACGTGGAGGGCTCACAAGGAACGATACGGCAATCTGTAGCAGGATGCGACAGTATTTTGTCGAACTTCTAAATGAAGAATTTTCTCGAGCAGCTTTTCAAGATGTTGAGCCTAATACAACAAATATCGAAGATTTCTCAGAGGAAGAGGTGATGGAGGCAATGCATCAGATGTAACGCGGAAAGGCAGACAGACCGGACAAAATACCCGCAGAATTTTGGTTGATAATGGAAAATGTTTGAAAAAGTTTGCATAGCGACGACTATGGGTACATTCAAACGACGCGAAAACGGCACGCAAGCTCGACACATACAAATGCATTGGCTTATATGGGAAGCTCACGACGAGCGAGTGCAAGCGAGAGCCGTGCCACTGTCAAAACACGGCTAGCGAGCCGTGAATGTGCGGGTTGTGGTACACGATATGTGAAAACACGTCTCGCTAGTTGTGTTTTGACGGCGGCACAGCTCTCGCTCGTCTTGAGCTTCCCATATAAGCCAATGCATTTGTATGGCTGGAGCTTGCGTGCCGTTTTCGTGCCGTTTGAATGAAGCCTAAGGCTTCATGCACACGACGCGAAAACGGCTCGCAAGCTCGACACATCGAAATGCATTGGCTCTTATGGGAAGCTCATGACGAGCGACAGCAAGCGAGAGCCATGCACAGTCAAAACACGGCTCGCGAGCCGTGAATTTGCGGATTGTGGTGCACGATATGTGAAAACACGTCTCGCTAGTTGTGATTTGACAGCGGAATGGCTCTCGCTGTCGTGAGCTTCCCATAAGAGCCAATGCATTTCGATGTGTCGAGCTTGCGAGCCGTTTTCGCGTCGTGTGCATGAAGCCTTACAGTGCTAAAACATTCTTTTGAGAAGAAAAAAAGCAAGGAACACTCCATGCCTAAATCACCAGGTATGACGCTCCCAACAAAGCTTTAAAAATAATCGTTCAAACAAATCTTATTATTATTAAAATTATTGAGGTTTATGAAACTTTTTTTTAGCGAAACAGACCATATCTCGAAACCAATCTTTATTTTAAGACATTACAAGCCAGCTGGCAGGCCGAATTCATATCACCCTCTTTGTCTGCTTGTTACCACAATAGGAACAGTTTTTAAACGAATTATTTTCAGCCGACTGTCAGTGGTAGTTGAAGAAGAAGCACGTTCAACCTATGTTTATTGTACTCTTCGCATGAAGCGGCCTATGATGTAGCTTGAGTTTTATGCCTATCGAGAATTCTTGTTAACTAGAATAACATGCTATACCTGCACCACGGGAGGGGGTCACAGTTGAAAATTCTGTAAATCGGGGAGGTGCGCAAGATTGCTCAAGTGACTCGCAACTTACTAGAGTCAGATCTAGGCAATGGACCGTTTCAAATTATAAGACGAGACCATACGACTAACAAACGTACGGCGAGAGCTTTTATAGTGACCGGCAGACGAGCATTGTGCATTTCACATTGTAAAGGTACGTTGTCCTCGACGCGACCGCAGCGAGTCTAGCGACTCCAGCGGCTCTAGAGAAAGTTCCCTACCCCAAGCAGCCGTCGCCCGAAGCCCCACAAACAATCAAGTGTACCACGTTCACCATTCGTGCATGCATTATGTACAACAAGAGTCCCGCGACTGCTTTCTATATAGAGACAGATTCGTGTATCAGCCGAATCAGTACAACTTTTGTGCGAAACAACTACCCTACCCCAAGCAGCCGTCGCCTGAAGCCTACAAACAAGCAGGAAGATATCTTCCCGTATTTACACGTTACATACAGCACACACTCAAAGGTAAAATGTTGTTCAGTAGGTTTTAATGTTATATGGAGTTCCATCTCTATTCCAATTTCTTAGTTTATGGCTTAAGTACGCAGAACTTGGTACGTTTTATGCTGTAATGTAAGAGTTGGGGCGGTGAGCAGAGTATTGCGTGTAGTTTTAGTTACGAAGTACAGTATTTTCAACCGGAACTGGTAACTGCCCGTATCGTCGTTTTTTTTTGTCAACGATTCTATGTAATTTGAAATTATTCTCTTACCTGAAATTCGCTTAAATCGTACACCATTCAATGATAGTCTCGGAAGCTTACATACTTCAATCTCCCATTGAACAAGCGAATCTGTATTTGGGTCACCATGCACACACCACAAGACAAACCTGAAACAAAAAATAAATAAATATGTATTTTTTATTGAATTTAAAACTTAATTTTAAAATAAAATTGTACACATACCTTTCTCTTTGTTCATAATCACAATTGTTTTTGTCCAAAACTAAACGAATTTTCTGCATAATCTCGTCGGGCATTAGCGGCGAAGTAGTTTTCATAGACCAAGTGAATCGAAGACAACGTGGTTTAGCGGGTTCCTCATTATTTGCTCCACTAGTATGAAGAAAACTTATTATGATAAATAGGCCATATAAATGTAATATGATAATTATATCTATGATAAATGGAGGTGCTATCTTTTTAGGTTGCCTGTATTTGAGTATTTTAACAATAGTATGATTTAAGGCCGGTTATACAATCTGGAATCAGACTACATAATAGCTAACTGTAATTTTAAACTGACGGATCATTTTGACATTTATGTATCACTGGATAAACGGTTAACGGCAACAGTTTAAATTTAAAATAAGTTCACGGCTAAAATGTAGTTAAAATCATGTTAGTAAGCCAGACTTAAGTTTTATCATAATCCTAAATATAATGACAATAAATCAGTGACATGGAAACTAATGTAGCTGGTGGTTATTATATCCTTTTATATTTCTTCTTGTAAATATTTGTTTCATCGCATACAAGGAATTTTCACGTAATCAAAGGAAAACTTTGAAGAATTTAAAAAATGCGCTTTGTGGATTGGTATCTGGG
The DNA here is from genome assembly GCA_949715475.1 of Microchrysa polita. Lineage (NCBI taxonomy): Eukaryota > Metazoa > Arthropoda > Insecta > Diptera > Stratiomyidae > Microchrysa > Microchrysa polita. The sequence goes on along the minus strand of OX454415.1, from coordinate 133,894,567 downwards.
ATGTATTGTGTCTTTTTTTACCACAATGAAAAGAAGGAAAAAAATGAAAAATGCCATATAATTGCATAAAGCACGAGCATCTTACAGTCGGCATAAACAAAATGAAACATGCAGCCATGCAATATGCTTTATAAAACTAGTAAGTTCAATAAAATTAGATGCATTGGGTAATTTAAATTATTATATAGCTTTATTCTTCAACGGTATGGTCAGCGTAAATTAATGGTGGAATCAAAAAGTATTTTTGCTATTTCATGGATGTTGTTTTAATTACTGGCGATTTGTATTCATTTACGAAATTCAATCAAGATACTTCCTACACAATTCGTAATATAACGATGGACTGCCAATTCTATATTTGTGAAAAAGGTCAATTTATTACTTTTAAGCCTTTATTACAACAATACAATCATTGCAAATAAGTAAACTCAATGAAAATGACTCAAAACTCAATGAAATATTTAGGATTAATTAAATCTACTGATGAAATTACATTGTCATATCAGCGCAATCTATATTTATTTATATAAGAAGATGCTAGTTAGTTAGTGAGTTAAAAAAAAATTGGTGAAACTAATTTCAATTTCATTAGTTTTAATACTTAAAAATAAGATAAAATATATAGGTATTTATAAAAAATAATTCTACAACGTTATTATTATAGTATTTACCTAAAGTTGGTGGACGATGTATTTGGTTGGCCTTCGTTGGGCCTAAAATAAATATAAGAAATAAATCAAATAAAACTCAAAAGATATTGTTGAAACCATAATACTGCAGCATTACAATATGGATTTGGATTTTTTTTTTCGTTAACTATTTTCTAAAACGTGAAACTTAAAAGTAGATACTTATGAATTTCCGAAACATGGTAGATTGAAAGTTTTTAGAAAAATTATGAGTGAATCGCAATATGTAATATGGAAAATGTAGATCAGAATTTGATTCTGACGAGAAAAATAACACAATGAAAAATAAAATGTGGAATAGTAAACAAATAGAATATGCATCTAGAATTGTGCACATTAAGTCATTAATTTCTATAAGCAATTTACATAGCGCCAGAAGCCTTTTATGTGTGTGAGTGTGATATAAATGTACAATGAAATGATAGAAGAAAATGTGACAAATTGAGCCATTACCATCAAGAAGAAATAATAATATGTACTAGAGTTATCGTGCTTTGTTTAACGAAGTGAGACTAAGAAAACGAAAAAAAAAATCTAATTGTTTCTTTTCTAACTGATACTCTGGAAATATTGAAATCTTTGTAGGGATGCCAATAAAATGTAAAACAACTTTACAGGAAGATGATTGAGGGAAGCAAATATCTCCCCAAGGCAATAAAAGCAATCAAATTGATGACACGTTACTACTATGCTCAAGGGCATGAGATTCATTGCCGGTCAGAGTCGTCCACTGACAATCTAGAATATGCTACCCTAAGGTGATCAGATCCCCGAGGGATCAATGATTCACACACAATTTTGACAAAAACAGCTCCCCCTTCCATAAATTTTCACACCACAGCATCGTGGCTTGGTTGTTGCTTGTCAGGGAGTTGGGACAATGACAAAGTTTTATTTCCAGTGTTCCATAATAAAGAGTGTCCCAAAAAAAACGCTTCGCAAACTACACATAATAGCGTTTGGCATGAAATAACATTTTGGGCTACGTGCCTCCAGGGCTTTGCTGACACCTGCTTTCTTTTTTTAATTAGGCGATATTTATCATCATAATTTGGAATAAATGTGGCCGATGATGCTGATGTAGTCTAGAATCCTACCTTCCTTTTAAGATACTCTGCTTTTGGGTGACAACACCCACTTTCGAAATAAAAAACTTATATGGTGTTTAATCAATTTAGATGGCTCTATCGATAGATAAAATGCAAATTCTTGTCTTCACAAGGAAATCTTTGAATCTCATTTTTTTCGCTTTATTTATTTTACTGACTTTTTGGCACTTTTTTGCACCCTGTATATTACGTCGTTAGCAGTATAAGTATCATCTAATTCAGGCAGAAAAAGTGCGCTCGGATTTCGCGATATTGTTCACAAAATTGACAAAAAATCAGAGAATTCTACCGAATTAAAGTAAAATAGCCATGGAAAATTACGGCAATCGAACACTTATAACTATGTATACTATTGCTAAGCCGTAGTAGTATTCAAAACCAGTAGACCAGTCTGAAATTGAATTCTTATCACCCACAATCAAATGGTGGTTTATTTCAATAGTTTGGCAAAAATGTGATTTTGCACAATTTTTTTTTAATTACTTGTACTTGGCCTTTTTTAAATTAACTATTAAATGGAAAATTTAATGAAATGCACTTCTTAGAATATTAATCTTTCAGTTCTGACCTAAATTCAAATACTGAATTCTCTGTCAGCAGGGTCGTCAGGAGGAAAGGATTCTGTTTAGGCTCTTTTAGATTTTGTTTCTCCCTGTCTCAATACTCTAGTCAATAACGACAAAATATATTTTTAATCATATTTAGGTCGCTGAGTGTTTTACTCTGAACCTAGTATGCAACAGTTCCTCTTAAAAAAAATAGCATTAACGAATTCGCGATTAACTTGTTCTGAGTCTCTAAAAATCATATTTTTCCACGAATTAGGATTTAGTTTCGTGGAAGGGCCAGTTGTGTAGCACATAAGATTCAATTGATGTATGCTTCTCAATGCTGTACGAAAGGTCTAAATGCTGTACAGTGCGTACTCGATAATCCGGACTATTGAAAACCAGGGTCGATACGGACTACAGAGGAATTCGGACTAGTGGAAGCCTTTAATTTGCTCTAAATTTCGAGGAAATGGACGAATTTAATCAAATTGTTCGAAGAATCTGTTTTCTATTTTCGAAGAATTTCACTCTGTTATTCTAGATTTTGTTTTTTTTTCCAAGAACGAAGAAAACTGTTGTTTTTATTTCGCACGATAATATCACTGTTATTATGAAAAAAAAAGTCGGATTCGGATTAGAGAAGCTCTTGAAATTCGGACTACAGAGTGTACAATGTAATCTTTGAGGTGATCCGGATTACTGGAAATTCGAGGTTTCGAGGCTTCGGATTATCGAGTACGCACTGTACTATAAAGCGAAATGCTGAACGTCTGATCACGGTCAAATCCTGTCTGTGATTCAATATATGTATGTACTAGTCTCGCTGAAGTTGCCTGCACTGCGTCTAGACATGAATAACAATTACCCCTTGTGAAGCTACCACAAGACATCCATATTGAAAATGTTCCAAGAGGGGTGATCCCGGGCGTCTTTAATAAATTATAATTAATCACCACACTTTCAAGTCCCCAAGTCGAAATGGTGAACGATTTTGTGCAATTCCTTTTAAAAAGGATAAAAAAAGTAAGATCAGATACTTCTGCTTATGAGTGTTGGTGTATTCTTGGCAAAAAAATTCCCTCTACCTATCCGACATCGTCCCGTTTCCTGCACTGCATCAGTTACCGGTCCGGATCGTTTAAAACGAAAAAATGCTTTAAGAACGACATTGACGCCTCTTATTCATCTCGACTCGTATCGTTTTTTTATACCCTTCGCTCATAGAGCGGGTATATTAACTTTGTCATGAAGTTTGTAACGCATTGAAGCAAGCATCTCCGACCATATAAAAAGGATACATATATGATCAGCATGACGAGCTGAGTCGATTGGACGATGTCCGTCTGTCTGTCTGTCTGTTTGTCTGTCTGTCTGTCCGTCTGTTGCAGCGCGTTTTCCTCGGCCACTATAAAAGCTACGGAGCTGAAATTTTGCACAAGTGCTTATTATTGTTGCAGGCTGTTTGTATGTTTGAATCACCGAAATTGGATCTCTGGGTCATGGGGCTGCCATACAAGCCTAGCCCCCAAATTCAAGTTCTTCTAGGAAAAATTTTTTTATTTGTGCACCTATTTCAACCAAATTACACACAAACGTGTTACTCTTGATGATACAACACATATCTAAGAATTGATCAAATCGGACCATGGGGTCATGGGGCTGCCATACAAACCCAGCAACCCCAAATTAGGTTCCTTTAAGAAAAACTTTTTTATTTGTGCACCAATTTCAACCAACTTACACACAAACGTGTTCCTCTTGATGACACAAAACATATCTAAGAATTGATCAAATCTGACCATGGGGTCATAGGGTGGCCATACAAACCCAACCCCCCATTTTGGTTCTTCTTAGAAACATTTTTTGCACCGATTTCACAAAACCTTGAATTAATGTGTCTTTACCAAAGCAACAGAAAAATTCAAAAGAATGGAGTCATACTGTAGGGTCATGCTCCCGCAACCCCAATAAAATTTTCTGAGTAAATATTTTTATTTGCCCACTTATTTCAACCAAACCCAAAACCTTTGTCAAGACGGAAGAAAAAGAATGTGGAGGGGGATTAACTACAAGTCATAGGTACGCCCGAAAAAAAAAACTTTTAGCCTAAGGAGAGCGAAGGGTATCAAAATTTCGGCCGCGGCCGAAATTAGCTTCGGCCTCCGGGGTTGTATAGTATTATAACTTCTTGTGGGATCTTGTACGTTGACTGAGCCATATATTCGGCTACATATAGAGAAAACGATTAAATCACATCGGTCTATTATAGTGTAGTAACCAGGTGATAAACCTAGTACATGAGATTGCAAAATTTGGTGTAAAATTTTTTTTTGATGTTTTTTTTAGGATGCTGAGCACGAGTCCGGATCTTCCCACCAAAATTTCGTTAAGGAACAGGTTCAAAATCGCAAAAAAAAAAAAAACTAATTTTCGCTGTTTTTCTCTTTATGTATTTTGGGGAGCTGATCCCGAATCTGTAGCTTCCAACCAAAATTTCGTTGCGAAACAGGGTCAAAATCGCAAAAAAAACCTTAACAAAATTGTCAATTGTAGCGATACCGCTCAACGCATTTTGAAGATTAATGTCGCGTTGGACCCGCAATCATGTTTTCTCTAACATGCTCAACTCCGAAAATTTTGTTCTTTTTTGCGGTTTTGGCCCTGTTCTGCAACGACATTTTGGCGGCAAGCTCCGAATTCAAGCTAAGCACCCAACAAAAATAAGAAACAAAAAAAAAACAAAATTTCTCCGCCACATTTTGCAATCTGAAATCGCCTAATGACTGCACTAATTAGTTGTTGTTGTAACGATTCAAGATTTTTTTTCTCTTGATTCGAAGGGTATTTTGGCAGCTCTTGGCCATTGTAACAACGGGTATCTCCGGGAAGATTTATTTAGTCATCTCTCCACTAAGCCATAATTTATTAATGGTATATTCGGCTACATATAGAGAAAACGATTAAATCACATCGGTCTATTATAGTGTAGTAACCAGGTGATAAACCTAGTACATGAGATTGCAAAATGTGGTGTAAAATTTTTTTTAATGTTTTTTTAGGATGCTGAGCATGAGTCCGGATCTTCCCACCAAAATTTCGTTGAGGAACAGGGTCAAAATCGCAAAAAAAAAACACCTCAACAAAATTGTCAATTGTAGCGATACCGCTCAACGCATTTTGTAGATTAATGTCGCGTTGGACCCGCAATCATGTTTTCTCCAACATGTTCATGGACAGGTTTCCACAGGAATGTCCAGTTTTGGAGTTATAAGCCAAAAAAACGGAAAAACTCCGAAAATTTCGTTTTTTTTTGCGGTTTTGGCCCTGTTCAGCAACGACATTTTGGCGGGAAGCTCCGAATTCAAGCTAAGCACCCAACAAAAATAAGAAACAAAGAAAAAACAAAATTTCTCCGCCACATTTTGCAATCTGAAATCGCCTAATGACTGCACTAATTAGTTGTTGTTGTAACGATTCAAGATTTTTTTTCTTGATTCGAAGGGTATTTTGGCAGCTCTTGGCCATTGTAACAACGGGTATCTCCGGGAAGATTTATTTAGTCATCTCTCCACTAAGCCCATTTGTTGAAATTGGGCTACGAACTGAAACTGCATACTCTTGCTTTAATGATCTGAACGTGCATTCTGTAAGGGCTAAGGGGATAACCTCCATGACCAATGGCGATAATCGAAAGTGATCGCCTCGACAGGCCATAATTTATTAATGGTTATTTACGCGTCTATGATAGAGATAATTACTACTACTCAGAGGTCGAAAAGCGACAGAGCTTTTTTTGGGATCATCTAATGCGATAATCGCCCAATGGCGATCACTTTGTGGCGACATCATTGTTACTACTGTCGCTTTTATACGAAATTCAAAAACGGATAATAAGGGAAATGGCTTCAGAATTTATCCAATTTCGACAAATTTGAAGTTGCCATTGTGAGGAGTAAACAAAAGGACATTTCTTAAGGATTTGTGGAATTTTATGATGTAAAAACTACGTTATTTTAAATCGGGTGCAGGACAGGCCCGCTGCGCTTCATCGGGTAAATGGCTGTTTTGAGGGTACAATCTATTATCATGAAATATACGTACATACATATTATGCCTAGTTGCGGGTATAGATAATTGGTGGATGGTAGTCATTTATGCATATTATTGTTATGTATCGTTTGGTGCGTGAAATGAAAAATGTTTAGAAGACGTTTACATCTCCATCTATGCTAAGGGCTAGAGGAGCAAGCAACAATATTTGGAAATTAAAAGCAACTCCAGTCAATTTGGCCTATCCATCATGTCGCCGAGTTAATTTGGCGTCCATACCTAAAGAGGAATATGTATGTTGAAAATATGAACAAAACAAAAGCTAGATATTGTGTTTGGCCCACTGCGGAAACTTATCAATCCACCCTAGTACAAATGGTGTCAATATTATAAGCGATATGTCAAAGATCCTCGATACGACTGATTTTTTTTCTATTGGCGAATCAATTTGAAATTTGGTCGAATGCGAACACGGACTAAGTAATCGAAAAACATGTTATTTAAAACGAACACTTGAAAAATCTATGAACGAAAATATATTTTTAAAAATAAGCCAATCAACACTCAACAATTTAATTTGAAGATTTCAAACTACTCTCTACATTCATTTAGAATAAATATGACCGGAGGAGTAAAACAACTCAAATATTTTTATTTTATTATTCAAATATATTAAGCATATTTTAAATGATTGAAATGCATTTTTTTCTTGACATTGATTAGCAATTGAATAACAAGAGAGCGAGAGACAGATACATAATTACGTTAAATCACCTATTTTTACATGATATTTTACGAGCTATACTAAATTTATATATATAAAAATATGATTGAAACATATCAGTCAATGTATTGCCAATGATTTAGTGTTTGTCTAATTACTGAACTATTCTTCTATAAGCAGGATAAATTGATGAAATTGCACACACACTAAGTAGGTATGTGTTTGGCTACCGTACTCCATTCAATTCAGTATTTTTTATGAAACTGAAAGCATCGAAAGGATAAATAAGATATAGACGTACACATACAGAAAAAAGCTTAATGTTTTTCTTAGGAATGTATACATATATATATAGAAGAAAAGAAAATGTGTATACTCACAACAATCCATACAGGCAGAATTTAAAAGATTATCTTCGGTTTCTCAGATTTCTAACATTTTTATTTGGTGTAGAGTGTGTTAGATTGATTGAAAAAAAAAACTCTTGGTGTGTTTTTGTATTGTTTACATATATTTTTTTACATTTTTTTTCGTTTTTGGATTTTTTTAAATACATAGTCAAAATTTTCTTAAAATTAAATCATAGCGAAATATTAATACATAATATTGTGTAATAATATTAACTCATTTGAATATAAGACTTGTCAATGATTTTTTTCATTTCTAAAAAAAAAAAAAACAAAAATCAAATAAAAAACATAAAACATACATTAGATAGCATGTATTATACATTATTTTGGAACGTGTACCTAGAACGATTACTTAAGTCTTATATATCTACAAAATTGTTATGTAGCGTTAAATCCATTTAATGTATAAATGTTGTTGGCTTATGAGAGTCACAGGACATTTTGTGTATGTGTGTGGATGTGCACATAATATAATTGAATTGTAAATATAGGGAAGCCAACAAAATTTAAAAAAAAATATTTTTTTTTATACATTTACTACATCATAAACTCGTCTATGCTTATCAAAAAAGCGATCCATGGCAATTATAGAGTTGTTTTCGATGCTGGTGTTGATTGTTGAACCAAAGTTCCATTAACATCGCGTGCATTGTTGGCTGTATTGGGCGCCGGGCGGTTTCACCACACGATTATAAATATATGATCACAAAACACAAAATTGTTAAACTAAACTTATATACTCTTAGCAACAGCATTTTAATCGAATTTATCCGTTTTGTTTATGTTTTCTTGCCTTTTAATAAGGTTAAAAAATGGTTTAAATAATTGATTATTTTCTTTTTACTTGGGATAGTAATTTTGAATTTATTTTATTTTTTTATTCATATATAAAATTTAATTTAGACATATCAATGTAATACCAGTCTTTGTCTTTTGTGTCACACATACATTCTGGAAATGAAAGACATTTTCTCAAGGAAACGAAAAAAAAAGGAAATTGAACATACTTTCCTTGACTAATAAATATACAGATTACAAGAGTAGTATAATGTATATCCTTAATTACAGAAATACATATAAATCATAATAATTCATAAAGTATGTGTATGAAATAATTTATTGATTTCTAAAATAAGCGTACTCTTACGAATATGTAATATATAGTTTAAATAGAGGAAAAAGGCATATCTAGCAACATATCGATCGGACTAGACGATATGATTGGGTCTACACAGTCAATAGGAAATAAAAAACAAAAATACTATTAAATTAATACAGATTCCAAAATCGAAATTATAATAACGATTTCCGATTCATCTTTAAATGGCTTCTATCGAGTGTATTTTATATGGATTCCAAAACAATCAAGGAGAAGAGTCTTTTAATCAGCACCATAACATTTTCAAGTAAATATAAAATTTAATTAAAAAAAAATCATGTAATTGATTTCTTTCCATTGAAACAAATATAAAAGTAACCGAATCCACAAGCTCCTATAAAGGTGCTCGTCCTGTGTCAGAAACATTTTGTGGTAAATAATAATAATTTGTAATATGTAAGAGTATGAAAACAAATAAGTGGTATTAAATTATACAATATCTTTATGGACTCTAAAATCAGGCTATTTAGAGCAACAAGATATGTTCGAACGTGTTTTTGTCGGAACTTACTTTAGGGACAAATTTCAAGTCATCAAGTTTCAGTTGAAAAACTCAACAATATGATTGCTTTTAATCCATGATAATCTAATATGATAACCGAAGTTTTAACATTATACTGTATATGGGTATAATTATCAATTTATTATTTCAAATAATTGGAAGAAATAAACATGCATAAATTAATAATATAGTGTTTTTGCACTCCGGTGTAGGTTGCATGAGGTTATAATAACAATACGATCCACACAGGTTATGTTGTTATTGTAACCCCATGTAGTCAAACTAAACTATCCCCTACCGGAGTACAAAAAAAACACGCCTATTGCCTTGGATTTTAGAAATCAATTCTCTTATGTCTATTTAAAAAAAACAGTTTTCACAAATGAAACGGTCACAGCTGCCACATTTAATTTTTCTAACAACGTTCTATTCTCGTCTTTTCTTTCTTTTTGTTTTGTTTTATTTTAAATGTTTGTTTCCGTTAAAGCTTATAATATCAAAACCCGTTTTTTTTCTGTTCACGTAATTTTGATCCAAAATATTTGTCTTATTGTCTACACATCTAAGTTTAGTGTAGAATGAATTTGAACGATTTAACCTGGGGATGTTAATTATATATTTAAAGGCGGGTTTCTCATATAGGGGGAAAATAAGCAAAAAAAAGTTTTTTTTTCTCAACTGGCTAATACAAACGAGGTGTATAATTTAATTAATTCATTAGGAAATTCACATATCCCCTTTTGACCAACAAAAGTGGATAACTTTTTTGAAAAATTATCTTCTAAGAAAATCGCCTTTTGAGTTAAACTGAATTGTTTCAATTGTATTTATTTTTACATGTCTGAATGTGTTATACTTTAAAAAAAATATAATTTCTATATTTTACATATATATATATAAATATATATAAATGCTGCCTAAGCGTTATTACTTTCTCCACATTAGTCCCCATAAAGAGAGTAATTATATCAATTTGTGTTTTGTGATTCATTGAAACATTTGTAAGTATTTGAATACATACATTTTAAAACATGTATATTTTTCTGTACATACAAATGCATTATCTTTTATTTTCTAACCTATTGATTCGTCCTAGAATAAACAAAGAGAAAAAGATATATTTGGATGAAAGAATACACAGTTTTGTTTTTTTTTTTGCTTTTAAAATAGAAAGAAAATATATATATATGTATGTAGTACTTTTCTATTATTTGTAGCTTTTGTTTTAGAAACGATTTTAAGTTCTATACACTTGGTATGTATAAAATAAAATTTAACCAAAAACAAAAAAAACGATTGCAATTAATTATTATGGAATTGGATTGTAAAAATAGAGAAGAGATAGAAATAGAACAGAAAATGAAGATATATTTGGAGAAAAAAACAATAAATAAAAATGCACAATGACTTATTCATTCAGATTTTTGAGTTTTGATATATATAATTAATTTTTCTTGTGTTTCGTTTTTTTTTTATATGAACTTGAATTTTTCAATACAAACTGCAGCGCGTGACCATTTTATTTTGCTCTTATAATTTCAATTATTATATATTTATTATAAACCTTTATTCATATAATATACCTTTATCTATATAATACTTATATGCTCGTTTACATGTGTAAAATATTTATATTTACAAACATGTTTCAGTCTCTTACTCAAAAATTGTCGAAGTAGAAAAAAATGCATTTCATCAATGTGTTAGGTTTTATCTTCTCAGTGAAAATCAAAATTTCTTATATTATTACTAAATATAGGAAAATCGAGGTGTTTTCTCACTCATTGATCGATCAATATCTATCATACTGGTGTTGTTCCTTTTCACTAAATATAAATATATTAGATACATACAAACTTATTCTATTTGATTCTCAATAATTATGTTTTCGTAAAAAAATAGACAGTGGAAAATGATGCGAGCGCATTTTATTGCTACCATCAACAAAAGTAAAAACAGAAATACTAATGTATAAACAAAAAGTCCATGAAGAAAGAGAATATTCATGTTAGTTTGTATAGTCCTTTTTATTTACACTCAAAAAGCTGTGCACAATGATGTTTTCCTTGTGTATAATTATGATACTGTATTTTTGTAAATTATGTATGTAAATATTATTTCAAAACAGAAAAACTGCAAAAACCCAAAAATCGATTGGTAAAAAGAAGAAAATTGCAAATCAAATGGCAATCCGTAAATAATTGAAAACAATTGCAAAAATCATAAATGAGAATCGGTGTATGTATTGAGATAAATGTTACAGTATAATGTAGTTATGAGATGAAATGTTACTAAATTAATTCACTTGAAAACATTATCTCGAATCATGCTTCTATAATTACTTTTTTCTGATTATGCATTATGCTTAACAAAATATATGAAAAAACAGAATAAACTGACATACAAATTTAGTTTAGATGCTTTATAAAACCATTATACATTATTATCATTATATTAGGCGTGTTTTTTGTACTTCGGTTGTTGGTTTAGTGTAACTACAAGGGGTCACAAAAACAACATAACCTGTATGGGTCATGTTGTTGTTGTAACCCCATGTAGTTACATTAAAGTAACCCACACCGGAGTAAAAAAAACACGCCTATTATGTATTTATCTACGGCAGAATTACAATCTTCTAATTTTTATTGCGGTTCCAATCTACGAACTTGTAAAAAAAGCGAATTAGGTAATTAAATTTCCTATTTTTTTAACAATTCTAAGTTATTTATTTAAAACAAAAAAAAAACAAGAAAATCACACGAAGTAGCACAAGGTAAAGGAAGACGATTTTTCTTTCAACTATTTGAAGTGAACACACCCAATGAATGGGGTTATTTGTTCCTAGTTAGGTTTTAGGTTAAGAGTCACGTGATTCGGGCGAGGAAAAATCCTTAAAAATAACAGTAAATTTCCATTAAGCGATCTGGCTCAGCCATAAACCCGTCCGCGCCCTCTCCGTTTTCTGAAGCGAAAATGTCCATCATTATCACAGTTCAATTGAACATCCACAGTAGGAAACTAAGCAAAATCTCTTCTTCAAAATAGTTAGATTTCCCATAAAAGTAATGTAACCAAAGCAGAAAAAGGTCATCAAGAATTCTCCTGATTTATTTACTTTTGGCTTATTGGGAGGATATTATCGATTTAATACATACACGATTATAACGGTCAGTTGTAGGTATGCATTTTCGCTTTAGTAAAAGCGAAGAGATTGTAAACGTTACGAAGATATGAGAAATAAGACCCTTGGGGCGGTTTCGAAAATCCCTTGCTCGACACATAGCTCGAACTTGTTTTTCTGTTGCGATTACTTACCACCGGGGAAAAAACCAGTGGAGGTAGGTTTGTGAAAACACCTTCATTTAGCACATGAGATTGCAAAATGTGGTGGAGAAATTCTTTTTGTTTTTTTGTTTTTTATGTTTTTTGGGGGTGCTAAGCGCGAATCCGGAGCTTCCTACCAAAATTTCATTGTCAAAATCGTGGAAACCCTAACATACTCGCTGTTTTTCCGTTTTTTGGCCTCCAACTCTATGAAACTCTTCATTTCTGCGAAAAACTGATAATTTAAATTTTCCATTATATTTTTTTTTTCCATCCATTTCCGCATAATTATGAAATAAATTTTAAGATTGAACGGTTTTTCATTGTTGGTCGCAGAAGTTACATTTTCTTCTTGTTTATGTATTTAAGGTTTCTGAGCCCGAATCCGAAGCTTCTCACCAAAATTTCGTTGCGGAGCAGTTTGACCCTGTTCCTGTTAAAAAAAAAGTAAAAAAAATGATTATCAATTCTAGCGATACCGCTTAACGCATTTTGAAGATTAATGTCGCGTTGGACCCGCAATCATGTTTTTTCAAACATGCTCATGGACAACTTTTGCAGAAATGTTCAGTTTCGGAGTTATAAGCCACAAAACGGAAAAACTCCGAAAATGTTGGGTTTTTTTGCGGTTTTGGGTCTGTTCCGTAACGAAATTTTAGTGGGAAGCTGCGGGTTCGAGCTCAGCGCCCCAAAAAAAAACATAAGAAACAAAAAAACTCCACCACATTTTACAATCTGAAATCACTTAATGACTACACTAGTAAACGTGTGATCCCAGTCTGTATGTATGTATGTATTTACATAGTATGTAGATCATTCAGCATTAGCTTAAGTAGGGACTTTTGTCTAGTCGGCGGGATATTTTCGCGTTAGGTATACCATTCTAACGGTCAATTGAATTGTAGTAGTCTAAGAAAAATAAACCGAAATAAGGTCATCGACCATTTTGCCAGGAACACGGGTGCCGTTTAGACACTATTTTTCTGTAACTTTAACCGATTTTTCAATAATTACCAAAAACTGAAAAATTACCCCTTTCCCTTTTTTCAACAAAGTTCCTTTCCCATATTTATAGCAGGCCGTCTAATTCTGTAAAGATTCAGAGCTATATTCGTATAATTTTAGCCGATCAGATATCGTATTTTTCTCAGACTGGGAGGAGAAGGTTTCAAGGGTATAATCGTTACGATAATATACTTTTCCACTTTAGGAGTAGGTTTGAGAGCACGTTTTCGAAAACCATTAGCAAATCTCGATTACTTAGCTTATTATGGGTGTGGGTATGTGTAGGCGTGTAAAACCACGTTTCACCTTTACCTTTATTGAATCGACATAAAAATGATCATAATGGAATAGTCTTTTTTGGATAACTTATCCCAAATATCTAAATTCTAAAAGAACATTTCAATGCTTATTTGTAAATTTCGCGCCACAATATATCTACTAAGAAAGGCAATACATTTTCGATTGTTTTTTCGTAAGAGCCGCTAAATTAAACTTTTACCGGCGAATCAAATGATTTTTGTTCGGCAAAGTCAGTCTCTTTCCATTTGAATTTCCGACTGTTCGAGAAATCTGAACACCTGTTTGTGTCAAATGAAAAAGCAACAGAAACGCATTGGTCTTGGCGATGACACGATCTAAGGTAGAGCTGCCTGTAGAAATATGCTGAGATATTACCGCCAAAACGGGCGCACCGCAGGTCGAGCAACGCGAAACCATGGAGTTTATAACGAGGCAAGATAGAAGAAGAAGGTGTGAGTATGATAAAGTGGATGTAACCGAACTCTGTTGCTTTAACTGATTGTGATGTGTGAATCCACCATAATAGGTTAGGGGTTGTACAGACTCTGTGGCCACTCGATTTAATTAAAAAAATAAATAAAGGAAAACTGTCTAGTCGACAATTCATTGGTGTACTTAAAGCAGAAGGCCCATTGGTTTATATTGCTTTATATATGATATCGTTTTCGTTTAATATAAACTTATAGACAAACCCGCAGGGAGCTGTGGATCCGGTATAAAATTAACTCATTGCCGGACACAACGCCAAAATTTGACACGATTTGTATGGTCAAATGCTCAAAATTGGACGTCTATAGACGTTGTGCCCGGGAAAGTGTTAATTCATAACGGGTTTCGCCGAAACAAAATTACCAAAAACCCACTCGGCCATCCCCACAACCCATTTGAAATCTTAAATTTCTCCGCAAACATACAACTAACATGAAGTTTTTATAGTAGGGACGGACGGGATTACCTCTTTTGTAATTGAAAAAATGATTTTTAACGGGTAGACTATTACCAGTGGATTCAGTCAACCAACTGGATTCCGTGCCTGACTCATAAAGCGTGTAATGTTTCACGTCAAGGATCCAGTTCCAACGCCCTTTTTGACCATTTAAAACAACTGCCCCCCTCCCCCCAAATTCGTCGAAAAACATGTCCAAGGAAATTATTCTTAATATCATAAATCATAAGCATATAATTAGTTGCAAACAATGGCGTTCAACCGAGATTAATGCGCGTGTCCCTTCTATTCAAACTCTCTCATTATTCAAAGGAAATTCAAACAAATCTTTTAAAAACCATATAAAATTATGAATCAAACATACATTTATATAGATGCAAAAAAATGGTCGCGCAAAAAGCAGTTGTCGATACTTTTCTTTTCTAAATATCTCTCGTGTTGTTTCTATTTAATTGTATTTGTATAGGCAATAATGGAAATTAAAACTTAATTATATAAACAGTTTTTTTATAATGTTATTAGTCAGAAGAGTAATAATTATTCTGTAAATTTCTGGTAATTATATAATGAATAAAATAATTAGAGGCTTAGACAAATAGCAAGTATGATTCAAGTTAACATTTAATGTTCTGTTTTTTTTAGAAATGAGATTTTAACAGAAAAACAATGTAATGATTTATTATTATTTTTTAATTAAACTCAAAACACATGAAAAATATCATTGTGCATATTCTTTTTGGATACAGGATACTCATAATACGTTTTGTTACAGGGGGAATAAGTTAAAACTATCTCTATAGTAAGTAAGTAAAAACGATAGCATTGATCAGGTGTTAATATTCTTGTGTACTTACACTAATAAAAATTTTCGAAAAAATGCAATAGATAAAAAAATGGAATATTGGTAAGCATTAGAAGAAAATATTTAAACTGAACTGTAAATTATTGCCCATTACCATTTAAAAGAGTCACTATATATATGTATTTGGTAATACATACATGGTACATTAAGTAGCATATATTGTGAGGATAACAGTGCTATTACTACTGCTAAAAAATAACTGGAAGCATAACTATACACCGTATTAACATTAGCAGGGATGCAATAGTGAAAAACATGCATATATTACTTTATGAAAGGCTCGAAAAAATGCAATACATAATTGGAAGCATAATGTACAAGATCGTCATATTAATATTTATATGTTCGGGTACATACATATATACTTGCAATATGAGTACATATTTCGCTAATTACATACAATATGTATATACATACATAATGTATTTAGATATCCTTGGTTCGTACCCATATTAAATAAAGTCGACAATAAACATGGCATTTTTAACTCAAACTACCATTTTCTCAACACAAATTAACTATACATACATCAAATGAAATTAACTATTTCGGGAAAAAAATAACGCTTTAGCAGGTCAAATTAACGAAAAGTTGATAACCATGATGCTGAATGATTAATTTGACTTGCTAAAGCGTTAATTTCATTTGCAAAATCGTTCATTGCATTTGATGTATAGTTAATTTGTTTAGAGGAAAGTTCTTAAAAATATATTTTGGATTAAAATGCTTTTTTAACTTCATTCATTTTGATCAACAATAACCGAGTTTGATTGTCTTTTTTTTTGCCCAGGTGAAATTTATAAATAAAAATTTGACATTTGCTAATACAAATTTCCAATTATATGTATATCTAAATATGTATATAAGCCCACGGCCCACGCGGCCCACCGAACTACTGTCCTGAGGCGACTTTAAATAGTCCGCAGACCTTTGATGTGTTTCCAGCAATTCCGACATGTACAAAACTTCATTATGTTTATGGCATTCTGCCGAGTTCCAATTCGATGATCCACGACAATTGAAAAGAAAATTTATTGCAAGTGGCTCCACAAGGATTGATGTAATGACGCTGAGCATTTTCATATATTTTATGATGGTGCTGTAATCCTGTATATTTACTGTACATACTTGTATGACTGATATGAGGCAAAACCTCAGAAAATAGTGTATAAAAGGAAACGAAAAACTACGTGAGAGATGAAAGAATTCGGTTGCGGAATGAGGCGTGAAGTGAAAGGTAGGGATTAAGTTGCCAAACAAGATTTTGAATGGAAGTTTGACATATTGTTTTCTAAAATGTTAACATCCTTATTTAGGATTGTGGATCGTGCGGGTGTTGCTATGCAGTGAGTTTGCAGTTGCGCATGTATAGGAATTCTATCGCCAAGCCACCATGGGAATATGTGGGTTTTTCTTCTCTATACTAATACTCAAAGGGCAAAACACGATTAATTTTTATGCAAACATTCCGAATAAGGTTTGTGTTACTAGAAAAGATTAATTGGTGAGCAATATTGCACGTGAAGCATTACAGCTTAAACCATTGGCATATAATTCTCACAAGTCAATATTCCTTGAAGCAACCCACACAATCGTCAAGCGGCTATTGCTCTTTACTAAGTCCTGGAGTATTCATGACAAATACTGACAAATACTCTATGGAACTGGAAACATCATAGACATTCCCCCTTAAAGCCATGGTGAGGAACCTACTTACAGATGCCTAAGGTTGATGCCCAAGTGATTATCAAATATACGAGGGCATTAAATAAAATTCTCCTCTGATCAAACTAAACTGAAACAAGCTTTTGAGTTTGCTAAAAAAAAACTATGATCAAGAAAATATAAGGATAGAGTCATAGACCAAAAAATGTGTAACCATTTGCTATCTCATTCATAATGGCAGTGGCGTGCACATTTTTATATAGGAGGGGGTCAGCGTAATTTAGTATTAATTAGTATTTATTTTTTAGATCGCTTAAATCGCATATAACCATATAACCTTTTTGTACTGAATTAACGATTTCATATTCATCATTTCAAACAAATAAGCCCCTTCAATAATACTTTTACCCTACTCCCTTGTTCGATACTAAAATGCAACACAACCAATGTACTGTCTGACAGCCAGACTAAAAAAATCACATAGAAAGAGAACAAAGAAAGCTACGATTTTCGATAGTCCAATTCTACGCTGATGATGCCACTTTTAAAATATCCATACGAAAATTTTGCTGGCAAATTCGAAATAAACGCAAACATTGCAGATACATTTGTGTTTCTGACTGTCCTTCATTCTGTTCTGCTTTTTTTCCTAGCAATGCCCTGCCAAACGACGATTTTTGGTGTATTTGTCCTGCCTTTTACGATTCTTAGATATATGGAGGGCAAAAAGTTGGTTACTGATTTAAAAAGT
The DNA here is from genome assembly GCA_949715475.1 of Microchrysa polita. Classification (NCBI taxonomy): domain Eukaryota; kingdom Metazoa; phylum Arthropoda; class Insecta; order Diptera; family Stratiomyidae; genus Microchrysa; species Microchrysa polita. Next base: position 133,876,520 of record OX454415.1, on the reverse strand, counting down.
TAAATACCTTTTTTGACTGGATTTTTTTTTATTTTTATTTTTTATTCAGACCTAAACTTGGGAGATTTCTTTAAAAATGGCCGATCATAAATTGCCACTCAACGTGCCATGTTTAAGCAGGCTTCGAATATACCAATTTGACGAGCGATATGGAAACGGTTGTGGTCTGAATTGTGCGGAGAGACCTCTATTTTGACGACCGGCCTAAACACGACGAGGTTTAATACAGTTGCATATAAAGTGGGGCCCGATGCGCCATAGATTCAAACTAAAAAAACTTAGTTTGTGCAATATTTCAATCGTGGCTTGGTATTCTTGAATCGTGGCCTCTCGGAAAATGATGACGTTAAATGGTCATCGCGTTTGGACTGGAAACTATAAATCAGCCTTACCATTCGTCAGCGATTACTTTTTCCTGTCCAAAGGTTTGCGTTCGTAGAGATGACTTATATGATGATCGCTCAGCGATCGAAGTTAAACCACTGGTTTTAAGCACTATTTGCGTATATTTTCTACACAGACATGTTCCTTTAGTCCATAGTAGATACTGGGAAAGTAGAACCATTCAAAAAATATTTAAAATCGGCTCGAAATTGGATGCAAAACTACCATCGGTGAGGGATCATCACATGAATTGTCTCTGCGAAAAAGTACATTTAGTAAAACCCTTTCTATCGCATATAAAGCGCATTTTTTTACTACGCTATAGAGGTAATGTGTATCTTTTGGTTGAGAGGTAATGTATATCTTTTGGTTTGGTTTCGGTAGCGTGATATGATATGACTCGGTTCAATATTATGTTTGTGATAAGAAGATGATAATATAAACTGAAACCACATTTGTAAATCTCAGAGATTTATATAACTAGGAAAAATGTTATTTCTTCCAGTGACTTCAACCTAATTAAGTAACAAATCAATCTTTATATACACAAATAAAACTAATAACTTTTAATTAATATCCAAAACAGAAATTTCATAAAATATTCATTATTTTTATTATTCAAAATATGCATATCAGTATATATGTAATATAATATAATGGTTAGAAATATACCAAATTATATAAAAAGAAAATCAATCGTATTAATTTAACTTAGCACTTATTGAATATTTTTTTTCATACATATTTAATATTCATGATATTAAAATTAAATTTCGACAATATTCTTACAATATTGTTTAGAACAAACAAAACAGAACCTTTTGTAAATGCCACAAATTATAATAAAATAATAATAACAATAGTCAAGAACTATTTTTTGTTTTGTTTTGAATATAGATCATTTTTTTTTAATAACAACAAACAAAAGACTTTTAAGAAAGAAAACAGAAAAAAAAACTATAAAAGATTCTACAGAAAAACACAACAAAGGAAAACAAATGAAAAATTTATTTAAATTTCAGCCACGGAATGTGGCATTGCTTACAAACAAAAATATCATAATAAAGTGTATCCAAAACGGATAGAAAATATGAAGACGAAAGTGAATATTTCTATATACGGAATATCATTTTATTTCCAAAAATAAATCAAAAGACTTTTGTCATAGGTAAATTTAACTTCTAAATATAATAGGCATTTTATATTAGACACTAAACTTAACACTCGATATCGGTATCTAATTGTTTTTTTTGTTATTTGAATGCCATTTAAATACACTCCTAAATAATATAGTATAGGTAAAGTATTTTTGAGAAAATCTCTCATGTTATAATTAACATGAAGGAAAGCTTGAAAAAGCATGTTACATAATTGCAATTGGATATTTTAAGCAAAAAGAATTATATCTCACGAAAGAAAACAAAAACATGTTTTTAAATTCTATCTATATTGTGTTCACATTTCGCCTTTTGATATTAAATCTAAACTTAAAAGAAAAATCAATCTAACTGCGATTAATTTATACTTTTTTTTAAATCATATTAATTGTGAATTTGTTTTCCTTTTTGTTCACCAAAGTGTGTAAATATTATGTTCGGTTACTCTACGCTCTCATCTTGTTGCAATTAATTTAGCAACAATTTCCTTTTATTATATTTTTTTTTTTAAATATGTCTTAGGACTTTTCGAATAGTTCTCTCATGATCGATTGTATTTTTTTTTGTTTCTATTTACTATCTAATGTTAATAACCTAAACCTGAAATGAACAATAATACGAAAAAAATGTTTTTAGAAGGAAACAAAAGTGTGAATGAAAAATAATATAAACTTAAAATATTAAGAGGTAACACAGTCTCATATGTGCATACTCGTATTTATAAGAAATACAACAATAACAATATGTTTGCAGATAAGCGTCGAGAGGGGCGGGCATAAACGGCAAGATGTACATATTTTTCGATTTCATAAATTGTTAAAATCTATTGGATGAATAATATTTTAACAGTACGGATTTACATGTATGCATTTTCTTAAAAACCGATGGAAATCGAAAATCAGTTCGACAATAATTAGAATAAAGGAAATAAGCGTGAACTTTTTTTTATAGATACGAGGGTAGATTAGAAAGTTTCCTGTGGAGTTTCGGCAGAAAATGGTGTGCATAAAATAAATATGTAGACATTAGAAGACCAACGCATCGACGTGAAAAGGTTTCCCAGTGAAGATGCAACCCGTGCTGCTATCACACAAAATCGGTTAAATCAGTTTAATTCTGAAAAATTACAACATCTTTAGTTTCACTTCGTTTTTCAGTAAAGGCTTGATTGCCTTTAAAAAAGTGACGTTGACATTAAACTGCCTTGCCATTTGAAGCTTGATTGCAGGGACGTAGCCAGGGAAGCGATCCATGGGGTTCGGACCCCCCCCCCCCCCCCCCCCCCCGAAATTATTTCAATGGACTTCGAAATTTCAATGAGCCGTAATTCATCCTTTAATAACGGAAAAATAGAAATGTCTATTTCAAAATGTACTGGAAAAACATCACATAATACGACGGATCAGTATGACTTGTGCTTGTGAGATTTGACCTTATCCTGATGAAAAATCTTCATTTATCCAAACCAGGGTACTCGGTCATGCTTCACCTTACGCACTGAAATTAACCAAGGAATGGAGTTCTTCTGCCTTCGCCAGGGCCGGATAAACCCGCAATAGTGCCCCTGGACAGCAGTCAAACTGATGCACTTTAGACCCATTCACATTGAAGGCTTAAAGAGAGAGTATGTGATCTCTAAAAAAATGCAGTATTGCAGTATAATATGGAGTAGTGGGCAATGTTATGATGACGCGTCTCTGATGCCAAATCGCAATGGCACAACTTGCAACTTTAGTTCAGTAATATCGTGTCGATTTAGTACCATTCCGTGAAAAAAATACAGAAGTTTTTTTCTCACTGTTTCTTTATGTATTATGGGGCGCTGATTCCGAATATCAACTTTGCACCCTAAAAAAAGTGCCGCAACCTTTAAAAAAGGGGGGAAAGGGGGGCATTTTTTCGGTTTTTTGCGATTATTTCAAAAACGGTAAGAGATACAGAAAAATGGTCTGATTACGAAAAAAACTACATAAAATTATCTTTGCAATGATATATAACACATTAGAGTTTAATTGAATATTTCGGCGTTAGAATAGAACATAAATTAGAATATTTTCATTTTAGACCTTTTTTAAAAGCTCCATAACTTTTGAAAGAATGTTAGTTCAGCCGTTAAATTTTGTATAAGTACTCATAATAAGTTCAAGATCATTTTAACGTAAACATTGAGTCGCTCCGGTCAAGGACCCCCATTATCCCCCCATTTAAATTTTTCAAAACGGCATGTCCATAACTCCCCCAAAATTGGAGCAGAGTGCTAAATTTTGGTTTGCTGCGATTGGAGGTCATAATCACCCCACCCACCAAAAATCAGCTCATTCGGATGAAAACTAACGGTACCTCCCATACAAAGTGACCCAAGACAACTTTGTTCTACAGTTTATAAAATGAGTAGTACCTACTCGTACGTAGAACAAATTCCTGATGGGTCACTTTGTATGGGAGGTACCCTTAGTTTTTATCCGAATGAGCTGAGTTTTGGTGGGTGGGGTCACTATGAGCTCCAATTTTAACAAACCAAAATTTAGCACTCTGCTCCAATTTTGGGGGGAATTATGGATATGCCGTTTTGAAAAATTTAAATGGGGGGATACTGGGGGTCCTTGACCGGAGCGACTCAATGTTTACGTTAACATTATCTTAAACTTGTTGTGAATACTTATACAAAACTTTACGGCTGAACTAACATTCTTTGAAAAGTTATGGAGCTTTTAAAAAAGGTCTAAAATGAAAATATTCTAATTTATGTGCTATTCTAACGCCGAAATATGCAATTAAACTCTAATGTGTTATATATCATTGCAAAGATAATTATATTTAGTTTTTTCCGTTCTCAGACCATTTTTCTGTATCTTTTACCGTTTTGGAAATAATCGCAAAAACCCGAAAAAATGCCCCCCTTTCCCCCATTTTTTAAAGGTTGCGGCACGTTTTTTAGGGTGCAAAGTTCATATTCGGAATCAGCGCCCCAAAATACATATAACAAAATTGAGAAATAAACTTCTGTATTTTTTTCCTGACGAAAATACGATATTATTGGACTACTTATCGTCCGGCTCATTTTATGGCCAACAACATGCATTTCGTGATTTATTTAAGCTATTCGTTTGCGATTGATATACATAAGTGTTTTTTGACGAGAAAATGACATTTTACCCGATTGGAGTGCCATCTATATGCTGACATATGCCATCTACATGTTTACTCTGGAACTTGACCGAGTGTAGGGCCTACAAAACAGTATTTGAAAAACTGATGAATTTTAATTTGAAACGTTGGATGCATATTTGACACCTAAAACTGGAACTTCCAAAAATAAGGCTCCCCGGTCTGTTGCCCAGGCTGCTCATATGGGAAATCCGGCCCTGACTTTCACTCATGAAGCGATAAAGCTCGTTCAGCTCCCGTGTGCTGAATAAATTTAAATCGGCTAGGCAGAATTAGGGACTGAAAAAATATGCAATTTTTATGAATTTCTGAAAACTGTAAAAGTTTCCATATAAACGGGAGATCATTATGGTGTGAACGCCAATAGATTCAAGTGTCTGGTATTTTTTTACATCAATTATAATATTAGGTAAGCGGTCCTCAAAGTGTGCATAATTCATTCAATTTCAAAATTGAATTTTGCAGTCAGTGTAATTGTGACATCTGGACAAAAGTGGTCTCAACCGTTAATACGAGTGATAAGGTATAAAAGTAGGGTAACCCGCGATAGTTTTTCAGAATGGAAACTCATAAAACTTCATAACGCAATAAAATAGTTTTCCGAGTAAGCCTAGTATTAACCTCAAGAGTGAAATTTTTGTCCGCTGCGATTTTTTCAATGAAAATGTATTCTTACTGTCGTGGAATATGTGGGGAATGCTGGGGAATTCCATAAGCTACAATCCGAAAACAGTTCCATATTTTTTTCGGCCATTTTATGTATTTTTTTCGATTCCCCGGTCATTTCACTTTTCACGATAAAATGACCGGAATCGAAAAAAAATACACAAAGAAAAAAAAATTATGGAACTGTTTTCGGATTGTAGCTTATGGAGTATGTACAGTAAGAATACATACATTCTCATTGAAAAAATCGCAGCGATCAATTAATCGTGAAAAGTGAAATGACCAGGGCCTGGTAGTAGCTCCGAAGGAATTCAAGAACATTACGCCAATAAAATAAATGTAACTTAATGAAACGAAGCCTTTATCATTTTCAGGGTTAGAAAAGTACATTAAGTATTCGTATTATCCAAATGACGCTAGATTTTTGACATAGGGCCGTTAAATGATCGAAATACAAAAAAAAAAAAATCGTAGAAACTTAGGAAATTGTCTTAAAACTAAATCAAAGTCAAAATCGTTTAACAAAAATTACCCAATTTAAGTTTTCTTTGACAATACACATGCTTAAACACACCCTTTAAGACAAAATCCACATTATTGTTTATTGTTATCCTTAACGACATTCTGGTCAATTTAATCATACCCATATAAGCTTGCGATTTGGCCCATTTTCAATACGGTCCAAAATTTTATCAAAGCAAACATTTGACAAAATTTCAAACGGCTAGCTTCATTGTCGTGTGCGCAGAGAGACATGGCTTATTCGAATCAGGGGCCAAACCTTTGTATCAATGTGTCCCCGCAGAGGTGTCTGTGTCACATGAGACACACGATAACTCTGTGTTGCATGAGACACAGCATTTTAGTTAATTGTGACACGCCGGACCCGAACCGCAGTATGGGGGATACGCTATGATGTGGATCTGTACGAAGACCATCGGTCACTGACTATCCCGTGCACTCGAGTCATATAGGGTGGCTTACGGCATCGCCGCGTTTCTCTCTCTTCTTTCAGAACATTTGCAATTTTCTTACTGGGGAGGAATCTATTGTAAGCGAATGTGCTAAAGAGAGTAGTCACAGGTCAAACGAATCTGAATTCAGCGTGAGGCCTTACCTTTAGTGGGTCAAAGGAGGGTCACACCTGCTACATTGAAAAGTCTTCAGGAAATAATGTCCCTCGGGGATGGGTTTGTCCAGGGGACCGTGGCCTCTACCCATCAGGATGGTGGATTCGGAGTGGCTGCACACTCTTCCATTGCATGTAAGGACTGCGTGTCACTATTTTTTTAACAGGATATGTAATCATATCTTGCCCCGAATATTTGAAAAAAAAAGAACATTTTTCATAATAAATGGCAAAATAAAAATTGTAAGGTGTTAAGCTGAAGCAATTGAATGCAATAGATCAGATATTGAAAATTTCACTTGCATTATTAGTCAAAGAAGAATACAATATTCGGTCGGCAAAAATCATGCATCTCCGGATTTGTGCAGGATAGTTGAGTATGGCCCCCTGATTATGGGAATAAATTCCTGATCGGTTGTGGTTCGCTACATTGAAAAAAGGGGGAAAAGAGGGAGGGGGTCTTTTTTTTTGTTTTTAGCGATTATTTTGAAAATGACAAAAGATACCGAATTATGATCTGAGGCGCAAGCGCAGCCATGAAATTTTGTGTGAGTATTCATACATTAAGCGTAAGATGATTTTTGTTAAAAATTTAGACGCTCCGATCAAGAAACCCCATTATCCCCCTATTTGAATTTGGAAAAACTACAAGTCCATAACTCCCCCAAAATTGTAGCAGAAAGCTAAATTATGGGCTAATTGCCATTGGAGGGCATCATTACACCACCCAACAAAAATCAGCTCAATCGGATAAAAACTAAGGGTGCCTCCCATACAAATTGACCCACCAGAAGTTTGTTCTACACAGCACTCATTTTATAAATCGACGAGTTCTGTAGAACAAAGTTGTATTGCACATTTTTTTAATATCGCCGGAACTTTGTAGTTTTCAACTATGACCCCCTTCTTCAGCACCAGAGCTACTTGTGCTGAAATAGGGGGTAAGTTGCCACCGAAATATATATACACCCCTAAATCTTAATTTGTAGTTTTATTGGGTAAGCTACTTGCACAACGTCATAGTTTTATTGGGTCACTTTGTATCTCTATTTCATTAGGTATGCTTAATGGTCGTATACGTCCTGTTTTTGGCAGGACAGTCCTGCTTTTTCGACTATAACCTGCCGTCCTGGCCAAACCTCGAAATTCCTGCTTTGTCCGGCTTTGTCCTGTTTTCGAACAGCGTATGGACATCTCACCAAATGACGAATAAATTTAATGAAAACTACACTTAAATTGTATAGCAATTTACAAATCAATTGTATGAATGAGCCTTCATCTAGTAGGATCATAGGCGACCAAGTCGGCTTTTTATATTGTCTTAGTCCCGCAAGAGAGGAGATCGCAAGTATTTATTGCTCCTGAAGCGTCATGAGACGTTATTTGCACATTGTCAATAAATCAGTCTTTTAAATATTACAGATTAAAACAGCACAGCTATATAAAATTGTTGGACACAATGTTCAGCGCAGATTCATACACCCAGACGCGACCACTTTCGCCAATTGATTGTTCTTTACTGGTTAAGTCCTGGTGCATTCTTGATAAATACAGTATATAACGACATCGGTTATAAAGATGTATCGGCTATAATGACGGAGTTCCCGGGTCTCAAGATTTGTGAAGTGCCTGCAATGTAATTTTTGAGGGATATAGCGACCGATCGGTTATAAAGGCGCAGTTTTTACGGCCAAAGAGGCCTGTGTAATGATACGTTTTCCGTGCAAAGATGGAGTGTAAATAGAATTTAAAATGCACAAAATCCCCCCTCTGCAAAAAAGTCAAAAGGTTCCTGTCGTCCCTTCAATAATTATCGGAATGTAGCTTGCCCTTCGCACAACATACCATCGCATTGCGAGAAAAAGATATTTCCGAAAGATGTGATGGGACCTGACAGAATAAATTTCCACATTTGTCGACGCCCCATGAATGCCAATGATATGAATTTAGGATTTTCTCATGACGTTTTAAAAACCGTTAGGTTCCCGTTTGTCACCCTGTAGAAACTAAATCAAAATGTGCTGCATCGTGAGTTAAAAGAATCTAAAAACACGCAACCACGCTGCCGTTTCATCGACGTCATCGGTATAAAAACAGTTTCCAGAATCAGGTTGGTAATCTCCGGTTCTTTTCGTTTACATGTTCCACAAATACAGATTAACGAGAAGAACCGGAGATTATTTCTGATCCACAAAATGGCAGTTAGGGAATCAAAACGGCATTGCGGAACATACGCAATTGTTTTCTTTCGTAACCTCACCCATGGTAAGCAGTTCCCAATGAAGGTATGCTGAAAACTCTATTTAGGGGCCTCAGGTTGATGCCCAAAGTGATTCTCAAAGAAGTCAGCACATCAAATAAAAATCTCCTCTGATCGAACTACATTGAAACAAGCATTTGAGTTTGACAAAAAATCCACACTTATTGCTGACAAATTTGAAAGGCACACACATATTACAGAGGCATTTGTGTTTCTGGTTGTACTTCTTTCTGTCCGGCTTTTTCACTAGCATTGTCCTGTGAAAAGACGATATTTGGTGGATTTGTCCTGCTTTTTACGTTCAAAAATATACTAGCGTTTATGCTCTTTAAATATATTCAATATCTGAGAGTCCCGACATGTGGAGTTGAAAGTGGTGAGAGATGTAAAGAAAAGAGAAAAAATGTTCACCGCATATATCATTAGAGAGATGATAAATTTGTCTGGCACTACAAGCCAATATTAACATAAAAACTAATGACTCTTAACATTTGACACCTCTTTTTCCAAGTTTATGATACTGTATATAACCTATATTTTCTACAAAATTTGGAAGTTGATATACCCTTGAGAAACATATTGGAAACTTTTTAATATACACTCGTATTCCTATCAAAAACATTCCAGAGCCAGGCAATGCGTTCACATTTCATTCACGTGCTGATACGGCGTTTTTTTTTATCAAATTCACATTATCTCGAAAAACATATTAACATTTTCGCATTATATTTTTTTTACTTTAAAATCAAGTGTAACTTATATTTTATGTATAAATATAATAATAAATATATGTATGTATATTGATCACACTACGCTAACAACATTCAAACATATAGGCGCACAAGAAAAAAAAACAATCAAATCAAAACCACAAAAAAAAATCAAATTAAAATTTAGAAAACACGCTGAATGCATAATTATTATGTTTTTTTTTTGTTCCGTTTTTATACAAAAATCCCTTCTCCATTTTTAACAATATATAATTTAAACTCTATACATTTAAACTATGGAAAATCGTGTTTATGTTTTTGTTTTTAAGGACGAACTTGCAAGAACCAGGAACTCTCATTAGTCGTTAACGGTAGAAATTCTATAACGTATCATGCAACAAGATGTAAATAAAAGAAAAACCAAGAAAACAATATTTATATTATATTTATATCTAGTTGTAAGTGCATAGCTCTCAAAAATAATATGTGTGTGTTAGTGGAGTTTGTAAATGTGATGGATGTGTTTGTGGATAGAAGAGAATATAAGACAAAGAGAAGAAACTAAGTCCTAAGATAGACCCCCACACTTGCTACAAAATTCCCAAATTTTGAATTTTAGATATATATACTAGAGGATAGTGTATTGGAATAGCATTTTCAATTAAAATTTGTAAATTTATTTAATGGTTTGCATTTAAAACAAATTGGAGTAGATAACAAATAAAATTAAGTGAAAGAAAAGAAAGCAATTTTTTATTTAATATTTTTATCCAATTTTAATCCAAATTATTCTATTTATTTTTTCGCAATTCCAAAAGAACTTATTAGCACTTTAAAATAACGACTAGTAAATATTGTTACATACAATTAAAAGAAAATTGAAAATACTATTCTTGTGCACTGGAGTAGAAAAGCGTAAAAGTGTGAAAATACATATTTTTTCACTCAAAACTCGATAGACTCATATTATTATTTTTTAGCTTCGGAAAGATGTGTATTTTTGTAATTGCAATTAAGATAAGCTACATTTCTAAAACAGTGCCCTTTATATATATGCTTTTGAATGTATTTTGCATTTTGGAAAAATTTATGATAAAAAAAATGCAAAAAGAGTAGACAAAATATATACACATTTCTTTTTGTATATATTTGTGACAAAAGTGAATAAAATTTTATTTTTACTATGTATGATCAAAAGAATTGCAAAACAAAATATTCTGTTTGTATATATAGAAGGGATGGCTACAAAACTGTTTTATACGTATCTTTCTTTAAAAGCAAACAAGTCACAAATATTGACTTTTGCTTTTATTCGAAAAAAAATACCTAAATTGTATGTATTGTATAAAAAATATAAAGTGACTTACCGTTTACTAAATCGCGATGATAATTTCGAAAAGAAACTAACACGTGTTGGATGTGGAGAATCTCCTGTTGCACCACCAGTACCTGGATATTCAAGTCCAGAATTGTTTCGTGATCTTGTTTGGCCTATTATATAAATTGAAAATGTAATATTAGTCTTTTGCCGAAGATTTTTGTTCAATGACGATTTATGATAGAAACTAAACAAATAAGAGGAATGAAAAACTAAAAAAGTAAACTGACTGCAGACAAATTAAAAAACTTATTGCGGGATGGAAAAGTTTAAGGAAATTTTCGAGGACATAATTTGTGCCTGTCGTACCGTCGTTGGTGTTTGTGAGACCTTCTAATTAATTATTATTAAGTATTTGCATCATTGCTTTCGTCATGTATTTGCATCTACAATTTTGTCATTGAGTAAAAAGAAGCTATATAGGGGCTTAGACAGATAGCAAAATCCATCATGAATGATGATTAAAATTCGAAATTGGAGTGACACATAAGTTTTCGTCATTGGAATTCGTTATTTACTTTTGGCGTTTGTGTAAATGGTGAAAATGTCTCAATAGCAATATTTTGATGAAATTTCTGTTCAATAATACGTATCTCGTCGAGGAAATGTTTTTTTTTTTATTTGATAAGTAAGCAATCAACCCTATGATATCATGCATGACTTTTCGTTTTCAATCAATTGTGTCATTATTGGAAGAACTACACTACAAAATTAGATAACTCATCAAAACTGTTCCTCAAGATTTTCAAAAATATGTATTCACACTTAATTTTACACTTATAAACAGTTCCTCAAATTAAGCAGCAAATGCTACCTAAAAGTACAAAATCGGACAACTGCTAAGGGGCTAATGTCGCTTTTCGTATATGAAGTTTATAATAATAAATCAAATGCTAAAGTTTTTCATAGTATGTCATTCACAAGGATATAAGCGAGAAGATGAATCCAAGATTTTCATGCAAATAGTTTTTTTTATAATTGCCATACTAAAAGGCACTCATATACATTTTGAATACTATTTATGCAAATATGGACTTGTTTCATCTAAAATGTTGTTAAAATGAAACATCAGATATTTTGTTAATTATAATGTGCATAACACAATTCATTAATTTATTGTTCTTTTGTTTTCGGGTGCTCTTAAACGCATGCTTAAATCATCATCATCATCTGCGTTATTTTTGCATTTGAAATCTGCGACTTATTCATTGGGGTGTGTTCAGTGGATTAATGGTGATTTACCTTTGATATTCAGAAGAAGATTCAGACATCGCGCATCTTGATTATAGCATTTTTGTTTTGTTCAGAAAGAAAATACCTATCGACATAGAAACTATCTACAGACGGATCATTAACGGTATAGGGATAGGGGATATAGTTAACAAACGAATTGGATATCATAACGAAACTGAATGCAATTCAACGTACTTTAGTAATAGCATCCTGAAAGTAGAGGAATAACAGGCTGAGGAATTTATGTTCATTCTTGCTGGGATTAGTATCAACAAAAATTAAAAATATTCAGGATGAAGTTGATTTTTTTCTAACAAAATAAAGTAAATATTTTTTTCTCTGAATAAAAAGTTTAAAATGTTTTAATTAAATGGTAAAAACACTAACAAAAATTCTTTTTTATTAACATAATGGAGGGTATATCATTAATTTTGGGAACACCCAAGTATTGTAAATACTGTAAAATGCCGTCTAACAAAATATATTCGCAGTTGGTCTCTCTGGGTTGCCCTAAATCTGAGGTGCATGGCATTTTGACTCATGTTTGTCCTCATACGTACAAGTATAACGTATATCTTATTTTTAACGGTAAAAAATAAAGTGAAAAGGAGTCAACACCAAAGGCAGCACACAAGATTTGTTTCGCTGAGGAAGCGGAAGTGCCATTTGGATCTACCGTCCCTTTTACATAATGTCTTTTTGAATTGCTCTCTATGGCAGCTGGGAATTTCCGAGAAATGACTTATTTTAAATACTTTTCCTATTTTTCGAACCTTTCTAATAGATTGCTTATTACTAGGGACCGGATTATATGCAACTTAAAAAAGCTGAAATAAGCATGCAAATATGCATAATAAACCTTTGAAATATGCAACTAAAATGACAAAATATGCAATATAAAATGAAAGAAATGACTTATTATTTAGTCTATTTATTAGCACTCTAGAGCACGGAAAACACATTTTAGTTGGTTCCAGCCAAAGATTGGTTGTTTTTATAATAATTAACGATTATATATTGTTCAAACCCAAGCAACAATTCCTTAGCTTTAAAGAAGCACCTCACACTGTAGCAATCATATAGTACCACGAAATCAATTTATCGTGTGACATCGCTTAAATAAATATGTTGATCCGATAAAACTGCCTTAAAGCATTTTCCGGAAAGCTTCTATCATCATTATGGAATAAATTTAAAGATGGTGGTACATATAAGACTTCGATAAAACTGTCTCTAAACGGTAACCTAAAAAGATACTCCTTGAGAAATGTGTGGATTTAATCAACGTCACCTGATTGATATAGGGTGCATTGCAGAAGATTCGACAAAGAATTGTCAAGCATTTCTATAGAATCAACTAACCATTTGTAGTGTTTACGAGCAATGCTGACTATATGTGAGGTTGGCTGAGTGGTAGCCTGTAGGGCGGGCAATCAACAGACACGGGTTCGATGCTAGCTGCGGAAATTTTGTTTTTCATTTTTTTTTTGTTCCAAATTCGTTTAATGACAGAAAATGATGATATAAAGCAAATAACGTACGCCTTTTTTGAAGCATAATTTAGTGCTACGATAAGGTTCTATTGGATTAAAAAACGGCGCCAAATGCCATTATTGGACTATTATTCAGTGGTTATACCCTGTAAAGTGCCCCTATTATTGTTAGAAGAGAGTATTTTGCGAAGTATTATAGGAATGCAATTGTTACTTGGGAAATGCTCCGTAGTAAGACAAAAGACAAAATGTCTCCTGTCATTTAATTGTCTTATAATTTGAAGAGGAACGTTCAACATCAGCCGATGTCACTGGACAATATTTAAATTTAGGCGCCATATTAGCAGATTTTTTACCAGGTAAAGTTTTGCCGGTACCGTTGATATAATTGTCAATTTCACATATTTCTTCGTTTCCTTTTCCTTGAGTTTTTCTGCGAATATAGCGGGTAGCTCAGCGTTCAATCCTTGTACACTTTTCATTAGTTGGATGGAGTCCTTTAACTAGGAGATGCTACATTCTCAAGGTTGGCATAGAATTGAGTACTCGCAGGTGATGGTAATGATTTCTTTTTATCTATTTTCAAATGTGCAAATCGAGAATTATACTAGAAAATATGCATCATCAATGCATTATCAATATAATATGCAAAAACCCAGTAAAATGGGCAATATATGCAAATGCATATGCAGTTATGCATTTGCATATAATCCGGTCTCTACTTATTACATACGCATATGAACTGGGGCTGCTGGCGACAACCTCCCACCCCGATTATCTCGACTCAAGCTACAACGAGCCCATACTTAGAAAAGAAATATCGACGGTTATTGATCTTCAAGGTATCTTCAGCTGCGTCTCCACATGAATCCTCGGATGAGCTTCCAGGTATACTTTGAAGCTCATAGAACCATGAATGAGTTTCCGTCTGTTTTGTTGACTTCCTATGTAAGAGTCGGCATACATTAGCCAATCGATTGAACAATCAAAACTAATTTCTGTGGAGAAAGCTCATTTTGTTAGGTTCCACTACTGAATTCCCTAGAGAAAATGAGCTTTCTTTACAGAAAATGTTCCACAGAAATGAGCTTTCATTCTTCAATCGAATAGATAATGTATACCGATTCTAAGCACAGTACATATTTTGTGCATTGCAAATACAAAAATCAGGCTGTCCAACTTTTCCAGGTCCGCGGCTTACTTTGATATCTGCTTCATGTGATCAGCAACAGGGAACAACCGTCTGTTTCAGTGTGTGTGTCTCTATAGACAAGACACACACTATTTTCTGAAAGCTTTTATATTATATTGAGGGTCAGTTTCTCGTACATCTTATCTAATAGTTAGTCTTATCGTATAGAGAAGACGCACACAATTTTTAGAAAGCTTTTATATTATATTGAATTGAATTTTTGTTTATTTTGCATAATCAGATACTTTTCTTGACGGAGATTTTTGTAGCGGAAACAGGATCTTGTATTGGGAGGCATCCATTCATTCATAATGATTAACTAAGCAAATTACTGGTTGAATCCGCAAGTCGATTGATGGTGCTATTATGTATATAGTGGCCGTGTTTTTTTTCAACATAGGGGGCAGGTTTGCTGACCCAGACGCGCAAAAAACTCATCGAGGGTAGCATCGAGGTTAAATTTAAAATTGTCACGTAGGCATTGCAATTTATTTCAAAATATTGCTCGTTTATATTTAAGCCCATTTTTCACTTTACAAACGCAAAACTTTAAATGCTACTTTTTCAATGAAAACATATTTGTATGCGTGAACCATATTTTTTTCAGAATAAGAATTTGGTAAATGAAATTTTTAACATGAATTTACAAACGAAAACTATTTTTTGTACACACTTGTATGCAACATGTAAACTATACCTTAGAAGCTTTTAATTTTAAAATTTAATTTTAGCTAGTCATTGGAAAACGTGCTAGAAATTATTGGGATTGCATACATTTAGGCGAATTTTTAAAAGCTCATTAAAACTTAATAGCACGCTATTTGGGTTTGAATTGCTAACCTGAATAAGGCTACGGGTTAGCATTTGTATGAAAATTACCCCATTTAGTGTAGGCTAGCTATTGAAAAAACACGGCCAGTATTGAGGCTTCTATGTTGGGGCGTTAAGGCCTCATTGCACTTTGTTGTCACTTTTTTATACCATGAATATGTACAATGTCAATTTGTCTCTTATTTTTGTGACACAAAGCAAAAGTTGCGAAAAATATTGAGGGTAATGAATCATTTATATGAAACTAATTTTGGAGGAATTTACTTTCTTGATTTCATAGACGGTGGATCTGGATAGGCACCCTTCCACTCGAAATGTGGGGATAACGTATGCCATGATTGTAAAACTAGCCAACCAAAACAACATTCGTTAAACTAACTTGTATGTTAGCTTCCTGTGATTTATTTCATGCCTACCAGCATCAGGGGGTTTGAACTGATAAGCCCCTTTTGAATACAACCCATAACAGTTGTGATTTAACAGTCACGTTCCTTGGACAAGTGAAACGGAAAAGGGAACATATTGTGCAAAACAACGTTTAAATGATATCTGTAGTACATACTATATATACTCCAATCAATAGAGACGAAATAATAGGAGTTAGCGTGCAAAAATTGGGAATGTCTCAAATTTTTGATATGTTATAAAGACAGGTGGGTGAGTTAAAATCCAAGTTTGCGTCACTTTCCCCCCTGTGCTCCCGCCGCTATCTTGAAAAACCATCTAAAATCGGCCCTTTCATCAGTTACCTTACCTTACCTGCATTTTAGTATAGAGTTCTCCAAGTATGTTTTGAAAGTTGTTGGTAATGATTTTTGGAATTTTTAGCATATTCTGTGCAAGATTGTCTCGGCATATTTCGTGCTCAAATGGACTGGGAAGTTAAAGACCGCAAACTGATAAAAGAGCTGATTTTAGATGGTTTCTTCAAGATAGCGGCGGGAGCACAGGGGGGAAAGTGACGCAAACTTGGATTTTAACTTACCCCACCTGTCTTTATGACATATCCAAAATTTAAGACATTTCCAATTTTTGCAAGGTAAAATCTCCCCGTTGATTGGAGTAATAGTTCCATAAACACTGTTTTTCTAGCCTGTTACACAAGCTGCGGGTGAAATTATTTAGCGATGATGTCTTTAACTGCAGAGATAATCCACATCACGAGTCAATCGACGATAGTTAATACAGTCAAACTTTTCTAAAACGAACTGCCGTATACCGAATTTCTCTCTCCATAACGAATATTTTCCCAGTTCGAAATTGGTATTTTCAGATATGTATTTTCTGGTATTTTCAACTTCTATAAAAGATTTTTTTAAAATTAATTCCCCGATGATTTTCTAACTAAGGGGAATACCCCAATAATAAAGGAATCGAAGATGGTGGAATAAAACTAAAGACACTTTAGGGATTTCCCGACTTTGTATGTCCAACAATATCACGTTGTAGCAACGCCATCTAGATATATCATAGCCGTTACTCAGCTGGAAAATTACGCCGTGATTCTCCACTAAATTCACATTCAAATACGTCATCACTTTTATTTATAACAAGGCAGTGGAGCTAAACCAACAATGTTCAACTGAAAACGATGGAGCACACCAAAAATCTTCCTGTTTATATATGGTTATATACAAATGAACAAAAAAATATAATTTTTCTCTATGACGAAGAAATTGATCGGTCCATTGCTGATTCGTTATAGAGAAGTTTGACTTAGTGGATTTTCAGTCCCTTAGCCCGTAGTTGTTGAATTTTACGTTTTTACGATAATGCATTTGTTGTGAGCCGATTTCGTTCAAAAAGGCATTTTGCAGGAAAATAAGAATTATTTTTTAAAGCATTCGCGGTATATTAAAGATGTTTGCGCTATACAACTCACCTTGTAAATTAATTAATTAATTAAATCCAAATTTTGAATCGGATATCCTTAATAAATTTTAGGACTACAACACGATACTAGTAAGTCAGTGATTTAAGACTTTATTTGAAATTTGTGCTTCTCACTGATTTTTATACATTTTTCGCGGGCCAGTTAAAAACGCTTTGCGGGCCGGATTGTATGTTGAACTAATGAATTGATGGAAACGAAGTAAGGCCACGAACTGGCCAGGCAGGGTTTCTCGTCGAGCGAGCGCTTATTGGTAAAATTTTCGATAGTTACATCAACGGACTGTCTAAAACTTTTTGGCTTTGCCTTTGGTGGTTATGGTGTGTTTGGTCTACGGCAATCAGAAAAGAACCTAAAAAGCATTAACCAGCCTTTGCATGGAAAGAAACGTATTAGGGTAGAAGCCCCTCTCTACGAGGTCCGGCCTCTGCTGATGAACCGATGCCGTGAAAATTGCCGACCTGTCAACACCACAAGTAGAGCAACCCGAGACTATGAAAATAGAAGAAGAATATTCAACAAGATGTTACTCGGAACTATAAACACTCTCTAGGATATTTTATGAATAAAAAATTCTTATTACAGGATTCACGTAACGATTTGATGAACAACTGTATAGGGAAAATCCTAAATTTTGAATAACAAACGTAGGCAAAAGGAGTTTTGAATTAACAAACGAAGGCAAACGGAATAGATCTACTGGCTGGTATGAAAAAAAAAACATAGGTAACTTATCTATAGTAAACAGAGTCTAAAAATTCTTCTATAAATAGTGTTCAATATAAAGAAATAATGAATAAACTTACCAGAATGAAAAGTTGATCTCGATGGAACATTCCTTGGGAAGTGCCTGCTAGATTTAACAGCTGATGTCATTCTGAGGCGATCGAGCAAACTGTGTGTTTTTTATGTTTGCAAAAATTTATTTCAATTTCGATTTTACCGATTTATCGAAACGACAATTTTGAAATATATTTCATTATTTATCGAAATTATTTTGATTTAAGTCATCGCCATAAAATGTATTCGTTTCAATTACAAATCGATATATTCAAAATTGAATAAACCAAATTTTTTTATTGTGCAATATGTTTCAAATTGTATGTAAATTATTTTTTATTTTATTTGTTTATGTATTTATATCACGTTTTTTTGGGTGATTTTTTTTTTGTTTTGACGATTTTCGTATTTTTTTCCAAACATTCATGTACAATAGAAATATTCAAGTATATATAGCAATATAAATACGATGATAAAATGATGATTTATAAGATGCACGGCATAGCAACATTATTATATTCGACATAGTAGTTTTATGTTTCGATATTTGATTTTGTTTTTTGTATTGATGATATATTGCAAATATAGGTGTGGTATAGATGCAAGGCACGCACGCAGGTAAAATATGTTTTTTTTGCAATCATTCGCAACAAACCAGGTGATAGAAATAAAAGAAAGAGAAAACACAATAATTTATAAATAAATATATAATATTATGTAGATAAATATATATGTATATGGTGAAAATTTATGATTATTTTTTTTATTATGTGGTAAAAAAATCAAATAAACAAACTTAGATTAAACCGTATAAAACATAAATTATACATATAAAACAACATGGGAAAAAAACAACAACGATTACACTAAAATGCGGTACATATACACATGGGATATGTACAACAGAATTGTTGATTCAGAAAAGACAATTTATTCGTATATGCGGTTAAATAGATACAAAACATTGTTCCTAATGTTCCTTTAGATGATTCGTATGACCTTTTTTACATATTGTAGTAGTTCCACGGATTATGTGCATTTCCGTGGAAATAGTGTCCCTTTACAATTAGTCTAATCAATGGCACCCTTTGCGATTTGTATACTACAGCCACCATCTAATGTCTGTATCTATCTATTAGGCTGCAGTTCGATCTTTTGCGAATTGCTTAAACGCAATGCAAGGATTAAAGGCATCGCGAATTTCAAGCACATTAAGCGATTCGCAAAAGATTCTAACCGCACCTTTACACTGCAACGAAATTCATTGTCTCCAAAGAATGCAATTAATGAAAATGAGGAGAGGTGATAAGTTTACAACACAAAATAGATATCATCAAATGCAAGACGAGATGAATTGATGAATTGTATTAGTGATTGATTGATGAAAATGAAAGCATGGTTAAGAGGTTTGCTATAGAAAAGTAGTGGAAATATTCATGTAAATTATATTAGTCGGAAATTAGGAAAATGAAAAAAGTATGTAATATTTTTTTTTAAGATTTATACGAAGATATATCTAGGAAAAACATCCCTAATTATGCTATAAATTATTATGACTAGCTGCATTCATCTAAGCCTCGTGAAATCTGTATCATTTCATTAAATACTGATACATACAATGTGTTTTTTTTTTTTTTGACGAAATACATACTTTTACTATTTGCATTGTCCGACACATAAAATTTGCAAAAAAAAAATTTATGTATCAAATTTTGAAAAAATCTAAAAGATATGAAGAGATGACCGTTAAGTTAGTCACTTTTCAAATTTCTCAGTTTTAGCACATTTTTGATAGTTTATGAATAAAATAAATTAGTCTAGAGCCCAAACTATGAAAATATTGGTAATCGTAACGGTTGTGCCTAAACAGGCACTATAAATAAATTCGAACTATAACAAACCCCCGACAAAGGTACTCAATTAGCCAATAAATCCGTCTAGTGCTATTCATATCTAGCCTGAATATTTCCTAGCAGATTCATATAGTATCATTAATTTTTTTTCAAACAAACAAGCAAGCCACAGCTTTAGACGACTAAATAAAGCATGTTCAACGCCTGATAGAGGCAATTTGTCGTAGCCACACAAACAAATTTTGAAAACCATTCTTTTGCATTTTTTTTTTAGACTTCATCAGCACTAACAATATGCAAGCTTCTTTAGCGTATTATTTTTATGTTTGTCTTGTACAAATAAAAAATAACATCAACAACAACATAGTATGAGAGAGAAAAACAGGAACAAAATTAAAAGCAAAATAAAAATTCGTAAAATATGAAAAACAATGAGCATATTTTGTCATTTACATATAGATTTTTCTTTTTACTTGTCAAATATATTTTGAAACTCACCGAAATAGTTTGGAATGTTTTACAGGTTTATTTGATTACAGAGATCCCCCCAAAGAGAAATGTGTGAAGCATTTGAATTTGGTTTTATTTGTTGGTTTTGATGCAGAAGAGAACGAGTCGATTTAGAGAGAAGAGAAGTGTGAAGAAGATATAATTTTTTATTACATATATTTTCATTTAAAGTTGAAATTAAAAATAATATAATTTTGATGATTTGAATTTATAGTGTTTTGCATTAAACAGATAGGAAATTAAAATGGAAAAATTGAAATATTTGTTTAATTTCCATAAATTAGATTTAATATGTGTATATTGTAATTTTCGACAATTTTAGTTAGATGTCTTCTGTCAATTTGTTTGACATGTCACATTATTTCCGTTAAACCCTACTTGAACGGTCAACGGGCTTTAAAATAAACCGTACCTTTATAATTCGAACAAAAATTGGGTATATGTATGAACTATGTGTCAATGAATGTATAATGTACTTTTTAAACAAGCAAAATAACAAAAACCAAAACAATATAGCGTATACCATCTTTTGGGTATAGGGTATAAATATTACAATGTGCAGAAGAATCACATGCAACCGCACTATCTACTAAAATTCAGATGTCGCCCTGTTTGTAATCCAGCATACAGGACGGCAACCCAAAAACACAGGAACACGGTTTTGAAAAAATCCTATTTTTTTTTTCTGCTATTTTTCTCGCCAAAAAAACTTTCCGAAAATTGAATACACATTTTAAGTAACAATGAGACACTTGCTGGCCATTTTTTTTTTAATTGACTCACTCACTTCAAAGTGTTCAGAGCAAAACTAAAAAGCCAATTTTAAAGGTTTAGTGATGAAAACAAACACCATGTCCTGTAATGTAATTTGTTAAATGGTGGTTATTTCCATCAAGTGTTTTGTGGCAAAAAAAAAATACCATGAAATTTAAGATTTTTCATAAACCGTTCGGTTTTCTATGATTCTAATAATAGCTACCGGATTAAAAAAAAATGAAAGCACACACACAGAAAAATGTAACTAAATGAAATCAGAGCTGGCATTCAGCAAAGCGATAAGCAACAGTCACTTATATTTTTGGTATCGTCCATAGTGCTAAACCTGACAATATAACGAACCTGGAATTGTTTAATTTTCCCAAAGGCGGCTCATTTTACTCAATACGCAGTAATTTTTGGGTGGTTCTTATGATGCTAGAATTAGAGCTAGAATGTGACAAAAAAATGAAAGTGACTGTCACATGTCGCCTATTGCCTAACATAGTTGCAGCTCAGATTTTCACTGTTACTTTAAGGTAATAATAAGGATACCGATCTGATAAGGTTACAATGATGCACTTTTTTCTAGTTAGTGTATAGATTAGAATGCGACCGTATTCAAAGCACGGAGTTCCAGTTTCAATTCCCACTGTATGTAGACCAGTGATTCGCAAACTGTGGGGCGCGACCCCCTAGGGAGGCGTAATGACTTGGGATGGGGGGCGTGAGTACAACGTATATATTGCTGTAACAATAATTTTAATTTTCATGCCTTTGGCCAAAAGACCGCTGAAAATATTTTAGGCAGAAATCACGTGATATTGATGTCTTCGGATTCTGGTAGCTACAATAATACCACTTCTGTACTAACCGACGTATCGCTGAGCTTTTGCGTTATTATGATTTTGTTTTTTGTCAAAAGCTGATTTTCAGTAAACATTTGTATCTTGCGTTTGGCTGTCTAAATCCCCATCAAAAATAAATCAGCCCAACTCACGTTGCGTACTTTTCAAAAATGTCCAAAATTTGAAACATGGGCTCAACTAACAAACAATTGTGCTTTTTCTATGCAGGAGTGAGACATGGCTGGACAATTTTCTGGGTTACGAGT
The DNA here is from genome assembly GCA_949715475.1 of Microchrysa polita. Classification (NCBI taxonomy): domain Eukaryota; kingdom Metazoa; phylum Arthropoda; class Insecta; order Diptera; family Stratiomyidae; genus Microchrysa; species Microchrysa polita. Next base: position 133,854,015 of record OX454415.1, on the reverse strand, counting down.
TGGCATACGAGTATTTGGATTGTTAACAGTGCAATTCTCTGCATTGGACTTGGCCATAATTCATAAAAAAAAATCTAGACTTCTATTAACGAAATAAAGTAATTAACCGAAGAACGCAAGTATATAATTAAAGTCCGCAACCTAGCACGTAGTGAACTATATTCCAATGGCGGAAATACAAAAATGTCTACATCTATTTTCGGTTTTTGGCCAAAATTTTCTACGGTGGCACCAGTCTCAGCAGGCTTCGCAAAGGGAGGCGCGGACTGAAACTATTGGGAACCACTGATGTAGACGAATACAGTTTATGGCGGTTGGTGTTGAAAATGCAAGCCTATGTACAACTATGCACTGTCGCTCCAGGTAAATTCACATGTCATACGACATTAACTGGCGATATGTAATGTTAGAATGTTGTAATGTTCCTGTTCAATAGCAACAGCAAAAACATGTCAGCCATTTAAAATGCATTGTGCTGCTTTCTTCGGCAGCATTCAACGCGTCTAATCTGTTTCAAGCATAAGGAAAACTAAATGTCTGACTGGAGAACACAAATTGTAAATTGTACAGACTGAGAAAATTAAGTCAAAATATGGCCATCGAACGGCAAAAATCCTAGATCGGAAATTTTTTCGCATGATGGTTGGGGATGAGCCCCAGATTATGGGGAAAAAAGTCCCAACCGATTGGGGGTCGGCAACCTTAAAAAAAAGAGGGGAAATGGGGGTATTTTTTCGGTTTTTGCGATTATTTCAAAAACGACAAAAGATACTCAAGACAACTTTGTTCTTCTTCTTCCTTGCCTCGTTCTTTATACCGCTCCATGGTTCCGCGTTGCTCGACCTGCGGTGTAGGCACATCGCCCGTTTTGGCGATAATTTCTCAGCATATTTCTACAGGCAGCTCTATCTTGGATGGTGTCATCGCCGAGACCAATGCGTTGTTGTTGCTTTTTCATTTGACACATCCAGGTGTTCTTCGGTCTGCCTCTGGCCTTGGGTCCATCAAGTGGAATTTCCATTGATATCGCTTTCTTTGCGGGGTTCTCAGGCGGACGCCGTTGAACATGGCAATACCAATTCATCCGTCGGTCTTCGAGCTTTTCGGTGATTGGTTGGTCTATGGACAAGCTGCCTCGGATGTAGACAACTTTGTTCTACATTTTATAAAATGAGTACGTAGAACAAACTTCTGATGGGTCACTTTTTATGGGAGATACCCTTCGTTTTTATCTGAATGAGCTGACTATGAACAGGTTGATTTCGTAGCAGGTCCCACGAAAAGTCAATTAATTTTTATTCTACTGATATCATTGTCTATGTCAGGACTCTTAATCATTTACAAATTTATACACTTAAACTGTACAAGTACTTATGTACATTTAATATGCCCAGTCCCAACACTAGATGGCATCCAGAAATAAATATAAAAGCAAAAAAACAAAGCAATGAAAGTCAAAAAACATGCCGTTATAACTACCCTCAATTATTTAAGAAAGAGCAACCAACCAAAATAACAATTAAATTCATAGTATTTATAACATAATACAAAAATGTTTCATAATTAAATCGGAATCCATTTAGTTTGGTATAAAATGCATCCCTTTTGTTTGGTGCTACAAAATTTCAAAAATAGTATATATCAACTCAAAGGATTTATATATAGATAAAGGATACATGTACATATATCTAAATAGCTTTAAAACTCAAACCAAGCGTTTATAAATAATAGTGGCGGATAACGCAGATCTCAAATTTGTATTTTCAGGTTTTTATTGTCGAGATAAATTCAAATCGAATAATTTGATACCGTTGATTTAAGGGTTTTGAAAAGCGGCGCAGAGTTACTGTGCATCAAGTGACAAAATACACTCCCAATCAATAGGGTAGTTACACTTGAAAATTGACTGTATGTCGGAAAGTTATAACGGTATTTTTTCAAACTTGGTGACAATATTTTCAGTAGACTGGCTTTTTCTTTTAATAACACAAGGTCTCAAAAATCCGTAGTCTGGTTAGGAATAATTTTTATTAGCCCAAAGAATAGCTTTTTTTGACCCAAATATATATTAGTTTTATTAAATAAATTTATCTCATTATTCTACATAGTTCACATGATTTCTATAGATTATGCCAATACATTATTAATTACAATACCTCTGAATATCTCTGAATGAAATGAGTTCCGTACCAACGCCAATTATTCCATAATCAAAATCAAAGATAGCAAACAATTATAAACTAATACTGGATAGTTCAGTACTCTACTACAAATCACTTAAGGATTGTGAATGTGAAGATGTGTCATGTTCTATCAATGCTTTAGAAGTGAATTTTACTGCATGCATCTCTTCGATTCATTATTATTAAAGGACAAAATCGACAAATCGACTCAATTCATTTTCATATGGTCGGTTTAAAACAAGAAAAATTATATATGTATGCATCCAAAAAATGTAAAACTCAAATAGTAAGAAATGTAATACCCAATAGAGGAAAATTTCCAAATTCGATATAATAGTAACGAGAAGCAATACTTTTAATTAAATAGATCATATTTGCAATTTATTCAATATAATTAACTAATATCTGTCTTCCTTTCTTGCCGAAAATAGCCAACCATTTGGTTATTTCGTATCAATAATTTTGGTATAACCAGAACCGCTGCATATTCTATTATGATTGATGTAATGGTTGATGCACTCGCCTTCGAACCACACGGTCATGGGTTGCACCTTAAAAACCCAATTTTATACAAGTACAGTTTATTAAGGTTTTTGAATTTGTGAAAATACAACGGACTATGATCTCACTAAGAAATTAAAAAGTAGTAAATAATGGGTATTTCAAGAACTGTATACATTGTTGCTATTCGCGCAGCTTTTTTAAACGTACGAGGTTTCCAGTTAGCCAGAGTCGTAGAATATGTGACTGAATTGTCTGCTCATATTTAACATACAAACAAATACCTTGTAAAGAATTAAGGTTTGTTGTTGTTGTTGTAGCGATTCAAGAGATATTTTTTTTTTTTTGAATCGAAGGGAGTCTTGGCAGCTCTTGGCCGTTTTTAGCAACGGGTAGCTCCATGACGATTTACATCGAAGAACCGGCTGCCGTAGGAGCATTTTATGGACAACACAAACATCCATGGGTCACAGTGGGATTCGAACCCACGCACCGGCAACTCAGAGATGGACATCTCTGCCACTGAGCTACCGAATGCCCCAATTAAGGTTTGTGTTGCTCGCGACTCAGGTGATGATCGCTGAGCGATTATTGCTCCTGAAGCGTCCTGCAAGTGTTATTTGCATAAACTTTGTATAAAGCGAAATTCCCGTTATCGAGAACAGGTTAAATTAACACATCTCCATAAAATGAAATACAAATAGTATTTTGAACGCGATCATCGCTTAGCGATTATTCTTCTTTCTTCTGGACGGAGTTATGGTCCTAATATAAACTAAAATTTGAATGAATACAGCTATACATAACATGTATAAATAGTGCTCCAGGACATATAAAAGAGTAATAATCGCACAGCGTTCATGGCATGAGTCATCCGGAGCAATATAAGCACTTAACTGACTATGTATTTTATATATTAAAATCTGCAGCAAAATATGATCTATTCAAATAGAATTGAGGACAATTCAATTACTCCAGAAAAACAAACCAATAGTTTAATTCATTTAGCTTTCTTTCATACCGAATAGTTTTCGTCATGGGTATACATTACATATAGGTACATACTAAACTAGCACGAGTTCTGTTTAAATACCGAATAATAGAAAACAAAAATCTAATATGTATCAACTCCGTTCAATATTACAATAAAGCCGATACAAAAACCGAAATTTCAATTTATAGTACATTTTTGATGTTGTATGCTTGTGTCTATATGTATAGTATCTTCAGTAATTATGCAAGTTTAAGAGTAGTATACCTTGATCCGAGTGGGTCATTGGTAGCGCCACTATTATCAGCCGAAGGGCCAGGACTAGATACTGACGCGCTCTTAACATGACCTTTACCACTTGGTACGGCCGATCCACTCCTAGTCAATTCAGATACAGCAGTTGCAAAGCTATTTGGATATAAAACGGATATACAAATCACACAGTTACTTTTATTGATTTCTTTGTGCTTTTTTTTTTGCAAACAGCACGCAGTAGTAAAGGGCAACAGTATCATTTTTTTTTACTGTAACTTTAGTTTAAATAAATTATTTGGTTGGTTGTTTTATACGTAGAATGCAATTATTTTTTATGTATGGTTTGATATTGGTCAATAAAAATAAGTAGCTCAAAAGGGAAAAGCGTTCTGTGTATTTTACAGAATTGCATTTTTTCCAACAATTACAAAAAGGGAAAATCTAATACACACAATTATGATACACTTGAACATCTAAGGCCGCAACCACACTGTCCGGAGTTTACCAAATCGCACGGTACAAAAGATCAACGTTGTAGACAACATACGCCTGGAAGAGACAGAGGCGATGGGGGAATTCTATAAACGTTATTTTTTTTCTTAATTCCCCCATCGTCTCTGTCTCTTCCAAGCGTGTGTAGTCCACAACTTTGATCTTTTGTACCGCGCGGTTTGGCAAACTGCGGACAGTGTGGGACAGGCATAATATTGAGACTACTAAAGGTAACCATAGTCTTAAATTGAAATATGAAATGAATAAACAAATCATTGTAAAAGTATAAGGAAATAATGTGAAACCCCTTATCGCCCACATATCTGTAAGATATGCTATGAATACTATCTATTTAGTCCAATTCGATTCGCATGTTTACAAAATGATCTATTTAAAATCAAGAGTATGTAATTACTTGAGAATAAGGCAGATTTAAGTTAAGTACCACTTAGAAAACGATACTAAAGTTTCGATGATCCAAAGGCTAGGCAACTGTTTTGTCAGATTTAGTGTGCATTAACCTCATTGCTTTCACGGGCGGGATTTATACAACAAAAAAAAACTGTTTTGCATTTCACGCAACATGTTATCTTTTCCGATTCATATAGTCTGCCTTTTTTGATTTGTTTCCTATACAACATTCTTCTAGCTGCTCTTGTGAAAGAACGTTTGAAACCCACTACATGAAAAATAACAAGAAAAATCATCGAAATCTGAAAGTCAAAATATCCGTCGTCGCTAAACCTTAAAACTTCTAAAAGCAGCTTTATTTTTGTCGCCCATTTTAAATACTGTTTGAGTTGTATCGATAGAGAATAATCTTAAATTCATTAATCAATAAATCAATATTAAAACTTGCCTAATTTGGAAGGGAGATTTCAATCAGCTTTTCTAACCAGCCTTAATTTATGATACTATTTTTTAATATGTAATAATGTAACATTATGACATTTGTTAGAATAGACAACAACACAATAATAGGAGGAAATCCATAAATGGTTTCACAAAGCAACAAAAGAGTAAAAAAGAAAACTAAACGTTTAGAAAAATTGACTCTAGTCGAAAACATAAATTCATAGAAAACACCTAAAAATATATAAACAATGACTTCAGAAACAAGAATAGTATGAATTGTAGAGTTAATGTATAGAATAAGATGAAAAGGTATACATATAGATACGAAGATAGTCTGATAAGAAAATGTTTAACGCAGAAATTATAAAAATTCAATTGCATTTCTTCTCTTTTTTTAAATGATTTGATTTTTAGTTAAATGCGGTAAAGACAAACAAAAAATCCGAATGACCATAGATATTTCGGTTTTTTCATGTTGACCGTTAATTGAGATCACGTATTTCATTTATTATATTATTATTAGTTTTATCCTATATGTGTATTTTTGCATGTTGATTTAAATATTGTATTATATAAGTGAAAGAAAAATTTTAATAAGGAAATATACGCACTTGGATTCGGTTGGGAGAACATTGGTTTTTTCTGTTGACGAAGTCTTTTCGTATAGAGTAGTCGATCGTCGTGGAATCATACCGCTTGGACCGACTGTTCGGTTACCATTTGGTGGATCATACTTGGATGTCGTACGTGGTTTCGCGGGACTTGTAATGGCTGTAATGAAAAATAAATTTGAAAATTTTAGAATTTTTCCTTAAAATAATGCGATTTTTGTTTTTAGAATTGAGCAATATTGAATGAGTTGGGATTTTCTCTATTTGAAAAAGATAATCTGATGCAAAGAGTGGAAGGAAGTTACTGAAAGAGCCGTGCGGTAGCATACAATTTTTTATAGGGGAATTTTGTAAAAAGTTCAACTGTGCATGCATTTTTCGCGACGTTTTAAACAACGTTAGGTTCCGTGTGCCACCCTGTATAATATACTTTGAAGGCGAGCCTGTGAGCCACACCACTAACCAAATTACAAATAATTGTTGGCACGTGTCTAATACCTTATACAAATTACACAAAGTTTAACTACCGCCAGATCAAAAATGGCTTAATTGGAAGCATAATTCAATCTTGAGGAAATAGCGAATTTGGGTCCTCAAAAAAAATATGAATTTGAAGTTCTTTTAGTTTAATTTTGACAATGATTTTTTATAGTGCATTCCCATTAGAATTAATTAATAACATAGCATTGAAACTTAATTTTGTATCACGTTTTGCATAGGTTTAGGTGTGTAAAAAAATCAAATTTACAAATCTTAAAAGCGCTGTAAAGCCCTCAAGATGACACACAATTTTTATTTCTTTATTGGTTTCGTAATCTGTGTGAAATTACACAAATTTTAGTACTTCTTGCGATAGTGTAGCTTCAAAAAACTATTTTTTCATACATGGACGGGACACCCTACTGTATATCCCTTCTTATGAAAGAAATAAGGGCAATATTCCGTCAAGAGATAGCCGATACCGACTTACATTTTTTTTGTACCGTCCAAAGCAAATTGTATCAAGAATTGAATGGAATCACCGGGCAGATATGTAAACGCGGTACGCCATTCCAGACTATATCAATTTTCTACTGAGTGCTTCTGAGCGATAGTATTTACAATAAGGTAAATTAGGCTAGAAATATCCAGTTGAACCTTGTAATGCACCCACCTCCTTATGCTGTTCAGCTCTTTGTACAAGTGCTGTGTGTATGCGGACTATTATTTCTTCCTCTTGTGCAGGGGAGACATTGAGAAAAAGGAAACCGCACTAATAGACAAAGTAAATGGAGGTTTCAACCGAAAATACGACTGCTTAAAGGAAAAGGGAGAAGCTGGCGTCATGTATAGAAAAGGTGATAACAGTGTTAAAGAATGAATGATTCCAAATTCAATTAAGATCGGCATCCTTTCATGGTACGGAGCAATCCCATGTTCATGCCACACTTGCCACTGATCGCGCGAAACAAAATATCAAAGCTCTGGACAAAACACGCCTGGGAGGTAAATTCAACGAACATTATTTGTTCGAAAATCACCTATAGCGAAACATATTAAAAATTTCGAGGTGAGCTCGGAGTTTGATCAAAAAGTTGATAGGTATAATATGCACTATAAAGCTAGATTTGGTTTAACAATAAAAGTGGGGTGAATGTCAATGTCATACGAGTGGATGAAACCAACAAGCAATAGTGTAGCCCATTACGGCGAAAAACCATATAACCATAGTCCATAGTTGACTGGTTGGTATTGACAATAACCTCACTTTAATTCTTAAACATGATCAACTTGAATCGTTTGATTCGATCAGTGTGGTTGTGGCCTTAGGCTCCATTCCAACGACGAGCCGAACGACTCGTAAGGTCGAGACATTAAAATTGGCTTACATGGAACGGGCGAGAGCCGCGTTTTGACGGCTGGCGTGCTTTCAAATCTCGTGCAACACGAGCCGCGAATTCATTGCTCGAAGTGCAAATGTTCGCAAGCACGTCACGGCTTCCCATATAAGCCAATGCATTTTTAAGGCCCCGAGCTTGCAACCAGTAGGGCTCGTCGTTTGAATGAAGCCGTAAACAAATACAAAAAATATAAAGTGACTGACTATCACACAGTCAAAGGTGTCAAATTCAAACGCTGCCGCGGCTCAAATAACCCAAGGGGGTGGCAATATGAACATTTTAAAAATTCAATACAAACATTTGAATCAATGTGCACCTAAACAGGTTGCCCCTCAAGATTCTATACAGTCGATTCTCTCTCTTGGTTACCGTAACTCCTAGTGGAGCATGGTGCGTTGCTGACTATACCGTGTGCAGTCATCAACGTTACAAAGACAACTGAATTCGGAGTGTGATACGGTTGTCAGCCATACCACTTCCTAGTCGCATTGTTAGTTTATTATTCTACGATAAGAATATTTCTTATCATCTTCTTCTGAATAATAAACTTGCGACGAGGCGTGCCGAGTTTGGAAACTCGTTTCTCTATGAGCGTCTATTTCACAGAGTGGCGACCGAACGATCACGGCCACAGAGCACGACAAATACATACAGTCGATTACTTGAAAAAAAAAGTGCCCAAATTTCGTCGCTCTTTTACCGTTACGGAGTAGTTGATTTTTTTTGGAGTTTTGTCAACAACCATGACTTCTTTTGAAAAAAAAAATTTCCATTTCCAATTTTGACTAACTGAAACGAAACACAACATATTCTAAACATACACAAAATGTCTAATAAAATGATTTTCATGAAACAGTATTATACAATTTGCATAATTATGGCCTTGGTAGCGTCAAAATGATAAATCTGAGGTATATTAAAATTAATCCTTTTAAGGCGGTTTTCTTCGTCCTCAGTGCCTTAAGTGTAAGAAAAAACTTCGGAGATGGAATGTACTCGATGCCCTCTTTAATATGATATCTAACGTGCCTATCTTGTTAAGTTAGTGTTAAATGCGTGTCCCTTTTCGTCCTTTTTGAAGCTTCCCACAGATTTTATCGTTTTCAAAAATATTATCAGACTTCTGTAGTCGTACAGATTAAATAAAAACATATATAATTTATCTGATCCATTAAAACTAACATTTATTTTTAGACAGCCTTTTTGCCCCTTTCCAATGTGTCATTCAAAAACTAGCATGACTAGGGACCTATTTTTAAAAGGCATTCGAAAGGCGTCACAATAAGGCATTTTTAATCAACTTTGCAGTCGAACATCCCGTTCGGAATATGGACTTGAGGCTGACATCAAAAACTATTTTGAAACTTTTTACAAATTCAAACTGATATATAACGGTAAAAGCCATAGGGAATTAATTTGAAGCACACTATTCCAATAAAAAAAATTAAGAATCTACTATAGGTGTATGGCAAGCCGGTTGCGGGACATTCTGCAGCGAAGCCGTCGCTATGGTATGAGAACAATTTAAGTTATTTGAAAGTGTAGCTAACATTTCGGAAATTCCGGAATTTTTCAAAAATTATTTATTTATTTTATTCTCGTTCAACTTGAAAAAAATCGATTCGTCGAAACGACTTATGTATCGTTTCATAATTATAACAAAAGGAAATTCCCAAATAAATAGTTTGCTTTTTTTGTAGTTCTACCATTCATCAAATTTTGAGCAGCATCGATTTAGTAGACATACCTACATCAAAAAATGATTTCCTTAGTGTTAAAAAATCGATTCCATAGTACGAATATTACATGTACATTTTCTTGTTATACCCTATTTCCCATAAGATGGTATAGGGTATATTGTTTTTGTTACACCGATAGTATGACACACCCCTAAGAAGCCACCGGAGGTATGGCGAAGTGTATAAGATCAGGGTCGGTCCCTGATTCGAATAACCCAAGTCTATCTGTCCATGTGCCCGCCTGTTCGAATGACAACTCTCGAAGTAATGAAGCTAGCGAATTGAAATTTTGGTCAGTTGTTTGTTTTGATAAAATCTTGGACGGTGTTCAAAATGGGCCAAATTGGACCCAAGGTTCCCCTACCTCCCATTAAAATTACCCTACCCCTCATTGATATTTTAATTCGTCCATAACTTTCGACAGAATATAACTAGCGACCTGAAATTTTAATCAATTTCTAATTGTGACATATCCTTGAAGTTGATGGAAAGTAGAGTAGGTTTGACTACCCCTACCCCTACCTCCCCTACAAAGCTATATTCAGCCACATCTTTTGATAAAATGCCGCTAAAATTTTCGAATTTGTGTTAAATTGTAGGTGTTGGATGTCCTTATAAAATATTGAATGCGTGCCAAATCTACCCCTTCCTCCCCTACAAAAACTTGAAATTGAATATTTTGTATTTTGCGTGCCTTCTAGCTCTGTACATGGGTGCTGTTCGCACGATTAGTATTTCTTAATTGTTAGCTTTGATCAATTGCTATATTTTTTTTTTCTTCGTTACATTTTGTACGATTTTGATTCAGAGTGTCATCCTTCGACTTGGGTCGCATTAAATTATGAATTAGGTCGTATGCAGTCCACGTGGTTCATACGTCTGCCTAATAGTATATCAAACGCGGTTGAAACTTTTTATTAAAAACCTCAAGAGAGCCTCTCAAAGCAAGAGACATAAGGGTCGAACAAAATTTTGTTGTTTTGTTTGTTTGTTTTTTTTTCATTATTTTAATTTGAGACATTCCTAGGCAAGGCCATTATTAGGTACAGGATATCAACGTATGTACAGCTTCGGTAGATCAGTAGTAGGTAGTTTATGGAGCTTCTCTTAATTTTATTTACTACATGTAAAATTAAGTAAAAATATGGTGAGAATTATTAAAATAATGTCAAAATACTTACAGCTCTTACTGTTATCAGCAGATGATACGGGTTTCTGCGTTGCTGATGCTGGTCGTTGATTTTGTGCAGCTATTCTAGCGGTGTTTTCTTTAATTGTAGCCGAGTCTATGGTATTTTGTCGTTTGAAGTTACTGCTACTGTTTATTTGAAATAAAAAGGAAATTAAAACAGAATTAATATATTAGCAACTCTAAAAAGGACTTGCTTCCAATATTTATTTATTTTATACAACTAGCAAATATTTTAATTAATTATGTCGCTTAACTGAAACTTTAATTTCTAGCAAATTGAAATCATAAGATGTTTTTTTTTCCAGACAAAAATGTATGAGATCTAGCAAATGATTTATGATTTTATACTCAAGTGTATGCAGTTTTTTAAATTACATCAAATAAAGATGTTTGGGTTTTGAAAATAATTTTTGAAGAAATAAAAATACATATATAAATACATTCCTCCTTATTGTAATTTATACTTACATTGATGAACGATCATTGGCAGCTGTTGTTCCAGTTCCGGCATGATTCGTACCAGCTGATGTAATTGCTGCAGCTGCTGCGGCATTTGTTGGTCCAACACCTGTTATGAAACGATGGAATATTTCTAAATTTTAAAAGGCGATGAATAGAGTACGTATTTTGATAGGGGGATAATTTTGTGTTAGTATGGGAATAAATATTTATATATAAATATATAATAGAAAAAGAAATAAAAAAAACGATAACGATAATCAATTTTGTACTGAATAGAACATTGCAAACATTGCATGTAAACAAAAGCCAAACATAAATATATTGCTCGAAATTATGATCGTCTTTAGACATTTTTCCAATAAATTCAAATCGATGAACAAAAACACATCGTTCATCGAAGATTAAATTGGTAAATTAATTAAAAAGACCACATTCTATAACCCAATGGTGTTCAGTTAAAGAATGAGTTCTTGTTATATTAGGATTTTCATTTTCCAACAATCTTCGTCGGTATTCGTAGGTATACTCCAACGAAGAGCTGGAAATCTGGTGAAGGCCACCCTACTTGTTGGTAGAATGAACTCTTCGATATGACGACATTTTAGCCATATTTGTGATGAACTCGAAAGTACTGCATCAATTTCACTCGTGAAGCAGGACATTTTTTTTGCTTTGAACTCTATCCCTTGGTCTAAATATGGCAGCGAGCCAAACAGCCTTGTATGCCGGTTATGTTCTCACACTAGTCCTACATGTGACATCACAACAAGACTTGAGGAAGGTAAAAAAAAGTTATAAAATTAAATTTGTGGCCAACTTGTTTTTATTTACTTGATTGTTGAACTTTATTCAAAATTTTTTTCTATTAACTCATACATTTCCTATCTTGAATGGAATGTTTTTAAAAATTCCATTAAATCCTTACAGCAAGTTCGAGTAGACGATCACAATCAGAGCATAATTTAGACAATCATATACAAAAATTTAATATCTCTCCATTTTTTTTTTAATTTTGACAAAACTAAATAAAATTCCCATAACTAATAATAACAATAATTTTTCCCAAACGAGAACACAAATAAGATCCCAAGTTAATCCTTCCGTAATAGGTCGAATATTCGCATTTTCCGTTTTTTTTTTCTCCTTCGATAGAATGCGATCAACCATATAACTACACATTTGTAGCCCTATAATTTCACACTTACAATTTTCATATTACATGCACAAACACAAAGAGCCTTAATTTTATATACAACAACATTATCAAATCTAACATTAGTATTTTGCGATGGGATGTTGTGTGAGGGGGAGAAGCATGCAGTTACTAACTACACTTATACACTATCTACACTTTTTTTTTCTATATTTACATATTGTTTGGAAAATATAGTCCTACTAATAACAAGTGTAAATTTTTGGGAATGAACAACAGTGAATAATCATGTGGAAGATAAAAAATTATAATAATGGTAAGTTGACAAGTGCATTGAGATTGCATTCAATGAAATGGATAAATGCTATAGGTATGGGAATCTTAACGAGCCAGACTCTAGAATTTAGAGATTTATTTCCATAAGTATTTATCCCGGGCTTAGTGACTGAGTTCGCTCGGTCGCCCCTCTATGGCTTTAGAATTTGCAGAAATTAATGTCGGCAAAATCGAGCTTAACGTCGCTTCTATTATTTGCAGAAAATAATAGCTGCCTTTTTTATACCCAATATGACAGGGCAACCTAACTATAAAAAAAAACTTTTCAGGATAAATTTGTGTAGGCCACCTGCTGACAAATTTATACGGAAAAGAGACGCAACTAAAAATCAATAAAAATGCGATAAGGATGGTCTGTGACTTAACTCTATCAAGTTACGGGAAAATGCCATTACAGGGGGGGGGCACTCAAGTTTAAAATCTGCTGATTAGCCCATATCTGGGTATGTATTGATAGCTTAGCTCGCTTTTCTAGATACATTTGTGTAACAATTGCTAAATTTAGGATTGCCACCATACTTCGTATAACACCATCCCAAAATAGCAAAATTTACGGGTTGCCGAATGCATCATTACATAAACAGTTAAATGAGCACTTTCCGAAACCGTTCAGTTTTCTTTGTATTTAAGATTTACATGGTCATTTCATTATGAAGGCTTATATGTGAGTCTCTGTTTCGCCAATTCTCTTGAATATGTACTGATAGATGAAATTGAATACATTCATAAAGATGGGCTACGGAGTCACTTTAAAGGTGCGTTGTGCTCGACACGACTGCATCGGCTCTAGCGACAGCGACTCGCTCATTTCATATAAAAACTCGTTTTTAGAATGAGAGAAAAATGAGTTTTTATATGAAATGAGCGAGTCGCTGTCACTAGAGCCGATGCAGTCGTGTCGTACCTTTAAGGTACGTTGTCCTCGACGCGGCCGCACGACAGCAACTCGCTCATTCCATAAAACAACTCGTTTTTCTCTCATTTTAAAAACGAGTTTTTATATGGAATGAGTGAGTCGCTGTCGTGCAGTCGTGTCGCGGAAAATTTACCTTTAAGGAGTGCCTGATCTTGGTATAGTCGATCGTTGGCCATTGCACCATGCCCCACAAAGGCTATCAAAGCGAAAGATGGAGATAGTTAACCAGCATCGATTGCTGTCTAAACAAGGACAAATTAGATTGACTAATTCTGATCGCTAAAAAGCGCTTACAAATTGTCAGGATCCCAAACTTAATTGACAAGCTGCGAATGAATTCATGATAGAAAAAGAATCACATTCACATAAAAAATAGACTGACTATAATATACACATGAACATATTTTTAAATACTAAAGTTATGATCACAAACATGTAACACAAACGCTGCTTCAAAAGCACTACTACGACTACAACTTGCTAAACTAAAACAAACAAACAAAAAATACTACGCAAATTTTATTAAAAGGATAGCACTGAGAAACTTACGTAATGTTTCGGCACCACTGGATGCTCGTCGACTCGGTTTTGTACTGGAAGCTGAAATACTTCGTATAACACCTCGGTGTGTTGGACTCTGTACAGATGGATTACCTGCAGCAGCGCCATCATTGCCGGTAACATTACTCAGCGATAGGGAAGATCCGGATCTGGAGCCGTCGCTTTCGGGCTGCAAGTGGAAATTGTGAAAAGTATTAGTATTGTAAATTAAATCATGTATTATTACTATTATTAAAAATTAATTCAATTGATATTTCTTTTATATAAACAGTATATTTACATATTACTAAATCCCCACAATGTTTGTCCGCAGAGTCAAAGCCAAAAGTGTCGTTTTGCCCTAATCCAAACCAGGGCTGTAGGGCTTAGTATATGAAAACGTTGACATAGTTCGATTAAGTATTATAATTAACCCTTGCGTTTTGGCAGCTCCCGGCTATTTTAAAGATACCCGCAAAAAATCAGCTATAATACTAACTTGGGCTCATCCGAATCGGTATATCTGTCTACCTCGATTAGGAAAGCGGAAGAGAGCATTTACAAGCTTATGAATGTCAAAAATTGAAATAGCTATCATTCATCCCATTTCGTAAATATGCGCCACTTTCCGCAAAGTACTTACAGACAATCGAATTAATCAAAATAGCCTCAGAGTTTTGCCCATAAGTGTAACATGTTATCGACAGAGACTTTAATTCTTTCCAACAATTTTTATAGTAGTTGAATATGCTGGGCATCCTCTGCAATGGGTGGCACAATACTAGTGGGACTGATAATTACAGTTTGTCTGAGAAAAATATTATCAATTTTTACCGTTATCACGCGACTGCCTTTCCTTGAGTATTTGGTCAAAAATTATAACTTTTCATTTACATACACATTACATTACACTTTGCAACTTTGCTAATTATTTTTTTTTTCAAATTTCTGATACAATACAAAACTTAACATATATGGACTTTTTCGCTGTACCATATCCACGTCGTCGACTGCCTGATATCCAAACTTTGAGAAATTTAAAAATTAATGTTTTACTCAAACAATCATTTCATAACGGTACTTTATTGTAAGCTGACCAGACGTACAGCATTTTGCTGTACAGTACAGCATTTTGACTTATCGTACAGTACTAGAAAATATACAGCAAAATATACAGCCTTCCCAATGTCACACAATGAAACCTAATTAACCACATAGTAAGCTCCTCGGTGCGACCTGTGATCTTGTCTTATCTGCTTTTAAGACCCCCGTATCGATCGCTCTTTCATGTTTGACAATCGTTCATTTTCGAGGAACCCTTCCCGATCTCTCTGACATGTTAAACACTTGTAGAAGTACTTGGCGCTCATCTTTCCTCCAAATTTGACGGTCCAGCTATCCGTATTCGGAAGTTTCAGCTTGTTAAATCGCAATTTTGAGTTTTCTAATTGAAAATTGTCGATTCGTAAGCGGACATTTTTGAAGAAAACTTGTAGGCAACCGTACTGTTCATATTTGGTGAAAATTTCAGGGCTCTAGATCTCAAGGTTAAGAAGTTACATCCGTTGAAAGATGTATAATTTAAAGTGTAAAGTTTCACCCCTATACGATCGGTATTTAGCGAGGTATTAACACTTTTATGTTTGCCAATCGTTCATTTTCGATAACTCGGGAACCCATTGATATCTCTCACCGATTTCGGTTCGAAGATATTCTGGAGGTAAAGGGCAAGTAAACAGTTTCAATTTTTGGTCGCAACAGGCAAGCAACAAATCCGGCAGCTAGCCAAAAATTTGACTTGCTAGCGTTTCCGGTAAAATATATGAATTAAAAAAACTATATCTGACAGACCAAGGCTCGGGTATAGGAAGGTTAAGATGATATAGGAGTTGGTTGTAATTAGAGGTTAAACTTTTTACTTGGCACTTGTTAATATTGAGATATAAATAATTTTGAATGTACCATTTCTCGAGGGTTTTAAGCTTGAGTTGAAGAAATGCAGCGTCAGAATGTGATTGAATTGTGTGGTACAATTTTAGGTCATCAGCATAGAGAAGGTGGGGGATATCAGATAATAAATGTGATAGGTCTGAAATGAAGATATTAAAGAGTAGAAGAGCCAAATGACTGACTTGTGATACACCAGAGCAGACGTGTCAAACTCGCGGGCCGCATGCGGCCCGTGGCCATGTCGAAGCAGCGCAATCTGTATATCAACACAAAAATGGTGAAATTGGTAAGGTGAACAAGTTCAGAAGTTGAACTCAGATCTACAAAAAATTACTAAAACTCGTCAGTGGCTTATGCAAGATTATTTTAGGTTACTACCAACAATTTGAGGCTGGTTATTTGATTTGATAAGACAGCTCTTCTTTTTTGTACAGGACAATACTAAGTCTCTTCATGAAACTGCTCTGCCCCAAAATGCAATTAATAAAAAAATGTTTTGCTTTACCAAACATGAATAGAGATTTATTTGGAAAGATGACAAAGCTTTAAAAACTAAGGCCGCGCATTGTATTGGGCGACAGGTTTTCGCTACGCTACGCTCCAAAACGCCTTTAGTCTGCGCGCGGCCTAAGGAAATCTTGGAATTGGTGACTAAATCACCTGGATGCGAAATTCCAACATAATAATTAGAGCCCAAGTTCCTGATTTTTAGATATATACTTATCAAGCAGTATTGGTGCACAACTTTTTGTCTCTTTTAGCCACATTTCTGCTGAAATTAATGTATTCTGACTATTTTGCCTCCCAATGTTATTTTGGGCGACCTATAGGATGACTGGTGCTAAACATTTTTTATCATCTGTCCAAAATTTGGGGCCAATCATGTAAGTGTGGTTACTTGATCATCAATCATATTTTCACGTTTTCGCTTCTTGTCTTAATTTTTTAATGTTCTTGAAGTACATTTTCGAAAGGAGGAACTTCCCACGGATAATCCCGAAGCCGTATAGTGATCTAGACTCTCTGCTATATTTGAAAAGTAATATTCTGTAATCAACTTTCGTAATACGATTACATAAAAAAATTTGAAATTTTCCTCCTGCGGCCCACCTAAACCTGAGGAGAGTCTTATTTGGCCCGCGCCAGGTTTTGAGTTTGACACCCCTGCACCAGAGGATACAGATATATTTTTAGATAGGCAACCTTGGAATTTAACAAATTGAGTTCGACTAAGAAGATATGAGCGGAGCCAACTAAGAAGAAACCCAGTTACCCCAAATTTCTTTAATTTCTCAATCAGAATTAGGTGATCCACTCTATCAAAGACTTTACTGAAATCTGTATGAACTGCATCAATTTGCGTCCCCTTTTCCATTTCACACAGGTCCTCTGATACTAGAATTATTAAATTGGTCGTAGTCGATCTGCCTTTGCGAAAACTATGTTGCTGTTCATTAAGAAGAGATTCCGTGACAGCGGTCAGCTTATCGCAAAACTATTTCTCATATAGCTTAGGAATTACCGATAGAATGGCAATGCTCTGATAAATTGTCGACTATTCGTTTATCCCCACTCTTATGAATTGGTGTAACATGGGAAAATTTCGAATACGAAGGAAATTCGCCTGATCGGAGGGATTTATTAAAAATAAAATGTAGAGGAACGAGCAATTGATCCAAACATTCCTAAACAAAGTCAGGGCCAGGTCCTTTGTCTACGCTTAGCTCTCCAAATGCTTTAGATATCTCCTCCATTGTTATAGTAATTTCGTTGATAAGACTTATTGATTGAGGGTGAGTCAGGGGCGATGAGGATCTCGAGTTTTCCATTGAGCAGAATCTGTTTTGAAAATGGTAAGCGAAAAAGTTGCAAATTTCTTGGGAGCAAGAGTAGGAAACGGTGCCGCTGGACATGGAAACCAGTAGTTTTACGTTTGATGTTGACAAAGTTAAATGATTTTTTTAGGTCATCGATAATTTTCTCACCCATTATATTGACATACATACATCTCATATGCGTCACGGGATTTCAAGAAGAACTCATTTGCAAGCTCATCATACTTTTTCTTAACGTCGAGGCAAACATTGGGATCATTTTTGATAATCTTGTAGAGTTTCTTTTTCTAATTTCTGGCTTCTAAGATTTATTTCGAGCCAGGGCTCGGTTTTTCTAATTTTGGGAACATACATATTAATTACCCTTAGAATTATGCTGTAGAATGAAGATATGGTACCATCTAGATTAGAATTAGATCAAATAGTTGCCCAGTCTACGGAATCAAGATAATTACAGATGCTATCATGATCTGCATTTGAAAAGTCGTAGACAGTTCCATTTTGGTAGGTTTGGGTAAAAGAAATATCAGCTGTTGAAAGTTCAACAGTAGTCGCAAAATAGTGATGCGTGTCGAAGAAAAGATTTTCTGATTATGCAGTTGGACTGACATCAACTTCGTCATAAGAGTTAGTGAAAGTGAGGTCGAAATTCCTTGTTGCAAGTCATTGCTGTAAAATGTATCGATGAGGTTGAAATCTGAGGCATCAATAAGATTAACTGGGAGAAGGCGATTGTCACTCTCGTCTATTCCAATCTTTATTTTTGGACGATTAAAATCTCCCAACACTATTATTTTGTGGTTAACGTGTAGTGAGGCGGGTTGGGAGCCACTAAACTAAACCAGACTCCAAATGACATAATAACGGTATCACATTTACCAAATCTTCTGATGCCATTTTTTCTCCATCAATCTGAACTGTAGATCCTTCCAGTAATTCCCACCCATACGAAACACCCTGCATAATTCATACTTATGATAATATACAAAATCAAATAATATGTAACTTTATAGCCATAACAAATTATTAAAAAACCAAAAAAAATAATAACAATAAAAATTAAATTAAAACTTACGTCAGTGCTCTTTCGTCCAAGTAGTAAATATGTTGCGAACACATCATCATAGCGAACTTGTGACAATGAATCTTCAATCTCTTGTTTTGAATACCCCATCGCAACTAAGGCTTCTGTACTCGGATACGATACGGTGGTAATGGTAGTGACGTGACGGTGGTGTGATCAATATATATTATAAAATGATGATGGCGACGATGGAAAAATATTCACGTGTGATGAATGACGCACGATGTATAGTTTGATGTTCGTAGCAATGATAATTGTTCAATCATTTTTTTTTCGTTTTCGCGATGTGCACAGCAAATGAATACGATTTATCCGAAAGAAAAATTTGAAAATAAATAAGAAAAGACAAAAATGGCATATTATTAGTTTAAATATTTAAAAGGATTGCATTTCAAATAAATCATAATACATATTTACACATTTAAGACACATGTTACAACAATCAATATGATTTTTTTTTGTAGTAAGATCATATTACACAAAAATTCCCATCCATAAAAGTATTTGTTAAATTTTAACAAATTTTGTTATTAGTATATCTATGCAAAAACTGACGAAAAGATTGCAAGTCTCATTAGATAAATTAACGTTTTCGGGCTTTGTTCTTTGATTATTTAGCATTAATTAATTTTTAGTGCAATAATTGCATATTAACTTATAGTAATTTTAAAATGTAAAGCTATCTGACTTAAGTCAACTATAGTTTACATAAGTCAACTCTAGTCAATTTTTACTAACAAAAAACATTATCTTCATATCTATAGCTTCTGCTCGTTTGAACTCATTTCTGACAGAGTCCTTGCATTTTTTTCATCACATCTCAAAATTTCTTAGACACCCTCCAGACGTAATTGCATGCACACTTGTCTGCATTCAGATGAAAAATCGCCTTATTAACAAAACAACAAAAATATGGGTAGTTCATACAAACAGCGTGTGCAAGCTGTCACGTCTGAAGGGGCCCTTAAAATATTTCAATTACAAACGAATTAAATTAAAAACAAAAAGACATTCAAACAAGCAAAATGCAATATTAAATGAGACAATGCAAATGAGAATTCGGTATAAATGTCCAATTGAAATAAAAAACAAATTCGGTAAAAAAAAATTTTTTCATATAAGTAAAAGACATAATATTAAATATGATGAATGTATGTTTTTTGATATAACAAAGGAATCTTTTTTTTGTATTCTTGCGTATTAAAGAGTTCATTTCGAAGAGTCTGGTGTGAATTTCTCTTCTAAATCTTCAATATTTAACGGAATATATATTTTTTTTAATTTTTAAAAATTAAACAATAAATTGTACGGAAATTTTGATTAAATGCGAATTATTTTTTTCCTTCAAAATTTCGATGTCTGTCTATAATATTATAAATTAAATAATATCAACAATACTACCAAACATTTTATTCAAACGTCTACTCAAACGGACTTATATATCATTCCATGACGAATACAAACAAAATGAAAATAAAGGTAAAATAATGAAATTTTGAACATACTAAATAATAAGATTCTATCTAAATTGTAATGAAGTTCTATTATTTCTTTTATATACAATATTATACTAATTTTCATTACACATGCTTGGTTCTCTCTCAGTATAAATACAAATTACATTAGCAAATTTATTTAGGGAATTTTCTCAAACCTGATCTCCGGTGAGCATGGTTGGCTTTAAATTAGAATTTTTAGTATTTTTCAGTTTATTATTGTCTTTTTTCAAGTGGGTTTGTTTTTTAATAAAATAACATTCATATTTATACATATATGTAACGCAATAAGTGTAACGATTATGACTAAAAGATTTTTTTTCTTCAACTAAATATTAGTTATTTTTATGCTGGCTATTGATAGGTATTTCTTCGAACGATGTTAATCGGCAAAAAGGATATACATAGTACATAATAGTAAATAAATGAAAATCTTTTTTTTTACAAATGAAAAACATATGTTGGTATGTACAGAAGGTGGAATTAGACAGAGATCTTGTCCTTTTTCTTTTTGAGTGCGAATAGTATGGAGTGAATTTTGCTTTTTATATCCTATCGACAATGCAAGTCTCTGTTGTTGTCTGTTGCATTGCTTGGATTAGAACAAAGCGATCGAAATTTGGTGAAATTATACTAATAAGTGATAACGGTAAATGGTTATATACATAAAGCAAATCTAGGTCGATTTAACGCAGAAAATAGTAATGAATTGAAAAATCAATAGAAAAAGAAATGATGCAAATTACTCGTAATATGAAAAGAAGAAAATCTGCAACCCATTAGGTAAATGGGCTGAAAAGTGAAAAAGTGCAATATGTATCTAAAGGCCTGAATAGACCTCGGGCGGAATGAAAGTGAAATTTTTGTCCGCTGCGATTTTCTCAATGAAAATGCATGCTTACTGTCGTGGAACATGTCGGTAATCATGGGGAATTCCATAAGCTACAATCCGAATATGGTTCCAACATTTTTCTCGGCCATTTTATGTATTATTTTTCGATTCCCCCGTCATTAGATATTTTCCACGGTGAAATGACCGGGGAATCGAAAAATTATACATAAAATGGCCGAGAAAAATTTTGGAACCATATTCGGATGGTAGCTTATGGAATTCCCCATCATTTCCGACATGTTCCACGACAGTAAGCATGCATTTTCATTGAAAAAATCGCAGCGGACAAAAATTTCATTTTCATTCCGCCCAAGGTCTATACTGCGCTTAAGTGGGTATTGCATGTTTTTGTATAACAAAAGCAAAAATGGATGAAGTAAGTACGTTAGTATCAATAATTTTTCGAAGAAAGAAAGAAAGAATAGAAAGACCAATTATGAAATGTATGTGACGTTATGTATGACGCTATAGCACGAGGTTAGACTCTTGACTTTTCCGAACAACTAAAACGTTAAATAAATTAAATTTGAGTCGGTCTCACTCGGTGTCTTAGGATACCTATGTATGAATAACAAAACCTTTCAATATACCACAGTCTTTTCCTCCTTCTTCCTTAAAAATTACAAAACGCATTTATTCCTGTGAAAGATCAATTAAATTGCTTCTTTCTGTAAAGTTTCATATTAATGAAATTGCACTACACTTGTCCTACGTCATTCAGAAGCGTACAGTAAAATGTACAGCATTCTCGATCTCACACAATATACTGACACTCTTTCCGGCTGTAAATCATGGTATACGCAAACGGGTAAAAAAGCCCGAAAAGAATAAAAGGAGGAATGAGAGTGTGGTCAATTATAAGTAACAATTGTTTCCATTGGTAAATCATCGTTCGTTAGTTAGAAAAATGAAAATTAGAAATGAAAATTATCGATTGATGCTCCCCAGATGACTCGCCTTTCAGCTGGCTAAATAGAAATAATAGCGGAAGAATTCGACATCGAAGATACTTTCCCTCGGGGTTTCGACGGTAATAAAAATCCACGGGGACCCTTTTTGGTTGCCAGGAGACACGGAAGACTTATTGGGAAATTTCGTAAAATTCGTCAAATTTCAGTAATGGCATTTCATTTTTTGTGCAAAATCCCTCAGAAAACACAGAATTTGTGTAAAATTGTGCAAAAATGTGTGTGAAGAGTTCAGGAGCATTCAAATTGTGTGGTATATTCAGCGTTCATTTTTGAATCATTTTTTCATAAAATGTTCAAGCAAATCCAGTTAAAATTAAAGCATAACGTTAAAAGAGCATGAGTTCCATTTAATTTTTTCTATTCAATTAAAGTTTTCCAATAGAAGATTGATCTGCTTTCTTTAGAGTAAGTATTTCTGTTCCAAGCAATTCCACGAAAGAAGCAAATTATGCAAATAAATCTTCCCATGGACAAAAAGAAAGGAAAATGCTCTAGATTTTGCCGTGGAAGGGGTGCAACACTGGATATTGAATATCCGGTATTTATGATTTTCAATTAGGTTTCCTTGTTCATTAAATCTTACATATACATGTATCTATAGAGTCTTAGGCCCGTATTTATGAACATTCCTTAACTCAAGGAGAGTCAAGGATGCTGAAATTCAATAAATTAAATGTCACTTCCCATACTTTTTCATAGAAATCGTTTATATTCAGGAGTCAATGCATCCCTGATTTAAGGCGAAACTCAAGGAGACCTTAAGTTTTCAATAGACTTGAAATATTATATTTCAAGGAAGGTGGGTAGCTACCTTGACTTCAAGTGAGGTTGACTATAGAAAATTTCAAGGTCTCCTTGAGTTTCTCCTTAAATCAAGGATGCATTGACATTGCAAGTGATTTCAATGAAAAAGAATGGAAAATGACATTTAATTTATTGAATTTCGGCATCCTTGACGCAAGGTCTCCTTGAGCTAAAGAATGTTCATAAATACGGGCCTTAGGGGATTCACACTATGGACAGGATTTACTAAAACCACTAAATTAATGGAGTTCAAACCCGCCTACTAGATTAAACCGTATATCATTAAATTCAAAATGCACCTCTTGTTTACTATCTGGTGCTTGTGATCAACACGATTTTACGAAATTCACTCCATATGATATGGGTTTATCTCTAAGGGTTTACAGGACTTGGCCGTATTAGCTAAAACGAACGAATTTTAATCATCCGTATAGCACGGTGTATGTACATACATATATCCAATTCCCATGTGCAGACCTAGACGGCACTTAAACACCAAATTTTCAATTTCAACTTTTTCGTAGGATAGATAGGGGTGGGATCAAAACTGATTCACCTCTGATATTTTATAAGACGGCTGCAATATGACACAAATTTTGTTTTTCGCAAAATTCTACCGAAATATATGGCTGGATATAGATTTACAGTAGAGGTAAGAAATATTTGCGTTGGACCTAGTCCACTTTAGTCCACATATGTATGTCACAATTAAGCATTGATCAGATCGCCAGTGATATTATGTCAAAAGTTATGACGGAATTAAAATATCATTTGTATCATTTGTTGAGGAACCCTCTTGGTTCGATTTGGCTCATTTTCAATACCGTCCAAGATTTTATCAAACCAACTTTTCCCGAAGCTAAATTGCTAGAAACTAAAAAACCCGTCCAAATTCTAAAATTTATTCCAAATTATATTTTTATCAAATACACCTAAGACTCGCCAGACACTGTCGAATCGATTGTACAGTCGATCTGATGACGCATCGCACAATCGCCCGTACAGCACACACACGATTCAAACGACACAATACAACATAGCCAAAATGATATAATTTGTAGACATCCATTGCTTCTTTCGATGAAGAATGGCCGCTACAGCCACAACATGAAGAATTACCACCAGTTTATGTGAAAAAATCAGAAGTGAAGACACATAATTGTCAATCAATCAAATGATCGATTATATGAAAAATTGCATGGCAATTTGTTTCATACGTCCAACAAAATTGGATTGGATGGTCACATACACCATCTAATTGATCTGACGATCAAAAAGATTGTACAATCGATTGGACAGTCTATGGCGACCTTAAGAAGTAGCTAGTAGACATAAGAAAAGAATATACAAAGCAAATGCAATGCTAAAGTTTATATAATACTAATGAAAGCTATTTTAATCTATTTTTTATCACTTGAGGAGGAGGAGGAGTTTTCTCTTACGAGTACAAAGCGCTTTTCTTAGGTTAAATAAAATAAAACTACCTATGGAGTGCGTCGTCATATTCAGAAATTATTAAATTTCTCAATCATAAATGACCTCCACATTCACGCCATACATACTACCCCCCATAATCGCACACAGCATCTTCATTCATGACTTCAAGCAAATTTTATTCATATTATTACCGCGTCGACGTCGTCGTCGTCGTCGTGTCTCTATTTACTCATATTCCATTGTTGGGTGTATGATTTCTTTATTCAATTTAATTCATTTAACATTGACTATATAATCAAATCGTTTCAATTTACAAAAGAAACTTTGTATGAGCACATATACATATGTATGTACATACGAGTAGAGTGTGCATGTATGTATGAATTTAAATGTAAGAAATCTATTTCGCGATGAGTAATTAGTAACGAAATAACAAAAAAAAATTATTTTTTGTGGAGTGGAAAATACGTGAAGCGGATATGTTGTGTACGAGTTTAGATAGAAATACACATTCGACAACTAGACGAGCTGAATATGAAATCAGTGTTACGGTAGACGAGGTTTAGTGAACATTGAAATAGAAAATCAACGAGGAGGTCACTTATTTTATTAGATTTTCTCGGTTATCATGGAAGCACTATAAGGCTTTTCGCATATAGAGAGCTTGAAGTGGATAATTTAGTCGGCAAAGCGGAAATATGCAACAGAATTCGAGCGGAAAAATGTTTCCTAAAAAGCCTATTAGGAAAACTCGACATTTTTTCATGAAACAATCGACACAGAATTAATTCCTCCTGATTTTGAACGCAGCTTAGCATGAAAAGATGAGTATAGTTGCAAGCCATCACATCCAGGAAGAGAACGACCAAGCGGAAGCCTATGCGAGCGAAGATGATGATAATATGGATTGGGATTGGGAAAATGGATATTCAAGGAAAATATTTAAAATTAAACTATTGTCGTCTCTTTAAATTATTGTGTATTTATTGAATATTCAAATTTTGTTCCATTTTTAGTAATCTGAAAATATGTATTGACATTTCCACCTACCAATCTCATAGAAAATTATTAATTGTGTCACCTTTATGATTAGAGGACACCGAAGAAAACAATTTTGATTTTGATAAAGCATTTTATAATTTAAACGAATTAGACGAACAAAATGTGGTCATCCTACTGCAACAAAATTATAATCGTTCCATTGAAACAATGTGCTTACTAATCCCGGGCTCCTATTTATTTAAGCGGGTTTTCGAAAACTCGGGCGGAGAGACTGAAATCTCCGTGTCCTAAAGGCTGTTCGACTGTAATTGGGTCTTGATGAAGATAGATCCTAACAATTTTATTTTCATTTTTTCACACTCGTACAGTTCCATATTCCCATGACGTTTCTGCAAGCCCTACAGGAATTGATTTTATTTGAACTAATGTTTTTAGGGGTAGTTGGGAGAATTGAAAGTTCGAATAATCGGCGTTTTCCTAAAATTTTGTTATTCTTATTAAATATTAGTTACATATTAAGGAAGACAAACGGATCAAATTCGAAGGGTGTAATCATCGACCTTATAGACAATAGAATCCTCTTTAACCAATTAAAAAGTGTCTCAACATCTGGGTAAACTTTTCAAGACTAAATTCTATAAATTATACTATTCATTGGTCTAAATATCAGAACCGCCAAACTTTACAGTTTCAGCTGTCTGTGGTATACGCACGGGCTGCCAACTGATAGCTCGCGATGCCAATTGACAGCAGTCATCGGTTCGATACTCGCAGCGATCTTGCTCACTGCCAAATTCAGATATCCAATTTATTTATGCATTGATGTATCTCTCAGTTGCCAATCGTACAGCGGTTTACAATGGTGTATACCATTTATCGTAAACATAGAAGCAATTTTGCAGTTTTTTGTATGTCAAACTGTAAAATTATCGAATGACCTAACATTAACACAAACGCAATTTTCGATTTTAATTATTAAATTTATGAAAACTCCAAAAATTAAGTCTTGATTGCGTCATTTTCCGACTGGTATTTGGCAGCCTGGGCGGATTCTGTTTTAGTTCGAAAAGTGACATTAAACTACTCACACTAGTATTCGAAAATGTGGTCTACATTTTTTTTAAGGTTACACAGATGTTGGAGCCACTTTTTAAATGCATTTTCAAGTGTATG
The DNA here is from genome assembly GCA_949715475.1 of Microchrysa polita. Lineage (NCBI taxonomy): Eukaryota > Metazoa > Arthropoda > Insecta > Diptera > Stratiomyidae > Microchrysa > Microchrysa polita. The sequence continues at coordinate 133,827,265 of OX454415.1, read as the reverse complement.
AGGATTCCATATATGTATGTAGTTCTAAAAGTTTAATGGGTGCAGTGCAAAAAAAGTGATGCTAACAATAATTGGCTTTTTCCAGACTGGGTTCGACAGTTCGAACGTTTTCTCTACTGTATTTCAGTTAAATCAAACCGATTTTTGAAAATAATAGGTGCGAGTAACGGTAATTTTGACAGTATTGCCTAAGAGTTGCATACGTTCATGAACTTAATGGACTTATACTAGAACAGTGGTTCCCAACTCGCAAATGACTACGGACCACTTTGCTTGAATGGAGGGTTTTAGACTTTTTCTATCATCTTTGTAACGACAACAATGGTTCGAAACCTCAGAGGAAAACACCACATTTCTTCCTCTGTGACCGTATTGCAATATTTTAAAAATAGGCTTCGTCGAAACACGCACAGAAAATTTCCGCCGAACCAGGCGCAACACTTCACTTAGTGTCACATTAGGAAAAATGCGGTACAAAGCAACTTAACTGAAGGTCTGTACACATTGCATTTTCAGATCGATCATAGACCTAGTAACAAAAATATTCAGTACTTTACCTATATGTATTATACTAAACTCGGCTTCAATGAAACCGGGCCACACGGTAAGCGCGAACTCTAATCAAAGCAGGCATTGTGTTGGTTGCGTGAGTTAACGGTACTTCACTTCAGATAAAAATCATAGTCATTTGAATTGCCATTATATGCACTTTCTGTAGATATAACTTTCATAGTTGTAAGTTTCATACTTTTTAAGAAAATTGAATTTGAGTACGAAAGTTGCGAGTGGCGCGATTTTTGTTAGGCCGAGTGTATTTTTCAAAGCTCATGCCTGTTATTTTAATTAGTCACCACTACCTTCGGTCCGCGGACCACCTGTTGAGAAACAGTGTACTAACTATACCAAGGGACCATAGTAATAAGCCATATGAAAAACTAGAGTGAGAGCAGTATTAGTGCAGTCATATTAGCATTTCAAATAGAAAAAAATAGAGTAAGGCTAATTTTTGTTGTTTTTGAATCAGTGGGCTCCCAGGAATCTACAACTGATTTTGCTAAAAAAAATTTTGATCGGAAAGGTCCCAAAAAGGACAAAAAAGGATACTCTTAAATCCTTGACCGGAAGTCGGCATGCGGGGCATCATATCAAAGGGGACGTCGAGTACATTACATATCCGGTGTTTGTTTCCTGTTTCAAGGACTCTCAACGGAATAAATCGAGCTTAAATGGAAAATTTTCGCGTTTCTCGTGTATCTTTCCAAACCCATAACTACGAGAGTAATTCAAGTTGTCACTACTTTTATCACTTTCCAGAATCTATAATAGCTGCAGATTCTACCATTAAATTTGCTAAGAAAAAAGTTGATCGGAAAGCTCTGAAAAAGGACACTAATTGCACATCTTAGTCGAACATGGGCATGTGGGTTGTCATATCAAAGAGGATGACAAGTACATTCTATATCCGGCATTTGTTACTTGTTCCAAGGACCCTCAAAGGAGAAAATTGGGCGCAACTTAAAATGTTTTGGGTTTTCCCGTATCTGACCTTTCTAAAGCCGTAATTTTCCATTTAAGCCCGACTTATTCCATTTAGTGTCCTTGAGACAGGAAAGAAGCACCGGATATGCAATGCACTCGACGTCCTCTTTCATATGACACCCCACATGCCCACGTTCGATCAAAGTGTGAAATTAGTGTCCTTTTATGTCCTTGTTCAGAGCTTTTCGATCAACTTTCTTCTTAGCAAATTTAATGGTAGAGTCTCCAGCTATTATAGATTCTCAAAAGTGCTGGAAGTAGTGGCAACTTGAATTTTTCTCGTAGTTATGGCTTTGGAAAGATACACGGAAAACTCGAAAATTTTCCATTTAAGCTCGATTTATTCCTTTGAGGGTCCTTGAAACAGGCAACAAACACCGGATATGTAATGTACTCGACGTCTCTTTGATCTGATACCCCGCATGCCGACTTCCGGTCAAGGATTTAAGAGTATCCTTTTTTGTCCTTTTTGGGACCTTTCCGATCAAATTTTTTTTTAGCAAAATCAGTTGTGGATTCCTGGGAGCCCACTGATTCAAAAACAACAAAAATTAGCCTTACTCTATTTTTTTCTATTTGGAGGCCTGATTTGGGATATTTTGACTGCACTATATAGTGCAGAATTAAACACAATTTTTCTGATCACTGATACTGAATTTCCTCTTTAAAATTCCATTCATGAGGTCGAATTACTAAAATAACTGGGCGGCTACGTTGGTCAGTGCAATTTTTCTTCCTTAAATTTGAATTTTCAATTGTTAAACTAATTTCTCTATATATTTTGTTATGGTTATTTATGTTGTTCTTTCTTTTCAGTAAATTTTAAGTTTTCAGTTCAGTAAAACCAAAAATCCGGGCTCAGATTTATGGACAATTCAATATTCCCAATCAACCCAGAATTTTGGGGCACTACTGTATATGTATTTCTAATTTATGTTCCACTTCCAGGTGTATTCACAGAAAAAATGTTATAAGCCAAAGTTGAGCGATCGGCTAGAGTCTGCCACTACGTTAGGCACATTGTAGTAGGTGAGGAAATATATCCGAGGTCTGCGATTTTCTTATTGATAGTAACACATAGTGATCAATTTCAATAGCAATAGACTAAGTTCTAACGTCCAAGGGTACCTCTATGATAGAAAACTCTGGGTTAATCTGATACACTACAAAATCTTTTTCTCATCTAACAAACAGATTAATTCATGATATCTATTTTATATACACCACTACTTTTTGTTAGTTTTGTGTTTCTATTGAAAAAGACAGTTAGCAAATCGGAGAGAAGAAAACGACTATCTGGTGCATTAAGCAACTAATAGTTTAGACTACGTTCTAATAATAATAGAAATATATACCAAATTAATCTCCACAGTGACAGCGCATCATAGAATCAAGATCAGTCAGGAGAATTTTGCTGACATAATTGGTTAATTTTCTTTATAAAAGTATGTAACGCACAAGACACAACTAAACCATAAAACCAAAAATTAAAAATTTTGTTTTTTTCATTTTTTCGAGACATTGTCAATATTAGTTACGCAAATAGTATTTATTTTATATCATAATATTCTCATCTGTTATCACATTCAATTTCATCCAAATGTCGTCGATACGCCTCTCTGTCTGTCCAACTGGAAGCAGCATGTATGTATGTGTTTTGGCAGGTGTCAAAATTATATTTAAAAAAAAAACTATTATACTATTTAATTGTGTTTTCTTTTCTTGTATGTGTATAAATGTGTATATATATATTTAATTTCTTCTTTAATTCTAAATGCTTTTCAAAAAAATATAACAGAACATTAAATACAACGAAAAATAAATGTGTATTATATAACTTTTATAAAACGCAAAAACTAAAGCAAAAGGAGTATTAATTTACAAAAAAAAATCGTTTTGGCCAAATTTATCACATCAGTTTGTTGGAACTATGTTCTTCTTTTATTGCGTTTCTCATTTTTGTTTTTTTTTTTTTTAATGTATTAAACTAAGAAAAAAGATTCCTTTTTTCATATGTGACACTAATCATTTCGGCAATACATAAAAAAGTAAATACATATATATGTATATATATTTTTTCATGCAATTACAATAATATATAATATATCAATATGTTTTATATGTACGTATGACGAAAATAACTAAAACATTGACGGAAATTTAAAATACGAGTTTGTATAATTAATTGAAAAAAACATACTAATCAAACAAAAAACTGTTAATAACAAAGTTTTGTTTCCAAATGGAAAAAATATGTACGATTTTGTATAAACTTTCTTAAAGAAAACTATCGCACTTATAAAAACACATATACAGTGAAACCTGTCTAAATATACCACCGTTGGTTCCCGAAAAAGTGGTCGCTATTAGAGGAGGTCGCTTAACCCTTTCCCAGACAGAACGTCTATAGACGTCCAATTTTGAGCATTTGACATACAAATCGTGTCAAATTTTGGCGTTGTGTCCGGCAATGAGTTAATACGGGGAATTAACTAAGAGACTAAACTCATTAATTTGGAGGCAAAGTGCAACACCTTTCCTCAAGTGAAGCCAGATGAGAGATTTCAAGACTATTATCTTCTCATGAAATCTGCGCACATCATTTCCATACAGAATTGAAAATATGTTGTCTTGACAGGAGGTGTCCTGTATAAATTTATTCGTGATTTAGGCTCCGAAGTCCGAACCACATAGAGCAGGCATGTCAAATTCGAGGTCTGTGCGGCCCGCGGCCGAAAAAACACAATGTGTGTCAGCGTAAAAATAAAAAATGTGAGGTGTTAAGTCTCAGAAAGTCACTAAGTTGATGGCTTACGCAAGGTTAAACTATGTATTTTAACAGTTTTACTTTATATTCTATCAACAAATTTCTGATGGCTATTTGAGGTACATTTGTTTTAGGCGACCTTTTTTGAGTAGACTCTTTCGTGAAATTGATTTGTGTCGAAATTCTGTTCAGAAGTTGTTGGCTTTGCCGAACCTTATAGTTATAAGTGTCTGCCACGGTTGCATTATATTTAATTCGCGTCCGCATGTTTCAGGGACAAGATCATTGTGGAGTCAGATTTATTTGAAAAGCAGATCAAGCTTTACAGACTCGAAGTCTTGTATTTGGCGAGGAAATCACATGGAAGTGCAATTTCGTAAACATAACAATTTTAGCCCCTAGCCCGATGCCCTTTAGCTTTTTAAGATTTGCATGATGAACTCGACTTTTGCGTGTTAACTTCTTGTGTTGTCTTAACCTTAACTTTTGGGGCACAGCTTTTTGTGTAAAGTTTCTAAATTTGTTTGAAGAACATTTTCAAAAGATGGCATTTCTAAAGGATATAATCCCGAGATTAGTAACTGACGTATAAACAAATTTTAAAGAAATTTTTCAGTGATTAAATTCTGTGAAATTATACTCTGTGAAAAATTTTCTATAGGCATTTTTTATCCCGCGGCCCGCTCAAACCTAAAGACAGTGATATTTGGCCCGGACCAGGTTTTGAGTGTGACACCCATGACATAGAGTAAATTGCTCAAATCTTCTGTTTATACCTGCACTTCGTGAATGCAAGAGCTCTCCACCGTTTAAACTGGACCATTTTGAAACGCTTGCATACGTAAACAAATCGCCGAAGCCGGACGAAAACTGAATCTTTTTTTAAAAAGTCGACTTTAAACTTGAAAATAGATCAAACACGCATTAACCACAAAATGAAAATGTAGTGTGTGTTTGCTTAATTGGCGTTTGATGACTTACAATAAAAGCAGCAGCTGCATCAGGACCGACTTCAAATTTCTCTGAGCCTTGATTTTATATGAATTAATACCGTTACATCCTAAATTTATTAAGAAAACTTGAAAAAAGCCATTAAAGATAAGCGCATATGTACTCGCCTATGGTCGCTTTATACGGGCACATCGCATTTTTCACGGTCGCTAATAGAGGTGGTCGCTTAAGAAGGGTAAAATTTGTATGGAACGATGAGTGATGTAGTGGTCGCTGGTCCTATAAACAGATGGTCGCTTAATAGGGGGAACAAATGTATGGAGCTGTATGGAAACCAATTCCGTTCCCGAAAAAATCGGTCGTTCTGAAAGGTTGTCGCTTAATACGGGTGGTCTTTTAGGCAGGTTTCACTGTACATATAATATACATGTATGATTTGGCTCTCTATTGAGATTCGAAACCATTTCGGATATATTTATTTATGATTAAATACATTTTTATATTTTTTTCAGTTTCTAGTATTCTTTTGCATCACCTTATCATACATTTCTTTTTACCGAATTTCCTTTTTACTTGTTCGATTTTATATACTTTTTTATTCTTAAACTATAATATTCGAGAGGTTTTCCTCATTACAGATTTTGTGAATTTCGAATTAAATGTTCCATTGCAAAATTCACAAATTAAATTTATTTTTAATTTTGTTTTCATCAAATATGCATAATTAAAAATAAATATATATCTTGTATTTTTAAAAAACAACACTAAAACTAACAACGTTTACGATAGAAAAGATTTGCATACAGTACCCGTCTTACCTATCCGTTTCGGATCCTGGAGATCAGCTTTAGGTTCAATGTATGGCTTTAATTCATCCTCTTCGAAGCCCATGTTCATCCATTTATCACTCATTATAGTTTCTAGACTAGCACGTTTAGCTGGATTTAATACAAGAAATTTACGTAAGAGATTTTCACAGTCCGTTGACATATAGAATGGAATTCTGGAATGAGTAAGAAAAAAGTGTTAAGAAAGAGATAATAATTGTGTTAATTGTGGTTCTTTATTTGAATGTTTTCGGCGAAAATATGCAAATACGGATTTTTTGAAAATCATGATTGCAACGAAACGGAGTTCTAATCGTGCGAATAGCACGATGAGTTTATACCCCAAGTGCAGACTCAGAAAGCACGCAAAACCCAAAATATTCAAAATGTCATGGCTTATTCGAATCAGGAAGTCACCCTGATCATGGCGTAACAAAAACAGTATACCCTATACTATCATATGCGATAGGGTATAATCATCCTAGAGGGTGGGGGGTAAGGTTATTCAATCTACAACAACAATTGAGTCCCAAAAACATTGTTAGAAAACGGTACGGAAATTTCGCAATAAAAACGAGACCGAGTTCTAATCGTGCGAATAGCACGATGAGTGTATGTACAGACCTAGAAGGCACGCAAAACCCAAAATATTCAATTTCATATTTTTTGGGGGGGAGGGAGAGCTAGATGGATTCGAAGTTTTTCGTGATATTCTATCAAAAGATATGGCTGAATATAACTTTGTAGGGGAAGTAGGGGTAGAGGTAGTCGGACCTACTCCACTTTCCATCTACTCAAAGTATATGTCAGAATGAGAGATTGATCAAAATTTCAAGTCGATAGCGATATTCTACCGAAAGTTATGGCCGATTTAAAATATCAAGGAGGGGTAGTTTGTATGGGGGGTAGGGGAACCCGTGATCCGATTTGGCCCATTTTCAATACCGTCCAAGATTTTAGCAAAACAAACATTTGACCAAAATTTCAAACCGCTAGCTTCATTATTTCGGGAGTTATCGTGCTAACAGACAGACACACGCTGCGACTGCGCGGTGTTTGGCAAGCAATCGTACTTGGGGTTCTGCGAACTCTTTGCATTTAGAAATGTATTCTCTATATTCTCAACAAGAGAAACTTCTAAAAAAATCAATCTCAAATTTCATCATTTAATTTAAATTAAATTTCCGTGTTTCTAATAATGACCTTTGTTACCTTCTAAGGATAAATGATACCAACCGCACGAGTTTGCTGATTTGATTTCGACTTTTTAGACCGTAGCTTGTCTATACTCATTTCTTTTTGGCTTTAGAATTTTGTATTGTGCGGATAAGCGTCCTTAGTTTCCTTGTCCTGGAATATCCGAGATTGAAATTTTGAAAATCTAAAATTGCGGATTGAAACCAGGCCCCACTAATCATCTCCATCACATGATTGTTTATTTGTATTACGAAAATTCCGTGCTAGAAATCCGTGCACTGATTTTGAGTATAGTACAGAAGTAAGAGGATGGCAACTCAAATGAACAAGTTCGAAACATCGGGCACGGCCATTAGGACATAGCCATGTCTGTAGCGTTTGCTGACTGAGAAAAACAAATGAAACCATCTGACTACGTGTGGTTGGGTAAATTCAAATGGAAAAGACGATCCCATGGTACGGAAAGAATTTTTTTCGGAATGGAAGAAGGATTATAGGGGAATGCTATAGTCATTTAATTCAATGCCGAATTTAAGGAGAAACTGCCAGGTTTAGAGCGTAAAACACGATCTTCAAATCAACTTCATTCATCCCGATTCACTTCAGCCTAGTTGGAAGAATCGGGCTACGAGGCGATATCTCTTAAATGTTGAGGTGCAGTGTTCTCGGAATCCCTCATTCCCACAAAAAAGAATGTCCCGGGGCACTGAGACATGGACCTGAAAGAGGACTATGCTACAAAACAAGACTTCTTCCAACTACACTTCATCTTACGTTCATTGATTTCGAGAAGGCAATTGACAGCGTTTACCCGTCATACCGAGTTTAAAAAGTCCTCGTTTAAACCATGATAGGGCACATCCATTGCAAAATGGTTTTGATATTTGGAAAAATTAACTCATTTGAGGCCGATACACTTTATCCAGTGGTACTCCGGGTTATCTATGCTTTCGGAATTTTAGAATTTTGTAAACATTGCAAAACAATAGACGTCGACCTCAACATTTAACGTGAATCGATCGGAGACTCCATGTTTGGGAGTCACGAAGACCCAAACTGCGACCATGTAGCTCAATTCTTTTTCTACTCCTGAGCCGAATTACCTTGAGCCTTCACTGTTTCGAATGCTGTTTGGTGGCTGATGTCAAGTGGTGGATATCAACTTCTTTTACGATCACCAAACGGCGAATAAATTTCACAAACATGGTCAGATACTTGCTCGAAGTGGTCACGCAATTTCATTTGTGGGTCACAGCCATTGGACGAAGAGCTTCTTAATTTCATAATGGTCCGAAATGTCCCAGATATCTCCTATTTGGCCAAAATTCATTGGTTGACCGACGACCACGTGATCATGGAGGTCTACTGCATAGTGTTGGGTCTTATTTGTCAACGTTTGAACTCGGTCATCGAAAATCTGATAATGGAAAACAAAGCCCTGAACCTGTCATGAACTTGTTTAAATATATCATGGATGTTCTTTGTGGGTTTTCCCACCCATCCAGAAGTCTCTAATTACTGGACAAAATACGATTTTTCATTCTGGTAAACATACAAACATACAAAAGTGCCAAAAATTCGACATCTTTCCTCAACCATTTTGCAATGGATGCACTCTATTTTGGTCAAAACCGGGACTTATCAAACAGCCCCTGAATATGCATATTCCTGATCAAAAGTTGCGCTGGGTTGCTAACTACCTAGCTGGGCGGTAAGCCTTCACCGAGTTTCGACGCAAGCGTTCAAAGCTTAGGAAGATCAAAATAGGTGTTTCATGATGTCTTCAGCCCATCATGCCACGGCGCGGTTTGCGACAAAGTGAGCAGTAGGAACAAGATCCTAAAGGCTCTAGCTGGCAGCTTCTGGGGCAAAGAAAAAGAAATCATGCTATTAAAACAGATCCACAAAATGCACAGGGGTTACACGCCTTTCTACACCGCGAAAAGAAGGAGAAACAGCCCCCGTATGTCTATGGAACTTTAAGTAGGATAGGAGTCCGATGTCTTACACACAGTCCTAAACTGTCCATCCTGTTAATAAATAAATAACAGGCGCGAAAATCCAGCATTGGACTAAGGCCGCAGGATGTGTTAGTGACATCCTATTTCCAAGATCTTATCTGCTTTTTGTTGAGGTAATGAGATCAACATCACGCTCAGCAGTGTTATTTATCCCCATAAATGCGTACTCGTTTAACATCTGAGTGAGATCATAGTCCGTCACAAGCTCGTGAGTTCGAAAAACACTAGTCTATTCTAGTCCTGTTAAGGAGAATAATAGTTAGGCACGGCTATAAATGTTGTTCGCAGGAAATTAGAGATAGTGTCGTCTCTACCAATTTAACTATCACATGCCCAACCGTTAGTACATGAATTTGACTACCACTAACGAAATACTTTACGACGTTTTTTTTATGTTGATGTCAAGGCGTTTAGGGGACAACCCTTTAATGCAATTATAGCCTTGACGGAAGGGAGAACTTAGGGTACGGGATCGAGGGAGGGGGACAACACAAACATCCATGGTCACAGGGGGATTCGAACCCACGCTCCGGCAACTCAGAGATAGAGTGACATCTCTACCACTGAGCCATCGAGTGCCCACAAAAAAAGGGTATCAGATAGAAGACCTTCAACATCTGGACTACTCCGACGACACTTTGCTTCTCTATGACAAATTAGATCATCTTGCTCAAAAGACGGATGCTTGGCACCGTGAAAGTCGAAGTCATCCATTAAAAAAGAATACCGTTAAGACTTAATACGTGAGTTTAGCTCCAGGAAAGCAAAGCACAATTTCTACCTATGACCACCGACAGAAAAAGTTGAGAATTTGGTTAAGATGATGCTCATGTACTGTCGCGTATAAATAAGGTTCCAGCAGTCTTTTTCTAGTGATTGATCCTCGGTGTTACAAGGCCAGAGGCAGCTAAAGGAATATTTGGCTTTGGCAGATAAGAGTATATGTGAGTCAGTTTAGATGAAACTTCGTTAAAATGAGCAGAGAAATTACCACCAGTATGGGGAAGACACTAACACCACAGTTCAAGTGTGAAGTGCAGAGAAGGAGACGATGTATGAGGTGATAAACCTACATTTTGTTGTTCTGCCTATACAAATTTGGATCTAAACACTAGTACATCGTATGACGCGTAATTCAAAACAGGAAGATCTCTCTATAATTTTTGTAGCAGCTTGTGAAGCATAAATTATCGTAGATGGTTTAAGTGGTATCTGTACGTTTTCGTTTGCATATTTTGATAATAATAAGAATCAATCACTTACCTATATTTTCCTCTGAGTACACGTTCACGTAGTTCTCTAAGTGTTGAGCCGTCAAATGGTAATGATCCACTAACGAGCGTATACAATATAACACCAAGCGACCATACGTCAACTTCAGGTCCATCATATTTTTTACCTTGGAATAATTCAGGCGCAGCATATGGCGGACTACCACAAAATGTATCTAATTTCGATCCGGGCGTAAATTCATTTGAAAACCCAAAATCGGCTATTTTAATATTCAATTCACTGTCTAGTAGAAGATTTTCAGCTTTTAAGTCCCTGTGCAAGTAGAAATAAATGTGATTAGAAAATTACAAAATCAGAACATTTATAACATGAGAAAAAGTGAGAGTGCTTCTGCTGATGGCAAAAGTAACTCTCTTAACTCTTCTCAACGTACCTGTGAATTATTCGTTTCTGATGGCAGTATTGTACAGCCGATACAATTTGTCTAAATTTAACGCGTGCCTCCTTCTCTTTCATTCGACCGCGCAGTACTAGATAATCAAATACTTCACCGCCGGATGCATATTCCATTACCAAATATAATGTCTTTTCAGTTTCAATAACTTGGAATAATTTGACAATATTCGGATGATCGAGCATTTTCATAATTCGAACCTGAAAAAGTAGAAAATATGAATTTTAAAGTACAAATTGTATTTCATAGCCAAAGTTGTGAATTAACATAAATGCCAAATAAATAAACAATTTGGTATAAATAGATCAATTCCAACGAAGTTGAATTTAAGAAATATTAACTGCAAGGAAACTCCAACCATAATTCAAATAGAATACAATTTTGTCTAATCTAAAGTAGTCTGGCTAGTGGAGTAGTTAGCCCTCTCGATTTTGAAGCACAGGATCGTGGGTTCGAGTACCAAAATTCAGAATATGATCAAAATGAATTGTAAAATTCGTACGGCAAATTACGGATATAAATAACTTGGCAGAGCGTGCTGTTGATCTCAACCTCTCTACAAAAAAGCCCTGTAGATAATGTAAATACGATATGTTAATAAAAACAGAATAGCTTGGTTCCAGCACTACAATTAATATTTTGGTATATATGTACCAGTATTTCGGATGCAACTTGCACCCTTCTTCAGTACAAAGCACCCGAAATACTAGTATATACCAAAATAAATATTGATTGTAGTGCTGGAACCAAGCTATTCTGTTTTTATTAACATACTTATCACACTACAAACCGTCGGACAAAAAAAAAGTTTCTACATGTAAATACGAGTTTGCTGAGACACAAGCGGCCTAGATCGATTGTGGGACTGTCGCGCCATTTTTGTTTTAGTTTTTATAACACATTTTGTCGTGTTATGTGATTTATCAAATTATCAAAAATTGTTACAAATTGAATTATTCATTTTTAAACCATTTTTTCTTAAATACGACTTGGATATTATTTCCCACAACAGCCGGTTTCTTACACTGGGACAATATTAGTTTTAAACCACTGAGTCCGAACCTTGTCTCGCAAAAAAAAAATATTCGTGCTATAATACGCATTAAGCTTTAGCATCACTTCTTTTAAATTTTAAACTATAATAGAAAAAGAATTGGAACATGAATCACCCGCTCAATTCGGAAAAGTAGTTTGCAAATTTGAAGGTGTAACATCAAAAACAAGATCAATTTATAAATTTTTAAATGGAAAACTGTTCACAATATTCAAAGATAAATCTTTCAAAATCTTGAATGATTACAAAATAAAACGGTCATTCAATAAATTTATGTTTTCTTTTATCGATTCTATTCAACAAATGATATACACTTCCGTAAAAGGAAAATCTTAATTTTTTATATTATGCGGGTATATAAATCAATTTGTAGAGTCATAAAAAAAGTGTAAATGATCTTATAAACTTGTGAGCCTATAAGGCTCATATGCTTAAATTTTACTATAATGAAAAGTCGTTCCAGCAAATCGTTCAAAACCGAATGAATGAACGTCAAACAATTTATTTATATGACCACGAATTCAATGCGCATGTGCTATGCTTAAAGACGTAAACTAAAAATTACTCTAAACGGCTTGTCAAAATTCCTTAAAAACTGATTTTTAATAACAAAAAAAAAATGTAATTATACTCACTTCTCTAAATAGTTTTTGCAGCGAACCAGGATTCAATTGTGTTTTATCTATGATCTTAATTGCAACCTCTTTACCCGTTGGTAAATGTTTTGCTAATTTCACTTTAGCAAAATTTCCTTTTCCAATCGTTTTGATTAGTTTATATTTGCCAATATGTTCTTCGGTGGGTCGCCAACGCATCGGTACGCCACCACGCATTTGCATATTTGGTGAACCCTAAAACGAGTAAAAAAACGAAAATTCATATAATAAACAATCATTAGATTTCAAATCAAGTTGAAAATTGGATAAAAAATCAATATTTTAGATGTTTTGTATAAATATAGAATATTTTATTTGTAAATAAATATAATACTAAACTCTTTTCAAATGCTTTATATAGCATTCGAAATATTCGATTATATTTGGCGGCATCTTTTTCCCGACCGTATCGGCCGTCCGTCCAGTCTTATGGACGGATCCGTGGTCGATGGAAAAATAAACCATATAGTGAGAAAATAAAAACATTCGTACGAAAAGCTTTCAAAGTTAAAACAACCATTTTATTGGATTAGACTGAAATGAATTTGATGCGGACATTTTTATTAAAGCCCGCACTGGAAATTCGCTTTGAAAATGCAAAAGTTGCAGCGACACATCGCTGTCCATCACTCATTCTTAGCATTTATAAAATAGAACATTTACGCTTTTTCACACCCTATTCTTATCTATAGGTTTTTTTTTTATGTAATACGATTATTTCGCGATGTCTTATATCATCTATAGGCGAACATTTATTTTCAGTTGTAGCCCAAAGGCATAGGCGAGACCGTCACTAAATGCATACATATTACTTTTGGACGACTTCCGTCGCAATTATGAACGCAATGTATAAATAATTTAGCCAATTCGACTGGAGATATTACGATAATGCCTCCTCTAATCGATTCATGGTAATCTTTTAAAATGCTATTAACACACTAAATTTTATAAAAATATAGCTAATAAAAATACGTAATACGTGAAACTTTTTTGTGTTTATCGTGCAAGATATTAATGCTATTTTTCGCCTAACCTTAAAAAACCAACAATTTATTTTCAACATTTTATAAATAGTGCCTGTGTCAAATATGAAAGCTATCATATGCAATCCTAAGTGATAAGAGATTGTACTTATTTAGCACTATATTTGCAATAGAAATAAGTAAAAAGTAAAACTTCCGCATATTTCACACTAAAAGCCACAAGTGTAAACGTATAGGTATGAGGAAGTTTTTGATTTTGTAAGTTTCTTAAATTCGATTGAAATCAGCTATTAAGCTAATCAAGATGGTTAATCTTTGATTTTAACTGATCTTCTCTATGCTTATATCAATTCAGCGAAGTTGTATTTATATTACATACATGCATAGTTCCATAGTATGTACACTCGTGTTACTATAGCATAAGTGGGTTTCCTTCGTTATATTTATTATTTTGTAGCACGACTATTATAGTATGTATGTACTAGTATAATCAGTCAGCGCTGTAATAGTGGCGGATTAAAATATTTGCCGCTAGTAGGCTATTGTGATTTTTTCGTCCCTACCAGGTTCTACAAGTAATTTTCTGAAAGGATGTAACCAGAGTCAAGCTTGTCCAACATACGGCTAGGGGGCCGGATTGTGGATCTTCCATCTGGCCCGTCAGCAATTTTGAAAAAATTTTAGGAAGTAAATTTTTAAGTTATTCAAGTTACTCACTTCTTTCAATGCGAACTCTATGTTCATTAAAAAATGTTTCCACAGTTTTTACGCATTTCTGGTCTGTCATCGATTTTCAAACCGCCAATGTGGCTTCTTAAATATGTGGACAACCCTGGTTAAGACGTTTATCTTTTCATAGTTTTCTTGTCGAAAACTATAGATATTTTGTGTCGAAAACCAATACTCAACACGAATTTCCACGACTTACTTCCAATTACCCTCTGTACTTTAATAAGGGTGTTCTTTCCATTTCGTCGGCACTAAGCATCATTCAATGATTATGTGATTAATACATATATAGAAAAAAACGGTACAATTATCGCTTGGTTGACCAAAAATCAATCAAATAATTTTTTTAGGGTTTTTAGATTTAAAAAAAAAAAAACCCTTATGAAATCGCGAACAGCTTAACCGATCGTCATGAAATTTGGTAGGAATGTGTAGAATGGTAACAGTCTTTGGCACGAAATACTTAAAAGTTGGTGTGGCAAAGATAACAGGGTGTCTCGCTGATTTAAAAATTTGTTCACAAAATATGTAACTCGCGAACGGCTTAACCGATCGTAATCAAATTTGGTGTAGGAATGTGTAGAATCGTAACAGTCTTTAGTGTTTACTAATCGATCAACTTATTCTCTAAAGTAACTTCATTTTTTTGGAGTGTTTTTTCCAAAGATGGCATTCCTAAAGGATATTTCTATGATCTTGAGGTTTTTAGTTATTGGGATTTCTAGTCATATATTTTGAAAAGTGATATTCTGAAATCAAATTTCGAAAAACATTTTCGACGTTTCCGAAATTTTATAGTGCGGCCCGCTCAAACCTGAAGTTAGTATGATTTGGCCCAGGCCAGGTTTTGGGTTTGACACCCCAGCTTTAGTGTGATGGTTTCCTAACGACATGACATTATATTTAACAATTTCGAGAGAAAACTCTTTTAAATGAAATGAAATTACTGCAACCTTTTGCGTCAATAAAATTACAAAACTTAAACTATCAAAAAATAAAAATTAAAAAAAAAAAATTATTATTTCTTTTAAGAACGGGTGTTTTAAAGATTTTAAAATTTGTCATTTAGTCGTACAATAAAAAATTGTCTTCAATCAACCGTTGCTATTCATTCCTACAGAATTATAAAAAAAAATATTCTCTTCAGACATTCAGTTAAAGTAGGCTAAAGTGTTGAACGAGGACCAACAGTTTGATATTTTATGTCTGACTGCGGTAATAAACACACTTCATACACTGCTCCTAAAACGTATCTAATGACAAGTAGGCCAGTCAATAAACCGAAAAATAAGGCGTTAGGTCGCAAAAAATTGCTCGGCTCTGGTTTTTTGGGATATTGTTAGGATAGATACCAGAAGTGTACCACCAAGTTTGCAACTTCGAAAAACCTGTGCTAACCCCATGACCCTCAAAAAACCTCAAAATTTTCGGACTTTTTTTCATATTTTGGTTTGTAATTTCTTAAAGGTGCTTCCTACAAGTAAGTTGTCCACTGTACTGTTAAAGCTAAGAAAATCTTCTTTAATTTGAGTGTAGCCCCAGCTTTGTAGGCGCAAAGGATCCCAAGATACAGCACTTTAAACATTGTGTTTTGAAAAAAAGTTCGAAATTGTAATTTCAGTCATGTTCCGTGCTGAATATCGGCTTAAATGCGCATTTTACAGAGAAAGTCATGTGACATGAATTTATAAACCAGTTGCTTAGCTGTATATATGTCGGAACGAATGGAATCAGACCATGGGGTCATAGGGCTGCCCCTGAAAATTAGGTTCTTCTAAGAAAAAAATGTTTCTTTAAGTACCAATATTAACCAAACTTCACCCAAGTATGTTGCTGGTTAAGCCTAAAAAAATATCTAGGAACGGATGAAATCGGAACACTAAGTTATAGGGCTGTCATACAAACCAACCTCTGGAAATTAGGTTCTTCTAAGAAAAACTTTTTTCTTTATGGACCAATCTTAACCACCCTTCCCCCAAATGTGTTTTTTAGTAAAGCTTCAAAACATATCTAGAAACGGATGAAATCGGAACACTAGGTCATAGGGCTGTCATACAAACCAACCCCTGATAATCAGGTTCTTCTAAGAAAAACTTTTTTCTTTATGAACCAATCTTAACCAAACATCACCCAAATGTGTTCCTAGTAAAGCCTCAAAACATATCTAGGAATGGATGGAATCGGAACATTACGTCATAGGGCTGTCATACAAACCTCCTAAAATACAATTTCGGTTTTTTTTACAAAATAATCACATTTTTTAAAGTGCTGTATCTTGGGATCCTTTGCACCTACAAAGCTGGAGTTACACTCAAATTAAAGAAGATCTTCTTAGCTTTAAAAGTGCAGTGGACGACTTACTCGTAGGAAGCACCTTTTAGAAATTAAAAACAAAAATATGAAAAAAGTCCGAAAATTTAGAGGTTTTTTGAGGGTCACGGGGTTAGCACAGGTTTATCGAAGTTGCAAACTTAGTGGTACACTTCTGGTATCTATCCTATCAATATCCAAAAAAACCAGACCCGAGCAATTTTTTGCGACCTAAAATCGGTAATTGACTGGCCTAAAGGATGAGTAGTGCGGATTTATGTATGTACATATGTATGTATCTGGCGTTGAAATACGTATTCCGAAATCAGTCTTCCACGACATTATGTGTGTATAACTTCAAAAAATATTTGCCCGAAATTCGCCGATCCAGACCTACTCAGCCTTCTGGTAAAGGTAAATCCGCCACTGCCCTCGATAATATTACTCGCGTATAATTTATTTCAGGCATTTTAAGTATAAACCTCGTATTCGAATAATAAATAAATGAATAATAAAAACGAGACCGAGTTCTAATCGTGCGAATAGCACGATGAGTGTCCCTATACCCATGTACAGACCTAGAAAACATGCCAAAGCTAACATTTCTATGTTTTTTGTAGGGGAGGGAGGGTGTAGATGGGTCGGACCTGGTATACATCTTTAACATCTTATCAGGGCATCCAACAGCTACCAATTGATACTAATTTGAAGTTCTTCGCGAAAGTCTATCAAATGATATGGCTGAATATAACTTTGTAGGAAAGATAGGGGTAGGGGTAGCCGGGCCTACTCCTCTTTCCATCAACTTAAAGTATATGTCCGAATTAGGTATTGATAAAAATTTCGACTCGATAGCGATATTATATCGAAAGTTACGGCCGAATTAACATATCAAGGAGGGGTAATTTGTATGGGAGGTAGGGGAACCCTTGGTCCGATTTGCCCCATTTTCAATACCGTCCAAGATTTTATCAAAACAAACATCTGACCAAAATTTCAAACCGCTAGGTTCATTATTTCGGAAGTTTGCGTGCTAACAGACAGACACACGGACAGACAGACAGACAGACAGACATGGCTTATTCGATTCAGAGACCGACCCTGATCATTTATATATATGTATGTATTTATATATGAACTTTGTCATACCTCCGGAGGTTCCTTTGAGGTGTTAAATAATATTGGCGTAACAAAAACAATATACCCTATACGATCTTATGAAATAATACTTTTCCACAATGCCTAATTATAACAAAAGATCCCCCGAGGTGACCCCGTTCTTCCGCTTCAATATCTTATATTGGCCGTTTCGGCCATGAGCAAAATTGTTTGTTGCCAAAAGTGTCTATTAGTATCCAATAAACGAAGATTTTTGTATCTGGATCTTCTTCTTTTGGATCTTCGGAGACATACCCTAATCCCCAAACGTTCGGTGTGGCGAAAGTTTCAGCAAATAGTCTATTTTATAGGCAAATTTAGTGAATTTTTATCTATATCGCTGGTCAAAGGTCAGACTTTGGCGTTCGATTGCCGAAAAACTACTTATTTTAAAAACGTGTTTGAGTTTCCATTTGAAACATATTTTTTTGTATTTCAGGAATATGTAGGTAGACAATAAGCGAAAAACGGTCTAATACTTTCATAATTTTATGGATAGTACAAAACCCACTCATCATTTCCCCACTTTGACCGTTAGATACACCCAGAAAAAAAATTACCTTTAATTAAAGAAAAATTACATAGAACCTATGAAATTTCGGCTATGATTTGGAGCCTATGAAATAGCCTTTTTGGGACAATGATAGAAATATCATTGAAAATATAAAGTGAAAATTCGATTATAACAATGAGATTGTTCATCGATTCTATGTAAAAATTTCATTGGATTTTATTTAAAAAAAAAATAAAAAAGAATATTTTTAAATTTTTTTTAGTTTTTTTTTTAAATTTTTTTTTATTTTCTTTTATTTTTATTTTTTTCTATTTATTTTTATTTCAAATTTTTATATTTTTTTCATTCATAAAAAACCTTATGCCGAAACTTGGATTCGAACCCGGTCCGGGTGCGTGCCAGTCCGTTCACATTGCCATGAGACTAGATGTGGAATGTTGTCAACGTTTCTAAAATCGTAACTACTTGATACGCGGTGCAATACAAAACTAAAATGTTTATACATAGAGGCTATGCAAAAAAATCATAGTTCCCATGAAGTTGATTTACTAGATTCTAAGTAATTTGTTGCATTAGTTGTATGTCGGCATGCTTTAATTCTATTACTACTGAAATTTTAAATTCTATGAAAGTGTATTTGATCCAATGGCATTTTTAATTAATTATATTCAAACTTCATACGTTTAAAGAAATTTTCTGTTTACTGGAAGTAAAGTAAAAACTTCATTGGTTTTAGTACACGTTTTTTGCTGGGTGTAGGTAATTTCATTTCTTTCATCTGTACACAACAGTAAGAAAGATATCGAGCAAAAACGACTGCAAATAGAAAGATGCAATTACAATTTACTGTAACTTCCCTCCAAATCTCTCGAATATGAAATCTCAGTTTTAGATCAAGGGCGTGTTCCCTAATGTCCTCAAAAAAATTCAGCCATTACGTATTATTACGTATATAAGTAAACAGCGTGTTTTTGCCTTTGATTCCTGTAGACTTGTAGACCAACAAACCCTTTTTATAGTTTTTGCACATGGTGCATTTCATATGACTATTGGTGGTTATTACTATTGACCCCAAATATTTTTATTAATCATAACAAAAAAATACTAGCGAACTCATCGTCTAACAAGTATTGTTTTACATTAGTTATTAATAAATGTTTATTACACCAGACAGTTTAAAAACAAATAAAAAAATAACACTACATAAACCTCTCAACTACCTGCAATTTTGATTGCAATAAAAAAAATATAGCAACAGCAATTGCGGCAACAATAGAGAGATAAATATAAAAGATATGCAAATGATTCGATATGGGGATATTTTTCTTAACAACAAATGCCAAAAGTCAGTGCATATAGAAATAAAAAGAACAATACATAGTGTTAAAAAAAGTGTAATGATATCATAGAGCGTGAAGAGTCCATATGGTTGAGCAACTAGAATAAAATGATTTCAAACAAAATAGACACGGACACGGCACTATGATCTCTATGGTCTTCTTGTTTCTATGAGTCATCGCATGTGTTTAATTGGATACATTCACAAGTGTATGCAGTGGGGTGAATTAAATTAAAATTATTCCATTAGCATTATTAAGATCAATGCTTTATAAAAATGCACACAGTTATTAAAATGAGATGTGAATCACCTCCGACAGTCGGATATGTATTTTTTTTCTTTGTTTGATTAGCTCAATCAAATGTTGGTCCTTAATCCTACCCATAAGAAGTCCGGGTAGTCCCGGATTTTGCGGTTAACGAATTCCCAGTTCCAGGTTCAAATTTGACTGGAAGCATGTAGTAAAAGAAACATAACTCAAGAAATGGAGATCAAGTTGAAAAACAAATGCTTCTTGTTAGTTTGGTATTCCTGATCCAAAATTTGTTTTGTTTAATAATGAAAAATGCATTTGCATATGCATTTGACGGCAAGTTTTTAGATCGCGAACACTAGAGTATATTATCAGTGAGGAGACTCTACGTGGCCGTGACTATTTTTAATTCAAATTAATATTTTTTTCGTCCTTTTTCTAAATGGGTTTTCTTGAACATATACATTTTTAATTTTGATTTATTGGCCGCAAATAATTTAACTGACGGTAAACGACAAACAAGTATAGAAAAAAATAACTATGTATACAACTTTGTATAATTTCTGTTGAAAAGCGGTAAGCTTGCAGATTTGATGCAAGCACAATCTTATCTACATGTCTGATATAAATTAAAAGCGCGTCTTTTTGCTAGCGTCATCTTAAATCAAATGTGTACTTGTACATTTACATATTTAGGTACTTGCTAAGTGCTCGTGGTCAAATATACGAGTATGTACACATATTCGCTTTAGGTACATATCAGAGTACATACTTATATTTCGGTGAATTGTGTGAAAACAGACTAATCAACTTTGTATGTTTATTTCAATAATCTAATCTCTTGTTTAAGTGAACTGAAAAGTATAGTGATCCAAGTTATATTGATAAGAATTAAGATCTAGATTTCAAGTAAATAGATAGTTTGATTATATCGAATATAAACAATTCCATTGAAATTCTAAAACGGAAATTAATTTATAAAATAACAGGCGCGACAATCCAGCATTGGACTAAGGCCGCAGGATATGTTAGTGACATCCTATTTCCAAGATCTTATCTGCTTTTTGTTAAGGTAATGAGATCAGCGTCACGCTCAGCAGTGTTATTTATCCCCATAAATGGGCACTCGTCTTACATCTGAGTGAGATCATATAGTCCGTCACAAGCTCGTGAGTTCGAAAAACACCATGATCCACCGTGAGATTCGAACTCATGACCCTGTGCACCGAAGGTGCGCGCACTAACCGCTAGACCAGCCAGACTACAAAATTAATTTACTAAATATGTATATTTATAAGTATGTATATAACTCAATTAATATGCATGAAATTTAAGCTTGTCGTATCAAAATGTTTTCGTTTACGTCCCGAAATTCGTCTTGCAACGCTAAACGCTAGCTTTCCGTCTCGCAAAGACGTAAGCGACAACTATTTTACGACTCGCTAAAACAATCTAATATGAAACAATTTCTGACGTATGGATAACGTATGACACGTGATATCACATAAGACTATGTAATTCCCGGCCGAGAATACATTAATAATAATAATACCAGTATAGTGGGAATATAGAATCACAAAAATTGAAGATTAATTATAGCTGACATTTGTTCAAGAAACGTTTGTTCACGGACATTATTTAGATATGTCGACTGTTACGCGTGTTGACAAAACGAATGACACAAATACGTAGCTATTATACGCTCATTCAAAAGTCAACAGGAATTGCGTGCCTTTTCTAACCTGGACTAGAGAAGAACGCTAGTTCTAGGCCTTCATCTTTTATTAATATTTATAGAAGATGAATATCACAATAATAGTAGCCTTGACATAAATCGTACGAGCATGGGTAATATTTTGGGTTTAGGGAAACAGAAGATAACAATGCCATGGAAAATATGTTTTTAACATACCTACTACACTGAGAAAAGTGATTTAGAACTTTTAGCTAAAGGAAAGTAGTAGATATCGTTCATAACGACACCGAAGGCACCAACTAATTAAGGTCGTTATAGCCGATCATCGTTTAAAAAAAAAAATCCCGCAGCTAACATCGAACCCATGACTATTGTATTGTCCGTCCTACACGCTAACCACTCGGCCAACCTCAGATATAGTCAGCATTGCAAATGGTTACTGGTTGCTTCTATAGAAATGCTTAACAATTCTTTCTCGAATCTTCTGCAATGAACCTCCTATTTTATACCAATCATTTGACGTTGATTAAATCCACACATTAATCAATAAAGTGCAGTCAGTTTCTGCACAGAGATCATCTTAATTGATTCAGAAATTAACAATGAGTGAGGAAATGTTGGTTTCATGCAAGATTTCAAACCTTTCTATTGAAGAAACTTGGTATTCGAGAGCACATCATAAGCTTCAATTCTTTCAAAAATTCCAAAGTCCATCCTTCTATAAAACTACGATGAACAATTTAACGGATGACAATACGAATGTCACACTATTAAGATGAAATTAAACAACCGATTTATCTGTTATAGGAGAATATTACTATGTGTGAATTTAGAGAGAGACTATTGCATGTGTGTGTTATGTCATCCAATAAACACTATAGAGAAGTATTTAGTACGATATCTTTTAAGATAACGTTTAGAGAAACGAATATCGAAGTCTTACAGCACCATCTTTGAATTCAGACTGATTTGAGGTGTTTCTAGTGATAATATTCAATGATTATTATGCGTTACTATGCGATTGCTACAGAATGAGTGCTTCTTTAAAGCATACAAATTGTTACTTGGGAAAGACAATGGAAGAGCAAACTGAATTTTTATTTCTTAAAATATGAACAAATGAATTTTAATTTAAGAATTGTTAAGGATCCTCATATCTCAAATCATTTTTTGAGCATGTCACATCCGCCGTCCAACAACAAATTGTTTTTGTTGTTTTTTGTTGATCCTCATATTGTGAGTAAAAAAGATTATATTTAAAGGACTCAAATACCAAGCATTTGCTATTGAAAATTTTCTTCGTTTAAAAAGGTAATAGGCTGATATTCTATGTATCTTTTCAGCATCGTGTGACTCCTAATTGTTCTTCGAAAATAAAGAATAGAGAAGAAAAACCATTTGAATACCAATGAGGGCGTTAATGGAGAAGTTGGCAAATTGCAAAATTGTGGCTTTGTAGCCCCGAATTAGGATTTGGGTTTCTCGTGGATAAAACTTTAGGCACCACCCTTATTTGCTACACTTTCTACAAGGTGACGCACGGGAACACTTCCGACGATTCTTAAAATGTCGGAAAAATAAAAAAAAAATCAAGTTTCAATTCAAATGTCTTTTTTAATTCATGCCACTTTTCGTTATTAAACTTTTGGAGCTAACTGCTGCTCCACTATCTTGAACGATGGCTGGTACCGAATTGAAGTGCATCTGTTTAGTGATGAGAACGATCACCATTTTTAGCGTGCGATTTTTCACAGGTGATATGCGTGATATGTATAAAACTACAAGAATAAAATTACGGCGACCGAAATGGAAATGTTACAGATATCAGTTGGTGCATCAAAGAAGAATAACTTCAAAAGGCAGCTTTGTCCTATTGACCAACGAATCACTGAAAATCTCGAAGATCGACAAATGGATTGGGGTTGCCATGTGGAAAGGTGTCCGCTTGAGAAACCCGCAAAGAAAGGAAGGAGGAAAATATCAAATGGATGTTGCACTCGATCCACCCAAGGCCAGAGACAGACCACTGAAAAAGCATTGGTCTCAACCATAGCCCCAGGATAGAGATGCGCCGGTAAAAATGGCTCAGACATTACCAACAGAATCCGCAATGTGCCTGCACCGAAAACCAGCAACGAAAATGAATGAAATGCTAAAATGACTACAAGCAGCTACCAATAATTTCGCATATGAATGAACCGAACAAAATCAAAAATTACAAATACAAATACACTGCACCGCTGTAAGGATGCTACAAATATTCGTAGGTTTTTGACAATTTCTTGGTGAAATTGCAACATAAAAATATATACGATAACTCGTAAATTCTAAATTTATCTATTTCATTTTATATAATTCGAACGACTAGAAATAATAACAGAAAAACTCAATAAAATCACTGCCATAAGATTATACACTTTTCCCCACACTACTTTCATATTCCTCAAGGACTTTTTTTTATAACGATCTTCAATTAGCCATTCATCGTAATTGCATGCCCAAGACGGAAAATGAAATCCATTGACCAATGCTTCACAATATTTTTATAGACATCACATGTGTTGAACAAACGATTTGAAAAAAAAAAAAACATTTTTGCAATTTCCAATCCATAAATGTGAAAATTATATTCTTAAGGTAAATTGCGCAGGAAATATGTAATTTCTTGCTAGTAGGCGACATGCTGTCTATAAAATGAATTTTATAACAAGACTAGAGTAATTTATATGAAAGTGCCTTTTAATATTAATAATAATAATCGACTATTGATCGCCCACTGGAGATATCTATTTTCACTGTCTGTATACAGACCCCTCAAAGTAATACTCGTATTCGCGAGTTAAGTGTGAGGTTACACGTATACGACGGAACTGCGGTGAAATGAGGACTGGATCTATGGAATCAACTGATAGACTACTTTTTTTTGCGGTGTATTCATTAATTTAAATTTCAGTGTAGGATGTAGCCGTCTAGGCGCCTTGCGTTTTAGAAAAGCCAGGCGCCTGTTTCAACAGAATGTAGGCAATCGTTGTGATTTGTGGGATGTTCTAGCCGCGACGACGACGTGTCAGTGTTTTATGAGTGACATATGTTTCCTGTTGGAAAATTACGGCAAGATACATATGAAACCCCACAGGTCAAATTGAAAGCTCTGGTCGACCACAGACGACCTATAGTCTTAGCTCAGAAAGAGCTTATTTTTAGTATAAATAATAACGTCAAGCATCTTTTAGCCTGTTTAATATTTATGTCATATTTTTAATAACATTTCTGACAATGATATACATAATCACAAGCTTTCACACCTACCATGAAATAATATGGACGCACAGGAAAACAAGAGAATAAAATAAACTTCAATTAAAAAAAATATTTCATTTTCATTTATTCCAACATTTTGATTACTTTCTTATAGTCGTTGTTGATAGCGCCTATATAACAAATTGTATGTAAAGTATATTTCCATTCGATGTCCGATAAGACAATTATTATCGATAAATTAGAGAGGGCCTTGTACACTATAATTGAAAGAAAAAACGCTAAAAAGAAAATCTTTTAATGACACGGACGTCATTCTTCCTGTGATATATAAATTGATTGTATGTTTCGATACAAACTTTTTTTTTCATGTTTCGATTGCATGATGGGACGTTTTATAATTTTCTTTTTAAAGAACTGTTTACGTTTGTACAATGACAGTAACGAAAAGGTCAAATGAAGGCCGTAGAAAACATGATGAGTTGGAAAATGATACGATTTATTGATTTCAAAAGTGATTATGAATGGGACGTATACATAGGTAGGTATGAAGTATGGACTATGTACACCTATTTTCATGATTTTTTTTATTTGAAATTGTTTGACATAGCCTGTTAGTAGATATGTATGTGAAAATCATGTTGTTGTAGCGGTGCATCGATCCATCATGGTTCATGGCTCTTGCCAGGGAGGATATTTGGCAACTCTTCGTCGTACTGGTAAAACTGGTGGGTATGGTTCGCCCCGAAGAGGCTCGAAATGACCATATCCCATAGTGAACTGCCATAAGAAATGGTTGCCAGTAATACCACTGTGAGAATCATACTCCTTGCTTTTTTACATTGCAGAATATAGCATTTCCACGTCAATTTAACGACAATCCCACAAATTTTATTTCCAAATTAAATTAATTTTTTCCATACCAAATTTACATTTTTCAATTCAAATTGACACATTTCAACTTGTGCTGAAATTTGCCAAATTTGGCAAAAATCCTTATAAATAGCGGTAAAGTGAAAACTCAAGTTCGTTTTAAGAATTTGGGGGGTTTCACATGGACCCTCAAGCTAAACCAATCGCAAAACGGACATGGCAGAATACCCCTCATTTTGATTTGGAATAATTTTAGTATTACAATAGTGTCAAAACCAAAAAATCCAAAATTTGTAACTTTATGAATAACGTCATATTCTAAAAAATTAAAGTTTTGAGTTCTAATAAGAGCCAAATTGGGCCCAAGAAATTATAATTTTTTTAAATTATAATTTTTTTTCGTGAACAATATGTATGTATGTTTGGTGTTCTTACTTCTTTTATTGGCCCCAGTTTTATATTTCTTTACTTATTTATTCATTTTTAATCGTCATTTTCATAAATGCTAGGTTGATTAGAAATGAACCTCACACAATTCAGCTTTCAGAATTATTAATTGGTGAAGCCAAACGGTCAATTCCCGATTAAAATTGAATTTTTCTTTCGTCAGCGAACTCAAGCCAAAGGGCCACAAGGTAAGTACATATTTTCTTCCAGCACTGTATTTAAATAGTCAAAATTCACCCAGTCAAAATTAATATTTTTAATTTTTTTCCGCTTTAGTTATTACGATAAAAGGTTTATTTTGGGTAGATTGAGTCCGGATCGAATTTGACAAGGTGCAGTGGCGCAACCACGGGAGGGGCTAAGGGGACTTGAGCCGATTTTATAAACATAATGAATTGTTCACCAGCTTCGATGGCATGTGCAAGATGAAACATCCTTACCAGATTTTTAGAAACACTTTTGTGCAAAAGAAGAAGAGAGCATTGCCGGAGGTGAAATATTTTTTTTGCAAAAAAGATTATCCGTAAATGCTACGCAACAAAAAACGCTTTTTTCGTTAATACAATTTTTACCGAGCTCTAAATATTTAACAGCGCGAAACATTTCGATTGAATTTTTTTATTGCAATTGAAGTTGTGGAAAAATTAAATTCATTTTTGTACTAGCTAGATGTACGTGATTTATACAAATTAGCAGCCATTGATAAAACATATTTTTCAACATTTCGTAAAAGGATTTTGAGCCAAGTTATTGCGTAAATATTTTCTAGTAAAAAAAATAACTTTATATAAGTGTTATATTTTTTGATGTTTTATCATAACATAAATAGCCGCCATCGCAGCAATTCACAGCCAAAATCAATTGTTTTTTTGCGAGATAGAGGTCTGTCAATGCTTCTGGACCTGAGAAAACAGGTTTCTCTGGAGCCATATTTTTATCGTGTAGTGCCGGAAATTCACATTATATTCTCCAACTGCAGGGGACATTTGTTTCACAATCACAATGCACCCTGGACCTTACTTAGTAAAATCGTCCGAACGAGTGTTTCGGTTTCATAGAAAATAGCCAAGCATGCAAGTGGAATTTATAACACCACCGTATAGCGTCTTTACTGGAAAATAGCACCATCACTCAATCTATGGAGGCAAACTAAAGTGTTCAGTGATATGGATGAGGTAAGCCCCCTCCAGAACATAATCCTGGTTGTGCCACTGACCAGGTGGATTTTGATTTTGAATATACTGCGAATTGACTAGAATGGTCTAGTAACAGAAAAGTCAGTTCCGATTAACAAATGGTGTCATAAAAAGAATGGAAGGTTTGAACTGTGTAAAAATTCCGTTTTTTTTTCATATATGTATATGTACAATTTTTTGATCCGTAATATATACGTGATAGGGGTAAATAACTCCTCAGCTTAGCTAACACAAACACAATCTTTTATCGCAATTGTTCATCGCCCATGAGGTTGCATTTTTTATTTTAGAAAACGTAACACTTTTTTTTAGTTACATCTACAGTAAAAACCCGATAATCCAAACCCCTAAAATATGATAATTTCGAATTTAAAGTCTCAATTTTCTTTTATGATTTTAGAAAATTTAATTTTTTTTATGAAAGTTGCTCTTTCGTAATGTGCCCGAAATTCAAAAAAACACAAATTATGAATACTAAATTGTTAATTTTTGCTAATTATAATTGACTTTTTAACGATTTTAATATAAATAAAATTTACGAGAGAGTTAATTTGTGCATTTCGAAAATCCAGATAATTGGATCATCCGGATTAAGTATAGTTCTAATTAATCCGGACTATCGGGGCTACACAGTACACTTTTTTCGTCCTAAATTAGATAATGTATGTATAATGTGGTGGACGAATGGAATAATTTAAAACGAATACATTTTTGCGAGATTCGATTGAAAAATTTCGACAAAATATAGCGTACGTTGCATCGAAGCTGGGTAGGCCGTTCGCCCCCAAGTGTTATCTCAGACAAAACCCTAATTCGTGTGCTGTACGGTCCAATATAAAAATAAAGATTTAAATAAATGATATGCCGATTTTTATTCCATTGTTCCTTGCGTACATTTTGTGACTTTTAATTTAATATATTTTGAATAATACAAAAAAAATAACAGGCGCGACAATCCAGCATTGGACTAAGGCGGCAGAATGTGTTAGTGACATCCTATTCCCAAGATCTTATCTGCTTTTTGTTGAGGTAATGAGATCAGCATTACGCTCAGCAGTGTTATTTATCCCCATAAATGGGTACTCGTTTAACATCTGAGTGAGATCATAGTCCGTCACAAGCTCGTGAGTTCGAAAAACACCATAATCCACTGTGAGATTCGAACTCATGACCCTGTGCACCGAAGGTGCGCGCACTAACCGCTAGACCAGCCAGACTACTATTTTGAATAATAATAATTTGAATTTGCTATACCATCCATTTAAACGTTAAATAAATGATGTTGGCAAAATATTCCTTATACCAAAAATTGAACCCCTTCCGAAAGAAAATTCAGGCTAGAAGGGGCTTCTATCTCTAGAGAATTTAGCTCTTGTGAACTGGAAAAAGCTCTCATAAGACTCTAGTAAGGCTTTCTGCCACTCTTATAATATACCTCTAGTAGCAAAAAAACTCTTTAAGTTCATTTATTACAAGAATATTACTCATGAAGAGTCGTATTCTTGTTACAAGTTCATATTTTGTTGTCAAGAACTCTTATAAAGACTTTTTAGTGAGAGGTTAACGCTTCAAGACTTAAACCCTTACAAGAGGTTTATTGTTATCACTCTTATAACGAGAGCTTTATAAATGTTTAAGTCTTTAACAGTTTATTATAATACTTTTATAAGAAAGGTATACTTAAACACCTATAAGGAAAGTGTTGTGAGTACACGACTGATTTCATAAAAGCTAAGCTATCAGCCAAGTCTGTCTTTGAAGAATCGTCCGCATTTCGACGAAAAGTTAAAAAAAAATTACAAGAATTAGAAAAGTGATTCTATATATGTATATATCATTGATATATTCAATGAATCACAAAAAATCAATTCAAGAAAACTCACAGCCACCCTTTTGCAATTAGAATTTTTATACCCTTCACTCGTAGAGTAAAGGGTATATTAACTTTGTCATGAAGTTTGTAACGCATTGAAGGAAGCATCTCCGACCATATAAAATATGTATATATATGATCAGCATGACGAGCTGAGTCGATTGGGCGATGTCCGTCTGTCTGTCTGTCCGTCTGTCCGTCTGTCCGTCTGTCCGTCTGTTGCTACGCGTTTTACTCGGCCAGTTTAAAAGCTATCGAGCTGAAATTTTGCACACATGTTTCTTTTTATTGCAGGCAGTTTGTATGTTTGAATCGCTAAAATCGGACCGTGGGGTCATGGGGCTGCCATACAAACCTAACCCCCCCAATTTGGTTTTTCTACGAAAAACTTTTTCATTTGTTTACTAATTTCAACCAAATTTTACACAAATGTGTTTCTATTGATAACACAAAACATATGTAAGAATGGATCAAATCGGACCATGGGGTCATGGGGCTGCCATACAAACCTAACCCGCCAAATTAGGTTCTTCTAAGAAAAACTTTTTCATTTGTGCACGAAATTGAACCAAATTTCACACAAATGTGTTTCCATTGATGCCACAAAATATATGTAAGAATAAATGGAATCAGACTGTGGGGTCATGGGGCTGTCATACAAACCCAGCCCCCAAATTGAGTTTTTCTAAGAAAAACTTTTTTATTTGTCCACCAATTTCAATCAAACCTCATAAAAGTGCATTTCATTTGATGCCACAAAACATGTGTAAAAATGAATGGAATCGGACGATGGGGTCATGGGGCTATCATACAAAGCCAACCCCCTAAATTGAGTTCTTCTACGAACAACTTTTTTATTTGTGCACCACTTTCAACCAAAACTCGTAAAAGTGCACTTCAATTGATGCCATAAATAATCGGACTATGGAGTCATGGGGCTACCATACAAGCCCAACCTCCCCATTTTGAATCTTCTAAGAAACATTTTTTCTACACCAATTTTAAAAAAACCTCAATGCGTCTTTATCAAAACAAAAAAAAAGTAAAACAAATGGAATCGTACTATGGGGCCATGCTCCTGCATCCCCCCAATAAAGTTTTCTGAGTTATTTTTTTTTATTTTACCACTTATTCCAACCAAACCTCACACAAATAGGTATTGTTTTATCGACGCCACAGAATTTGTCAATATCAAAAAAACCCCCCAAAAAACTTTTAGCCCGAGGAGAGTGAAGGGTATTCAAATTTCGGCCGCGCCCGAAATTAGCCTCGGTCTCGTTTATAGTAAAACGAGCCGCCCTCTTGCAATAAGAATTAAAGTATAGCAAAAAGAGCCGCCATCTTATTACTAGAATTTTAGCTTTACATGAAGATTTCATCAATGGCTACCATATTTTTAGTACTAGGCTGTGGTTTTGAGGAAAATGACAATTTGAATTGAAGAGTTATTATGTGTCATAGATATGCCAAATTGAAAAATAGTCATTCTTCAAGTTGAAAAACAATTATTCAATAAAGTTTTATACTAGTTATCAACAGTTGATTAACATTATATTTCCTCCAAAATTAAAGAATGTAGATTATTTCTAGGGGACTTTGGCATGTTTCGAAGGTTTTCGTAATATCTACTTGTATTTGACAAAAAAGAGAGCGAATGTGGCAATATCAAGCGTACTCTTTTTCGCTACACTTATTAGAAGAGCTTGCATCTCATAACAAGCGTATAGTATTTTTTTTTTTGAGACTCTTACAAGAGTAAACATTTACTCCAATAAGTAGCCTTAAAACCTTGAGACTTTTATAAGGATCTTATAGTACTCTTGAAAAGTCAAATTTCAAGAGTTGATGCTTACTCTTGTAGAATGTTATCAGAGAAAAATTGTTAGTTGGGCTGCACGTAGATAAAATTTGGTTGATTATCTCCACCAAAAATCATTATTAAAAAAAGGAGTTTGAACAATTAATTTTATAAAGTGTGAATGGACTTGTTACATGAACTCGTTTCGATTAAATTCTTAACACGGTTCCTTAACGGTAGCTTAAACCCTGAATACTCTACGGTCTACCTTAGGTTCGATACCTATACAAGCTCATAATAATAAATAGCTAGTGGACGAACAAACAGACATGGTGATTAAGATAAATTTATAGATTTTCCTCTCCATATCAGACAGTGATCGTATCATGACAATCGTCGTGTTCGACAAGTACAATCGCGGATGACTGTACTAACTCACAGATGATTAGATGAACGAGGCTAATCGTGACATGTAGCTCCTGCTGTAATATAGCCATCTTAAGTTTTTCTTAAAAAAATCATTTCTGTAGTACGCCATTATTTGTTCCTTTCTACTTACTCATTTTGAAATACACATACGATATTATATACATATGTAGTGTAATGGCACATACCTGAAATTAGAAAAAAGAAATTTTAGGTTAATTTATTTTGTTATTATACATCTTTAAATTTATAAAGTTATCTGTAGCCTAGTTGGGATACCAACCACAATCGGTATTAAACGTTTTCCCCAAAATATAACCAAAAAATTAATATAATACAAGGGATCAGGGACCCACATTGAATTTTGCAAAATGACATGTCCATAATTCATTCCAAAGTTGGAGCAGAGGACTAAATTGGATTGTCTGTCTGTTCTTTATTTCATCACTTTAAAAGTCGTAAGGGTTTAAGTACAGTTCAATCAGTTTTGTTCCTCTGGCAATTTTATTTTTTCCGATATAAAAAAATTCAACCTAAAATTAATTCATTCATTCCCGTACTTAAAAAAAAAAGAAATCACGCAAATTTAACTCAAAGAAATGTTTTTCAGGAAATCAAAGCTAGACTATAAAAAATCTAATAACACTAATTAAAAACTAATGATATCTTATAGTTTGATAAATTGATCATCATCATTAACCAATGATAGCAATAAAAAAAATGTAGACACGAAATCATTAACAAAAGTGTCAAAACAACGAAAAAACCATGACAATGTACTTGTCAAGATTATGCCATTCGCGAGAACATGCAACGCGACCTCAAACTTGTCCTTGTCGACTCGTTTCATGTCGTTATCAATATGTATATGATTGTAATTATGGAGGAAAAGACTTAGCGCAATTATGATTTGTTTGCAGATGCATTTAGCATTCCTTCTTTATTAGCTTTCTCACCTTTGGCATTGTAGTCCAATGTTTCCCAAATGCAATTTACAATTTTACATACCATTTCGCTGGCTGTAATAAAAAGCATTTCTTTGCCGATGTGTACCAAAGTCTGAGTCACTCTGAGTCATTTTTAGCAAGGCCATATTGTTCGTTTTTTGATTGTATGGAAAAAGTTCGTATAGGAGTAACATTAAATGACCACAAACTGATGAATTTAACAAACCAAAACCGAAAAATCAACGACCGACAACATACGAATCTATCAAATGGATATACTCATATAGTTTTTAGAAGAAACCCATTTAACCAAAATTTATGACCCAGAAAAAATAGTTTCCAATTGTTAAATCTCTTTTTTATGTAGTTGCGGACTTGCGGTTATAGGCATCGAGGAAAAGTTCAAGATCGTCCATCGTCTAATTAAAACAAAAAAAAACTTATTTATCAATCGATTGGAAAACAGAAAAAATCAAACCCACGGAAAAAGCCTCAACGCTCGCTCGTGGAATAACTAATAAGAGAGGTGGGACAGGCGGCTGCTATGTTGTGCAACAATCAATTTCATCAGTCATGATTTTTCGAATTTTTATTTATATCAGACTAGATTTTTTTTTTATACACATTTCTCTGTTTCATTTAGACTTTTATCTTTCGTTAAAGATCGTTGACCGTAATAATGAGTGCCGTTTCAGAAAACAACAGTAGTTTTCTGTGTTTTCTGAAACCTAATGTTACATTATAATCGCGCAAAACGCTGAACAACTTTGAGTGAGTTAGTGGTGAGTTGTGTGTAGTGTAGTATTCATCATGTTTCATTCGCCTTTCCGGTGTCTTTCACACACTCACAAATGCAGAGTTGCGTAAATTGAATTTTTTTTGGATTCTGGTTTTATTTTAAATCTCCATCTTTTCTAGCTTTTTTTAAAGGGTGTTTTGGATGGTCGTGGCAATTAGTCAGTTATTGTGAAATCGATGAAACCTCAGAACCCACAACAGTTGTCGTCTTGTGCTAAATTTAGAAAACTAGAAATATTAACTACAGGAATAGTTAGGCTGTAGCAATTATCTTTTTATTTTTATTAGAAAATTGTTATCTCCTAGGACCTAGGGTGCTATGAATATGTATGACTCGTTACTACAGGGTGCGCCAGAGAAACTTATGATATGAATCGCTTAAATGGTGAACTCCATTGTGCATACACTGATTGGAAGAAAAAAATCCTCGATCATGTTCCAAGTGAGCAACCGTTAGAAAAGAAGCTCCCGACTGCGAAGGCCCGTTGCTCTCTAGACCAGAGTATGATGGCAACTGACTAGAATGGGTAACAAACTTGGGGACTACCCCCTCCAGATGCGCCCCCTTCCACCCCTCTACCGCCCCCACTCCCCGCTCGGGAGTTTTTTTTTTCAAATAAGTAAGTTTCTTTGGCGCACCCTATTATCGTCGAGAAGGAGGATTCGAATAACCGAAAATTAGGTTATTGGAGTTTCTATAGAAAATTAATTAGAAGAATGCCAAACAAGTTATTGAAGCGACAAGCTGAAAATGTGCGAAACCAGTAGAACTGAACGAAAACGAGAAATTCGAAGCAATTGAGTGATACTGATAGATATATCAGACACTGGAATTAATCTTACAGGATAGATAACAAAATCTGCCCCAAAATTCAAAATTTAAAAAATTTAAAGTTCTGCAAAAGTCAATAATCTGAAAATTTAATGTGTTTTAACATTTTTGAAAATTAAAAATTCTTAAAATTCCAAATTGTGATACTTAAAAATTCGAATGAGTCAAAATTATAAAAGTTCAGATCTCAAAAAATTTAAAAATATTGAGAATTTAGAATTCTGAAAATTTAAATTTATTAAAATTAAAAATTCTGGAATTCAAAGTATTGAAAAGTCAAAGTTCTGCAAACTTTTTATTTAAAAAATTCGAAATTCTCGAAATTCCAAATTTTGAGACTTTCATGTTCTAATATTTCAAATTTCTGAAAAGTTAAAATTCCCTAAATTCAAAATTTTGAAAAGTCAAAGTTCTGAAAATTTTATATTTAAAAAATGCAAAGCTCTTGAAATTCCAAATCGTGAAACCTTATAATTCTAATAATGTAAAAATTCTAAAACAAATTTCTGAAAAGTCAAAATTCTGAAAACATTCTTAGAGACAAAATTGAGAAAAGCCCAAATTCTGAAAATTCAGAATTCTGAGAACTCAAGATTATGCAGGGCTAAGACTTCGAGTCTTGAGTCTTTTGAATATTTTTAATTCTGCAAACTCAAAATTCTGAAAAGTTAAAATTCGGAAAGATCAAAATTCAGAAATGACAACATTCTAAAAGACAAAATTGTGAAAAGCCAAAATACTGAAAATTCAAAATTCTGAGAACTCTACATTCTGAAGGGCCGAAATTCAGTAAATTCAAAATGTTAAAAATTTATAATGCTGAAAATCGAAAATTCTGAAAAGCTGAAATTCTGAAAAGTCAAAATCCTAAAAGACAAAATTATGGAAAGTCCAAATTCTGAAAATTCAAAATTCTTAGAACTCAAGATTCTGAAGGGCCAAAATTCTGAAATTCAAAATTCTAATACATCATTCCAAATTTTGAAAAATCAAAAAAAAATTTCTAAAAATTCAAAGTTCTGAAAATTTGAAATTTTAAAATTCCGAAAATACGAAATGTTGAAAAGTCGAAGTTCTAAAAATAATTCTGAAAATCTGAAATTCTGAAAACTTTAAATTTTGAAAATTTAACATTCAGAAAAGTCAATATTCTGAAAATTCAAAATTCGGAAACTTTTATTTTCCGACAATACAAAATTCTGAAAAGTCAAAAATCTAAAAAGTGGCAATTCTGAAAATTCAAAATGTTGAAAATTTCAAATGCAGGAAATTCATAATTCTGGATAGGTAAAATTCTAAAATATGTATCAAAATACTGAAAATTCTGAAAGTTTAAACAAATACTGAAAAGTAAAAATTCTACAATTTGAAAAATTCAAAATTCTTAAAATGTGAAATTCTAAGAATTCAGAATTTAAAAAATTTTGAAAATTTAAAATTCCTTAAAGTCTAAATTCAGAAAATTCAGTAAATAAAAAAAATCAAAATTCTGTAAATTCAAAATTTTGAGAATTCCAAAGTCGAAATTCAAGAATCAAGCAGTCCCCGATTCAGTAAATCGAACTATCCGTACGTTGTCTGCATAATCGACGCTCTTGTATATATTAAAATGTGACAATTTAATGAGCTACGTACGTTACTATAGGTGTTATGATTATTGCGAGAAAATGTGGAACTCACTGGAGTTGAATACAAATTGAATGCAAGTTGAATTTAATTTGGCTTGACTATATGCAAATACCGTTATTTTATATTATATATTGTAATTGTATTATATTTTGTAATCTTCAATTTTTTTTCGCAAGTCAATATATATTATTCTCTGTTCGGTCGTGTGCATAAGATCGGATCGAAAATTTGCAATTCTAAATTCTTTAAAATTTGCATTAAAATATGTATGTACACACATATTCTTGAATAAAACAAACCATCCTTTTCTGACTTTTCCGTGAGTTGATATACATATTATGTATCACATAATGTATGATATGTTTTTGAATATGTAATGAAATGTCCGCAACAATAAGACCACGCAAAAGAAGAAACGTATAAGGCAATTGTGAAATTGAAGTGAATTCTACAATAAAAAGTTATTAAGAAGAATTCTAGGAAGTCCATAGATACTCGAATAATGTATGAATACGGAAAAATACCTAATAAATTGTTTTAAAAGGAAACCAACCATAACACAATAGAAGAGCTACAAGAGAGTCAGAAGAAATGCTGCAAGTTTTCTTGATTTTTCTCCATTTTGTTTTTTTTTCTCTTCTTCTTACATTTTCTAGTCAGCGAATATATACACAGGCTTGCATAGCATTATTTATGCAAAAAAATACACACGATTGTTAAAAAAAGATATCCCGCGCAAGAAGACGAGGTCGTAGTCATACCATACGAAAGACATGGGAAACTCTGTAAAGACTCTCTTCATATAGTCTCCAAGAAAAAAAGTGGTTTCTTGCAGCGGTATGACTGTATGATGACTCATACTATTAGTATACATGAAACGAATTGTGGCTATATACATATACGTGTGCAGCAGTGATTTGTGTAATTACTATTCATTATTATTAGCCTCAAGTCTGAAGATGAACAAAAACTAAAAGAAACCGTATGTGTAGACATGTTGTAGAATAGCTAATGCATGTTTTTGTTAAAACATGAAATATAGTCTGGTGAAATGCTTTCTACACTATTATACGAGTATCTCTCCATTGTAAATTATTGTAGACAGCGAAGAGGCTGAGAAGTTTTCTAGAGTCATGTGCAAAGTGCGGGATTTACTACAACCAGAAGCTATACAACATATACTTCCAGCTGATTGAGATGTTTTACTTCCGCTAACATTACCATAACAGTTATGCACAGCTTCTTAGCTATATGATTTTGACAGATTATTGCAGCTCTGTTTTGAAACTTAAGGCCTATAACCATTCATGAGTCTGAAGAAGACCGGACGGATCAAGTGAAGTGAAAGCTGCAAATGATCGAAATCTTTCAAAATTATTCAACATAGGTAACATGACGAAAGGAAGAACTTATTAATTTTTTACTATACGTATAGTCTCATCGGCAAGTTAGCCAAAGTTTGCGTGAATTTACCCTACAATTCTCGCCTATTATTTAATGATTTTTTTCTGTGTCTTAAACTAAGTTTGCATGTTTCACGCCAAAGACAAGCACAAGGAAACTGAATGGCCGCCCGTTAATAGTAGCTCTTATATCACACTTATAGCAATTTTCCATTTTAAATTTCAATATCGAATGGAGATTAGCATCTCCGTTTTTTTTTTCAAATATGTACACCAACTAAATAGCATTTTGCACGTCATCATGATCATAGAGTGAACTTTCTCAGACTATGGCCGCGCAACATATGGTTTTCACCTCAAATGGAAATGTTTTATATTATAAGAGTCTAAAAAAATATAAACGATTGTTCGTCGTATGTTACGGAGTATTGCTATTAAGTCAATTGATCAATAGCTTAATGAGGCATTTAATAGTCGCGCGCTAACTTATTTAACGATGATGAATTACTATTCTAGAAATGTGACAGCTCAGCATGGAGACAAGAAGGATATTTTTACATAAATACATACGATCATATAAGTATAGGTATTCCGTGCAATGGCTGAGACATATGTACGCATACAAAACATCTGATGATTGAGCGTGGAGATGATAAATCAATCTAATTGACAAGTTTGGTGAAGATTGAGTATGGTGATCGAATTTTATTTTATGTACTTGCAATAGTTAGGACTAATGTCAATGACGTATGGACATAGAACATCGCTGATTTTGGATTAGCTGCCATGTCCAGTTTTGAAATAAACATTGTTAGACTAAAATGTGTTCTTCCTTTTAATATAATTTCTAAGACACTGCCCACAATATCTACTGCTGTCTACGAATACTTAGAAATGGATTGATTTTAACTGCCGGACCTTATGGGGGTATAAGATGCAGTTGACAACGCCCGCTCTAGCTTTTACGCCGCCCCGGGCAAGAGGGCAAATTGTCTTAGAAAGCCCAGATAGACAGAATGTACAATGTAGAAGGTTATGGGGCTCGTTTTCATTCCTTAAACTTCAATTTTCCGGATCTCTTCGCCGACGGATTTCTTCAGTGGTTTAGAGAATTTGAAAAACTAGCCATATCCTGATATTAGCAACATTTGGGGAATATTGCTATTCCGGCTCTGGCAATGCGTACTGTGGTTCCAACCAGTGGCGGCTCGTGAAGTACAGAGCCGGGTGGGCAGATTTACCATCAGGAAAGAATACTATACATGCATATCCACACTGTTTTTTAATTCGTTAAAATTGTGCTCTTTGTTAGTCAGTCCATTTTAATGTTTTTAAGCTTGTTGTATCTACGTATGTATTAGGTGAATCGTTTAGAGTTTTTTTTACAAATCAGTTATGCTCAATCGCACCATCAAAATGCATACAGATAGCTACAGTTCGGAATCCTATATTACATCAATTTTTTTGGCAGAGAACGGTGGCAATGTGGCCCAATTGAACTGCAACTAAATGTAAATCTGTGACCGCTAATGATAGCGCCCTCATATTTTGTTCCACGACAGTTCACCTTGTTGTGTTTAAGCATCCGCAAGCGTTTGCGCCTGAGTGTTGTGAAAAACACTTTATCCGTGATGGAAGTAAAACGTAACAGTGTGATTGGGCTATATTTGGCTGGAAAGCCGCAAGTGGAAATTGTTCGTGCTCTTCAACACCTAAATATCAACAAATCTTTCGTGTCTCGAACCATAGATCGTTACAATGAAACTGGTAGTGCTGCTAAACGATATGGTGGTGTCCGGAAAAACTGTATCAACCCCGGAAATGGTACGGAACATCAAGGCTCGAATTCGCCGAAATTCTCGACGGAGTGGCAGAAAAATGGCTGCTGAGCTGCACATTTCGAAATCAACAATTCAGCGAATATTGAAAAATGAGCTCAAAGTTAAGCCTTACAAAATACAAAAAGGGCAACATCTAACCGAAGCCCAAAAAAAAGTTAGATTCGATAGGGCGAAAGAGCTATTGCGATTGCACGAACGCCAATTACCGAGAAATTGTTTTGGAAGGTGCTTTGGGCACGCAGACATTTTACTGAAAGAGAATGGACATTTCACCAAGACTGCACCGTCACACAAACCACGCGCAAACCAAAACTGGTTAAGAAACAATGTTCCAAAATTCATTTCGACCGAACAGTGGACTCCTCATTCACCGGATGCGAATCCGCTGGACTACTCCATATGGGGGATTTTGCAGGCCCATGTTAACACTAAAAGATACCAGAGTATTGATGCGCTCAAGGCAGCTCTTCGCCGTGATTGGGCAAAAATGCCAGAGGCTCACATTCGTGCAGCGTGCGATTCGTTTGTCAACCGACTTAAAGCCATAGTTCGCGCTAATGGTGGTCACATCGAAAATTTGAAATAAATTTTAAAAATATGATTGTATTTCAACATTTGATGCTTATGTTCAATAAAATTATGTATTAAATAAATAAAAAAAATCAGTTAGCCAAAAGTTGCAGTTCAATTGGGCCACCCTGTATTTACCTTTCAAAGGGACCAGCAATAGTCGCGACAATATTTCAACAAAATTATATTCAATAAGTAAATATTAAGCACTGCTCCTTTTAATGGTAATTCAAATTTGGATACCTCTTTCTTTTTTTTTTCATTTGAGACTAGAAAAGGCAACCCAAACGGATCACCTAATATATGATTAGGTTAGGTTAGGTTAGGTAAAGGGGCCGCCTGACTAGCGCCATGCGCACTTAGACCAAAAATTGGTCCATTGTGATACCACCGTAGTTCCTACGTTCCGTTTAAAACCAGCCAGTGCTAACAATGTATTTGTTAAGCAAAGTAGGGCTCACATCTCGAAGATCATCTGTATCGTAAAGATACCTCGAACCCAGTGCACGCCTCCTTCTCTCGGATAAGGCCGGACATTCACAAAGAAAGTGATGCACACTCTCTTCCTCCTCTTCATCATCACAACTTCTGCAGAAGTCGTTGTAAGGAATTCGGAGTCTCCTGGCGTGCTCCCCAATAGGGCAGTGCCCCGTAATAACACCCACTATGTTGCGTATATATTTCCTGTCTAGCGATAGTAATATGGCGGAACGGGATATATCTAGTATAGGCCAGATCATCCTCGTCGTAGCACAAGTATATCCGCAGGCCCATCTCGCGTTGGTCCTACGTTCAGAAGCGGCTTCAATTATCGATGCACAGACGGCAATAGGTGTTTTAATCTTCTCGTGGTCGCTTTCAACAATACTTGCTACCGCATTCCGAGCCAAATCGTCTGCGCAGCAATTACCAGCAAAGCCATTATGTCCCGGTATCCAGCATAGTGTAATGTTGAAGAAATGACCCATTTCTCTGAGTGCATAGCGGCACCCTTCAATAGTTTTAGATGTTGTAAATGCTGATTCAAGTGATCGAATTGCAGCTTGACTATCAGTGTATATAGTGACATCCTTACCAGTGACAACGTGCCTACCTAGCCATAAAAGCGCTTCCGAGATTGCAGTGATTTCTGCTTGGAGGACGCTACAAAAATTAGGGAGGCAAAAAGACAAGCTGATGTCGAGTTCCTCCGAGTAAATTCCAATGCCGACTCCAGCGTCCGTCTTGGAACCATCAGTGTAGATGGAAAAGGACCTGATGGACTGGGTCGTTTCGTTGCTCCAGCTTTCCCTAGGCGGGATTAAGGTAGAATAGTTCCTACCAAAAAAGTATTTGGGAACAGTGTAATCAGTGGCCAGTGGCAGGCTGAAATTACGAAGTATCGTTGAGTGACCATAATCCAGCGCTCGCCACAGACCGGTTTCACGAAGGCGTAAGGCCGTGTAAGCTGCTGACCGTTGGGCGTATATGTCCAATGGCAGCAGTCCCAAAATCATGTCTAGTCCGAATGAAGGTGTTGTACGAAGAGCTCCTGTAATCAGACGAGAAGCCAACCTTTGCACTTTAACAAGTGAATTATGATAGGCCGTTGTGCTAAGTGCGGTCCACCACACACTAACGCCATAAAGCAGAATAGGCCGCACAATAGCTGTATACATCCAATATACAACTTTTGGTTGAAGGCCCCAGGTTTTCCCGATGGCTTTCCTGCACGAATACAGTGCCACAGTAGCTTTGTTCACCCTTTCCTCGATGTTAGGTTTCCATCTTAATTTCTTGTCCAAGATAAGGCCAAGAAATTTGGCCTTGTCGGAGAAACCAAGTTGAATGCCTCCTAGCTTAGGGAGGTTAAAAGTGGGGATCATACGCCTTCTTGTGAACAGGACTAACTCCGTTTTTGCTGGATTAATCCCAACCCCGCTGAGACTTGCCCAGTCTGTTAGGATGGCAAGGGCGTTCTCCAAAAGTCCGCTAAGTGTGTCAGGAAACTTGCCTCTAACGGCGATAGCAATATCATCAGCATAAGCGATGACTTTACATCCGATTCTTTCCAAATTCAAGAGCAATTGATTAATCGCTACGTTCCAAAGTAGAGGAGACAGAATACCTCCCTGTGGAGTGCCCCTGCAAACATATCTACTAGCAGAAGACGAACCCAACCTACTATGTATACGCCTAGAAGTGAGTAGCCTATTAACAAGGGTACAAATTGAACCTTCGACCTGTAGGCTCATGAGAGCATCTGTTATTGCTCTGGGTTTAATATTGTTGAAGGCTCCCTCAATGTCAAGGAACGCCACCATAGTATATTCCTTATTATGAAGAGATGTTTCAATATAACTGACCAGCGAATGTAGAGCTGTATCAACCGATCTCCCTTTCCAATATGCATGTTGTGACATGGATAGCAGATTAGCAGGGACGATCGTTCGTATGT
This sequence comes from Microchrysa polita, assembly GCA_949715475.1. NCBI lineage: Eukaryota > Metazoa > Arthropoda > Insecta > Diptera > Stratiomyidae > Microchrysa > Microchrysa polita. The sequence continues at coordinate 133,785,256 of OX454415.1, read as the reverse complement.
GAACATCAATTAGTCGTTCTAATAATTTTAACATAGTCGATGAAAGGCTAATGGGCCGGAGGTCCTTTGGACTCGCATGCGAGCTTCTACCTGTTTTAGGAATAAAAGTAACTCTCACCTCTCTCCAGCTGTGTGGAATATGTACCAACTTTAGGCACGCTGTAAGTATGCGCTCTATCCACGGATAAGTGATTTCTGCGCATTGTTGCAGGTCCGCAGGAATAATGCCATCTGGCCCAGGCGATTTAAAGGGCTCAAAACTGTTTATGGCCCACATAACCTTCTCATGACTGAGTATGGATTCCGTGTCGCATGGCTCTATGCGAACTGTCTGTAGATCAGGTAAAGCAGCCGTTGAACTGCCAGGGAAATGTGTGTCAAACAGACATTCGATGGTTTCAATGCTTGATGACGTCCAAGAGCCGTCTTCTTTTTGAAGAAAGCTTGGACTAGATGGGTTAAACGCCAAGACTTTCCTGAATCTAGATGTTTCGGAAGACCCTTCAATGTTTTCGCAAAAACTTCTCCAGGCTTTACGCTTAGCTCCTCTTAACTCTTTTTTGAAAGAGCTGAGATGCCTTTTGTATGAGTTCCAATCCGATTCAAGCCTTGAGGCTTTAGCTCTATTGAAACTACTTCTACACGTAGCTCTTAGCTCGGAGATCTTAGAGTTCCACCAAGCAGGTTTTTGCTTGCCCGACCGTGAACCGGCTGGGCACGAAGCGGTGGTCGCAGTTTTTAAAACATCAGTGAAGAGGTTTACCATATTGTCCAGATCTTGTCCATTGTTTGGAATATTTGGAAGCGAAGGTAGTCCTGCGAGCAGAGAGTCTCGAAATCTCTGCCAGTTAGTCCTCCTCCGGTTTAGGATGACTGGAGACGCCTCAGGGCGCGCAGCAAGACTGAACTGTAGATATCGGTGATCAGATAAAGAATGTTCCGCCGATACTCTCCAGTCGTTTATTAAGTGCAGGATATCCTCCGATGCCAGAGTGATATCCAACACCTCGTGCCTGTTTCTTGTAACGAAAGTAGGCTCGCGTCCTACATTGCAAATAAGAAGATTCGTTCCCAAAAGATATTCAAGGAGTAATTCACCTCGTTCGTTGGTGTCCGAGCTTCCCCAGACTACATTATGCGAATTCGAATCGCACCCCAGGATTACACTAGTACCAGAAGACGTTGCTGACGCAACAGCTTCCTTTAGGTTTGGGGAAGGCAGAGTGCCGTCGTGTGGCATATATGCCGAAGCAACCCAAAGCACCTTATCCTGCAACTCTAGACAGACTAACACAAAATCTCTGTCGCTATATTTAGGCACCAGGAACGCCTTGATGGTTTTCCTGATAAGAATACAGGATCGCGGTAAACCCTGTCCTGCAACGTAAAAATTATCAAAATCTGAGCACTTCAGACCCTTAATGAGATCGTCTGCTACCCAAGGTTCTTGAATGAGCACGATGTCGTCTAAACCATGCGATAGACGACAGATAAGAGCAGCTGATGCTGCCTTTGCATGGTGAAGGTTAATCTGAAGGAACCTCACCATTACAACTTCTCAATCACCGTAGTGTTCCCCTCTCCATCCGTATCAGAACCGATCGAGTCCAATGTTGGGGATGGTTGAGACGCAGTGTCGAGGGCAGCCAGATCTGAGTAAAGGGAGACGCAATCGTCTTCCGCAACCTCGTCCACAGACTCAGAATCTGTCGTAGGCAGACCATCCGGAAGGGCATCAGCAGCCTCTTCATTGTGGGCAGGCACCGTATTGCAGGCCTTTTTAATGTCGCCCTTGTAAACTCTGAGTTTTAGCTTAATAAAGCCAAAACTCACAACTCCACCCGACTTGATTAGTGAGGCCAGTGATAGCTTATTAATGAGCAAAATCGCACACCTGCGATCGTTGACAGCGTCGTCCAACTTAACGATTCGCCAATCGTCCGTTGGGATTTCTGGATTGCACATTTGTATAATGCTCAAGATTTGATCCTTATCGGACACAAAAGGTGGCAGCCACACACGAGCACGTGGGCGCGTGGGAATGTCCTCTTTGGCCACAACCTCCAACCTGGCCCCTGGCCATAGTTCGCCTGCCTTGCCAATAGCGAATTTGAACATAGAGGCCGATCTCTGATCCGCGAATCTCATGAGCTTCACGCGACCTTGATACCAGCCTCCATCCTCACAAACTGGAAGGGGTCCCGGAAAAGCTGCCATTGCAGCTTTGAAGTTAATGGTGAGAATACCCTCGACCAATCTCCACTTATCAACCGAAACCCCACCATCCGCGTCATTTCGGTCGACAATAGCCAACTCGATCCAGCTTTTCGCCGCGTCGGCGTATGAGATCGCTGGATCGCTAAGCCTAGCGACTTTTAGCCGCTTACTATTGTCCGCCTCATCCTCCGTTGACCGTTGCCGCTTGACGACATGTTTGTCAGCGTCAGATGTGTCGGCGATAACACCTAGCGCCCATGCGAGTGACGCTTTCTGCTTCTCGGACCTTTGCGATTCATCTACCTTGGAGATGAATTCGCGTACCCGAAAAGCACTACTTAGGGCTCGCGATTGAGCTCTCGATAGGGCGTTGTGCTTCAAGCCCTCTTGTTTGCTGGTACCTGACTTAATCAGCGAACCAGGCATTGACGAAGCCTTACTCGAGAAAGCTCTTGACGAGTCTTTCGGTGTATGGCGTAAGGCATCCGCCGACGAAGAGGAAGCCCTTGACGGGTCTTCCGGTGCACGGCGTAGGGCCTCTGCAGACGAAGAGGATGCCCTTGACGGGTCATCCTTGCCACCAGATACCAAGGCTCTTGAGGAGACCTTCTGGGAGCTGGTAGCAACTTTTTGGTCTCTAACGTGTGACATTAGAAACCATGAAGGAAGAGAAAAAAGAAAAGAACTAAGTCAGACTGAGCACGTAGGCCGAATATGCGACACCACTGCCCAGCTTACCTTACGTCACGGTCCGCGACGGATATGAAAAACACGGTCTTGTCGTCAGCCAAATGCTAACGGTGTCAATATCGTGTGGCAGAATTGAAGAGAGAAAACACACCCAAGGAACAGTAACTCTGTGTGCAGAAAAAATGTCATCAACACACTCGCGCGATCAACAACGATTACAGTCTGAGCGTGGCTGATAGCGGGCGCCGACGACGCGGAACTCGCACGAACTCGAATATATGATTAATTGTAATGATATATTAAATTATGATGAGACATTATGTCCGAAAGTTTGTTTACTTAAAATTATTTTTTTAAAAGCAATGCCAACATTCTTTCGCACAATAATAGGACATACCTACAAATCTTCCTGAATAAATAATTTATCAAAGACAATTCCTGTAAATTTATATGGAAGTTAGGTTATACTTTCAAGCTGCTAAGTATTTCTACAATTATGTAAATAAAATTCACTGCCCAGCAAGAGCTAGCGGGGAGGGTTTAGATCCCTCTTGCCATGGCGAGGAAAAAGGTGTGAGGAATGGAAGTGGGAATTTTTTTCGATATCATGCACATGCAATAACATAACAGCAACAAAAAATCATTTTTTAAGTACATACAAACTAAATTTAAAACTTCCAGATCATATAGAGGAGAAAATATAAATAGGTATCTATATCAAGCAAAATACATATTAGATCAAATAAATAAGATGTTAATATTAATCCCATCACCAAAATAAATATTTTATAATAGTAATTAATAACACTAAAATGTAGGGAATGAGAGAAAAGCGATTAGTGTTTTCTAAAAACATACGTAACAAATAAAAAATACAAACCGGCCGTTGATAACGTAATCATGCACTACTGCTACAAGAACGAGTATAACGCCTCCAAACCACTTCAAAAAAGGAAGAAAATCCGACAAAAACACACGCACAAATTAAATAATTTACAATACACCATGCACAATTTAAATGCGAAACGGCCTCATTATTGTATCCATGCACTACGCCCTATGCTACGAGTATCTATCTACTAGAACAGCGCCACGGGCCACACGCTCCCGAACGTTGCACAAGTTCATGGATACCTAGTGTAGTATTGGGCATGCCCTTTAAGTGAAGTTCAGATACTTTCAATGCGCATGCGTTGAGCGTATAAGAAGATACATCGTGACTCTATGTGCTATGGAATAGCTATAGAATAGATTGATGGTACATGTGGGCAGAAAGGTATTCTGCCCATAGGTTGAGTTGAGAGGATGATGTTGATATGATGAGCAGATACATGAAGGAAGTATGAATGGGCGCAATGCAATGTACATAATGGTTGGTGACTCACGCGTGCGCTTCTTATAATTATTCAGCTTTCGCTTATGTAGAGGAGAGGAGTTTTTTATATTGGCAATTTAATCGTGATTAAGTACTAATGAATGGCGATTGTAATTTTAAGGAAAGTTACGTTACGTTAAGTTAGATATGCATGTAGGTACCGAAGTGAATCAATTGTATTCTAAGAAATAATTTTTTATTTTATTTTTATTTTTAGCCAGCATTTTGTAGGGTGGGCAGTGCCCTACCTGCCCACTTAGACCGGCCGCCCCTGGTTCCAACCCTCATCTTACTGAAATCCAAACCAACTTATTCGAAATTTGTCCTCTCTCCCTGTCCAATCGGGCAAATTGAAGTTGAGAGGAGAGTTTTTTTTAACGCTTTTATGTATTGAGTGCAATTATGCAATACTCCTTATTTATCATTTCTCATGAATTTCTCTGGAAATTCAATATTTATTTTAGGTTGACGTGCGCTCTCCTCTGATTCAACTGACTATACAATACTTCATTCTGTCATCCGTCCTTTTTTCCAGAAGCCCATCTCTTTGGCAATAATTAGGACTCTTAATTCTGGCGAAAAGAAGAGGAGCTGAATCAAGTTGAGTTGTGCGAACGGCGCTTTGGGGCAAACCAAGCATAATTCAAATGAACAGCCACAGAAAAAAATGGTTGGTTTGACGAATATTTCGCATACATACTCCGCTTGGAATCAGCTATTTTTCTCGCCTAATTTCGATGTCCATCAAAAACATTTTAGCGAATTTTTCATTCGCTCCGAAACTGGTGCTGCCCAAGATTTAACGATTGTAAAAGATGGCGCAGCTTTCCCGTACATATTACAAAAAACAGTCGTGTCACTCAATTTAAAAAAAACAATATAAAGTGAGTCCAGAGTTTTTTTAAGGTTCCATTAGTTAATGAGTTTAATTCCATGAATTAATTAACAATGCGCGAAACATTTTACCCTTTCCATTGACGGACACTGACACAATTCAGGCTGGCAATAGCTAACCTGGAGCGCGTTCCATTGATACGATATGAGTAAAAATAGTTACTCATATTCACTGTCCGTCGTTCTAAAATCCCAATATTGTTTCAAATAGATAACCCTCCGAGTCAATTCTCATCGTTTCAAATTTCAAAGAGTCCATTGTCGTTGACAGCTATTCTCAGTCGCACTCTCGAGCTGACCAATCGATGGCAGTTGAGAAATTCAAATATGTCATGTGAAATCGGTTACGGTAATCACTAGAGCCCAGATTTTTGTGCATTTAAAACGTGCAGTAAAAATCCCGAAATGTGCAAAGTGGTGCAATATAAATGCCCGAATATGCATTTTCCGTGTAAAATGAAAAAAAAGTCATTTTTTAGGCTTTTCGAAGATTACGCTTCGGAGCAGTGAACGCAGGAAAAGCATTGAAAAAAATTGAAGAAAACTTGCTCTAAAAAGTAAAAAGTTTGTTCACATGTGTTTTTTTCTCAATACATACTTTTATTCTCTTCTCTGTCTATCGAAAAATGATGCACATTACATCATTTCTGTAAAAAATTGCCATGAAACAGGGTTAAAAATGCAAATGTTCGTTTTCATGCAAAAACCCTTAAAACGTGCAATTTCGTGCAATAGGTATACCCTGAAAAGTGCAATTTCGTGCATTAACGTGCAATTGCACGGGAATCCTCTGATTATCGCTTTTTATTACTTTTTAGGCAATGTATGCTTTTTCATCGATCCCCAAATTAATTAACAAATTCTACAGGTTGATTTCAATGCGTTTCTGTGACATTTCCATCCGTTCCCCTGAGAACTCTCTCCCAACTCTGACGATCAGTCAGAGATACAGAACAACCGATGCGACTACGAGTGATTAATGGAACACGCTACTGCTTCAGCAGTTGTGTATATCTTTAAATGGTACACATTGCAAGTTTCTATTGTTTTATTTTAAACTGTTTTTTTTTTATTTTAACAGATAAATGCCGAGGGTGCTAGGTGATATCAAACTACATAGAAAATTTGGATAAGGGCAAGTTGTACAAAACGGTTGTACGTCCCGCACTCATGTATGGATCAGAATGCTGGACCATGTATGAAGGTTACGCGAAAGAAATGACAGCGACTGAAATGAAAATGTTACGCATGTCAGTTGGTGTAACCAAAAGGGACCACATCAAGAGTAGCTACATCCGAGGCAGCTTGTCCATAGACCAACCAATCACCGAAAAGCTCGAAGACCGACGAATGGATTGGTGTTGCCATGTTCAAAGGCGTCCGCCTGAGAACCCCGCAAAAAGAGCGATATCAATGGAAATTCCACTTGATGGACCCAAGGCCAGAGGCAGACCGAAGAACACCTGGATGTGTCAAATGAAAAAGCAACAACAACGCATTGGTCTCGGCGATGACACGATCCAAGATAGAGCTGCCTGTAGAAATATGCTGAGAAATTATCGCCAAAACGGGCGATGTGCCTACACCGCAGGTCGAGCAACGCGGAACCATGGAGCGGTATAAAGAACGAGGCAAGGAAGAAGAAGAAGAGAAAATTTTGATAACGGTATAATTAAAGCCAAACAAAGTACCAAAAGTACCAATATTCGAAATTCTGGTAACGTTTAAAGTTTCGATAAAACCTACCCGCACTCTTCATCTTGTGCGTAGATATACCAATTTTTTACAAAATGTAAAATAACATCTTATACACAAAAATATAGAATTTGCCAAAAAAATCACCCTATTTGTAGAATGGGCTTCCCTTTAAAATTTTTAATAGACGTGTGTGGCAAGGTCAACTAACAGTGTTTGTACCTAAAATGTATGTACATATAAGCAAGCAGTCATACTACGATCTTAATTTTATTCGTCGACTTTAAATACATCCACAAGTACCACCTGCCGAGGCACCAGCCTTGACTAGCATACACCAAGCACATAAGAACAAGTTCCTGAATGCAAGTTCAACAAGTTCTCATGAACTTCCTTATGGGAATTAAGAAAATGCCCCTGCTGTATATGTACTTGTCCTTCATGTCCTGTTAGCATGGACAAAGAGTTACAAAAGAAAAAAATAATAATAAGTGTACTTGGAACCGGACGACTTCCAAGGTGCCTTTGTGAAATATGTACATGCATACATTTATGTAAATGTGCATGTGGAACAAGCTGATGAAGAAGACGAATTGAATGGTATGTGAAATAGAGTATTTTCAATAAGGAGACTTTACGATGGGAAAATTTAAAATTGAAACGGATTCGTACATTTGAATAACTCGTATGCTAACTCAAAAGTTTGACAACTAATAAAAGCTGATATTCTGCTCTATATTTTAAAATTATTATTGAATTAGACATTGTTGGAATCTGATTCTGGTTTATTGGTCAGGACACTTGCTTCGGAAGTACAGTGCCGTGGGCTCGAGCACCATTGCAGTTGTTTAAGGTCCATGAGGATTTTCAGTTTTGCACCCATTGTATGACGAACTATATGATCTGACGCAGATCTTAAATGAGTACCCATTTATTGAGATGAGTAAGTCAGCACCAGCAGAGCGTGATGTTTCCCTAACACCCCCTACAAAAGACCGTCAGAAAAATATTTTGAGCTTTGAGATCTATTTGAAGTGCTTCTCCCAACAAACTGATTCGCACAGACATCTGGAATGGCAAAATAAGCCCTTGCTACAATAAAGGTTCGTCAATTTAGTTTTTCTTTATTTATGGTCTCGGTCGACTAAATGGTCTGCCAGTTTAAATGATCGGATACACTAAATCCTGAATACATTCATCCTGTAGTCTAGTTCTAGTGGTCGGCAAAGTGCGGCTAATGCCTCATGCGGCTCTTTATCATATGCCACGTGGCTCTTCAATGACTCAAGGCATATCCGGTAAATGAAGTAATATGCGGCAGAGTTTCTTAAAAAAATCCACCACCATGGTAGCGCATTCCTTTATCAGGCCCTGATAGAGGCCAGGAAGACATGGTGTTCCAGATTCGGGGGTCATGTCCAAAAAGACAAAAAAGATTTTGGGAACCATAAAATAAAATTTTCGTTTCGTCAATTCATTTTGTAAATTCAAAACAGACAAATCTCTGAAAGTCAGACATTGACTTGTTCCAGGATGCAATATTTATATTTGTATTGGATTATACATAAACCCCTTGTCCCCAAAATTTGAGAAAGAACAATGGGGAAAAATCGAGACTGTACTGACCAGATAATTTCACCATGGTTAGTCGAGCGGTGTGGCCCTAGTACATTTGCACTATGTGTAGAAAGGAGAAATATTGTTCATCGATATGCTGAGAACTGGCAGGGCTACCGAGCATGATGTGGTGGTTGATACACAAATTGTATCAGACTTAACAGAGATCATATCCAATTCATTAAGCCTTTAATTTCTGATACTTAAAGCATAGCATAGTTAGCAGTCTTGCAGGCAAAGTGAAACACATACTTTGCAAAAAATGCAGAGAAGCTAATATCACGGCGGCGCACTCAAGAACTTGGTTGTAAGACCCAGAATCAAGTTGTTCCGCCACTGGAATCGGATTCAGGGAGTTAGCCAAAAATCTTGTAATACAAAATCCGACCACTACAAACTACTAAAACTAAAATTAAAAGGCAGGCTTTAGCACTTAATATCGGCGGCATTTTCATTTTCATATTTTCCAATAACCGGAAAAATAGAGGAATTTGACTTGTTGTTGCTGTAGGGTTGATTCACCGATTCACGATGTATATACGCACTAAAAACAAAAGCCTTAGGAAAAGGAATGCGATGGTTTTACTCTTCGTGAAGTTTTTTTTTCCAAAGGAAAGGAATAGTGCTTTTGGGAGAATCGAAAGCAAATTTGTGAATTATGATCAAAATGAGGACTAGGTACTAAAAACGCAGGGGTAGCCAAAGTCGGCTACTTTACCACTGACGGCATACAGATATATTACTGTTGGCAGCTTTTTTCCAAATACAATTCTCTTTTCCGTTTCAAATTCTCTCAGTCGGCCACACTGTATTCCGGGCCAAAGTAAAAGTTTTAATTTTTTTAATTGAGAGTCCTTAATATATCAAGAACAAACCTAACGGTAAAATTTTTCAAATTCACACTCATAAATGAGGGATAAATTAAAATGTATCAATAAGTGTTGCAATTTTGGTAGCTTTTGGCAATAATGATGGACAGTACCTCAAGAACTTGAGAGTTTGGCTTTCGCACATATATTGAAACAAGAGTCCGAATTGTGGGGGGCTTGGATCGTAAATGCCATAATGAATCAAAAAGGTTTCAACATCCTACTGCGCATATTATAATGGAATAGATTGCGATTCATTATCATACCGCACAATAGATGCCAAAATTGGGACAGTATATTACACAAAAAAACGATTGATACACCATAAGCAGCGGTATTGTGGTAGCGGTGAGGTTATCGCACAAAAAGACACTGAACCTCTTCAAGCATTGTACTACTTTGTTGGGTAGTTAATGAAACGGAGCAGATATCCATACTTCCAACGCAGAAACCACATATTAGTTTCTTTCATAATAATCATATGATGTGTGTACTATGAGAAACACTATCCATCTTTGGTACAATACAGCGCCAGACAATGCTAACAATAGTCACATAGTCGCATCATATTTGAAGTCTGCATATTAGAAAAGCCACACTTTGTGTTTCTTTTTTACTACAACTCTTTTATAGAGATCGCTTTATGGTCTTTTCTATCTCGACCGATAGTAGGTATGCGTATAGGATTTCATATGTGGTTTTTGTTTCTAGCACACATAAAACCATTGCACACGTGTCGATGTACATATATGATTTTCATTTGCGTCCATACAGTCATGATGGCAAATCCTCAAGATTAACCAGTACTTGATCCAAGTATACACCTTGCTGCACCTCTAAAAGCGATATCATTTGCCTTAAACAGAACACGCTAGTAAGTAAGTCATCATATCAGTCAGTCAGTGAGTCTTTAGATAAGATACGGCCAATACTGTAGTCTTGTTGCGCTATCTAATCTCTACGTACGTGAATAGCTGTTTGATAGAACCCCTTTCAAGCCCCCCCTTTTCCATACTTATTATTAAGCTGATTACGATAATAATTACCTGAATATCCGACATTCGAGTTCGATTGCTCCGGGTGCTGCTCGGCGTCGTGTTTGTACTAGAATTCGTACTAGAGGCTGTCGTGTGGGTCGGCGTTGCATTGCCAGCATTGGGTGTAATCGTATGACGTAACGCTGCCGATGCACTACTTCCGCTCGACTTTTGGGTTGTGGCAAGAATTTTGGGTCGTTGAGCAGCGGCGGCCGCTTCGAATTTCCTGAGAAGTTCCTCGCGTTTTGATTTGCTCGGCGACGGTGGCTTATCCGTTACATCGCCGCCCACCGTTTCGCATTGTTTATTCTTCAGTGCGGCCCTCATGGCCAGTACGGTATTCTCAACATTCTTTGTATCGGAAGCAGTTCGATTGATTTTACTTTTCATCTGTACGGGCGGCTGAACCGAGTAGGCACCCGTTGAATTTCGACTTTCCGAACCGCGTCGAAACTCGACTGGAGCCGCTTCCGGATCTTCGCCACGCAAATAGCCAAATCCTGTACCCGAAGCCATATCACTATTGCCCGGTTTCAGAAGATTCTCATGTTCGCCGTAGCGTCGACTTTTCTTCACAAAGTCCTCATCGTCGATGTCGTCCGCGCTCATTTTCAGCTTCTTTTTGAACGAAGCTTCTACGTCGTTAATGTGTTTTTCGATTGATCCCAACGGATCGGTGCCTTGCATCAAATCGGTTATACTATCGCGTCGTCCGGCGCCATTCGAAATTGGACTAGGCGTCTTGGTAGCCGTGACATCGGTCGCTGGGCTTGTTGCAGCATTTTGGGTCACAGCGGGCGGACTTTCGGCTTTGGTTTTAGGCGGCACTATGTGCGTTCCGTTGCTAGCTTCTTTGGCTTTGGCGGCAAGAAATTCTTCGCGTGTCGGAAACAGTTTCGGCAAAACAATAGGCGATCGTTTGCTGATCGTGAAGGATGTTTCAGTGGTACTGCCCGCCGCTCCTAGCTTTTTGGGGGCGGGCGAATTGGACGGCTTAATGTCGATATCTTGGAGTTTCGTAAATTCCGGTTTGGGTGGCATGGGCGCAAGACCTTTACCGAATTTATGGGCCGGGATGCGAATACTTTTGCGGATGGTATCGTCACGTTTCAAGTCGGACTCCATTTTTTTTCTAATACTGCTATTGCATTTAACACTGATTTTATATATTATCACACAAAAAACTCTTTTTGATTTTATATCACTATTTTTGGATATCTTTTGTTATCACTAATTTTTTTATGGGGAGGGGAATTAATTTTCACTCGTTTGGTATTGAATTTTACATGCGACACCTGAATTGAACGAACATTATTTTTTATTGCGACACCACCGACCGTCTCGTCATCGCCAAATATTGGGGATATAATATCTCGTCGTATCTCGACCCGGACCCGTGTCAGATCCGACCGAACCAGCAATATAATGCACTCAACACACATTCACATTCGACGATATTCGAATTGGAACTGACGATGAAGACTATAGGTGCGATACGAAGAGAGAGCGATATACGCGGCACACAAAAAAAAAAGAAGTTAACGCGAACGTACGATTAACCGTCTAAAGAAAATCTAATTTAAGCGTATATGGGAATTGCCACTGTATATTTGGACGTTAACAAAAGCGCGATAAAATTCGCGAAATCAACAGGTGAAAAAAAAATCTTATGATGAGTAAATTTGCTTTATTATGGAATCGTTTTTATGTGTTGCGCTCTCGCCAATCGGGGTGCTCTATAGTCGACGACAAAAAGGCCAGACCTTATCGCTATCTACCGATAATAACATAGGAACAAACGTAAGATACGCTTTTACATTTTGTGTATACACAGTCGTACAACAATGTCTTCGTACAGTCGGTTTTTGGAAATTTTTGGCGCTATTTGTTTGCCTAAAACCTTACATATGCACCAACATTTAAAAATGTTAACAATTGTCCATCCTTAGAGTCACCTTCATCACATAACCCAAAAGTTCATATTTTTTATGAATTTATAAAAAAGTTATGAGTTGAAAACAAGAGAAAATACGCCCCCAATAAAGTCTGTGGACCTTCGTTCATAAAATCAGGTCACAACGAGTTGACGAAGCGAGATTGCGTGGACGACCGAGAGCTCGTATTCAGCAGGTGAGGATGTTCACCAAAACAATTTGATATAAACGTTTCAGGCGGCCAAAGCCCGACATCGGGTTATCTTGTCACATTGATGATGATAACAAGGATCCTTTTTTGAGCAGCTGGAAGTGCTTTTTTAGTAATATCAATGAAGACATGATGGTCGATTATGTCATTAAAATTGTTATGTATGTTTAAGACACCTCCACTTGTCTGTAGATACTAAGTCAAGTGCCGCCCCCAAAAATGGACACTAACAACCGTAGATTTTAAGGTGCACAGCTGCTAGACTTCATAGAGTTATTGCTAAAAAGGGCACTGATGCCTTGACAACGGGCGAGTTAGCACCCACTTTCCGGGATGCCAAATACTGAGGAGTGAATGGCCTTCAAATGAGGACAGTCTGCACAGAGCTATAGTTCTTCAGACAGGAGAACAGCTAGACTAATCTTTACACAAGATAAAATAAAATGGGCTATAGGCTCGTTCGAGCCTATCTCTTGAGTATTTTCAGAAGCAGCTTTGCGCTGGGCTTCATCCGGCGCTCATGGAGGCTTGCGAACGTAGTATTCATTCATAAAATGGGAAACCGGCCCAAGGACGATCCCAAATCTTATAGACCAATCAGTCTTACTTCATTCATGCTCAAATCAATGGAAAAAATCATTGATGAGCACATCATAAAAACCACGCTGATTAGTAACCCGCTACACAAAAGGCAGTTCGCTTATCAAGCAGGTAAATCCACAGAATTGCAGGAGATCAAAAGGACCCTTGAGGGCAAACACACCGCGCTTGCTGCTTTCTCTTACTAGAGGCTGCCCACAAGGGGTGTACTTTCGCCCCTCCTGTGGTGCCTGGTTGCTGACGAACTTTTGTTGAAGCTCACATCTAATGGCTTCTTTGTGCAGGCATATGCCGACGATGTGGTTATAGTGGTAAAGGGTTTGTTTGAGGAAACACTACGTGACTTGCACGAACCAGCATTAAAAATAGTTCAAGAATGGTGAGATGGGAACGGGCTCCGAGTAAACCCATCAAAGGCGCTCATCATACCCTTCACCAGGAACAGAAATCTGGCTGAAATAAGGCGTCCGATAAAGTACAACACCCAACTACCGATTGGGAATCATGTCGAATATCTCGGGGTAATCTCCGACAGAAAACTCTACCGGCAAAAGCATGTCGAAGCGGCTGCTGAAAAAGCCACCACCAGTTTGGATATGCAAAAAATTTTCAGGAACAACCTAGGATATGAAACTATCCATTATGGATCTACAGAGCAATAGTTAGACCAACTCTGGACAACAGTGCTGTGGTCTGGTGGAAAGGAGCCCTGACTACGAAGGGAAAATCTGTGTTAGGCAAGGTACAGAGACTAGCATGTCTCATTACCACCGGTGTACTCCGATCCTGCCCTAGCAGCGGTCTAGAGGTGGTTAATCAAAGACCAGGAACGACTTAAGGCTTCTGAGCACTGCTAATAGGAGGATACTCCCATAAAAGAGCGGCTGAGCTGCTTCAGCTAAGCAGAATTAAAGTACGCACCATATGTGGGATTTAGTTACAGGCCACTCCTGCCTGAGATCACATCTGCGCACAATGAGGCTGTTACAGGACGCGAGCTGTCGATTCTGCGAAGAAGATGACGATACCTCACTCCACGTCCTCTGCGAATGTGATGCTGTGGCCCGACGCCGCTGGATACAATTTGGAGTGGCCTATCCAGACACGGACGACATAGCTTCGATGTCAATTAGCAGCCTCGACTCATTTCTTAGCACGACCAACATTGATCGTCAGGCATAGTCCTGCCCACAGGTGACTAGGGCGATAATACAATAAGCCCACTGGCTTCAGTGCTGCGAATCCTCTTTCGGGCTCACGCATCCAGAATCTAATCTAATTTAAAGGTGCTGGCACTTGACATACTATCTATCTAAAGGCTAGTGGTGGTGTCTTAAACTTAAATATTTTGAATGACATAATCGACTATCATGGTTTCATTGATATCCCAAAAAAAATCACTTCCACGTGAACAAAAATAATCCTTTTTATCATCATCAATTTAGCAAGATAGCCCGACGTCGGGCTTTGCTTTCGACCGCCTGAATCGTTGAACTCCCAATTGTCGCGGTCCTCCAGTCTCAGCAACCAAGCAGCTGGTTGGTGTACTCCCAGCGAGCTCTCGCTTGTCCACGCAATCTACCCCGTCAGCACGTTGTGCGTTCCTTTTTATGATTTTTTTATACAAATGGCCTGATTTGTATGGAGGTACAAAGATTTTATTGGAGGTGTTTTTTCCCTTGTTTTTAACTAATAAATTTTTAAAAAATGCATATAAATGATTAATTGGGTTATGTATGATAATGAAGACTTTAGTTGATCGATACGTGTAAAAAATTTTAAGATTCGGTGCATATTTATGGTTCTACTCAAAAGAAAAATACTGTACGAAGACATTATTGGATGACTGTATGAATGCATGCATATATGAGCACATATTATGTGAAACGTCGACGAATTCTATGACGATAATATAAAAGTTGGGTCTTATCAGAGGCCTCAGTTGTCATGAAGTATAATATACACAAGGCAGAGTTCAGGGTATAAATTTATCGTATACGCGCAGTAGATTCGGGAATTAGGCTTCTCCGAAAAAGGCACTTATTACCGCACGTCTATTTGAACGAATTTTCGTCACATCCATTGTCGAATGCATCGAAATTTCCGAAAACACAGACTAATCAACAGGTAGCCAGTCAGTTGTCGCGTCGTTTGTCTATCTCTAGAGTTGGTGAAACGGTTCGCCTTCCATGGTAACTTGCTCAAAAGAGATGTCCATCCATTTGAACTGTTTCGACTACCTAACTCAATTTGCGGGGGCCGCTTAACTACCATTCAAAGTTGCAACAATCAGAAGGTCATATGGCCAAGCCAAGAATGGTCTCGTCCGTCAGCCCAAGGACCTATGCAAAAACCATATGTGCGCTGAGTACACCATTCTTGCTTGTTCGCTCGCGTGTAACCGGAACGGATAACGAGGACAACATATCCTATTTTTAGTCGAGCGAATGGTTACGAAATTTATCACTACATTTGGCAAAAATTGATTTTCCAAGCACTCATCGTTTCACTCACAGAAAAAGCATCATGTAACTCTTGCGTCAATTTGAACAAGATATGGACACAAACGTATAGAGATAGAAACACTATGATAAACGAGCTAAAGCAATTAGAGCACACACTAACACTAAAAATTTGCCCAAACCGGGGAAACGAACTAATTAACCTGTCGTACTCCTCACCACACTCTTTCGGTCATCACATTCGCGGATTTTCGATGGGATACGCGCACTTTTTCTTCGTTCAAGTACTTTGACGCAACTTTGGTCACTTCAACCGACGATAAACGAAAATCCAGTTAAACTGAATTTTAATCCTTTTCGATAACACGAAATTTTCCGTGGAAAATCTTGGAAATTTTCTATTACACACTTCTCAAGTACCGCGCGGATCCGAGCCATAGAATAATATAAATGCAAAAGATAGAGATACGCACAGGGTGAACACACAACACGGTTGGCGGCGCGTATAGTAATAGAGAAACAGAAAATTATAAAAGAAAAAAAACTGTTTAACTACCAAACTCTGACGACCGTCCGATAGAAGAGAAGAAAATTGAGTACACACAATACGAAGCGTTCACACAGGTAAATCGACTGCACATAACACGTCATACAGGTAAAACACGGCGAGTAGAATATACTCGTATCTTTTACATACTGTACAACTACCACGGCACATAACATTCACTGCTTCTCTCAACCATAACCCTCATCGCACAGAGTGTGTTTCAATGATGCTGAAGATAGCCAAGATACAAAATCTCTATTTAAAAGTGACCCATAAAAATTATTGGATAGCTCCAATCGATTTCGTCGACAAATTGAAACAGATTCGCCCCTAATAGGAGAATGATAAATTTTATAATCTACTCATATTGTATAGAAACTCTGTTGCGAGGAAGAAGACACAACAATGATGGCATGTCGGATATCCCAAACAATATTGCGCGCCGCGTCGAAGGTCGATACGAACGAACCCTTTTTTCCAAAGGACCGCATAACATTATACGAGTGACTATATACATATCCTCTCGCCCAAGATGAAACACCAGCAACAACAAAAAACCTTCAACAAGGAGCAGTAGCAGGTTCAAGTGAATCATATACATAGCTAAGGCTACACACATTGGAACATTTCTCAAGTGAATTTATTGATTTTATGTTTAAATTTAAACATGAGTTGCTGATATATATTTGTTATGTTCAAATCAATTAACAAGGAGCGGGAAAGTTACGTGACAGTTTGCCTATGATTAGTCACTTGGATACAGCATTTGGATCGATTCGATGGCATTTGTGTCACAATAAAATTTAAATGACAATGGAAATTTCCAAAATTATATGATTTAGGTATTGTGACATTTTCATGGTGGTGAATTGTTAATGAAACTTGTCGAAATATATCAAAAATCGAGAGACGATTTAATTTTAGAATGATATTTACAATTTAATTGAAAATACTTTACCTACTGAAAAGGAACACAACTTTTCATAGAATTGGCCTTTATATCAGTGGTTGACAACTCACAAATGTTTACGAACCAAATATCCTAAAAATGAATCAGTACGGCCCGCAAGAGCAACGCGACTTAGCTCAAAGATGACATAATGTACTGCAGTGTTTTAACTTTACCTTTATTTCAAATACACCCAAATCTACCACAATTTGAAATTTCCAAAATTAGATGCATACTTTGTCGAAATTTGCTAACGATAAGAACTAGCGAAATATAATCCTCCATAGAAGAAGTTATTCACGACACTGCAAACATTTTCCAGAGCAATTAAAACAATGATTTACTACATTCTTCAGTAAAACGCAATTTTTTTTTCTTACAAACCAAGAGGCAAACAACTGCACTAAACTTATCAGGTGAGCCGAAGGGGGACGCTTGAATGGAACTAGGACCGCCGCCCACTTTGGGTAAATCGATCAGCTCGCACTTCGTCATAGTCAAGCCTGCCACTAGAGGTCATGTGAGCGGTTCTGGATTTAGGTTTGATTTCGAAAATGATAAACGACTGGAGAGGGGCTGTGATCGAACTAATGAAGTAGAATTACAACGTTTGCGCCAAACCGACCAAAGCGCCAAATTTAAGTAGATTCATATTGCGCCAACTGCTATATTCCAAATTTTTCAACGATAATCCGGTTTTTGCTTAGTACAGGTACTAAGTTAGTGAGACTGTTATTTTATGCCATTCAAATCTAGCCCGCACCCCAAATGAGTTATACATACAATCTCAACCACATCTCACAATAATTGCGTTTCTATCGAAAATACAAAACATATTATGAAAGAACCGACAAAATCCAGCTATTGGGCCATTTTGCTATCATAGAAGCCCCCCACTCCTAAAACAGGTTTTTCAAAGAAAAACTCTTTAGTTAAGTTTTTCACAAAAAAAAAAAAATTTTTGATCATGGAGTTATCTTCACAAAATCAAATTTACAACATTAAAAAACTCTGCGCTTCGCCCTAAGGAGGATGGATCCCACATGGCAACAAATTGATTAGCTTCAGCAAATCTATTAAAACTACGAATAATGAAGTTTTTATTTAGTTTTGCAAAAGTACGACCATTATCATTCTTGAGAGAATTACCCCTAAGAGTTCTACCAGACGCGACCATAAATGGATTCACGAGAGTCGTTTTATCTACTAGCGAGAGGCCACTTAGGGACTAACAGCTTTTCTTGAATTTCCTCAATATCGAGTCAGGCAAAAAGAGTAATACATATCCTTCGGGTTTTTGGTTGCTTCAAAAATTCAAAGTCCACTCATACGAGTACATCATTAATACTTCAATAAAAAAAATCGTTGGTGTTAATAAGGATGTTCATAGATTTTTTCCTAAATATTTAGGTATACAACAATTGCATGTCCTTTACGGTTTACGTGCGATCAGACCTTTGAAGTCAGTCAACACATTGGTCAGGATTGGACGATCGTGCTATACAAATTCTAGATTCTTTGAGTCGTAAAAATGTATGACTTCTTGTAATGAGGCAAAGTTTAGAAATATCGACTGATCTCCATGATGCAGTTGCAAGTAAAGACTATCTATTTTTCGATGTTGCATTTTGAGAATGTAAAGATTGTTTAGCTGTTCCCGTTTCATAAGCCAAATAAATATGATATTCATAAGTTAGGGATCATCGTATTCAACTTATTTACAAATTATGTAATTAATAACCATCCCAATCCCAACACGAGCAGAGACAAAAAAAGAAAAGCAATATTTCTGTCCTGTCAGGTTACTCCCTTAAATCTTTTTCTTAAGCTATACCTATGTAAGCTTTGTAAGGGCATGAATGGATGATGTCTCAATCATTCGTCTTTCTGACCCGCTATCTGCCTAAGCCGCCTAAGCCATAATCAATAAATTGACCTTAATCTAGAAATTGTGAACTCTGATTCTCTTTACTCTTTTTTTATTCAATTGAAATGTACCATTCGCCTGATCAATAGTTAAAAATGTTTAGTTCCTGAAACTACAGAAAATTTCACATAATGTGACTTTTTCGCGGGTTAAATTATTATCGCTGGCCATAAGGCCGCACACAAACGGCGAATCCATGGATTCGACTCCATAATGAAACTTCATATAAAACACACGACAACTGAGGAAGCTGTCATTTTTTTACATTAAGTTTCATTGGATTCGATTTCATGGATTCGCCGTGTGTGTGCGGCCGAAGATACACATATTCCAATTTTTAGAGGTTTTCAAAATGTATTTTTCATGAAATTTCAAATTTTATAACGGTACTTTTATCAACTCTGCATAGTTGATTGAAATTGCTTTAACGTGTCTGCTTTCTAACGGTATATTACTTTCGACAATTAGAACTCCATTATTAATTTTGGTTTATGTTATCATGTTGTTTGCTTTTGAAGCCTGTTTTCCCAAAATGTTGATATTTAAATGATATTTAATAATAAAAGTAATATACAGTTATAAAGCCGTTATACCGTTCGCTGAAGCAACTTTTATCAATTTTGAAGAATTAACACTTCAAAGTTGTAATCTGGCTGGTCTAGCGGTTAGTGCGCGCATCTTCGGTGCACAGGGTCATGAGTTCGAATCTGACCGTAAACTATGGTGTTTTTCGAACTCACGAACTTGTGGCAGACTATGATCTCACTCAGATGTTAAACGAGTACCCATTTATGGGGATAAATAACACTGCTGAGCGTGATGCTGATCTCATTACCTCAACAAAAAGCAGATAAGATCTTGGAAATAGGATGTCACGAACACATCCTGCGGCCTTAGTCCAAAGTTGGATTGTCGCGCCTGTTATTTATTTATTTTTTAACACTTCAAAGTACCGTTATTAGATTATTGTTTTGATTTTAAATGTAAAAACAAGTTTCTCTAAAGTTCGTATATCTGCATCTTGGCAGCAATGTTAATATTTGAACCCCGCTCAACTCAAATTTTTAATTATTTTATTATGGGAATGGGAGTGGTAAATTTGAATTTAACAGAAAAAGTCTTGATTTTTGACGACTTCCTTAAAAAAAACACGATAGCCCGATAACGGTAAATTTTGTACCAATTCTATTGATGATGTTTTTGCTTAAACAAATTTTCCTATCAACCCTTTCAGTATTGCTAAAAAAAATGTCCTATCAACCGTTTCAGTATTGACCACTCAGCCCTATGTATACAACAGAAAATATACGAACAAAATGGCTCACTACCCATTTTCGTTTCATCTGTCCACACACTTTCTACACCAACTGTACCTCTTCTGTTCTCACAAAAACCAACATCATAATTCATCAAACATACAAACAAGAGCAAATATATCCATACAAAGACCATGAATTTCCACTGAGCTGTGGCGTTTCGGTAGATTTATCATGGCCTATCCTGCACACAGTTCACACAGCATGCGCGCGGCACTTATCTACTCTATAGGAAAGTCAAAACGAACCAGCTTAGCGAGGCCCCATCATCTTAACTTTAACAACAACTCTTAACTTTATACAGTGACGGGTCGAATGTTACAGATATATGTATTCGTTATCCAAACATGCAACAAATGTTTCGTTCAACTCTTTTATATTCTAGAAGATTTGCATATACACATACAGCGAGTATCTGAAGCAATGGCAGCGCGATTCGATTCCCATGCATGATTCAAGCTGCGCGAGAGATCCGCAAAACTTGAAAGCCGCGATTGTTCAACTCGAAACTCTCCATCTCCTCGAGCAAAACGGTGGGATTCACTTTTGGATTGCGGCATTGCTGCTGCTGACCGACTGGTTCGGTTCTATCCGCACCACTCTTCAGCATATAAAATTACCATGGAAGAACCTAAAAACCAGATACAACCGACAACGCCAATCCAGAGTCGTTTTTGAATAAACCAAAGATTTTGTGTGAGATTTTTGATCATCATGCTGCTGCGGACCGGCATCAAGGCGGTTGCTTTTCTATATAGGCTTATAGCTGGGCTGGTTTTGCGACCGGTGGTGTTGATGTCTTGACAACCATTAAGTTCGTCATCAAGCGCAACATGGTTTTATGGGATCAGCCATCGCAGCAATAACAACCGCACAGTGCGGCTAATAACCGCGAAACATCGCAGTCAGTCAGAGACCAAAATGAAGACCGACCAAACCGTGAGTGTGTGTAATCGCGTCATGTCCATCTCTCAAGAGAGGATTGACCTTATTTGGAATTGTTCAATGAAAAGTTGGGTTGGTCGACAGATTTGTATATGATGGATAGACGAATTTGTCCATGAATGTAGAATATATGATGTTGCAGCATAAGTCTTGTTTGAAGGTACACCAATTAAATTAAAATAAATCTGGATAATGGATAGATTCCGAAGAATTTCCCTCGTTTCACAGCCACACCATAATAGGAAAGTGCTAATTAGATCTTTAAATAGATCGTGCCTCTGACGTATTACAGTTTTTAGGCTTGGTACCCATAGCTTTCAAAAAATTAATCGTTTTTTTTTTTTAAGAAGCTAAGAAACGTCAATTAATTATATTTTTATGAATAAAGCCCACATTAGTCTATTCCAAAAAAAAATTAAAACTGATTTTGAGGTTTAAATGCAATAAAAAGCAACTTTGTTATGTGAGTTTAAACGAGACCGAGGCTAATTTCGGGAGCGGCCGGAATTTGAATACCCTTCACATTTGAATGAAACTTGAAATCTTTTTGGGCTAATAAATTTGTGCTGTCGTGTTCTAGGGTCTACACTCAACTTTGTATGTATCTTCATACACAGTTGAGTGAAGTTTGATTAAGATCGGATTGTAAAAAAGTTTTTTTTTTAAGAAGAAACTTATTTTGGAGGTTTTGTTTATATTGCATCCATCTGATGCCCATCCGTTCCTAGATATGTTTTTTGGCTTTACTGGGAATCCATTTGAGTACGTATTTTTCGTTGAAAATAATATTTTTGCTTGATTGATGGGTGAGCACTTCGTGAAGCATACAATCCGTACCCTTTGAGCACATATATGGGTTTTAGGAGCTCATCCAGTGTTTTTTAAAACAAGCTTTATCGTTTTTTGCACGTTACACAAACCATCATTGAAACAGCTTTTGTCGTATACCTTAATTAAGTTCCCTCGTCAGTTAATATCAACTAATCCTTATAATTTAATTCAATTTTTATTAACATTTTCGGATGAAACTTCCACCCTTCTTCAGAACAAAGCTATAGCTTTGTACCGAAGAAGGGTGCAAGTTGCACCCGAAATACTGGTATATATCAAAATAAATATTCATTGTAGTGCTCGAACCAAGCTATTCTGTTTTTATTAACCCTTTAAAGTCCGAACTCTTAATCGCTTGAATTTCCTTTTTTTTGTTCCTGAATATTAACTCTAAATATAATTCTTTTAAGAATATACCAAAAAAAAATTTTACCTCACCCCCTTCCCCCCTTTCTATGCTGTTCCCAATTGGGAACAATGGCCATTAATGGGATATAAACAAAACAAGGTCGATTTTTCCCAGATATGTTGGAGTTTATTGGTTCTTCAATGTAATTTATGGAAAAGTATAAATCATATTTTGGAATTAAATTTATGGAAAAGTATAAATCATATTTTGGCAAAATTCATTCAAGATGAAGACGTTTGTTGCACTCCTTTCACTCCAACCGTGCATTTGACTTACAAAGAGAACATCTTCCTTGCGATGATTTTAGCGAATAGATTCCACCAACACTTTTTACATCGTAGGCATGGGCGATACGAAGATTAGAAGTCCATCTAAAATATCGACCCCAGCCATTCCGTGGTTATATTTGTGAATAAGATGTGGTTGCTGTATGCCTATATTTTTGTTCTCCTTCACATAATATCTACATGCTGATTTCGCCATGACTTTCGATTCCTGCAAGGGACTTTACGGTTGCTGCAATTGGATAGTAAATGTCTTCCGCAGTAGACCAATAGTGATTCTCAGAAGGCAACTGGTGGTACTTACTGAGAAGGAGTATGCTCAAAAACGACGTCCATTCAACGCCGATCGGATCAACATGCTGAACGGCGTAGATTTTTGTTATTTCTGCTAAATGCTGCAGACAGCTTTGCGGCATAAATGACTAATATATTTCTACCGGAATTCAGGTTTTCAAATGTGGGAATTTAGTTTCTATGTTTTTTACCGGCTCATTTTGTATTGGGTTTTACAAATTAATGCTGGGAAACCAATTTAGAGGTGCAATGCCGGGTTTCTTTTTGCCTCGGTTTGGGCTTTGATCCACTTGTGGTCAACCGTTGATGGTCACCATTTGTAGCTTTTCTTTTCTGGACACGTTTATTTTTACTTCCCGATGCCTGACTATCTTCCGATCTTTTTACTATAACGGAAACTTCCCCGCAAACATCACTTGGTCTAAGATTTCTTCCTCAATGTCTTCCTCGTCAGTAACTTTGTCGTTTTCCTCAGGAGGTAATTGGCAGATATCTATATTATTCAATGAACCCACGTCGCAATCATCTAAGCTCTGTAGATATTCCACTACCAAATTTACGAACTTTAACTCTCACATATGAACACCGAATAGAAACTGGCATAGAACATGCGAAAATTACATGCAATTGCAATGTAAGTCCAATCATATTGAAAAAATGGAAACAAAATAATTTATCTACAAGACACTGAAGAGAGCCAATGTTCCCAATTGGGAACACGTCAGTTTGAACATCTATAGCCTATAACGGTATTATTTTTTTATAAAATTAAGGTCACTACTATTATTTCGTATGTATTTATTAATAGTAAAAAATAAAAATACATTATTAAAATTTCAAAGTTTTGTTGGTTAAAAAAAAATTGAAATTTTTTTCCCCAAAATTAAAAAAAAATCCTCTTTTTAAAAAAATCACCAAAAAATAACGGCAATTTTTTTATCATTTGCTTATTTTTTTCCTTTTTACCAACTTGTTAATAAACTAAAAAAAAATGGGAAAGAACAAAAAAAGAATTCCAAGTGGGTTTAAAAAAAAACATGAAATTATGTTCCCAATTGGGAACATTGGGCGGTAAAGGGTAACATACTTATCACACTACAAACCGTCGGACAAAAACAAAAATGTCTACTCAATTTTTATTATTACGAGAATATTATTAACTTGATTTGGAAATTTATTTATTTGATTTGGAAATGTATTTATTTGATTTACATTTTTGGCAAGTAACATAATTTTTTTGATTTGGAAGTTTATTTTTTTGATTTAGACATTTTTTTATTTGAATTGAACATTAATTTTTCTGATTTGGGCGTTTATTTTTCGATTTGGAAATTTACTTTTCTGTTTTGATTATTTATTTATTATTATTTATTTGATCC
Organism: Microchrysa polita; assembly: GCA_949715475.1. NCBI lineage: Eukaryota > Metazoa > Arthropoda > Insecta > Diptera > Stratiomyidae > Microchrysa > Microchrysa polita. Next base: position 133,760,774 of record OX454415.1, on the reverse strand, counting down.
GGAGACGTGTTTTGTTAATTCAAACAATTTTTTTATCCGGAAATTTATTTTGTTGACCCGGAAACGTATTTTATTGATTCGGAAAGTTATATATGTATTTGTTTCGGAGAGTTATTTGCTTGAACTTGAAATGTTATATATACAGCGCACAACAGAAAGACATTTGTGTACAAAATATCAGCTCGATAGCTTCAAAACTACACAAGAGAAATCATTCTCGGTTTTTCTAGCAAAGAAATAATTGCAGGTAATCCAAGTCATACACAGTATATTTGAGCCAGAGATCAGGTTATTTTGGTCCCCTATACTGAAACGATGCCTCGTCTGCGTGCTCCTCCATTGTCCCAAATGATCAAAACTCAATTCGATATCGATGTACACACTGAAACTGTTCGAAAGAGTTCAATGAAGCAAGCATGTAATGGGTAAATAGGTCAGAAGAGATTTGAAATTATCGTGAACCGTTTTAGAAAATATTGGGATAGTTTGCCCACAAGCCAAAAATACATTGCTGTGAATATTTCAGGTGAAAAGGGAGTCAAATTATTGAATTTTTATCCCATAAATTTGTTTGATGTATTTCAAATTGTTAATAAGAAACCCTTTCCGCAAAACTCGATATCCTATAGGATACGGTGCTATAGCTATAGCTATTGACCTATAGCACCGTATTTGTGGGAAAAGCGTTAAGATTTTCTGGTATTGTTCGCAATAATTTCGAGTCCCTTCTGAGTTACTCAAACATTAAACCATTGCTTCCTTAATTCGGTATCCAAACGAGTTTTGATAATTTAAACCAAATCATGCGCACAAAGGTAAGGGATCCTGTCAATCAAGGATACCAAAATAACCTCATTTCTGGCTCAAATGACATCTGTAAGGCTTTTCTTTGGATTACCAGCAATCATTTATTTTCTAGAAAAATATAGAGTGATGTGCTGGATTGTTTCAAACCATTTTCTGAAAACCAAAAAACTAACTCCCTTAACGATATCCCCTCTCCATGGTGTTTCACTACCAACTATTGCCATTTCCGGACTTTGCTTTTGGCGCATCTCCACTTATTAATTGATTTTATTTAAATTTAATTACAAAAGATTTGTTAACTGAATACAAAAATATAAATTACTTAAAACTTTTACCGTTAAATCAGCGAAAACAATTGGGTGTACAGTCAAGTATATATATACTTTGTATAATCGCAGATGCTTCCTTGTGTGCGTCGCAAACTTCATGACAAAGTTAATACACATTAACCCTTTTTCGTAGAATGAATGATGGTATCAAAAATCCAATTTCTTGATTTTTTGTAGTTTTCTTCGCTGTGAGTTATATTCATTCATTTTTTCTTGCTACCCTACCTACACAAAGGAAGCACGGCTAATGACAGCAAATCATCTTTGAAATAGAAATTACAAAGCGTCCGGTCAGACCAATAAAAAATTGAAAACCCGTTTTCAAATTTTGGCCATTTTTCTATCTACAAGTCTAGATACAAATTTCTGTAGATACGTTAGGTATATGTACATATATTGAAACTGCGGAAAATATCCAATAAAAGTCGTCAGAGAGTGAAGTTATCGTGAATCATGAATTTAACAGGCTTGAATTGAGATCAGCAGTCATTCTTATCGCATCCATTTTTTAGCAACTAAATTGAATTTCTATGGGGGCGATGTATACAGACTTAATGGCACCTATTTATAAAAGGGATGAACTCCTGGTTAAATTTAGGAAATGAGTTTCTAAATTTAAGATATTTTTTTTTGTGTTTTCTGTTACTTACTTTTGCATCTCACTTCATTACGCAATTCCGATTGACTTGTCATCTGAATTTATACCGTTTCCTTCGTTATCTATAATTTACCTCTATTACCACAAAAGACGGTACTTGCGTTTTTGGGTATAATTACATTCGCATCATAATCTTACGGCATTTTCCACAAAACATTTATCTTTCCCAAGACGTAAGTGTGGCTAATTGCAACGCTCAAAGATAGATAGTATAGGAAGTATACAGATACAACTCATGCTTTCGGGCAACTTAATTAACCCACAATTTTTGGTTTTAAAATTGAATTAATCTTCTTTACTACAATTATAAAACGAGAAAATTCCCATTAGGGAATGAATGAAAAGCAATTTTTCGGAATACAGTATCGAAGTGAAGACAACGAATACGGAATAGGTTTATGTGTAGTCGCAATAAACTTAACATGTACTCGTATATTACATCGAAATTACATATTTTCAAATTACGTATACATATTTTCACTAAGCCACAACTTAGGTATACGGAAACGGGGAGTCTCAAAAGTGTCAGCGACCCAAAGGCTAGGCGATTTTTTCATTGAATCGGTGTCGTGTGATTCATGTGTCGCCAATTATCAAGTAAGAAGAAAGCCTGAATGAATGATATTAAGCAGCTCAGAACAAAATTGAAGATCAATTTTTGGTTTACTTTTTTTTGGGCTTAGATTGATGGCCAATACTAGTGCCGACAATTTCAAATTATGTATACATCGGTGTAACGATAAAGATACGTGTTTGTAGAGACGATTCATGTGATGATCGCTTAGCGATCGTAGTTTTACATCCAATTTCGAGCCGAATTTAAATATGTATGTTTATAAATCTACATATCTAGTCTATGAACTAAAGGAACATGTCCGTAAAGAAAAAATATGTATATAGTGCTCAAAACCGGTGATTTAACTTCGGTCGCTGAGCGATCATCACATGAGTCGTCTCTACGAACACAATTAATTACACACAGGTTTTAAAAATTAATTTGATCATAATGAGCGGAAAACTTTAGGAGCACAGCAGAACATGGATTAGTCAAGATATTAAATACAAATAAAAAAAAACTTCCGGCAGAATCAAAACTTCCAAAAGTTCAAATATCTCCCTTATACACTGCTTTATATACAACCAGTATCGATTAGAGTTTAATTATAGCAATAGCCACAAAGTTTCATCGTATCTTATCAGTGAAAAAAAACTGGAGCTCATGGATACCGATAAAGATAAGATTACCAAGAAAAACATAGATTAAACATTAAACCTCTAGTTTTTCACAAACAAGCCAATTGTGCTATTTAGTGCATTCGACTGTATAGTATCGAAAGGCATCCGATAAACATTTTTCAGACAAAGCTTTTTGCTGATCAATTCAACAAAAGAAAAATTCCCAATTGTGTACAGTGGAGGAGCCACATCACTTGTTTCTTTCCAATTTCTTATGCCGTATTTGACACACATATTCACATATATCTTTTGGTTTTGACAAACAGCTGATTGTCATTTTACAACATTTTTAAATAGGCCCAAGTTCAAATAATTTTAACAAAATTAGCTCAATTATCAAGAATCACAACAGCAAAGCACCACGGCCATTTGAATAGCACTTATGACTCAGCGCGATCCCAGTAAGAAGAAAAGGCCAAATAATGACCCTTCCCCTTTCATTCATTTACGTATGTATACGCAGAACACTTCAAAACCATATCATTTTGTGCGGTTAGTAACGACCTTCAAATTATTCGTATACAAGTGAAACTTCATAATCACTGAATATAATGAAAGAAACAATAATTTTGATAAAATAAAAAAAAAATGTGTACACTATACCAACGAATGCAATCACAACTACAAAAATATAATTTGATTTTTGTATATTTTTATTTATATCAGCGCAGAATCATACCATTATGGGCGCACTGTGATACGATTTTTTTGCGATATTTTATCGCAATCGCAACTTCTATTATTGTGCATAGTCAGTTTCCGCAACCACTTTATAGATTACTTTTTGTACAATAATAATTATTTTTGGTTTTATTGCAAGCCTTTTTTTGGTTTTACGGTTTAATTTTGGCAGATCTGCAATTAGCATGAGTAATTCATTCAGTTTTATGGCATTTAACATAAGTTTGTTTGCTAAGTGGTTGTCTAGACGATTTTTGACAATGAAAATCATTGTAATTAAATTACACAATGTGTCGTTAACATTACTTGTCCTGCGGACTTAAATTGGATATGTACCAAATCTACTCAAAGACTCAAAAATTCATCCGGTCAAAGTCAATCTAAAGAAAAAGTATATCCTGTCAAAAGCCACTAATTTAAAATTTATACAGTTTCGTAATTGTACCAGCAAATCCTTAACTAAATCATTTACTTCCGTGAATGCGTCTATAACGGTATGCATTTATAATATTTGATTAATTTGGTAATACTATAGGGATGAAAAACTGACGAAATTATTTCAAAATACTGTGTTCTTTCAAATTTTTGACACTAGGTTGAAACGCAAAATTTCTGCTTCTTTGATGATGAGTTTAAACGGAATATCAAATAAGAATCGCATGCAACGGCGAAATATTAAAATTTTCCAGAAAAAAATAAATATGTATATGTAAAATTAAAACCACTTTTAAACTTTATCAGAGGCTTCCTAATAAGAGGTTATTCTGAATAATATCATAGTCACGGTATAAAATCAAAAATAATCACTAGCCATGAATATGCTTTACTCTGTTTTGGCAACTTTTTTGCTTAGTGAATAAGTCATTCATCACATGTGTAATAGTTTACGACTCAATGTCATAAAATTTGATGATTTCAACGAGATTCATTGCCTGTTTCTTTTTTTGAACATTTGACTTTTTTTAGATTCTACATTGAAAATACTGTTCAAAATGTAAATCTGTGCAAAAAGAAAGATCATTAACACATAGCTGTTTCCTCATATTTATGTGATACAAATAATTACATAGTACAAAATATAGATTAGGTCAAGTTTGAAAATTCAGATAAACTAAGTTCGAACAAATTGGTACATAGCATACGTCAGGTTTTTGAAGTGCAAGTTTGCCCGTACGGTCGTTTTCATATATTATATAATGGCCCACTAGACAGAAAACGAATATAAACATTAATTAACAATAAACTTGCACTGAAGTTAAAACGTTATTTTTTTTGGTTCGCAAAATATTAATTCCAAAAAATTGCCATACGCTGAAATACTTTCATAATTCGGGTAGGGGCCCCAACGAAATTTCAGTTCCGGGCCCGGGATTTCTTTCGACGGGCCTAGTAGAGCCTTTCATTTTCAAGACAAGAAAAATAAATCGGGCACTTTAAAAAGGAACCTACATAATTAGATTACCGTCAAAAATTACATACATACAACGTCATATCTTTGGTTTCATTCGTGAATATCTCGGATTTTTTGTATCAAAGCATGTATCGCACACTGTCACATTCGAATAACATAGTTCCATATCCCTCTTTAAATTTGTTACCTCTCTAGATTTACTTACTGTCCTCGGAAATTCAGCATACAGCATTGGTTATTATATCATTACCAACATTTTCGTGTGAATTGCAAAGCACATATATTAGAGAGTTTTAGCATATCGTTTGAAATAAAACGACATAATTTGACATTCCATATAAAAATTCGCTTGCATGTCCTAAGTAGGCATAGGTGTAAAATCACGACAAATTATTTCGCCAATTTCGACTGTTTCCAGAGCATCAAATATACGGAAATACACTCATGCTTACTTGGAACATGCAAAATTAAGATATATTGTTTCGTATACGGCAAGCAATCGAATTTTTATATGGAATGTCAAATTATGTCGTTTTATTTCAAACCACATGCTAAAACTCTCTATTATGTACAAAGTTGATTTAACACGCAAATTACCACTTAAGGCATACACTGAGAAAAAATATTTTAAATTTAGATAGTTCGACTACAGTCATGTCAATCTCTCTAATCTTCGCGGCTGAAAATACTATTAAATTCGTTTATTTACAAAGTTTAGTGTATTCTACAACTTAGGTTGTTGAGTGTATTTTATGAATATAAAATTTAACTACAAACATTCGTTGATATTTCCGTGAAGTAGTAAAACTTTTATTCAAAACTATTCTACTATTTAACATTGGTCAATTTATATTCAATAAATAACTATATTTACCAATGAATTAATTGAGTTTGCGAATTAAGTAGATCTTTTAACTAATAAGGAATAGAAAAATTACCCATATCTTCGTAAATGTTTCAACTATGTACATAGAATCATTGGCTGAAATTCGAAGACGAACTTTAGCCAATATCAACTACTTTTCAGATGATCTGTCTAATTTTTTCTCTCAGTGTACACGTGTCGATAAAAACACGACGGGCAATTTTGCTGATTAATTATAAAAATAATATGTACATAATTGGCAATTAACATTCGCTATATATTTTTCAGTTCAGTTTTTTTTATTGAAGGAGTCATTTGAGAGATTTTTCCAGCATACATTTCTTATAGGGTCTGCGGTCTGGTATTCCAAATCCATACCAAAATGTAAAATACACGGAAAAAATGGTTGAGACTGTCTGTTCAAACTCAAAGTTAAGTATGTAGTTAACTAATATTTAGTAACTTCTGCTAAAGAAAGAGTCATCTATCAAATCTTCGCAGCGGAAAAATCTGTTAAATTAAGTCTTTTTAAAAAAAAGAGGAATTCTGAATATTTCACTCGATTAAAATTTCATGTGAAGATTATTAACGTGGACATTTATTTACACTCCAATTGTTTAATGGAATAAATATAAATACGTAGCGAAAACAGAGAAATAGGTCACGTGATTTTCCGCAACACAACCAACCCCAACCCCCAATGTCACCCTCGACAAGGCTTTGGAATTTTAGACTAGGGATGTCGAGATGATTTACTCAGTGTGCTTGTGTGGGTAGTGTATAGTAGCTTTTATCCGTATACGAGAGCATGTTATCTTTATCTGACAGCTGTACGTGAAAAGTGTTTTAGCTTTCTTATCACAGTTGACTTGATAAAATGTTGTTAAGGTTGAAGCGTTGTAGACGCGATAAGGCTATTTGGCCCTGTAGCTGTCGGCTAAGCTGACTAATTTGTTTCGGGAGTACGTCTGTCGTGGATTAAAATTGAGTGCGAGAGTGTATATGGGAGATATTCATAAGAGTAAATGAAAGAAGGTCCCCATTTCATCCAGATTTTGTTTTTCATTGGAGACGAGACAGGCAAGACATTAAGGGGATGATAATTGGTAATGTCGTGGATGTGATAGCTTAGTTCCTAGTAGGTACTAGTACAATTGGCCAAATGTGAAAAAAAGGCTTGAATTACATTAATTGATTCAGTGAATACGTTAAAGAAATATCCAATCAATATTTTACATTTAAAAAATGAGCACAAGGGCACATACCAAACAATCTGTACAATTCTAGGATAATATTATGTAAAATTGAAAATCATTGGAACTTGACTGTATGTTGTCGAATATACACTAAAACGAGAATTGTCAAGGAATTGCACAAAAGTTTACAAAATTGTTATGAATGTATGGCAGAATTTTACATTAATCGGCCTCGACCAGATGGGAGAATTGAACCGCCTAATCTGGTATGACTCATATGGAGCTTGTAATGTATGTGCTACCTACAGATTAGCATCAACAGCAGAAAACAACAAATTAAACTACAAAACAATACTCCGATGATAACATCAGATGACACAAAAATAAAACACAAACTGGGGGAAACCTCACAGACCTCATTGTCGGCTTCAGTCAATCGCACCATATCTGCGTGACATACATTATGCGATAACAGAAAAGAACTTTTGCCCAATTACGAATGCATCTTCTAACCTTGCGTACGGAGAGACAAGAATTTATCTTTAATTCAATTAAATATTTTTTCCTATCTAAAGGAAAATTAAGAATATTTAAGTCGAAACCAAACTCATGTAATGCATAAAAACGTCCCAACAATTTTCAGCAAATACGATAAGACCTATGTAATTGTCGATTGCATACAGAGAGAAGAGAGCCACATATTCTGTTGAAAATGCACAAACTAATACTACAATTTTTGCTCAATGGCAAAATCACACTAGTACACACATATTCGTCATCACATCTTCACCATACAGGAAACTTGATCCGGAAATGTCACATATTGTGTTTCGATATCTTTTTTTTTGCAATGATATCTTGCGAATTGAATTGAATTTATATCTGGAACGAATAGATAAATTGTAACGATTGTATTTTTTCGCCAAATGGTCGCCGTTTGCGAATATCCTTATATACCGCGCCCGACACAATTTATGTACATATGTAGGTACACCCACGACGACGGGACTGAGTGAACTAATTACGAGTGATAAAAACACGAAAACGTGAAAATATCGATAGCGAATTTAACTTGAATACGAAGCATGTTATCTGAATATGTAAATATGTATATGTGTATTAAGATTTTTTTTTGCTGGCAATGTCGTTGGCAGTAATTATACCTCAAGTGGAACGACATATAGAATTAGAATGTATGTGTGTGCTTATAGTATCCACATTTGATATCTAAGTATTAGCTAAGCCCATGAAATGCGAGAACTATAATGGAAGTAAATAGAAATGTAGTTAGCTACTTACACTTACATGTAGGTCTATAGCAGTGGCTCTGGAGCTCTGGGGCGCGCTCTGCTAGGGAGCACGGACACAGTTCAAATTTTGATGCCATGTGAAATGATGTATTTATTACTACATATCAATTTTTCTAACAGAGGGTTTGAATTTGACTTCCGACAGTACCGCAGGATCAGGTATGAATTCCAAAAGATAAAACAAACACGTTAGGGCAATTGGTAGCTCATTTAGTATAAGAGGCGTTGTTGTCCATATCTCAAAATTTAGGGTGTATGAGCTAGTTCGGTTCAAGTCTATTGGAGGAGAACATCAATTGTAACTGGGAACAATTAATTCGTTTGATTCTAATTTCAGAATAAAACGAGACCGAGTTCTAATCGTGCGAACAGCACGATGAGTGTATACCCTATACCCATGTACAGACATAGAATGCGCGTAAAACCGAAAATATTCAATTTATTTTTTTTAAGGGGGAAGGGATAGATGGGTCGAATCTCGCACATCTTTAATATCTTATTACGGCATCCAGCAGCTATGTGAAATATACACTCATAGAGAAACGAGTTTCCAAACTCGGCATGACTCGTCGCAAGTTTATTATTCAGAAGAAGATGATAAGAAATATTCTTATCGTAGAATAATAAACTAACAATGCGACTAGGAAGTGGTATAGCTGACAACCGTATCACACTCCGAATTCAATTGTCTTTGTAACGTTGATGACTACACACGGTAGTCATCAACGCACCATGCTCCACTAGGAGTTACGGTAATTGAGAGGGGATGTAGGGGTAGGGGTAGTCGGACCTTCTCCACTTTTCACTAACTTCAAGAATATGTCACAATTGGGCATTGATGAAAATTGCAGGTCCCTAGCGATATTCTGTCGAAAAATATGGCCGAATTACACTAGGCCCATTTTCAATACCATTCAAGCTTTTATCAAAACAATCATCTCACCAAAATTGTAAAACGCTAGCTTCATTATTTCGGGAGTTATCGTGCGAACTGACAGACACACGGACGGACAAACAGACAGACAGACGGACATGGCTTATTCGAATCAGGGACCGACCCTGATCATTTATATATATACTTTGCCATACCTCCGGTGGCTCTTTTGAGGTGTTACATAAATCGTCGTAACAAAAACAATATACCCTATACCATCTTATGGGTATAGGGTATAATGATTAAATTAGTACAGTATAGATAACAATCAAATTTGAAATGTGAAGGACTTCTGACTAAAAATCTGTTTGTGAAGGCTGCTGAAATAGTTTTAGACAGTAAATAAGGATAAATTCAAGAGGTACGCAAATTCTTCAGGCCCCCGCAAACGGGACACGGACTAGAAAATATTGGGAACTACTGGTCTACATGGGTATATGTATGTCGAGCCGACAAAACAGATATGTATGTACATTCCTATGATAAAACATTATGTGGGCAATTTGAGAGCAGAAAGAGAGAATTGTATCTACTTAGCGTAATAATATTCTTTTGTACATTTTTTTGCAGCACCAGCTGATAGAATGTTTTGCAGTTTTCAAGGATAATAAATTCACTTCAAACAAATATGTAGGGAAAATGCGTTGAAACTATTAGAACCGAAATTATAAGCATTTGACTATCTATTTTTGTTCTTAGATTGTGGTACAGTTTCCATATGACAACAAAATATAAACATCGTTATTATCGTCATTCTTATCACTGATTGGTTAGTTTCATTTGACATCAGAAGCTTTTTCTTGCCTATTACTGTATTGAGCACATTATTATGGAAAATATTATGTACATTAGTCAGAGATGGCAATAACCATAACAAAAATAATAATGTGGAATAACAAGTTTTCTACCCTCGCAATTTTCTTATGTGTTTGAAATTGTATAAAATTTGCCTACACTTGTGATGGAATTCATATATGTAGTGTGTAGTATTTTTCATATGGGAAAGTGTTGCCATATACGAATAGATTTATAAAACTTGTAAAGAAATATAATGAAAAGACAAATAAAAAATCATGCTCTCAAAATTTAGTGTGTATGTATTTCGAGACCAGTCTCACTTTATTATTTTAATAATTGCGTACTCAGTAAAATTTAAAAATCAAAAATAAAAGTTCCTCGCTTAAGTCTTTTTCAATGTCATAAGCAGCTCACGAATGGAGACTCTTTTCCACCGATACATGCATTTTATTATCTAATAATAAAAATATTAATAATTTTCTATTTCTACACAAAGAAAAATAACGTCCCTTAAAATTAACTCGATATCCTTTTGAAATCGAGTTACATTCCTTATATATATATGATTCAAAGGGAAACAAATATGAAGCAAAATCATATTTGAATCTCTTTGAATCATATGCGTATTTTTTGAATTTACAGGATTTTTTTTTTTCTCAGTGTACGTAGGATTTATAGAATATTCTATGACCGAACCATTTAGTCAAATGGATATTAATTACCGCGATCATCATTGCCGTGATTCGATGAATTGAATGAGCTGATGGTTTAAGGATCTATTCGCATTGGGTATATGTTTCTACCAATCTTTTGCACATGATTCAGCTCAACTTTTGCGCGTAATTTGTCGAACCTCGCGCTAGTTTAGGCCGATAAAACATTTCCTTTTTACATTTGTTCAAAAAGTGTATCTACGATTCTAATTCAGTCTACTATGTGACGTCGCGTCGTCTTCCACATCCATCATGTGACGCCTAATGCCCGTAGGTTCGAGACCCGAGCGCGCGCGAGACGATCACTAACACTTCCCGAATACATTTTGATCGTTTTCAGACAACTAATGCTTCGACTGACGAATCCAGCAACATTTAGTGTCCAGAACGATTTTTAGATTATTAGCTGAGCGCAACCAAATCAGTTAAGATTGCCCAAGCACACTAAAAAATATTTAAGAGCTTAATACACCCAGAAAAAAACCTTTAATAAAACCAATGAAGTTTTTACTTTACTTCTACTAAACAGTAAACTTCTTTAAACCTATGAAGTTGTAGGTAATATAATCTATAAAATCTTTAGCAATATTTTGCGAAAAACTGGGAGAAACGGCGTAAAAACGCGAGTGTATAAATTAAATGTAATCGATTGGAGTGATTTCAATCTAAAAGTTTATTCGCTCAAGTTCACTTTGCTATGTTGTGTCATGAACTACTTGTTCGTAAAGCTTTAAGAACAAATTTGATCAGTGCATAATTAAGTTAGGCCTCCGCAAGTCTCCGTCAACGACGTGAAATAGAGGTCAGACTGTAAATACACACATGCGTGTGTTTGTGTCTTCACTGACACATAATGTACGATTTTTGAACACGCATATTATTTTGCGTGAATTTTGAAGAAATCTCGTAATTCTGTAGCAATGGTTTTTGAAATTCACAGAGAATTAAACACAGAAGCCTACTACTACTACTACTATCGAGAATTGTGTGGTTTAGCAACTACAAAAATACAACAAAATCAGCAGCAGCATCAACTCGGAATGGTGCTGCATGATTCAATTGGACATTTTGATTTTATCGTCGCCGCTTCCTGTATTTTATACTTTTGGCGTTTATATACTTTTATATGCAATTTCTGAGTCCAAATGCGGTTGAAATCACAGACAACAGCCACTTAATATTAAACTCAAACTCGAAAGCTTTTCCCGCAATTCGCGATTCGCAAAAAATCGCAAAAGATTGTAACCGCACCTTTATGTCAGTATAGTAATAGAATTTAATCCATGACCATACACAACAAATGCAAAAAATGCTGTTGAATCTGCATGAAATAATATTTTTAACACAAAGGATGTTTTCCATTGAATTATGTAATTTTGTATTGCACTGCCTGCCAAGAACTTCAGATTTTAGAAACGTCGACAACATCTGCATTTGGCGACAGGGCAATGTGAACGGATTGAAAAACAAATTTTATTTTAATATAAAATTAAATAAAAAATCTAATAAAATGTTTGCATAGAATCGATGTATACAGATGTATGTGTTTATATGATAAATAATGCGATAGATTTAGGATACTTGAGAGTGAGTCAATGTTTACGCTCCTTCATCTGATTACGTTAGAGGACCGAAAGACTTAATCGGGAATTAACTGAGGCTCTCAGTTTCAGTCTTAAGTTAATGAAACAATTGTGAATCATATATCGGAAATAGGTGGTCATTCATAACTATTATCGACATTTTCCTGAAGCTAAAAACATCAACCTTTGCTGTGATGTTGAGTTTCCTATTTTAACGAATGTGAAATGTCTCCTTTTTACGTGTTTTTTTATATTTTATTTATATGTCGTTTTTACACCAAATAATTTCAAATGGACCCCCAAAAAACCCTACGTAGGAACGCCACGGCTTCCAGTACCAGTAGCGTAGCTCGTCGATGGGGCCATGATACACACCGTCAAAATTTAATAGTTGCCTAAGTTCAGATTGTGGCGAAACCCCAACGGGAGATACATTTGCAGTAGTTGATTTTTAAACAAGAAATCCTCGGTGCGAATCTAACTTGCATGCGGTGCGCTTTTTATTGAGGGGACACCCAGTAAAAAAAGCGGGACATTTTCACCTAAAGAGCGACGTGTGCGTATGGTAATCGAATCTAATGCAAAATTTCATATATAATTAATAATAATCGGTAAAAGTCATAGGAGAAAGTGAAATTTCGGATGTTCAATAATAATTCATTGCATTTCGCAAATTTCCAGCAACACTCAGAACCCATGCAGTGTACTGCAGCTAAATTATTAATTGCGGTCCACAAATATTTCTTAGAGGCGCCACAGACCCTCCGATCGATCGGCCAGATTTTTTGATTGCGAGATAAATTGGAAGGTGTATGGGACCATCGGATTCAATTTTTTGATTCGACATGTGGAACGTATTGCCAATGCAATTTTCCGTACAAGCTGTCATGACAATCATGTGTTCTCGAGGAATAGCTACTAAAAATAAAATTTGAATATTGAAATTATAATATCACATGCACCCACAGGGTGCATTCAAAAGAACGACAAAAGGTCTACCCTAATTGGATTCTTATTTTTCGTACAGATAGAGGAAGGGTTCAGTTGCAACGGCAGGTAATATTCCAGTGTTTTTTTCAGTGTATCCGGTGAATGCGAAGTTTCATTTTACCATCAAGCGAATGGCAATGATTTTTAAAAACATTTCGGGAGGAGTCAGATCCTACCCATGACCACGACCTCGGCTAGCTAGGTCCCTCCTAAATGCAGTAGTCCGCCATAAGTTGAGTTAAGAGCGGACATTTTTAGGTCAAGATAGATAGTCAATTGTGTTCACGGTACAGAGTGATCAACATAGTGAGGTTCTACTGTGTGTGAATGCAATTTACTCAAACGGGTCAGTAAGCTCTATCGTTTTCAAAGATTTTCCCGATTTTTTTTTTACCTAAGTAAGCTCATTGCTGCGGAGTCAGAAGGGATACAGAAGATTATATTTTGTTGTGAGTCCAATCGGTGGAGTTAAAAAGTGAGCAATATAAGTTTGAGAATCACTGATCGCCTAATCATTATCGTGTTACCCTTCCAGACAAACGATACATCACGGTAACAGTGGTAATGTCTACCGATCGATGGCGATTACTTCCTTGCGATACGGGAGATCATTGGCTTTTCCCTGTGGTCAGTCACGTCTATTCTATATTGTCACAGACAAAGTAACAATAATTATAACTGTTGAGAATAATAAAATAAAATCCAGTAAAAGATGTACAGCCTTTAGCCTCATAAAAAGTAAACACTACTAGCACTTGTATGACCGTGCATCATTGTTCCATCTGTACAAGTAGATACAGCTGGCTGAAACTACATAATCTTCAATTCATATTAAAATCGAATACACTGAACTAACATTTTATCTTTAACCTGGTCGATATACATATTTAAACCATCTTGCTTCTCACTCTCAGTGGAGGTCCACCATTGCGGTTTGCGGCAAAGCAATTTCAAACGTGAAACATCATGCAAAATACTACATAGTTACAAATGTACGTCTAACCACGCATAGATTTTAAGTAGGTGCATTCATATTAGTAAATCTGTATAGATACGAGTATCTGCACATCTGATGTATACTTCTGTATAAGCAAGATATGTACATACGGAACAACAATCCTAATGTACGAGCATGTTTCACCCTCCTAGTTGTACGACAAACTTGTTAGCGCACCACGGACTTACATCAGTTTCAGTCACTTCAATTGCACCTAGAGGAAGTATGGATGCTAATGTGTTTCTTTTGTACGTTTTACGCGAAAAGTTGCACATCCAAGGTAGACAAGTGTGCATTTTTTATTGGAAAAGTACCAGCTGCTCGGTCAATGCATTTCGTGTATGAAATGAATGTACATACTCGGCAATGGCGCGCGAGACGAATGTATCTGAAGAAAAGTTAGTCAGAAGATGGAAATCAATATTCGCCTAAAGTTAGGCATGACCGGCAATTGAGAAAAGCTTTTCATCTAAAAGTGATTAAGAAATATGTACATTGTTGTTATAAATTTTCACATTTTTTACGTGACTGTACTTTTCAATATTAAATTGTACGTAAATGATACTGATAAATTTAAATTTAAATAAAATTTAAAATTAAAAAAGAAAGAAAAAACAATAATGATGTGTAATTTCGAGATATTTTTTTAACAAGTGAATTTCGTGGATCAGCAACCAGAGGAATTGACACATATTTAATTAAAAGTGTGCACGAAAACGTTAAGGCGATTTTTAACCCAAATATGTTCTAATGTCAGATCTACGGAATTCAAACTTGTAATTTTTGGACAAGTTTGAAGACATGTGGTACATATACTGCTCACAACAAAATAAGGGCCACTTACCTTTTTATGCTTTAAGACTACCCTCTGCTTAAAGACAAGACCCGCATTATTTTGCACCGTTATCACTAACGACACTCTGGTAAGTCTAATAGTAACCATAAAAAGTCTATTAGTAACCATAATTAAGTCTAATAGTAACCATAATAAGCTCGTGGCCTGTGCGCTAACGGAAGAAAGTGGTCCTGGTTACATGCCGTGGCCCTTATTTTTTTGTAAGTAGTATACTAAATGGTTATGTTTTTATTACGCTACTGAATTAATTACAAAATATCACAATGAGCAAATTTTCTGACATTTGTTCGTAACAGCTTTTGTGGTTCGCACTTATAGTACTTATCGTGTAAATATAGCTAAAGACAACTTTTTTTCTAATTATTATTTTCTCATAGAAAACTAACATCATCTATCTTTATTACTAAATAGCGCCATCGAGTTATCACTAAAAATCAAATCCAAATTCACATTTAGATAAAATCGACTTAACATTCACACTCTGCGACTCAGTCCATGTCTGAATTTCAAGTAACTTCCACCCAAAGACAACAATTTTTAAATTAAATTTGCATACATATTGACAATTTATAGATATCGGTAGTGCACTTAATGCATAAATTAATGGGATTGTTAACCTCAGTTGGGCGGATTTTAATCGCTTGGCAATTAAATCGCGTTCATAGTATTTATGGCGATAGCAAATCTCACCACATTCATTACAATAAGTAATACGCGAAACAATTCAATGAAAATTTTAGCTATCTCTAGCCATAGCGCCTCCACTTCCATTAAAAAAAATTTCGAGGTCAGAAAAACACTTGAATTGAATTTGTAATTATATTTTTTTCTTTCCACATCTGTTTCAAATATTATACTCGTAGTACAAAGTGCTTGCAGAAGTGAAAAGAAATAATTTATTTATCGAAGGAGAGGAGTGCAGAAACCTTTCTCAATGTATTATTCTAGGACGTGACAGAGGCATTTTAAAATATTGATCAATTTCATATCGGTGGAACACGATTCGACCAACTGACGACATGTGACGTGCATAGCAGTATATGAGTCAGAACAGCGAATGTCAGTAATGACTTTTCGATGGTAATTTAAGAAAAAAGACTGCGTTGTTTGTTTTGACATTGTTCTTGCTCCACAGCATTCACCCTCCTTCCTCCTCTGTCGTCGTTAATTGCAGCAAAAAAAAAGAAGGAAATAATCATGTACAATCAACGTACACGAATGGCAGAAAATCATTTAAAAAAGCTCTTGGATGCTTGAGTCTTGAGTGTGTTCTGTTATGACATCATTTTCATCATCCGCAATAACAATCTGAATGAGAAAATCATTCAGCAATTCAAAAAACTCTTTTTTAGAAAATTTTATCTAAAATATTTATGAATTGACTAAAATTTTTATAGGTTTAACTGTGTGAGTAATTTATGAATGCATTTTCAGTTGGTTACTATATCTAGATATGTATGTACTATTTGGCGTTATAATGTTATAAACATGCAAATGTATAGATATGTAACTGTGGAAACATTGTGTTTTTGCGTAAAAAGCCAGCAAATTTGCTAGGAAAAACTCAATAAAGAACACAAACATTTGAGAACTCTATGGAGGAATTAATGAATAATTTATTAGTATGTGCTTCATAAATTATCTTGAATCATTTTCGTTCAATACTTATAACAAACAGCTAGATTTATCTATTCGCTACACGGAGAGAAAAAATGTAGTGAAAAGTATTAAAACTGCAATAAAATCCATTGCATTTGTAAGGATTTTTGACCCTACTGCAACTGATGTAAAAGTTATTACATCTGTAATGAAAAATTTAATTGCACTGTAATAAAATTAACAATTGGTTTGTGAAATTTTGATAATAAAATTTGCCAGGAAGATAATTTGGCGATAATAGAAAAATACAGATATTTTTATTTTTTCCTTTTTCTATTTTTATCTTTTTTATTTTTTACTTCTATTTTATCCTTAACTTCTTTTTCCCTATTTTAACTTTACCTTTTTACAATTTGTTTCTACTGGGAATTGAACTGGGGACCTATCGTTTCGTAGTCCTACGTCCTACACCTAAGCTATCTACGATTACAAGTTATGCGCTCTCGTTAATTTCATGTACGAAATGATGAAAACTATTACACCATGCAATAATTATTATTACAGGCTGTGGTAAAAATTACCTCAAACGCAATAAATGTAACTATACATACAGATATCATGCAATGATTTTTGTCATTACACTGCAATCATTTTTACAATAGGCCAACACCAGTAAAAACAACTACATTGTAATCAACTTCACTGCATTTCAATAACTTTCACTACAAATTTAGTGAAATTGTATGTTGTGAATTTCATTGTATGATTTTGTTGAATTCATTGCACATTTTTCTCTCAGTGTATAAGAAAGTGGTAATAATTGGATAACTTTCGCAAAAATTAAATTGTTAGAATCTACTGTAGCTACAGGGGAAATATGTGCGGGGAGTATATACAGGTTTTGAATTTATAGTTTGTATAGTTCATCAAACTGCCCCAATATATTACATTTAGTCAGATTGAGTATCTATATACGTACTGTGGTCATTGTTTGATGAATGAGATGTTCGCTACTTAATTATATTACGGAATATAGGGCACAAGTGTGACGTTTTAATTTACATGGGGCAAGAAAATTGAAGATATGCAGACTTTCTGATTCATCTCCCATCATCACCAGTCTTTAAATATATGTGCCAACTTGTATGAAAATTGACATTTCGTTTTTAAATAATGATGTCTCAATAAAGACAAAAAACGAACAAGTACCCACAGTACACAATCATTTTTTAAATTGCATTCACTTATACTCTTTTACACTTATTTTATCTTAAACACAAACCAATTTGAACACACAATAATAAGAAGTTTTATCCCATTTTTATAAAACAATAGAAATTGGATGATTGAGCAAATTCTCAGCGGTTAATACAAGTTATTTTTAGGTAATTACATTATTTATTGTTCCGAGTAAATTATTGAATAATTGTGTGTAAATTGTGTCATTTCGGAAATTTGGAATATTGGTGGTTTAGTGTATCCAAACGAAGCAACTCAATCCATAAGTGAAATCACTTTGTTTCGATAATTTTGGATTTTTTTTATGTCGCTATTATACCAACTTCTTGAGATGCAAACTATGTTGACGACTACCGTGATACGGTTGCCAGCCATACCTCTTCCAAGCGGCATTTTTTGTTTATTATTCTATGATAAGGAAATTTCTTATTTTCTTCTGAATAATAAACGTGCAACGAGCCATGCCAAGTATCGAAACTCGTTTCTCTAAGAATCTCTATATCACAGAGTAACATGGCGCCCGGACGATCACGGTCGTGCTCTGTGGCCGTGCTCTGTGGCGAGAAGGGATAAGGCTGTATAATTAATTCGAGCATCGGTTGTAATAGTATTCGACTAAGAAAGCCAAGTTATTTCATGGTATTTTTAGCTATGAAAAAAATGGGAACTGTCCACTTCAGCTTGTTGGAAATGTTAATACCTAAAATAGCAAGAGAAGGTGAACCCTGAATCGACATTCCGTCAACGAGAAGCGTGTGAAACCGGAGGAAATTCTAAATTGTTAGAAATGAGACAACATTGAGTTTTAAAAGCATTAAAAACTACCCAATTGATTAGACCCCAGCACAGTTAACGATTTTGGAAATATCATCGAAGCATTTCCACGAGGCTCCCTAACTGAATCGAACGAATACAAAAAATCCAGAATGCTATCATCAGCAAAACTGTGGATTGGATTGCATGTTATATTCAACAAATCAACAATAATGTCAGACAATAAAAGCATTAGAGAAAGCACTGTCCCTTTCGGAAACCCAGCATAAATGTTGAGACTATCAGAGTCTAATCCATCCAGAATAACAGTAAGGGAGCGATTACTAAAAAAAAACTATTAATCCACTTCACGAGACTGATATTTTAAGCTTACTTTCTTACAAGAGCTGTGTGCCACACTCAATCAAAGGATTTTGAAATATCAAGAGCGACAATTTTGCCTTCACTAAAATTATAAAGACAGCGATTTCAACGTTCGGTTAAAAAAAATCATTAGGTCTCCGGTGGAGAAGGAAGCTCGAAATCCATACTGTTTATCATCAATGCGATTGTGTGGGTGTAGGGTAATTAATTAATTGGGCATTCACTAATGTTTTAAAAATCTTCGATAGGATGATGTAAGGGCAATAGGGGGTCAGTTTCATCACCTTTCTTCATAATAGGTTGAATATGCGTGAGTTTCCACGCAGCAGGGTAAACGCCTAAAGCATAGGAGAGCTGAAACAATTTGCGCAAAGGTTTAAAACTAAAGGAAAAATGCCATCCAATCCAGCAGACTTTGATTGAGCTCGCTAAAGCGGTTATCAACGCTACATTTACTCTAACACCTGGACTACGCCGACGACATTTTCTTTCTCTCAAAGTTCATCTGATTCAAGTTGACAGTTTTACGTACCTCTGTAGCAGATAGCGATACAGAATTGCGTATAAAATAGGCCCGAGCAATCTGTTTAAGTCTAACCCTTCTCTGGTAAAACCGAAACCATTCCAGGAACACTAATCTGTGCATCTTCCAAAGCAATGTAAAATATGGGTTTATATGGGTGTTCCACATTGAAGGTGACCAGTAACATTACAACCAAACTGCAAATTTTCATTGATGAGTGCCTACGGCGCATCCTAGCAGTTCGTTGACCTGAGGGGATACATGTCTAACGACAAAGTCCTCGAAGTTAAGTTAAGGAGATAGGCACCGATATCAAAAGGCGGAAGTGGTCACACTATTCGAAAAGAGTAGAACCACATTGATAAACCGGCTCTCGATTGTAATTGGTAGGGAACCAACTCCACCTATGGTTAAAATTCCTCTGATGCAAAGTGCACCCTATTAAAGTTAATTTTTTAACTAAGATTTTAACTTTCGTATCCTTTCGTTGTAGCTAGCATGACCATGAGATCAAAACCCATTAATTTTTTTGTGCAATCCTATCCAACATACGACTCTTGACTCACAATCCGGCCCCAATAACATGTTATCCGGTCCAGGAGACGTTTTGTGATTTATTCACAGGAAGAAAATATTTGCTCAAAAACGTAAAATTAAAAAGTTTTTCTTTTTGGGGCATATTTTTTTGTGATCCGGTCAGTTGCCGGCTAAAACCCAACTTCTTAAGTACACGTACCCACAGGAGGATCAGTATCACCGCGAGGACTTTTGGCATTTTATGTGGAGCGGATTTTCAATATATGTAAGTAACCGTTATCCCGGCCCAACACTGCGCGGAGTTTGGCAAACCCAGCGCAAGCAATCGGTCCAAGATCGGTATCTTGGATTCCCCCAATCAATAAATAACATAATTGAATTCTCCCATCGCCTCGATCCGAGGCGTGTGTTGTCCACAACTTTAATCTTTTGTGCCGCGCGGTTCGACGAACCCCGATAAATGTGGTTCGGGCTTAAAGGCATATTAATGTTTGAGCCTCCTTAACTTCCGAAAGATCACATGCATTGATGGAAACTTTTGGAATACAGTTGTTGACACCATAGCAGCTTCAAATTCGTTACAGAAGGCTTAAATATACCGTTATCAAGTAATATGAATTTTCAAAAATTCTTCTCGGGCATGTGCCATTTTAAAAGCTTGGCCGTAGCTTCATTTTGGGGACACGCATAAATAAGGAATGTGGCATTTTATGGGGAACTATAGATGATACGAATTGGTTATTGACTACACTTGAGGTAACATTACCGTTATCAAGACATTCACGAAAATTAAAAAAAAATATTGCACATTGTGAACTCTTGTGGTTCTCTGAGGGACGCTTACGGGCTCTCGTCCACTGCAAGCGTAAACTTGAGCGGGCAGCGCTCCAGCGGCAAAGCTTTCACAAAATGTGCGAAAAAAAGCTTTTACTAGTAAAATGTATAAGCACAGACAATATTCAGAAAGCTTTTCCATTGTATTGAATGGAATTTTTGTTTATTTTGCATATTTACGCCATATTTTGCTTGGTTACGCCATTAAAATTCGGAAAAGCTTTAAACGCGGGAGCGCCGCGCCGCTCGAAGCAGGTAATGGACGGCAGGCGTACATCGTTATTGTATGTATTTGGATAAGTGCTTGACGAGCAACAGATTCTACTTTTTACTGAGCGATACCGTTACGCTACGTTATGAATATCCCCAAAAAATTATCATTTAAATATTTGACACCACCTGCCTTTGTAGGCTATGTATTAAATGGAATTTTAGGCATTGCATTCAGAGACGTAGAAGCTACAAATTTATCATAGACGAACTTTTAGTATACGTTACCGGTATAGAAACATTAAAAAAAAATCCCAGTAAATTTCTTTTAACGGTTCAACCGGCATACTTATCTCCGTCAGAAATTTGGCCAATTCCGGTAAGTTCTATACGATATACAAGCTTATCATAAGCTACTTTTTAGTGATTGATCTATAACGACCTTTCGATCATTCTTGAAACACCCCCTGACACCGTTGGCAACGCGAATCGATGAGGATCCTTTGACACTTTCTTTAAAATCGCAAGAGCTATAAGTTTGTCATATACACAAAATTTCACTGCACGTCAAGATACTCAAAATTTTTTTTTGCAAAATCCTGCAGGTGGTTGAACAGTGATTGAGTTTTATAATGGTTTTTGTTGAAGGTGGATATGAAATTTTTGAAAAAAAAAAAAAAATGTTTGCGTCTCTCATAAAGTGTCTGAATTTCTATTAAATTCTTAGCTTACACAATCGAAGATTTTTTTTTTCCATTAGCCTATGTGTTAAGAAGTTAAAGAAAAAAACAATAAAAAACCCAGCACTGCAAATGACTGTTTTTTTTTTAATTTACCATGCTTTATGGAAAAATTGACTGACATTTTTTTTTTTAACAAGTCTAGCCAATGTTATCGTAGGTATCTTGAACAAAACGATTTTTTTACTTCTTTGATGCACCGTGTTGTATATGTAAAACATTATCCGAAAGCCACAATTCATGATGAACTTCAGAAGAAAATATATTTCTGTGTTTTGTTAAGGTCCATTTAAGCAGAAATAAGACCTTTTAAAAAGATTCAGCTTTACTGCATGAGAGAGTTGCAAATGAAGGCTCTTGCCCTAATTTTTCCAAGTTTGGCCAAATTTCAGTCAAAAATTCCTGCAATATTTGAATACCAGAAAACATTGGAACACCAAGTGTACGGCTGTTCGTAAAGTGTACTGAGTAACAGTTGAAATAAGAGCCGCAACATGTTACTATCAAAAATGTACTGAGTAACAGTTAAAAACAGGAACTCTAAATGTATGGTTGCCCGAAAAATGTACTGAGAAACAGTTGAGCATTCTCCTGAATTGTGCGAATATTTGGTATGTATGAACCTATATCGAAACATGTTCTTTTCCATCGTATTTCTACGTCAAGATTAAAATTGCATGTTTACAGCTATTTATGCATTCTATCGGGACACCTGAAACGTGTACTTAGTTAGGATTTTCATACAAAAAGTTGATTTCAGTATAAAAGGCAGCGAGCTATTTTAAGAGTTTGTATCTGCCGCAGTAGATTTAACACCAACTGTTGTCAGTTTTTAGGGTTTTTTAGAAAATTTTTTTCAAAAAACCCTTATGAAATCGATTTTGTCCGTCCGTCCGTCTGTCCGTCTGTCCGTCTGTTCACTAAATAACTCGCGAACGGCTCAACCGATTGTCATGAAATTTGGTAGGAATGTGTAGAATGGTTACAGTCTTTGGCACATATACCTTAGAAGTTGGTAGGAAGAAGACAACAGGGTGTCCCGAACGTTTGAAAAAAGTCGACTTTTTTAGTTTTTATCGGAGATTGACGTATGGGTATTTAAATCAAAGGTCTAAACGAGTACACCTCATATCAGTTAAAATTTTCCAGTTTCGAGTAACGGTAAAAAAGTTATTGGCGTTTAAAGTTAAACTTCCTTTTCGAGCTCCGTTTTTCTAAACCGTCATAGGGATCGATATGAAACTTTGCACAAAGATTGGTCGGTAGGGCCTTATATACGTTAAATATTAAGACTGTTGACTTTTGCAAAGGAAAAGTAAATAACAGTAAATTTGTAAAATTTCAATTTGTTCGTGTGTAGCCCCTCTTAGGTTTCGAAATATGAAAATTCTGCTAAGGGTTTTTAGAAAATTACATATAGAATATGTCTACGAATTTTCATTCGAATAACTGTATCCAAACCGGAAATATAGCCAAATAAGTATTTAGTAAGGGCCTTTCACAATGAAAGCCTCTTAAGCATTTCTTCAATGTACCTATATCTTTTAACTTGATGAAACAATGAACTTGAAATTTGGTGGAAATGCATAGAATGGTAATACTGTTTGCCACAAAAATTTTTGAAGTTAGTAGAACCAAGTTAACAGGGTGTCCCTGAATAGCTGCAAAAGTATACTTGTTCAATACTCATAGGAAAGCTTGCGTTGGCTCTTATGACAGGGAACACAATGGAATCATTTTATATAAGGTTTCTTTTCCTTGATTAAAAATAGTAACAGTAGATTTACAGCTAATAATTCAGTTCATATATAAAGCCAAGCCATCCTTACGTTTGCCTGAGTTTCTTTTTGGTCAAAGTTCATCAGAAATCTTAAATCGAAAAATGCCTTTAGATTTGCCTTGAAGTACTTTTATAAAAACTGGGTAAATCTATTTTTGGATTGGTCTAATTAAAGGTGGAACAGAATGAAAGGCGCTAGCCTTTCATTCTGGAACGCGTTTATTTAGACCAATCCAAAAATAGATTTACAGGAAGCATTTCATTAATGTTGTGCACAATACTTATTTATTGCTTATAAAATATATGTACAAAAAATATTCACTATGCATTAAAATTCTAAAAAACCCTCGTATTGCGGGCGCAGCCCTCTGTACGCCGGTATTTTTTCTATTTTAGTTATTCCGCGTTAATTGTATTTATTAATTGGTGCGTTAGTTCATTTGAATAAGAGTTTTAAGTGACTCACTAAAATGAGTAATTGAGTCAATTCAAGGAGTAATTTTCTTCGAAGTGTTAGAATAAAAAATATTTATATACTTACAATATCCCATAGTAATATGTATAAATAAATTTTTCACATTTACATACCTGGAAAATAAAAAAAAACAAGTTTTTAAGCATATTGAATTAAACAATTTTAAATAATTAGATTATAGCAAATTTTAGATAAATCAAATTTTAAGCAACAGGTCAAATTCAAATACAGGTCAACGCCAATACGAACTTTGTGTCTTATAACAGTTTAATACATATTTTGTTGAAACTATGAAAATAAATCAAAAACTACTCACCTTATTTCGACTACTACCATCCTTATCACGTGTGTGTTTCGTTGCACGATCTGGCTTACTAGTCGCGACAATTGGCAATCCACCGTTCTCCATCATTGTTACGACAACCTTACGATTTCGCTCGCCCTGTCCACCTGTCGCCCCACTATTTCGATTCTCCTTCTCCTTTTGCAGCTCTTTGATCGTTGCAGGCGTATGACTTTTTGATCGTTTCAAAAATTTCATCATTTGATTTTTAACCTTAGTCTGACTACTATTCTGCGATTGACTATCCGAACTATTTGCATTATTGCCCGTTTTCTCCAAACGCTTAAAACTACCATCAACCATCTTGACGTAACATCCTTCCGACATTTTATGATACGAATCGGTCGGCAATTTATGATAACCGCCATCCGGCGAACGGAAATGACAATTATCCGTTTTATGATACCCATCACCGACGCCATTGTAAAATTCATTTGGCAGGGTTGAACGTTTTGTCACTACGGTTGCACCGGCTATTGACGAACTATTGGCACTACTGATCGCTGACTTAGTGGTAGTCGATCCCGTACTGCCCGTCGGATCGACATCAGACTTGAGAATTTCTTCCTTGTTTGGACTTTTCGCGGATGCAGACGCGGTCGATTCATTTTTTTCAATATTATAAGCGTTCATTTCACTAATAGTGACCGGTCGGCCATTGGGCATATTGCTACTACTGTCCTTGACACGTCGACCGGACGGTTCGCGTGTACTATTGCGATAGATCGATGTACTCTTGAGTGGATCACGCAAAATGGCTAAATCTTCTTTGCGTAACGGCTGTACGGCGGAATGTCGATAGTAAATTTTTGATTTACGTTCTGAATGATGACGTGCCACCGGAGTGGCTTGTTGATGATTGCTCGATATTTGACCCATGATTTCTTGTACGAAGGGTAGTGTGCAAATGCTGGTCGCGTTTGTATTTGCTGCTGCTACTACTACGTCAAACGGATTTCCTCTGGTTTCGGTGGCCACTGGGGCAACTTCATACATATTGTATGGCGTGGATAGGTCGAAAGTTTGTTGTTATATTAGCGGTTTACTTGAATATATGGATTTATAGGATGTGGATGTGTTTGAAGTATGTAATAACGATTATAAGTCATAAGTGGAGTACGAGATGATAAACGATTTGTTAACGGCTACATTGGTAGGCACTTATGTCTGTGTGTGTGTGATGCTGCTTAGGCTGGTCGAGATTCGAAGTAAAATCGATTTCGATGTCCGTGTTGCATAGAAAATAATCTCCAAACGTTCAATATGTGTATATAAAATTATATTTTAATCTCTTGTAAAACTCCTTTCAAACTACATGTTAAATAGTATTGATTTGGTAAAATTTGATCAGTCTCTGTGTCTACATTTTAGCACACAATTTTAACCTGTTAGGGAAAAAACATAAAGTTAGATTAAATTTCATCCGCCGATTTGACGACGAAAACGAAACCTTTTATGCTTGAGCGTTATGACTATGGTCAAATTCGATGACTCAATCAACGTGGCGATTGTTGCGAAACTTAACTCATATACATAGGAATTCATTACAACAGTGAATCATCAAGAGAATACTCGGTTATAAGTTACACCTTTGACCAGGGGGTGTCCAACTTAATTTCTACGAGGGCCACATTGTTAAGTTTGCAGAAAGATGACGGTCCACGTCATGCCATTTCTGGTCATGCTTAGTGTATGATAAATAAGGTTAAATAAAAAAAAATATTTGAAGCTTCATTTAGCGACGTCAAGATTATTTAGCTAGGTCAGAGCATTGATTAGTAGGTCCGAATTTGTAACATATTCAAAATCCGTGTTTTCTGCTAGGCTAGGTGTTGACATAAGTCCTTAATTTTAATGGGATGGCAGTTCTGTTAGTACATTATGTATTTATTTAGGTCACTGCTTCTTAACCGGTAATCCGCGGACTAGTATTGGTCCCCAAAGCTATATTTGAAGTGGTCCGCGAAACCTTGGCATCGGTTTTCATAATTCAGTGAAGAAATGAGAAATGTGATTTTACTATTTAAAATCTCTTTTGGTCAACTACTTTGGCACCACGAACAACAACAATTCAGCAGTTAACTGATAGGTTTTTGTCTAGTCTAGAAAATTTACCGTAAATCATGTACATTTTGCACATGTACACATTTTAAATGAGTTGACCTTTCCCTTTCCTGTAATGAGAGATTTCTCCGCAAAAATTGTGACACTGCACAGTATTCCAATTTTCTTGCAAATTTTTGCTATTGTGATTGGAGTATCAGAGCCTTATATTGGGTTAGATCAGTAGTTCTCAAACTTTTTGGAGTCACGGAACACCTAGCATCGGAACAGGGATTAAAATAAATTATATAATTATATGTATCTCCAGAAAAAGGAAATTGTAAAGACGGGAGCTCGTTGGGAATGCCCAGTATATGTGAATAAAGTACAATTCGTGGGTAGTTATTTCTAAAAACGTTTTCAAACTTTTAGGATACCGTAGCAGCTCTATTTTCTATCAATTCCAAGGCCCTAGCTGTCAGCCAATTGTTTGAAAAGCGATACCAAAAATGTGAGTAGAACTTAAAATTTGGACATTGGTTAAAAAATCGTAGCAAAGTTTCGATTAACACAAATTTAATCCTCTTATTTATTTGCGCCTTAATGTAAATTTCAAAAACCTCAAACAAACACTACGGACATACTTTATTTTCTGGTACGACTTCCTTTCCCATTTCATAAAGTAGAAAGTTGTAAAATAAAATCGGTCGAGTCTCTGATGCTGGTCAAATATTTTACACTGTTGATTTCTGGTACAGTGTGGCAAACTAAGCTTCGGAATTTTAAAACTTAAAGACATTTTTCGTATGGATTGTTTGCTTTTTGTTGTCAAACGCTCTTAGCTGCCCACCTGCCTTAAAATATAATATTTTAAGGCAGGTGGGTAGCTACCTTGACTTCAAGTGAGGTTAACTATATAGAAATTTTCAAGGTCTCCTTGAGTTTCTCCTTAAATCAAGGATGCATTGACTCGTGAATTGTAAGTGATTTCTATGAAAAAGTATGGAAAATTACATTTAATTTATTGAATTTCGGCATCCTGACTCAAGGTCTCCTTGAGTTAAGGTATGTTTATAAATACGAGCCTTAGTTAAAAAAAAAAAATTGTGTTATAACTTCGAGAGTTATTCGTATTAAATTCAATAAAATTGCGAACAACTAGAGAATGAGTTGCTTTGCCCGGCTATATACGATAAAACCTTTCGACAAATTTTAATTTATAAAAAAGAAAACAGAATGTTGATAAATAATAAAGAAAGCTCAAAAATTGGAAGCAATTTTGCAGCGTTTTCTCTTTATTCGCATTAGTTTTCCACTCTCCTGAAGCAATCTTTATATTATGTACTGTCTATTTCCCCATTGGAAATTGCGCTTCTGTGAAACAGCACTCCGTGTTCCACATTATTTACATTTTTTGTTTTACGTATCTAAAGAAATAATAAAAAAATGTGTGACTCTTTGATCCTCCCCTTATCTACGCCACTGGCGTGAAGCAAGCACACCACTACAAAAACATCTCAGTAGAAAGGTTACAGAGAATAACCACTGACATATTTCTTAAGAGTAGATTATACCGTTATCCTCCAGTTCCCAAAGATTCTGCGAAGAAGCACCTTGTGTACTAGTAATAAAGTAATCTCAAACGAGGCCGAGTTCTAATCGTGCGAATAGAACAATGATTGTATACCTATACCCATGTACAGACCTAGAAGGCACGCAAAACCCAAAATATTAAATTTCATATTTTTTGTAGGGGAGGGAGGGTATAGATGGATCGGACCTGGCACATCTTTAACATCTTATCAAGGCATCCAACAGCTACCATTTGATACTAACTTAAAGTTCTTCGCGACATTTTATCAAAAGATATGGCTGAATATAACTTTGTAGGGGAGGTAGGGGTAGCCAGACTACTCCAGTTTCCATCAACTTTAAATATATGTCCAAATGTGGCTTGATCAAAATTTCAAGTCGATAGCGATATTGTATCGAAAGTTATGGCCTAATTAAAATATCAACGAGGGGTAATTTGTATGAGTAGTAGGGGAACTCTTGGTCCGATTTGGCCCATTTTCAATACCGTCCAAGGTTTTATCAAAACAAACATCTGACCAAAATTTCAAAGCGCTAGCTTCGTTATTTCGGGAGTTATCTTGCGAACAGACAGCAGACATGGTTTATTCAAATCAGGGACCGACCCTGATCATTTATATACTTTGCAATACCTCCGGAGGGTCCTTTGAGGTGTTACATAATATTGGCGTAACAAAAACAATATACCCTATACCATCTTATGGGTATACGGTATAAAAATCGCAGAAGCCTCTATTTCACGGTTTTTGCATAATATTTTCATAGATCCAATATAATGTGATTCGTATTGTCGTTTTACATTACAGCAAGTGTTATCCAAACCTACATAAGTTTCTTGGAGGTGTTCTGCGCCTCTTGCAGGCCCTTCAGAATGGAAGAATTTCGTCCAAAAGTCTGTATCAAAATTTGAATACTCTGGATTAATTTTGATACAAAAAATCCTAATTTTCCAGACAGGAAATGTATGTGAGGCTTTTAATATTTTTAAAAACGCTTGATCAGACCTTAGATTTGCAATTTTGCAAAAAAAAATTATTTGTCTAGTTTGGGAACGAAAATTGTAAAAAAAAATTGCCAATTTTAGAGCTTATGACTACTTTTTTATAAATGGCTCGCGAACCTAATTATGACCCGCGGGCTTTATGTTAAACAAGCCCGCTATGGTGCTCTATTAAGAGTAGACCCTAGGAAATATCTAACGAGTAGACATGTGCACGAGAATAGTATAAACAAGTACAAAGCAATTTCTTTAAATAATTTTTTTTTTGAGAAAAAGAAAAATATATATGAGAGCCAGATAAAAACAAAGCTGATTCAACAAATAGATAACTGAAAAAACACCCACAACCTGCGTCTTCTACACGTGAACTTTCGTTTGCTATACTAATATAAATTTAGCCACAGAGACGATAAGCTCAAATCGCATTATAAACAATTTTTGCTTGCGTCAAGCAGACTTCATACATTTAAAGACTTTCTTTAAAAACAAAACAAAATCTTAGCTTCTCACTACAAACTAATATTTCAAGTCAAGTTCAGAGTATTCCAAGAAAGGCGGTGGGGGTAAGTCCAGAAGTAAATTTATATTTTTGTACATACAAACTTTATACGTACACCTATGTGCATTCGTTCGCTATTTATCTTTTTAATTATATAAATCTAAAAATAAGAGAATATTTGCCCACATTCAAATTTAGTATGCATATATTTGCTCTAATCTAAGCTAAGCTAATTCAATAATAAGAATTTTGTGCAAAAATATCTAACTATGTATTTGATTACCCTATACGTGTTTTCCCCATAGTGACTTTTGATTAGAGGTATGATAATATGAAGCGCATACTCGGAAGTTTTGCTGGTAAAAAACATACATTTCGTCATTTTATACACATACTAAAAAATCATCTTAAAATTATTAAATATGACAAACAGGCTATAAAAGTCAACATTGTACATACTCATATATTCTGTTTGAATCTGATATCGTATTTTGTTTGTGGCCAGCCACACTATAGGCAAACATGATTTTCCATATTATTTTCATTGAGATCTATTGTTGTGCTAGTAAAGTTGCTAATGGGGATTTTATCATATGACTACCATATAGTACATCATTTCTACTTATCACACAACTGCGTAAGAACATTTTGCAAAATACATATCAAAAATATGAAAATTCATTCTGTTTATTATGATAGTGTGATATTTATATTAGATAACTTCTAATAAAATACTTTTTTTAATAAATAACAATTATATAGAAAATTTGAATTGGTGTTTCGTACTTAGTTTCGTACTTATTGGTGTGGTTAAAAAATATAAAATAAATAATTTCAGTCGTTTAAGAGAAAATTGTTAAATGATTTTATGCACCATCGACAAAACAAAACCAAATTAGAAAGTATACCTATGAACAGAACATACTTTCAAAATTAAACTTCTTTACTAAGTACCACTAATAAACTTTTCTGTTTTCCCATCTAAGTTAAATACGAGAAAATTCCTTTATACAAAAATATCGTCAATACGGAAAACATTGTGTCCTAAATTTTATGTCATTTTCTAAAAATGCATACACTTTTGCCCAATTCCCCATATTTCAAATTGTGTGTACGGCATCGCACATTTGACTTGTACATATAGTCAAATGTCTGCGAGTCTGTCGTCATTTCGCATATCTCTTGTGTCTAATTACTTTCTTTTGTGCGTCGACACAATATTCTAAAAATAATTTCAAAATAGTCATCGAACTTAGCGGTTGGTTTGCATCATCTTGAGGCAAAGCTTCGTTTTGCTTGACCTGACTTGGCAAAGAAATGACAGCAGCATGCTGAGTATATGTATCTATTTTTGCATAACATTTTGAAGACGGATTTTTCAGCCTATTTGGTGGATATTTTTAAAATTATTATTTGTTTTTAGCCTTAGCGTATAATAAAGTGACGCGAAGGCATTCTAGGTAATTTGAAAAGGAACTGCGGCAAGCATTTCCTTCCTTTTTTAAAGCACCGTGTCTAAATTTAGTTTGTTGAAATTGTTTCAATTGTGAAAATTTAAATTATTGGAATCTGTAACGTATTCCAGCTGACAGATAAAAAATGCAAATTTAATGAAAATAATAAGTAATAAGTAACACACCCAATCTTTAGAGCAACAAATCAACCAATCAAAAGTTGTCTGCGATTTTGAACAAAAGTTTTTCAAATGAAGAACTTTTTTCAATTCACATTTTAACAATTAAAATTAAATTAAATTGAACAATTGTAAATTACAGTCCAACGTGCAGGAAAATTGCCTATTTTACCCTTCGCTGATTAGGATTTGTTAGGTGTTATCAAATCTAGGCGCTACGTGGTTATACCAAATTTTATTTTCAGTACTCCGCACATAAGATGAGAGAGAAAACTAAACTATCTCATAATTTTCTGTACACAATGTAGTGACTCCCAACATTGCGAAATACTTAGACTCGCAAAGGTCGAAATTATTTACTATTTTAAGGATTTTCACGGAAAGATTTTGGTTAGCGCATTTTCATGTGTTTCACACGGTCGGCAGATTCTGACTTCTTATACGGGGAGTGACATTTGTATTTGAGAGAGGACTTGGTTAAATCAAATCGTTTTGGAATTCTTCTTTTTTCAGTCAATTTGTACAAAGAAAATAATGGCAGTTTTAGTGTTAAATCCACTTCCTGTGGATTTTTTTTTCGAATTTTTCGCGGAGCACATGATCCCCTTGTGAAACACCAGTGTTTCGTGGCAAACAGCCCTGTCCCAAGATAAAATTGGAATTGAATAACTGGTGCGTTCACTGGTTATGGTATGGGTTATTTAAAGAAATGGCGTTTTAGAGCAGTTGTAGCTTTTTTTTAAGGAGAGAGACATGATTCCTGTTAAGGGAAGAGGAGTGACAATGAAAACTTGACTTGACTTGAGAACTTACTAAAAACTGCCAATTCATACATGCTTTTTTTAAGTAACACTAATTATTTGTATTAAAAATACCAAAAAAAGAAGGACACCTAAATTCAGCCAGTTTTCTTACGGCAAACTGAATTTTAAAACTCTAGGCTGCCCACACACGAAGCGTCCATTTTTTTAATTCTTGGTTCAATCAAATTCATACATTTTCTTCGATTTTGACAGAACGAAAATAAAAAAATGGATTCGAATAGAACGTGTGTGTGCGGCATTAGACCCTTCCTTTTTGCTCACCGTGAACGGATTGGTATACAAACTTGAATTGATTACCAAAGTAGCCTTCCCATCAATGGAAAAAAAATGCTTCAATTTCAAAACGAATTTGTGTAAAGAGGGACCAATTCTCATCGAATTTTTCAAGGTTCGTCACCGCAATTAAACCTATCCTTTGAAAGAAAATATTTGTCCGGATAATTTTTTAGCGAAAGTTTAGAGTATTATTCGAATTAACTCTAAAATTTATTGGTAGTTATTTAATTTAAAAAAAGATCTCTATGTTTTTCAAGTATTTCGGGACTTTAAAGTGGCGTCTATAACATACATTATGTATTTGACAGTAATAGAACATTATTTTTGCTCACTATTATGGAAAATTGAGTTTGGAAAAAAAAGATTTTAACTGTTGAAAATTGAAATAGTGGTAGATTTGGCATTATGCATTTTGAGTAGAAAAGTGGTAGATTGTTAAATATTGTGAAATACTTAAGTGGTAAAGTCGAAACACTGGATGTGAGTCGAATGTCAAAACGTGCCCATAGCAGTGTTCTTTTGGGTAAAGATACGCAACCATGAATTCTCTAGCAAAAAAAAAACAAAGTCCGAAATTTTTTAAAGCCCTCTTTGGCAATGAAATCTTGATGGGAAGCTTTGAATTGGTTCTTAACCCCAAAAAACATAAGAAACAAAAAAACGAGACCGAATTCTAATCGTGCGACTAGCACGATGAGTGTATACCCTATACCCATGTACATATCTAGAATGCGCGTATAACCGAAAATATGCAATTTAATTTTTTTAAGGGGGGAAGGGGTAGGTGGATCGAATCTCGCACATCTTCAATACCTTAAAGCGGCCGGCATCCAGCAGCTTTGATTTGCTTAATAGGTTTGAAGTTTTCGCGACATTCTATCAAAAGATTGGCGGAATGTTGCTTTGAAGGGGATGTAGGGGTAGTCAGACCCTCTCCACTTTCCACCAACTTCAAGCATATGTCACAATGTCGCACTGATGAAAATTTTAGGTCGCTAGCGATATTCTGCCGAAAAATATGGCCGAATTCAACTATCATGGAAGGGTCATTTGTATGAGAGGTAGGGGAAGCCTTGGTCCGATTTGGCCCATTTTCAATACCATCCAAGCTTTTATCAAAACAATCATCTAAGAAAAATTTCCAAACAGACAGACAGACGGACATGGCTTATTCGAATCAGGGACCGACCCTGATCATATATATTATATACTTTGCCATACTTCCGGTGGCTCCTTTGAGTTGTTACATTAATCGTCGTAACAAAAACAATATACCCTATACCATCTTATGGGTATAGGGTATAAAAATGTCCACACCATTTTGCGATCTCAAATCACGTAATGACTAGACCAGGTGTGTCAAACTCGCAGTTTTATGCAGCCCGCGTCCAGATATCCGAAACACATTGTGTATCAAAAAAAAAACAAAAAAAATGAACGCGTTGAACTTATATCTGACAAATTTGCTAAAACTCGTCAAGAAGTCGGTAGCTTATACAAGCTAAATTTATGCATTTTAGAAACCTACCTCAACAAAAATTTTCTAACGGTTTTTTGAAGTATACATTTGTTTAAGATGATCTTTTTTAGAAATTATTAAGCCCCTTCCTAGAATTATTCATTCAAATTCGGTTTAGAAGAAAAATGCTGACTTTGCAGAAACTGTAAGTTCTCTGCCATGGTTTTATTATAATTCGCATATTTCATTTCAGTTTATGGGACAAGAATATCCTGGATTGAGATTTGTTCGAATGGAAGGCTACGTTTAAAAGACCCCGAAATCCTGTATTTGGTAAGGAAATAACCTGGTACAAAATTTCATAAAGATGACATTTTCAGACCAAGTATCCGATATTTTTGTGTTTAGCTTATTAAGCTTTATCGGTGCATGCGTTTATTTCACAGCATCTCACAGATCTCTTGGTTTTAGGCACTTTTCCTTTAATTATGCTTTCTGCTAAAAAATGTTGGCCTCCAAGATTGTTTTGGGCGACGTGGATGTTTCTGAATGCCCGTTCCGACAATGTTCTGAACAGCTGTACAAAATTTGGCGGAAATTAATTCACAATATGTATGATTACAAACATTTTAAAGTTTTAACTTCTTATCTAAAGTTTCTAAATTTGTTTGAGAAACATTGTCAAAAGATGGAATTTCTACAGAATACATATTTTGAAAATAAGTTTTCCAATTTTTTATGACGCGGCCCGCTCAAACCTAGACAGTGATATTTGACCCAGGCCAGGTTTTGAGTTCGACACTCCTGCACTGAACCAAATATTTCTTCATATGAACGAATTTTTTTCGTAAAAATTTTGAATAAAATTTTTATTTGATTTGAATAAAAATTTGTTGCATTGAAAAAGTACGGGTAGATTTTTAGAAAAAAAGTTGCATATTATTCAATATGAAAATTTTGTTTTTTGTTTTATCAAATTAACTAAATTTTCATCAGTTTTCTTACTATTCGCTTACAATTTTTTATCAATTTGAAGAAATCGCACTTTGTAAAAGTTTTTCTTCAAATAGAAGAAATTATTCAAACTGACGATTTGTTTGCGCTAAATTATTGGAACCAATTGACGACGTCGGAATATCGTGCCACATTGATGATGATGAATTGTAAGATTGATAAAAATTAGTCAAAATAACAAATTAACAATTTGTCAAATTCGTCAAAAGGATGAAACTTAATCAAATAGAAGAATAGTATCATTCTTATATTTTATATACATATGTCATATTTTATCACAGTGAATAATTTAGTCATATTGACAAAATCAATTCTTCAATTCTTCTTTCTTACGAAATTTCTTCAAACTGATGAATTAATAGTAATGCATTTTCTGTATCTTTTCGATTTTTTGAGTAATCTTTGCCTTTAAATTTTAATGGAAGTCTCGATTCCAAAAAGACATTTTTTAATACAATTTGTGAGAAAGAAAAAAAAAATTAAAAAATGTCGTGGCCGAGTCTCAATAAGGCGTCCGCCATGCAGTGTGTATCAAGTACTGCAAGGTCTTGAGAACATTGGAAATATATTTCCCGTCTGGCGCAGTGGCAAGGTGAGTGGACTGGCACGCAGGCGGACCGAGTTCGAATCCAGCTTCTAACACAATGGTAATATGGTTAATTGTATATAAAAAAGTGTTTAATAAATATTGAGAGTCTTGAATAAATATAATAATAAATTAAATTAGTTTCAATACAAATAAGACAAGACGCAATGTTAATTTTTAATATTAAAAAAAAAAATAGAAAATTTCTTCATATTGACAAATTATTCATCAATTTACAATAATTTCGTAATTATTCAATATGACTGTGTTATTCTTCAATCCAAATAACAGCTTCATTGACCGTATTTTGATGAAATTTTCATCATATTAAATGTAAGTTCGTCGCATTTACGAATTTTTTGGTTCAGTGTGGACTAAACTATCATGCGCACTGAATAATGAGAAAATTGATTGTTCAGTTTCCAATTTGTTGTTAAGATTTATAAGGAACGATACACTTGCACTTCAGTTAAGGCAAACATTGTCAAAATTTATTTTTAGGACTTGAGATACAAGTACCTAAGAGCCAATAACAATTTGTTTTGGGGTAGTGTGGTTTGAAGGGGACTTAATTATAACATATATATGTATATGTATATAAACCATTTTACAAGACAAATTCACCTCTATACAACACACATAAACTATACGTCAAATTACCGATTTTGCAACTGAAAACAACGCTTTAACAATTGAATTAAACATTCAAGTAATCATTTATCTTTGGCAAACCATTGAATTGACTTGCAAAAACGTTATTTTCACTTGCAAAATCGTAAATTATTATTATTATTTTTTTTTTTTTCAAATTTTTGATACAAAAAAAAAATAAACATAATTTTTTAATGAAAAACACCCCTTAAATCCTATCAATGAAAAACATCAGAAAGAAAAAATCCGATGCAATGCAACTGAAATTCAATTAGCAACATGTGCCCGACAAACACACCCCGTGGAAAGTCTCCTCAAATCTAATATACAATAGCCATACAGAACCATACTAACATAACAGCCCAGCAGCGTAACGTGAGCTCTGCATTAGCACGTTTTTCTATCCGATGTTCTGTCGGCCACCCTATACAATACAATTGATATAGGGTTGAACGAAATGGCCCCCGGTGACAGGCTCACAACTGATTTTCCCATAGCAAAATTTGCATAGACAAAGGGTCAATTGGAGACCACTAACCATGTGCAGCTTTTGTCCACACAAGTATATACAACCTGCAAAACAAATTCACAACATTGTCAATTCAATATTGTTCAATATTGAAAAATTTACTGGCCACAATATACAAAGTGCATACTCGTGGTCGGGTCTTGAGTTTTCTATGTATCTATGGTCAGATTGAGTTGCAATCTGGTTGGCCTGTGTTACTGCTATCACGTGGTTTTCTTTAAATTGTTTCTCAACTGTGTATGATTAGATTTCACTAAGCGTATAAGTATAGGGATGAAATGAGGTCCTTTTAAATGACCTACGGATAGACTAGTGCCTACAACGCGTATAAATTGTTTTTCCATAGAGATTGCAAAACGAGTCCACCACCACAACAACTTTGATTCGAGCGAAGAGCAATCTCGTCTTATTATTGCAATTTTTTCTCACATTTGAACTGCCCCAACAAAATGCTGCAATTGCTATTTGAATCTAGTTCAAATACAATATGCGTATGGGTAGTATGCATTCATGTTACAGATAAAATAGAGAGGGACCGCCTCTTCTCTATACTACACAAGCACAGCAGCTTCAAGCAAAAGCAAACTATAACTGACGGGACAAAGGTGTCAAACAAAACTGGGCGAAATTAGCATGTTTCCAATGAAGTATGTAATTGGATTTATTAAGCCTCAGCTGGTATGCACATTATAAGTATAAATAGAGTCTCCTCCATATTTACGCGAAAAATTTATGCAACATGCTTAGAGACGGATTCGTGTTGTTGTACATACTCGTAATATCGTGGTCGTCAAACCTACATGAGAATACCTCTACTTGGTATGTATGTTCGCTTTTATTACTCTTTGTCTCTAAAAGAGCTAGTCGGCAATGTGTGGTTGATTGCAGCAAGCTACAGCACAGCATCGTGCAAGAAGTGGTATGTATGCCTGCGGAAACATGCATTCATAAGAAGTAATTATTGTTGAGGTTTCGAAAAGTGAAAACTTAATTTGTTGTGGCAGCAACAATCAGTTAAAAAATAAAATAAAAAGTAAGATTTTGTATGATCACTTTTCAGGTGCAGCGTCTTTTCTATACAGTGCGTACACAATTTTAAACATTTTCCGGTTTGCGGATTAATTGGACTATGAAATTAAAAATATTCAAACTGAGTTCAGAACCCAATTCATGCCTTTCATTTAAAGTGGAGATTTTTTGTGAAGTCATGTTTCAACTTGCATTCAACTTGAATTCAATACATACAATAATGAAAAAAAAAAAGAACTGTGTCACCATAATTTTAAATATTAAATAAATGAATTTTTTGAGCCCAATTCTCTATTTTAATTTTAGATCTTGACTTAAAAGCCAGGTTTCAATTTGCATTCAACTTGTATTCAACACATACAATCATCATAAATTAAATTTTATTACCATGCTAAAAATCCCAAAAAGATTAAAATAGGGGTTTAAAAGTTAAAGATGTTGTGATTATTAAATCGATGTTTTCCGCTACCGGTTTCAACAGAAAAAAAAAATGCAGAAACCTTGTTCCAAGGTTTTGTTAAGCAACAATAATAATTTTTATATATTTTAACGCCTCCTATAAAACAAAAGTCATCCCATTAACTTAATTTTTTACAATCCAATCTATGGTAGTATATCTGCCATTAACGTGTTCCGTGTCGTATAATATGACAATTGTGTGTTTTTAATTAAATCTAAACTATCGTACGTAATTAAGAAATGAGCTTGTGTGATGATGATAATATTAATATAAAAATGAGAATCTG
The DNA here is from genome assembly GCA_949715475.1 of Microchrysa polita. Lineage (NCBI taxonomy): Eukaryota > Metazoa > Arthropoda > Insecta > Diptera > Stratiomyidae > Microchrysa > Microchrysa polita. Next base: position 133,722,111 of record OX454415.1, on the reverse strand, counting down.
CACAACTCGCAAACATTGAGTCTGTGTCTGTGACCAGTATATTATATTAATTTGTCGTTGAGCATCAGTGTCATAAGTTAATAATATTAGATGGACTTGAATGTAAGACTTAAATACATACGCGGTTAATTACTCAACAATGTTGTACATGACCTTCATGTTAATGCGCGAATAATACCGACCCGAAATGGGAACGACAAATTAGTAATCTTGTTGCTTTTTATTCACACATATATTGAAATCTCGCTCGTGCCAGCATATAAGCAATAAATCATCGAATTCTATTATTCAGAATTAAAAGAATTGATTTTATCGGTTGTTGAACAATATGGAAACATCGCATTTTTTGCGGCGTTCGGTGACTCAATGGTAGATATGACATTCTATTATTTCTGAGTTGCCGGAGTGTGGGTTCGAATCCCACTATGACCATGGATGTTTGTGTTGTCCATTAAATAAAAATGCGCCTACAGCAGCCGGTTCTTCGATGTAAATTGTCTCGGAGCTACCCGATGTCACAGCGGCCAAGAGCTGCTTAAACCCTATTCGATTCAAGAGAGAAAAATATCTCTTAAGTCGCTACAACAACAATACATCGCAGATGGTACAAGAAAATCTTGTTTATCGTGGGTGACGCGTTCGCATTGTCCAAAAGTTACGGTACATGTAACGATTTTATCGATACAAGTTTCGTTTATAAAACATTGAATATAGAAAAACATCGAATATTGTCCATAAAAAAAGTTTTAGAAAAAGTTAATCCACTGAAAACCATTTTATCGATACAAGCTTCGTTTTTAAAACATCGAATAGAAAACATCGCATATTGACCATAATAAAAAATAAGAAGCTTTAGAAAATAGTATTTAACGGTAAATCTACCAAGCTTATGATGGTTTCTTTGTAATACAGCAATAAATAGGTGGATCCTTAGAGAAAAAAACATCGAAATCGTAGAAAATGAAGAACCCCCATTCAAATACACAAAAGAACACTTTTAAGGAAGTTTAAAATTCAGAGTGAAGCATCAAACTAAATTCAATGTTAGCGACTAAACATAGAAAATTGAACATTGGCTTAGGAGTAATTATGTGATGACGGAATGTATGCCAAACAGGTTCATATAAATTATCTTAGCATTAATATTTATTTAAGACATTCTGAGGAAAAACATAGAATTCTAACTGATTTTCCCCTAAAACTTAACTAAGAACAAATACCTACAAATGTATGTGTATGCCAAAAAAAGGAATTGATTGATTTAACCCGAATAGAAAATATCGACTTCTGTAAAAACATCGATTCTTTTCATAGAAGCCAAATTCATCAACTATAATGAAACTCAATTATATTCTGTTTGCCCCATGAATGACATGAATATTCATAATTTAAAAAAAAAAATATGTAAAATTATTCAAAAATGCAAAGCAAGATCTCACTGTATTTTAATTGTATTTTGCGTAAGTGTATGCGCAGTGGGTGCGCTTCGTTGACTGCCAATTCAGTCATCATGTTGAATGTCAAAGCTCGTGTCTTGCGTTACCTAATTAGTCACAAACCGGTGTGAGTGCGTGACGTGGAGCCTAAACTCCAAAATTGGACCACTATCAATAGAATGTATTTTTAATTTCTGGAACGGATCATAAATAAGTTATGCATTATATTGACGATATCGATTTAAGTGTCCGGTCAATAAAATATGCTTTCAATTTGAACGCTTTATACAGCCCGTAGTTATGTCAAGAAAAGCGGTACAAACTCATTAGCGCATTTCCTGTATATTCAGTCTAATCGGAACAAAGATCCGCTCATTGGTTTGAGGGTCACAAACGAAGTGTTCATGGACAAAATATGTGTATAAGCGCGAAAGTCATTCAGAGTCAATAAGCGCAGCAGCAACAACAACGGGCAATAGCAATCATTAAGAATAGCAATTGATAGATTATGTCGAATGATTGCATTGTCCCGGTGTGTAATAATAGAGAGGTTGAATTATACGAAGATGTCAAGATGAATATATTGTTATGGCAGAGATGCATGCAATAGATAGATTTCATAAGTTGTAATAATGCAAAAACTGTTTTTGCTCATTTTACAAAAAAAATCCAAACTTTTTGTATGTTAGTCGACCCTAACCAGGAACCTTAGTTTAATACAATAGTTAGTTAAAAGAGAATCGTCTTGAAAAATATATCTATGAAAGATTATGATTTATGAACCTCAAATATATGGTCATAACATTATTGAAGGAAAAGCAAAATGATAAGCGCGATTTTTCTTTTTAAATAGAATCGGCTGGTAAGTTGAACACAAATTGAATAAAAATTGAAAACAGCTATGTTATCATATTCCTACGGATGATTATGAATAATGACGGTTTTGACTTTATTGAGAAAGAAGCAAACTGATAAGTCAAATTTTTCCTTTCAAATAAAATTGCTGTGCAGTTGAAAATAAATGGAATACAAAACGGGTATGTAACCCCGCTTTCAGAACATTCATGTTTGTATTTTATTACAGCAAAAAATATGTAAGTGCCTACATATTTCGGATACTATTCCTATTATTAGAGGGTAGGTTTGATCTGAACAATGAAATTGAATATCAATTGAAATAATGATATAAATGAGTGGTTGATAGAGAACCCTGTAAATTAAAAGAGTAGTCAAACAACTGATAGAGGTTATTTTTGGTAGTGTTCAGATGGAAAAGAAATTAGCTTTACGGAGGAGTGGTAAAAATTAAAGCCAATGATTGAGACGTTTCGGTTTTGAAGTTGATTTCATTTGTCAGAGGATGATTCTATTTCACTCGGCTACAAATTGTTTTCTTATGTCGTTTAAAATTTCATTGAATTGAAATTATTCAACCTACTACTGAATATAAACCGCATTAGCACCTGATATGTTTCAATCGCATAATATTATTGTCTAGTGATTACACATAATATTTGAAATTATACAAATTCTTCAAATTCATTTATTTTCCATATATTAGATGCTTACCGACCTGTTAGACTAGGTATCTCATTTTTTCCTCATGCATAAGGCATCAAAAGTATATCTACTTAAAAATGAAGAATAATAGCACATACTGCATCATCAATTGAATCCAATAATGTCTAACAATAAGGGGCGCAAGTTAAGATAAATGGAACTCTCGTCGTAAGTGAGCAATTTTTACTTGTCAGATAGATGTGTGTATATGAAGGCTATTATGTACATATCTTTGACGCGGCTCCTATATACCACACACTATATCTTTCAATCTATATTTTTTATTTTTGCTAAATTCGCTTAATTGACTTTGAGTGTATACATATTACATACATGTAGATCATTCTCAAAGTGAATTTAATGTACACCGGCATCGGTTTGACGGTATGCTATCGTCTCTCGGTCTCGATATATGGCTGTATGGGGTCACATTGTTGCTCATACATTTTCTTATTCCCTTAATATAAATTGTAGTGAGTTTATATGTACTCAGAACACTATAGTAGATTGTTGTGTATATCCTATCCTAGTGTCATGGAAGATGAAGGTCGTCGAAGCAAAACAATTATGTGTTTTTTTTTTAGTATAATAACTAGTGACCAAAGCTGTACATTTATCAGTGTAGGGCCAAATAAATAATGCTAATTGTTCAATTTGACAGTGGAAGTGACAAATAAAAAAAAAACAAGCAAGTGTGTATGCCAGTTTGTAGCGTGCAGGACATACAAATTTTACCAATATGAAATGTACCTCGTGTTAAACCAATGATGGCTATGTAATGCACATGCATTACAAAATTGATACATCCACAAACCCATCATGGCGGAATTTGACAAAACAGCTTTTGCCTCAACAGAGCTCAAAGTTGGGCACCCCTGAATTAATTATTTGAATACAATGTAACACAATCAAATTTAAGTAATACTTTTATTTATGTCAGATGCTGTATGAGTACATCGCTTCAACATTTCCAGTAGTTTCAAAATATGGACTGAACTAGCAAACAAATATTCAAACAGTTTATATTGCGAAAATAGATTCTGAACTTACGTTTAAAATTCAAAGCATTCCTAGTCTATGGCAATTTGTCTACACCTATTTTCCTTATTTTTTGCCAACATTTTCTCAGGACGCGCAAGGGTCAGCAGACCTCGCAAGGGGGGCCCAAACTTGAAAAGTTTGAGAGCCACTGTTCTAGAGTCTATAGCAGTGATTCCCAAACCTGGGGCGCGCCCGCTAGGGAGGCTTGACCGTCAGGGCAGAGGGGCGCAACTCTAACATTGATGCCATTAATAAATTATAGTTTGCTTGACATTAATGAGTTATGGTTTCCTTGCGAACTTCTTTCGAAATATACCAGGGGTAATCGGTTGATGCAAAGTGTTGCAAAATGGCAAAAATTCGTCGATTAATTCGCTGCCACTAAATAACTTGAAATGGCTGATATGAACCGCACCAGCCAGCTATATTCTTTCAATAATTTTTGATTAAAAAAAATAGGTATTTAGGTGGCTCCAGTAATATCAATTTTGCTGCTCGACGTATCACTGAATGAACGGCCGAACCCACGACGAAATTTAGGATGCGGAAATCATGAAATTTAAATAATACTTCCTTCCTCGTAAATTCATTTTTTTGGGGCGTTAGGATCAGCAGATATCGCAAAGCGGGCACTATCTAAAGAAGATTGGGAACCACTGGTCTATAGAGATTTCCTAACCGAAATATTTCATTTAAATATTTCGCATGGACTCGTTTTGCTGATTTCAAATAGCTGGATTTGGATTGTTTGGTTTTGAGAGAATTTATAACAACTTCATTTTTGCTTTATTTATTTATTTTGTCAATAATGTGTATTTTATTTATTATTTATTTAGGACATGGTCTGGCCTTAAATCGCTGTATTTTTACTTGGGTATATATTTTGAGCAAGATGCCATATTCAAACGGTAACCCTTTATTAACGATAAAGTCATACTTCCGATTAATTAACTTAAATCGCTCTATTAATAATAAAGATACAATCTGCACATCAGATAAACAATTCGTCCGTTTAAAGACAACAAATCGTAAATTCTCGCACATATTACTAATTCAGTAAAAATTACGATTCACCTATCATTACATAGGAGTACTTGTTTTGATACACTCAAATGCGACCTCCTAATTGCTACCCATATCAGACACATAATAAATGACAAGGACATATAAATTTAGATTCACATGAAATAACGCGCGTTAAAAGTGCGTATAAACTTGGCAAAATAATAAAAACGCCACCTCGTCGGTGTGTTTACAAATCGATTTCCGTTCTGGGAATATGGGAAAAATACTGAACATATTTTAAAAACAGTGAAAATTCATTAAGAAATTTAGTATTATGATCACCTATAGTGATCTTAGGACATAAGATTTCTGCGCATGATTGAAGTACGAATGAATTAGTGAAAACGTTCACCCATAAAACATTTGCCACTAATAAATCCTGAAAATTAGATAAAAAGTCTCGTCACGAAATTTCGTCGAATAGAAAAGAAAAAGTTCAATTTTCAAATTGAACAATAAAATTGATTAAATGGAGACAAGCTTCACTGTATCAAGTATTACCGAAAATTATATCGTATGCTATAAGTTTTCCAAAACTAATTTTGTTGCATTCATAGATGCAACATTATTTCCACCATTCTATATACTCAAAACCCCCACTTTCAAGAATTTCGATTCAAAAACAAAGAAGAAAAGTAAATTCTTAAAAAATTTCGACCTGAAAATATATCAATGGAATTAAAATTTGCACTTTTTGTTGTAATAGACTACTCTAACTTCCAAGCGTTAACAGCTAGGACTCTTCAACTTTATAGAAGAATGTGCGACGGGACAAGCTCTACATCGTGTCTCAAAAGATACATAAAAAAATACATAATTAATATCTAAAATAATTTCTGTTTTCCAGTGCTGGATGGTATGCATAATGAGTGTGAAGTATAGATCCAGCTATTCACAAATCTGCTTGTTGTGTGCCGCTACGTTTTGTTTAAGCCATGAAGATACTGCATAATGCTCGTATCCGTCCTGTTCTTGGCAGGACAGTACTGCTTTTCCGACCATAACCTGCCGTATTGGCATCTCACCAAATGACGAAAAAATTTAATGAAAACTACACATAAATTTTATAGAAATTTACAAATAAATTGTATGAATGAGCCTTCATTCAGTAGGATGATAGGCGACCAAGTCTTGCTCTTGAAGCATCCTGAGACATTATTTGCACACATTGTCAATAAATCTGTCTTTCAAATATTACAGTTCGGCTATAACTACGGAGCTCCCGGGTCTCAAGATTTATGAAGCCCCTGCATTGTAATTTTGGTTGGTTACAGCGACCATGACTATAGCGACCGATCGGTTATAACGGCGAAGTTTCTACGGCCAAAGATGTCGTAAGTGTGTAATGATACTTTCGTGCAAAGATAGAGTGTAAATAGAATTTAAAATGCACAAAATTCCTCATCTGTAAAAAAAATCACAAGGATTTCTGTCGTCCTATATTGCATTCAGCTTTTTTCTAGCTTTCTGATTTTGCTGCAAAGCTTTGCCTATGGCACGGCGTGGCTTTGTACAGGGTGGCAAACGGGAACCTGATGGCTTTTAAAACATCGTAAAAGATCGAACATTCATGCCACAAAAATGGTTTTGTCGCTAGAACACTTAGCATAATATTTGGATCTTAGGCATCTTTCCCCAATGGTAAATTTGTAGATTTTTTGTAGAAATCTAAACTCTTTGCATCCGATCAACTTCAATTGGATACCGACAGACTACCAGCTAGGATAGTGGAGAGGAGTTCCTTTGTTGAAAGCGATTCAGTTGGTTAGATGGAGGAATTGGCGATTGAGCACCGTGTCTTCAATATTTATGCATCTTGCCCTTCGCACAACACACCATTGCATTGCAAGAAAAAAAAAATCGTTCAAAAATATTTCAGCAAGATGGTATGGGATCCGCCAGGATAAATATCCATATTTATCGGCGCCCCAGTCTCTCCTCAAAGAAATGTGTCTAAATGTGTGTTTCGTAATCTCACCCATTGCAAGTAGTTTCCTTTGAAGGAATGAAAGCTCTATTTAGGGCATGCAGGGCCTAAGGTTTATGACCAAGTAGTTTTCAAGGAAGTGAGGACATTAATTAAAATTCTCCTCTGATCAAACTACACTGAAACAAGCGTTTGAGTTCCACGCTTATTGCTGACAAATTCGAAATGTATGCAAATATTACAGAGGCATTTGTGTTTCTGGTTATCCTTCTTTGTGTCCTGCTTTTTTACTAGCATTGTCCTGTCAAACGACGATTTTCGGTGAATTTTTTCTGCTTTTTACGTTAAAAAATATACGAGCGTTAAACCATACTTGTGATTTCCAGCAGATCGAATTGCAGTGGAACCTTGCTAATCCGATCCCATTGACACCAAAGGATAGGTCGGAACGGTTGAAAAGTCGAATTATCCGGAGACCACAAAAAATGCGTTTCTGGTGGGAAACAGACGTTATTTTCTTAAATCGCAATGTTTTCTTAAGTCGTATTACACCGAGTACCGAGCGAGTTTCTACTGTACTATAATTGAAATCTTTCTACATTTTCGAATACTAAAAATCAAAAATTCGTGGGATTTAAATTTATTATTCTGATCAATAATAATGGTTGAATCGGTTCTATAATAATACATTTTATTCGTATGGAATTATAGAAAAATACAAATAAATCAGTGCATACAGAATTCTTTAAGATACACTTCATAACTGCATATTACAATTCAACATTCAAATTGGGTCACATCACTTAGCATACAATTGACATCGTTTTTTTTATAGAAACTGCCCACTATACAAGCGAGTGATAAATCTATACTTTATATTATAGTAATGACGGATTAGCAGTGCGTACCTATATAATGCTATAGCTACAAGTATCTTTATTGGCTACTTTTCTTGATCGCATAATATCTAATCTTTCGTTTTAACGATTGATTTTGAAATTACACAACAGCTGAGCTGTACACTGGAATCATGTTACTGCTACCATGTACATACATAGTAGAATGAATGAAACCAAACGTAGAGATACAATTTTCAATATGTCGTCGCCTGCATGTTAGACTCACGAATTTGCATTTTTATAGTTTTCGAAAAAAAAATAATTTAATTTGCTGGGGAAATGTAGATTGCGTGTTCCTTTATCGGTTTGTAATTTTGTTTAATATTCCAAAATGTAGATTAGTGCTTTCTGCTTTCGTTGCATAGATGTTAATCGTTGATTGTAGATTAACCCCGTAATCTGAACCCCGAAAATACGATAATTCGGATTTAGGACTACATTTTCTTTGTTTCTAGAAAATTTTAATTTTTATGAAGTTTTTTTTTTTTTTGAAAAGAAAAGCACGTTTTTAATTTCCGTTTACTATTATCGATTTTTTAACGTTAAAAAAAAAACTGTCTACCGAAGCATTAAATGGTGTATTTCGAAAATCCGAAAAACTCAATAATCTAGTATCCGGTCCCAATCAATCGGGATTATCGCGTTCCTACAAATGAAGAAGAAAAAAAGGAAACGAAATAACTGAAAATAAAGCGGACAATTTGCTTTTATTAATAGTTAGCAGTGGCGTGGGGAATATAGTACTTGGGGCTAGTATAGTTTTTATACCACTAAACGCATTGCAATTCCATTTATGCATTTTTTTAAAAACGTGTAAATTTTAATGCTGCTAGTATACAGTTACGCAACAGGAATGTTGCTGATTAATAAATTTGAAGCACCTATTAATTTTAAATTTCGTGTTCATTGCTCCCATTTTCCAACGCTCCACTACAAAGTTGGAAGCTTTTTGATGCCAGTATAGAAAAATTCCTTGGGCAACTCGGACAGTCATGTGCCCACAAACCACTACCTCATCGTCAGTGTTGAATTTTTCACCTCGGAGGGCTTCTTTCAATGGTCCAAACATATGGTAGCCGCAGGGTAATAAATACGGACTGCAGGGGCAGCGTTCCAGTACCTCCCACCCTAATTCCGATATTCTATCGAGCGTGAGACGCGCGGTATGAGGACGCGCGGTATGAGAACGCGCGTTATCCTGGAGTTTGGGAACCCTTCGCGCCGTTATTTTGCGATTTTGAAGGTCTTCGTGGATAAGAGACTCTACACTACCAAAACTGATACATACTCAGTTCAGCCGAATTGTCTCAAACATTCATCCTACTGTCCTCCAAAATGAGTTGTTCTACGCGGCAAATGTTGTCTGGTGTGAAGCTGCTTCGCGCTCGACAATCATGCGGCTCATTCTCAACGGTTTCACGGCCATCTTTGACCGCTTTGGCCCATTTAAACACAGCAACTCTACTCAGGCACTCACTACCGAACTAATTTTGCAAACGCATAAAAATTTCCGTATTTTTAACGTCTTCCCTTACTAATAAATGAATGACAATACGTTCCGCAACGGTGGTTGGCACTTGTTGTTCACTCATGGTCGTAGCACGAGCGTAAAACATCCCTTCGCGACGAAAACTATGACATACTGTTCGTAAGCTATCGTATACTTAAGCCGTGGTCATATTTTTTAACTGCCCTCGTGTAAACGATTTATAAATTCATGTTCCCCTTATGCAGTGTTTTCAAAATGTTTCCACACACGTGACAAAGGATTTCCAATTTCTTTATTAAAAGGCCAAAGAAATTTCTTGCCGACTGAATTCTTCAATGTTTACATATTATTTCAAAATCGCAATATTGACACTTTCGCGGGTCTGACATGCAGGCGCCAATATGTATCGTTGGATAGGTACTGCACGTACTCCTATACGTTTGCATTTATTTATACTATCGCACAAAGAGCTGCATTATAAACGGCTGGATTATAAACGTGAATATCTAATAACAGCTATTTACAAGTAACTTCTGACCCACAACAACCTTGCACAATGCCCGCCATGTTACCACACTATGCATATAGATACGACAGAAAATCAGAAAAGATAAATTCATCTGATCATAAATGAACATCTAAGTAAACGTTCATTTTAAATTGTTTTTCTATTTTAACTGGAAATTCTGGGTAACTTCTAAAAAACCACCCAAAAAGAGAAATCTTGAGACAGTATAGTATATAGTTAAACTAACAATGTTATGTGACAATTTAGACAACAGCTTTGCGGAACTAAATGTGCTAAAATACTCGTATAATAGTGTCGCCAACCAAGATCGTATGGTCGTATATGATATGGCGACACCAAGACGAATATTCTACCTTATAAAATTTAGAAAAAAATGTATAGTGTCAAGAATCTAACATTGATAAATGCATACATTTCGTCTTCGTCTAAAATATTTATCCTAATCATTTATTTGTTTCAACGATAAATTCAGACGAGAGTTTCTGGATTAATTCTGTTTCGCATGCACATTTTACAATATGTACAATAAATCAAAACGTATTTTCATATCTTCTGTTTAATGTAACAAAAATAGCATAATATGCATTGAAAATTGTGTGTTATTTATCCATTTTCAAAAAATATTTACAACAGATGTAGAAGAATGGCTGTGCTGGAGCCAACAAGAGAGAAGTCACGAAAAAAAAGAAATGTTCGGATAAATAGAATATGGCAGAAGCGCAATATTTGGCTGACAAGGGAACCAGAGCCAAGTCGTGGCAGTGATGACAGAATTGCAAATTATTCTAATATTTTCTCGCTATTTTTGGAGTGCACTTACTACTGTGCAATGGTGGAAGATAAAGAGATATAAATAATAATGTAGGTGCATTTTGTATAAACATTTGTGGTCATCATCAAATTGTCAGAGAAAATATACAATGTGTGGATAGTGAAATGTGAGGGCGGGAATTAATTGAAGGTCAAAGTCGCGCAGTATACGAGAAATAATAATCTGGACTAATACCGGAATGGTTGCGTAACTATTTTAAATTATTTTTGTATAGTTGTAGTATTTTTCCCCATTTCTGTAGCACATGTTCTTTGTATGTACCAACATGACCCTTCAGCCGAAAATGTCCGAAATTGGCAAAAAAGGCGTTTTCACTGTAAGAGCCATTGATCTCATACTTTTTCCAAACGAAAATCAAAGGTCCAGATTAAACATTTAAAACGCCCATCCTCAATCATTCTTGCACGCGCTGAAAAGCATCCTTTAGGTTTAGACAATACATTTTCATTTATTTCACTAATCCTCAAAAAATTACAAAAATGGAAGTCAGAGCTGTCATTCTGTATGGTGATAGGCGACAGGGAACAGTCACTCACTTTTTTGTTGCCTTCTATTCTAACTCCAAATCTGGCAATATATCAAACGTGAAATTGCTATCGTATCGCCTCCAATGAACAACCTTTGACGGTACGCACCCATTCCAGATCCTTTAACTTTGCTAGATGTACCGTTAGACGATATCATTAAATTGAAAATGACTGTCGCCTGTCGCTTTACAGAATACCAGCTCTGACTTATTTTTTTAATTTTTTTAGAATTTACTTAATCAACTAAATATCAATTGTCTAAGCCTAAAGAAAGCTTTTAAGCGAGTACAAGAATTGTTGAGTAAGGTGGGGGTTTAGGTTTTCCTTGCGGAGAAAAAAATTAGCTTCAATCACTTGACATTTTTCACAAAAAGAAATTTAATTTTCCATATTCTCTTTTCTGCCTTGGGGATATGTGTAACTTGATGGATTCTCTGTCTGATTACTGATAGATTCAGAAGAATAATACGTTTCTATACAAAAGTCTATACACAATCAAATTACAAAATATGATTATTCAAATCAAGTGAGTGCGAACAGCAAATATAACGATTTATCTTGATTCGAATTCATAAAGTTCAATTTCAACACTTAGTCCGCGTAAGAGCATGTATTCAAATTGATGAATCGCGTGACCGGAACCATTTATTCAATTTCAAGTTACGAGCACATTATTGTACGACTGTATACTTATGTACTTGTGAACTTCTTGAACTTGTGCTAATAGATACCCGAGTGCCAAAAATAGCGACTGGGCTTATAACATTAGTTGCGAGAAATGCCTAAATTAATGTAGACAAATGATTGAGCAGCCAAGAATGACCAGAGTTCAACTAACTTACCGACCCTACTGTGTATATGTCTTTGACTGTCGTTTCATGCGATTTTTTTTTTAAGTGAAAAAAGTGGATTGTTTTTGGCAGGAGGCAGAGGTAAGAAGGTATTTTTTTCTGTAGGTGGAATCCGAGTGTTTGAAAGAGTAATTGGTGGAATATTCGATACGTGTGGTAACATCATATTTTCTCTCAACAAACTGGTTAGCTCTCGGCCTTTTCTGCTATCCGTTCTCATAAAGAGAGTTTTAGTGTTTCCGATATTGTCCGTTTAATGGTGGATGGTAAGGTAAATGTCGCTAGTGTCAATAAAAAGCAGAAAAAATTATTCTATCGAGAGCTGATAGCATTCCTAAGTCACTCTCGAGTATTTTGTTTCGAGAGTGGTCCAAAGCTCGATACCAGAAATATTGTCGCGACTATTAAAATTGTTAACAACAACAATGCATTGGTCTCGGCGATGACACGATCCAAGATAGAGCTGTCTGTAGAAATATGCTGAGATATTACCGCCAAAACGGGCGATGTGCCTACACCGCAGGTCGAGCAACGCGAAACCATGGAGCGGTATAAAGAACGAGGCAAAAAAGAAGAAGATTCAAATTGTTAACATAATATTAAAAAAACGGTCTGGATGCAACATGAAAAACTACAAGATTCTAAAATCCCTGAGAAGATTGAAGAAAATTCGACTTCGAATTATTCGTGATTTGAGTTTCTGGAAAATACAAAGATGTGAAATATTTAATTCAAATTGTCATTAGATGTCACTCTTCGTCGAAAGTATTTTTTTTACTTGTTTTTTTTTATACCCTTCGCTCATAGAGTGAAAGGACACATATATGTATTAACTTTGTCATGAAGTTTGTAACGCATTGAAGGAAGCATCTCCGACCATATAAAAAGTATACATATATGATCACCATGACTTGGGGAGTCGATTGGGCGATGTCAGTCTGTCCGTCTGTTGCGACGCGTTTTACTCGGCCAATTTAAAAGCTATGAAGCTGAAATTCTGCACAAATGCTTCTTTTTGCTGCAGGCAGTTTGTATGTTTGAATCAGTAAAATCGGACAATGGGGTCATGGGGCTGCCATACAAACCTAACTCTCTAAATTAGATTCTTCTAAGAAAAACTTTCTTATTTGTTGACGAATTTCAACTAAATTTCACACAAACGTATTTCTATTGATGACACAAAACATATGTAAGAATGGATCAAATCGGACAACGGGGTCATGGGGCTGCATACAAAACCAATCCTTCAAATTAAATTCTTCTAAGAAAAACTTGTTTATAAGTGCACCAAAATCAACCAAATTTCACACAAACCTATTTCTATTGATAACACAAAACATATGCAAGAACGGATCAAATCGGACCATGGGGTCATGGGGCTGCCATACAAACCCAACCCCACATTTTGGTTGTTCTAAGAAATATTTTTTACACTAATTTCACAAAACTTTGAATTAATGTATCTTTATCAAAGCAACTAAAAAGGTCAAAACAAATGGAATCGTACTATGGGGCCATGCTCCCGCATCCCCTAATAAAATTTTCTGAGTAAATATTTTATTTGCCCATTTATTCCAACCAAACCCCACACAAATATTGTTTTGCCGACGCATCGGAACTTTTATGAAGACAGAAGGAAAAGATGGGGAAGGGGGTTAAATACATTTTTATTCTATTTTTTATTATTATTTATTGTAAGTTGTAAAATAACAATTGAGTTAAATACAGATTAAAATATGGCCTTATGGGTGAGGAGAGGCCAATGCAATTAAAACAATTTTTACAGCAAAGATGCAATCCAAAGACAAAAAGAAAATGCAAAGCCGATCAATTAAAAAAAACAATGGATAGGGGAGAATCATGTAGAGAATGTTGCTGTATGCGTCCATAGTTACAGATGCGACTCAAGAACAAACAAAAAAATGCAAAGGAGAGGCCAAGCGCAGACGGGGTCGATTTAAAAAAAAAAAAGTATGATGAGGCCGATATAGAGCATATTGTGGCGCACATTTTGCTGAAGATTTCAGAGTCCTTTGAATACGTAGCTCTGCATTTGTCACTTAAGTATTAAAATAATATCAAAAAATTTAAGAGGTGTACGGACATCACGAACCGCTCCTCTGGCTACGTCGCTGGTATCCTGGTTATTTACAAAAAATGTACTTGTCGGTAATTTGTACTAAAATTTAAGTGGGAAATCGTTAGTGCAATGCCGCTATTATATTTGTTTAATTTTTTAAATTTCGTTCTCCTTCTGATTGTCCCCATGTTAATTGTTGGTTGTATTGCAATGCATAACCTTCTTAAACCAGCGAACAGTTTTCTCCGATTGTCACGGATTTTATTTTCTAAGAAATAAACAAGAACAAATTAACGAAACCATGCGACGTACGGCACAGTGATAAAATTATATCAGGACAACTTGTATCTATTGCGCAATCAGTCGCCCTAATACTTGTTGCTTTCTCTAGTACCTTTACGTTCATTGTTCAAGGGAGAAAGAACCCTTAATGAACACGCATCATCTCTAAATTCCCAAGAACAAAATCTAAAATTTATATCGTTCCCAACAAGAACCTAGCCGTTTTATATGGTTCACAAAAAGAACACCATAATTTCCCTCTTTTTGTTTCACCTTCCTCCCTAACAGAAACCACACATACAATGCCAAAAAACCCTTGCACGAAAATATAATTTCTGATTTTGTCCTTCTGCGTGTGTGCAGAATGAACAACAAAAAGAAGAGACACATTTGTGAATCTATTCACATACAGATTACGTAATAAACATGAGTAATGAGTACCAAAAGTCAGATACGGTGAAAGTACAAATTTAATGAGATTCCTTACTTGATGAATGGAATGAATAGGACAAAAAAAAGATCTCCGTACATTTCAAAATGGAAAATGTCTAAGAAGAATATTTGAAACCAGAAGTCGTCTTTTATTTGAAACCACTCGACAGTATGTCAACAAAGGGTCTCGACTAGAAGGTGAACCTTTTTCATATGCAGAGACAGTCGGGTTTGTTAATACTGTGTATATAGGGATGACGTGGATTTTTTAAACATTCCTTTTTTTCTATTCATAAAAAGGTAGGTGTATGTACACGAGTTTACTATTGTTTAAGTCGTAGAAAAAAATGTATTTTGGTATAACAGCACAGTATCGTCATAGGTCAATGAACCTTTGTGAATTTTCCATGCAACTCATATACGATTTGCAGGAAGAAGAGAACCCTAATTGAAAAAAAAACAGAGATAATCAACAATTGAAAAAAATATTTTTTTGTTTAAATACGCATTTGTTGAAAAACTGTATGTATGAAAAAACAAGACAATTAATCCAATCACTTCATCAAATACATAGATGTTTCTTCGAAATTAATTTAAAAATTTGTTAAATACCATAAGAAACAAATCGTATAAACAAATCCAGATCTTGTTTTGAATTGTATTTTCAGTATTACACTTCTTCTTCTACGTTTCAAACTAAAGAAAAAGAATCTACTTTTTATCGATACGTTTATAATTAAACTTATCGACGACATCATCAAGAGGGTTGTTTTTTTCCACAACGAAAAATCCGAAAATTTGTGCAAATCTCCTAGGTGTTTTTCAAAACAAGAAAATTAAAATACATTGACGCGATCCTAATATACACACACTTAGTTCAGAGTGCAACAGAGCTCTATTTTAAGAATTTCGCATCTCTAAAATGCTAAATTAAAATCATGAATGCGGAGAAAGATTTCGCGTTTCAATTTACAAACCCATAGTGAAAATGTATCTGAGGATTGGAAAGAGTGTGTGTACTCGTATACACATAATGTATTTGAAAATTCTCTGATCTGATGGAATGAAAACATAGTTTTCTGCTGATTTTCTTTTTCTATTTGTAAATACACTTACGGTCAAAAGTATCGACTCAACCTAAAAGCGCGTGTATTTGTACGTGTTTTTCGAAAAGTATAGCAGTTATCCATAAAAATCGTATGTCATTGAAAAGCTTAAGGCCTCAGCTTTACGTTGGTACCATTTTAACCAATATTTGGTGAGCACTTTTAAAATTGATGCTCTTTGAACGAAAACGTAGCGAAAATGAGCAAATATGAAAATGGATTTTGGTTAGGTTTTTTGCAAATAAAACAAAAACTGTTGGAAAATAAGTTAAGTATTTATTATTTTAGTATTTGGTATTTCCTCCTCTTGCTCTAATGACAGCTTCCAGTCGATTCTGCATTGATTTGATCAAGTTGCTGATGGTATCTTGAGGAATACCGTTCCACTCCGCTAATAGGGCTGCCTTCAATTCTTCAGTGGACGAAGAGACTGGATTTCTGGCTCGGACTCTTCTCTTGAGTTCGTCCCATAAGTGTTCAATGGGATTGATGTCGGGACTGCGCGCAGGCCAGTTAAGTGACGACATATTGGCTTCATTCAAGAACTGCCGAGTGAGGCGCGACGCATGACACCGGGCATTGTCGTGCATCAAAGTAAAGTTCTCGCCAATAAATGCTGCATAGGGCACAACGTGGACACAGAGAACATCGGTAACGTATCGCTCAGCTGTCAGCCCTCCTCCTCGGCCTCCTGCGGGCACGAATACGAGATCCGTTTTTCCCTCCAATGAAATGCCAGCCCACATCATACAGGAGCCGCCGTATGCAATCTTTTCAGTGAAACAGCACTGCGCAAATCGCTCAGTTGGACGCCTGTAGACTCGACATCTTCTGTCACTGCCATGCAGACACATTCTCGACTCGTCAGTGAACAATACTGAGCTCCATTCCGTATCGCTCCAAGTAAGATGATTACGAGCAAATAAGAGGCGCGCTTGTCGGTGTCGTGCAGTCAATTTGGGGCTCCTGGCAGGCCGTCTTGGAGTGATATTCGCTTCCCTTAATCGTCTCCTTACCGTGCGGTCACTGACAGCTACTCCGCGAACACGCCTCAGGTTCCGCTGCGCAGCAACACCCGTGAGGAAACGATTTCGTAACGTACTTGTTACAATGAAACGGTCGTCTCTCTCTGAAGTGGATCGAGGGCGGCCCGTTCTTGGTCTCGAATTAAAGCTACCAGTCTCTCGAAATCTCCTGCTAACTCTTGAGACAGCAGACTGACTCATTCCAAGACGGCGAGCGACGGTTCGCTGACTATGATTCTCCGACAATAGGGCTACAACTTGTGCCGCCTGATCTGGCGTCCTATCCATTGATGAGAAAACAGTGATTGAAATTACTTCAGAGGTAAGTTACCTATCTTTACTGATGCAACTGATAATGAGAAACCGATTACGGGCGCTTTTATAGGGGTAGTTTACCTGACCTGACCTTTACCTGAAACTTCAATTTGTCTGGGTTTTTTGTTACAAGTGGCAATAATTTAAAAAGTACAAAGCAAATGTTGATAAAAAAGGGTACCAACAGGTAGCTAAGGTTTCGAACTTTTAATCGACATACGACTTTAATGAATAACTATCATACTTTCCAAAAAACACGCACAAATACACGCGCTATTAGGTTGAGTCGATACTTTTGACCGTAAGTGTAGACTACAAGCAGAAGGAGACAGAGATGAGAAACAAACATTTCACCTTTTACTAGATTCCCGCTTTAAATTTCTCACACAGGATTAGGAGAAGGCAGAATTTATCGTAGTCGATACGAAACACATTGCCCGAATAATTTGTTAGATAAAATAGAGATTTATGTATAGTTTTGTGCGCTCAATGGCTTCATGATATTGTTGTGGTGGTCGATAATTTGCTTCCGTCATACCAATGGTGTCATCAACACAGTAAGCGAATTTATATATGGTTGAGGTGATTGTTATAAATAGATTCGGCCGTTTCGATTTGTTTGTTGTTGAAATTAATTTCAAGTGATTGATGGCAAAAGTGGGTAGGATTGCTTCAAATGTTGTGTGAAAATTTATACATTAAATTTATAACGGTAGTTAGTAAAAGGGTCTTCAACATCTTTAATGGTATAGTTTGACATTTAGATTTTATAATTTTGTAGTAACACATTTTCAAGCGAAAAAATCTGTTTTGAACTTTAAAAAAAAACAATGAAATACAGTTTTTTCTTAATTCTGAAGAAATTAAACACGGAAGTCTTATTTTTTTTTTAATGAATTCATTCAATTATTTTCTTTTATTCAATTCAATTATTGCCTTTAATATGTTTTCTGCCAAAAGATTAAAATATAAATCCACTTTGCAAATTTCACAGATCAAAGTACCGTTATAAAAATATTTTTCTTTTAATTTAAATTGATAATCTATTTAGGAAAAGGGGACCTGATTAATTCATTCAAAATGATGACTCCACTCTTAATTTTAAACGGCAGATCATGATTTCGATATGTTCCACCAAAACACTCTATAGCACCATAATAACGGTAAAAACATTCTGTTGATGGTTTGGTTCTCTTTCAACAGATTATACAAACAATTAATAAAGTAAAAAGTATTTAATTATTCACATATAGTGCATATTTTTATTCGTTTTGAAGGATGAGAAAAAGTTCCATTGTTATTTCAACATCGTTGAGTCAATAATATGCCCTGTAAATTGCTCCCCATAATGGCGCAACTCTTTTTATTCCATTAGTTTAATTAAATACTTTTTTATTTAAATGGATTTCGTATACTCTCGTTCTCGTTAAGGTTTATCGGTGGAACGAAACTAGTGGAATAAAAACAGTCGAGCCATTATGGTGAGCAATTGACTCACCTATGTTGTTGGAACCTTTTCTCATAATTAATAAATTGTTTTCAAAATTCAGACTACATATCTAGTTTTCAAAATCTTTCTATTAGAAGGCTCGAATGATCCTACAGAAGAAAATATGGATGATGAGTGAATTGGAGTTAAAAATTTCAACCGACCGTAATTTAATTACGTAAAAACACGTCTTCAATTGTGAAGAGTAGCATAACAAAAAACATGGTAAAGAATCAAATGTTTTAAATAAGTACACTTAAAATTCTTCGAAAATGCAAAACACATTCCAAAAAATCTTGTGATATCTACTTCAGTAAGACGCGGCCGCTATCATATTTGTTCCATATGACGTATGTGACGAGTGTGTAATTTGGTCCATAATGTTGACATAGCAATTGATATGAATCTCAAGCCGCTAGCGTTATTAAATATTATTTCAAAAACAGGATTAAATTGTCAAGTTTTCGATTTTTATTTTTTTAACTTTTTTAATTTGTCGAAATTTTAATTTTATATTTTCCAAAGTTTTTCAAAAACCGGGTAAATTTTCCATTTTTTCGACATTTTTTTACTTTTTGAAATTTATTCAAAAATAGGGTTATTCAATTTTTGGATATTTTAGTAAAATTTTCAAAATGGGGATATGTTTTCATTATTTTTTCCCTTAATCTTATTTCGGCCATCCTCAAAATCAAAATTTTACAATTTCATTCTTCCAGGAATTCTCGTGGGAACAGAAAAGCATATGGCTTATGTATATCGGAGAATGGCATACCTCCACAAACGCAAATTACAGGGTCAAATTGAGGTTTTCTGGCAGCCTCCATTCCAACTTCTTCTGGAGTAGTGTCTAAATATTGGTTTTTAAATTAATGCAAGAACATAAATATAGACGTCCCTCTATAGGGGGGGGGGCATGTTTTGTTATCAATAGAGTCAAAAGATTCGTTTTTAACTCAACACAATAATAGGGTGGCCAGAAAATTGTATATAAATTTAATGGGGAGTAAACCATAGAGATAGACAGATGAAATGATAAAATGCAAAGCAGGACACGCACAAAAAGCATTTAACAACCGCCAATTTTTTAGTATGCATTGCCATTTTACCATTTTATTGGCATGCATTTCCGCTCAGATGAGAAATTTCTTCGGTCGATTGAGGTCTTTCAACCAAGAGCCAACATATACATCTTGTAGCAGAAGCTTATCAACTTTCCCCATCCTTCTACTATGGACGTGAAGTTAAGCGATCAGGTAATGCTCAGAGGTATAGATAGTAAAGCTGCCCTGCTAATTGTATTATATTCAGGTTATTTTCTCCATTGAAAGATACAAAATTAAAGAGTTCTCGTCCCAAAATGTCTAGATTCGTTCACGAGCTAAAGGCCTATGTTGGAAAAATGAGTGTGTTTGTCTGCAGTATCCACAATTTTCTGCGAATAGGAGAAGCAAGTTTTCAAATAGTCAGAATGCTGTCTAAATATCCGAAAGACTGTCCGGCGGCCCCGACGAATGGTTGAGATATTCCTCCGTTCTTCATATTTTACTTAGGAAAAATCCCATATATGTACTTGTAACTGCGCCGACAGGCCGTAGCCTTTTAAGATAAATGAAAATTGGTCCTCGAATTAAGTCACACAGTCCGTTATCTTATCCGGGAAGGACGTAGATTTAGAAAGGATCAATAGTAGCCAATATTGTATTGTTTTGTAAAATGATATGTCACCTAAATTTCCCTGGAGATTATATGACGGATTCTGGGTTCAGGAGAGTTAGTCGAGCATATGTCACGATTTTGAACTCTTTGTAATGGCTTGATAGCGATTATGTACAATTAACTTAATTTTTCTCTCTTGATTACCGTAACTTCTAGTGGAGCATGGTGTGTTGATTACTACCGTGTATAGTCATCAACGTTACAAAGACAACTGAATTCGGAGTGTGATACGGTTGTCAGCCATATCACTTCCTAGTCGCTTTGTTAGTTTATTATTCTACGATGAGAATATTTCTTGTCATCTTCTTCTGAATAATAAACTTGCGATGAGTCGTGCCGAGTTTGGAAACTCGTTTCTTTATGAGTGTCTATTTCACAGAGTGGCAACCGAACAATCACGGCTAACAGAGCACGAACTTAATTTTTCTACTGATGATCATTTGTAAGAAGTGTTAAGGCCAGTATACGCTAGCATCCAAAATCAAGCACAAGAAGGGCTGGTAAATTGTCCCCTTGCCCGGGGCGGCGTAAAGGCTAGAGCGAGCGCTGTCCATAATTAAAGATTGCACTCACTGTTCAGCAAATTTATAAGATTGAATTCAAAAATTCTTACGATTGGATCTGCGATTTCTGCTGGATTTTTACTGAAAAATTGGGTTACAAAATTCACCAGATCTAAATCCATCCGTTCAAAATATGTACTCCCGCTTAATTAAATTGATCCCTATCATCCTGGATGCAATAATTAATCGGACTAGTAGGTATAGGATTCGCCTATTAAAACTAAGTACATAAATGAAAACTCCTTACACCTCTTAGCTCTGGTACATTATTTAGATGTAGGTCTAAGCCGAGGAAATTTACGCCAAAAATTACTTATGTAAATTGGTAATGAGACATTGAACTTGTAACTTTTGATGGGTAAAAAAACTGTAGAATTTCAATGGCAAACAAATTGTTATTAAAAGGAGTACTCTCTGAACTGAACAATTTTAATAATAAGATTTAATAATCTCTCACCTAATATAAAACACCCAGTTGCAGCACCCAAAAAAGAAACTGATTTTATATGATTTCTGGGCGAAATCCTAATTAAACGCATTATCAAGGCTTAGTAGATATAATATTGTATCACCCTTTTTGGGAATCTGGTCACCTTATACAATATGGCTATAGGCTAGTACTATGGATACAAAATACATATTGAATGACTTACAGTCTGCGGGTATAGTTCCTTCAATTTCATTCGTGATAATTTGTTCTTGGAATTATTCAAAGCAACATTCGAGTATACGTATTTCTATTACAAATTCAATACACTCTACGTCTATAGAACTGAAAAAAAAATCGTACTTGTGAAGTCAAGAGAGTGAGTGACTTCCAGTCTGAGTTCCAATAAAAAAAAACTTAAAAAAATGTCTTTCGCCTTTGCGCCGATCTTCGTCATTAACCAAGATATTATAGTGATCCCAGAGTGGTCCAGAGCCAGACTCACGACGACCAAAATCATCGACCAATTCAGCATCTTTACACCAAATCTTCGCAGCATAACTCTACAAATAAAACGCGTATCTTTTGTATGAACTCGCTATCTCGACCAATATACTAGTAGGTACTCATTATAAAAAGTGTGACGTGACGTGAGACGAATGCTAAAGAAGCAAAAAGTCAATTGAAGAATATACCTGAAACCAGTTTGGTAAGATTTGCAGATCTCTTTTCAGGTTTTTCAAGCTTGCTGACTTTTGTGGAGACGCGACATACGACAAGGAAAGAAAAGCGAAGAGCAAGAGGGGTTGAGACAGATAATACCAGCGTCCAGCACGATGGAGAAGTTATGGAATGAGGAATGCTATGGTGCGGGGTCACTTATTGTAAGACACGATACAATATACAAGTGAAGTGCCTCTTCGAAAAAGCACATGGGCTCAACTAAACGTTCCATATTTGGTTTTAAATGGCTATACAGGTTTCCACAGTGTCTACATGCTTTTTACTTTGTTTGGATCTTCCAAAAATTCTTTCGATTGGAATTGTGTTTTTTTGTGTCCAGTGGCAAGGAGAGCCTATAGCATATAAGGATTCGAAGGTCGTAGAGGTTCTTTTTTCACGAAAAAAACTGTTCAATGCACCAAAAGTCTGACAATGGTTATATTCAGAGATTAAATCTTAATTTCTATGCATTCAGAGATAGGTACCGACAAAAGAGTAAGAAAAAACTAAGCTGATACCTCGTCTAGTATGAAATAGAGTCTGACCGCGATACGCCACAAAATAAAAAGCTTAACGGTTAGTTTGATTGACAACAGAGACAATAGTAAAAAATTTAGAGATATCTAGAGTATTGAAAACCTTAAATGATCATTTCAAATCCTTGCGAGTTCATGTCGTGCAGAATCAGTAATGTATTTTGCAATGCAAAACCTCTTTACGCAATGCCCTGTGAATGTTAAATTAAACAGAAGCAGGTGATGCATTTTCAACAATATCTTAGGCAGGTGATATTATGGTCAAGGTGGAACCAGTTTTTTTTTCTCGGAAAAATCAGATGCATTTTTGTTTATTCCGAAAGATTTAGGTAGATTGGAATTGGAATACGACTCACGCAATTTCAATAATAAAAAAATTAAAAACTAGTGCAAAAATAAACCTGAAAACATTCATATATTCACTAAAGCTACACTCTAAAACAGTGGGGCGTATTGTTACGCTTCTCTTTTCCAACTAAATAGAAGATAATGAGCTAATTTTTCACACTTTTTTTGCAAACAGCCGATCTGCTTTTATGTATGTATGCTTCTCGCCCCATGTAGTGCAACTGTGCAAGGAATCTGTAGTAAATTGAAATGCTCGAGATTTCATTAGTTATATATGATATTTTCTAATTAATTGATTTAATATAATTTCACCCCAGCAAAAAAAAAACAAATCCACCCGTAATTGTTTCGGTGCGAAAACCCCCTCTGGCATTGTTACAAAACTGACTTCAAAAATAGCCGCCACATAAATTTTTAGCTCACAGCGATTTTTTCCATTTTGATCAGTTTGCAATTATTGCGGGTGAAAAAAAATTAATATCATAATCGGTCACCATTGTGGCCTTGCGAACTTCATTTCGTACATCCAATCACATTCGCATTGCTATGCCATCATCTTGTTTTGGGTTTGTGATCATCGCATCTTACGCCATCGTTGATTTTGCAGATTTTTTTTAAGAAAATTATTTTTAGTATTTCAGCATGCATAAGGCCTCTTCATTTCCCCTCGAGTCCATCAAGCGGGTTTAATTTTAAACCATCGCTTGGACCGTTTTTTAGCGTCTCTGACGCGGTTTATTTTAAGTTTTTCCAATTGCCTCTAAAATGTGCGCGATGAAAACGTTGGACCAACATCTATTCTATATACATAGGTATAACGCACTTATTCACAACGTTACTTCTGAATGTATAATCTGACCAAAAACAACAAAGTTGTAAAAGTTACCCCGCCAAAGAAAAATTCATCTGCCGCAAAAAGAATACATATCACTCCAATCCGCTGCTCATATCTAATTTTGTTTGCTGGATGTACTTTTGTTTTAGGTGTAAATGCTGGAGAAGTTTAAATGTACAGGACTACTTCTTAAAGTAATTTGGTGGGAGCTTTAACATTTTATTCAGTGCCACTTTGACGGCTCCCTCCAAATTACTTTAAGAAGTAGTCCTGTACATTTAAACTTCTCCAGCATTTACACCTAAAACACAAGTACATCCAGCAAACAAAATTAGATATGAGCAGCGGATTGGAGTGATATGTATTCTTTTTGCGGCAGATGAATTTTTCTTTGGCGGGGTAACTTTTACAACTTTGTTGTTTTTGGTCAGATATCATATATTTTTGCATACTTAAATAGCCAACTAATATTTTTGTTTTGGGAAAAGTTTCAATAGGTTTTTGTTCAGCATATTCCATAAATTTAATATCATAAGTTATATTCACAGGGTCTTCTTTAAAATAAATAGATACTGCAAACGCAATTGCGAATACGCCACAAATGGCTGTTGCTGAGCTTTTTTAAAAATAATTTTGGGATGAAATGGGTATAGTTTATTAATATGCATTTTGTGCAAAATAGATTTGTGTTATCTTTGTGTTATGGCTCTGCTAACATTCTGTTAGTAATCTGTTAATTTTTTCTTAACTCTGTTAATGCTCTATTAACGTTCTCTGTATGCAAGTATCATAGTGCCCCAATGGTTTAATGTCCGAATGTCCCACTGTCCCAGTATCGGAATATCCCAATGTCCCAGTCTCCCAGCTAATGTCCTAATATCCCAATGTCTAACTGTCCTAATGTCCCAAGGTCCTAATGCCCCAATTTCCTAATATCCCAGTACCCCAATGACCCAAATGTCCCAGTATCCTAATGTGAAAATATCCCAATGGCCCAATGTCCTAATGTACCAGTGGTCAGTGTCCCAATGTCGCAGTATACCAAGTGTCCCAAGGTCCCAATAGCCTAATGTCCTAATATCCCAGTGCCCCAATGTCCCTGTATCTCAGTGCCCTAATGTCCCAGTATCCCAATGTTCCAATATCCCAATGTGCCAATATCCCAATGTTACAATATCCCAATGTTCTAATATCCCGATGTCCCAGTGCCCCAATGTTCCCACGTCCCATTTTCCCCAGTGTACCTAATGTCCCAATGTCCTAATGTGTTGATGTCCTAATATCCCAATGTCCTAATGACCCAATACCCTAATGTTCACATGTTCTTATATCCCAGTGCCCCTATGTGCGAATATCCCGATGTCCCCTTTTGTTAACTTTACCTATTAATTTACCGTTATTCCATCCACTTATCTAAATGGAAGACATTGATTCTTTAGAAGGACCACCAGAGGATCATTCGTTCCAAATTTCATAAAAATACCATCACGAAGAGAGACAGTAGAAGCAAGTCTTTCTGCAACTGTAGACTTCATTCTGAAATTGGGTTACTCGCTTAAGTCTGTGAGGGTGAAAATTTCACCGTTTATTGCATATATCTTACCCGTTATTGTGCCGATCAAAGATTTTATTTGGAAAGGCACTAGAACAGGATATGTGGAATATTTTGGTAAAAAAAATTTTTTGGGGGCTGTTGCCTGGAAGGCTGTAGCCTGATCAAACAAAAAAGCAAGTTGTCTCCGGTAATCATAGACTTGTTCGCTTTCGTTTTTCTTTTTCCTTTGGCGGGCGAGACGCTCTCGCGTCTCTTGATAATTGGTTCAAAAACACCAACAATAGAAATTAATGCCATCATAACTAAGCAAATTGCAATATGTACATGAGTAATGCAGAAAATCATAATATGCATACAGAGTGCTATGACATCCATTTCTAAATGGGGGCGACAAACAGCTGAGCGCAATTGCATCGCACGGCCAAAAGCTATTCAGGTCAATCCCCTGCGGAAAATACTATGCTATTCTCGTTTGTTTTTTTTTTCAATAGAGGACGAGACGGAACCAAACGCACTGGCTCGGCAGCGCTTTTCATCATGCATATAGCCAATATCTAATTGGATTTGTTTGCAAATATAGTATGAAATGCGAAAACACGGACATTGAGAGTTTAAAAGCGATTCCGTATAAATGTTCCTCTTTTTTAAATAGGATTTATATTATCATAGTTAAGTTCTTTGTAATGTGAAGATGCACAAGGGCATGAAAGTGAGGGAGAGAGAGAGAGGGAAGGCATTGCATTTGTATACTAGCATTGAGAATTTTTTTCTCGGTGCTCTTTGAAAAAAACCCTAGCCACGTTTTTGATACGTATAAGAATAAAATGTATTAACGGATATCATTGATTTAGTGGACGTTTGTTGATACGGTTACATAAAAGGGTAGGGTTGATTAGTCAAGATTTTTCATTGAACCAAGCTCAGATGTTCAATTAGCACTCGTTTGCGGGGATAAAAACTCGGTTGAGCGTGCTGTTAGTCACACACATCTGCTATTGGGCACATTATACAAAATTAAAAAAAAAAATGTCTAAGCTCTTTTGAATGTTCTCTTTCTTTTTTTTATGAGTGTACATCTAGCTGATACATACTGCATGAATTATTAGCACAGGTTGACAATACGGATAAGTCCATAGATTCATTTTCATACAGTATGATCCGTAACCACAGCCTGAAAGGCTGTTTTTGGAGAAGGCTAAATCTTTTAAATAATAAGAGAATATCTACTTCTAACTTTCAATATTAACGACCACTGCCTGTCTGTATATACTGAGATACATGTCTATCTTTAATTTCACAAAATTTCTGACATAAAACAAAAAAAACGACAGCATGAGGAAACAAAATCTTGCGCTAAAGCTTTCTCTGCCTACGTTAATTTAACAGTGTGATGTCTATGTGCATTACACGAAATATCTTTCTATGTACATCCATACAATCTTCGTAACAATACCCTAGAGGCCCCGTAAATTTATACGTTAATTATTGCAATGAGATGAGATCATCATCAATTCATCATACCCGGTAACGATCTCTTCAATTTTCGTTTAAAAAATCTATTATTGTATGTACGCGTGTTCAGTGCATTGTGGTAGTAGTTGTGTTAAGTTTGAAAACCATCAGATACGATCGAATGGTGGAGGGTGACGTATAATTGAAACTTGCAGAAATGACGAGTTGAATGCTCTCGCGCGGCTTGGGTTATTCATTATTTTTAGGGTACATACATAATTCGATTTGACCACCCAAAAAGTGTACTAATGTGCTACGAGTATATGAACACACTGATGGATACTCTCGCGAGGTTATACCGTTATTAAGGCCCATTGACAGATTATGGCAGATAGTTTTTATCACAGAATTCACCAACGCAGAAAAAGTGTATACCATTGAAAAAAAGTTTGCCATTAAATCCTTGCGAAGGTTTCTAGATTTATTATTCGAGCTCCTGTTGAAATACACGGCCGCGGGAGGAGTACACAAACAAATTTATAGTTCACTATGTCCTTTTCACAGTTTCATTTTCGCGTTCACCCAAAGTGTACATGCCTTTAACATGAAAGTATATGCAATGGGTATAACCTTCAACTGCATAGTCTCATTTGGACAGGTTTGCAAATAGAAAAATAGCATTGCAAATTTATTTAAAATTGTGATAGCTAAACAAAAAATTATAAACTCTGTAATTGTTTGGTAAATATGTACGGGAGGTTAGGCCATTGGCGGATTTATACATTTTCCGCCAATAGGCTATTTTAATCGCAGCCCTGCTAACGTTTAACACCTCGAGAGATCGGTGGGTGTTCTCCGATTAGATGCTTTTTACAATAGAGCGATTTAGTTAATTTAGTTTTACTGCATTGCATTGCTTTTAGCTGGGCTGTGGATTTTGGTCAAGGATTCTTTGCATTTATACAACATATGATTGCACCCATTAGCTGCAACGTGTCTTCAAAAAACGCGTTAAGGTTTGTAATGATCATGCGATGATCGCTCAGCGATCGTAGTGTAGCATCCAATTCCGAGCCATATTTCCATATTTTTTTAATGTGACTACATTACTTGTCTCGACTATGACGTAAAGGAACATGTCCGAAAAGAAAATTACGCATATAGCGCTTAGAGCCGGTGTTTTAACTGCGATCGCTGAGCGATCATCACATGAACGGTTTCTACGAACACAAAGCTTTAGAGTCGCTCTGTAATAGAGTATGTAGTGTAATCTTGAGTCGTTTTCGATGACGAGCCGGAGTTTAGTTGAGTTTTTTGCATTCTATTGCACGCAATAACCTTATAGTTTTCACAAAATCGAAAATTCATGCTCTAAAATGTTGTTTGCCACTAATACGCTCAACTGTAACAGATATCGTGTCGATAATGATGCACTTTATCGTATCTACACTACTCTTTGTATCAGACCCATTTCGGTGATATTGAGTAAATAATTTAAAAAAATATATTTTCAGCAAAATTGGACCACAGGTCCTATTGTCAGACAATCAATAGCAGTCCTCCGTAAATTGATTCCCGGAAGGGCATATCTTCGCAGACTCTTTCTTGACCATGATTTTTTACAGATTGCCAATAAATTTCTCAATTGTGTCGAGTATTTTAGAGACAAAAAATTCAAGTTCCCATGTGTCACCCTGTTCTTGTGTCGATAGTTAATTATGTTCATTCATTCGAACTTTCCGCTTTCTGGGTCCTGAGCATTCTACATGATATTTCAAGATCCGGGAACGATTTCAGTTTAAGGTGTCTCCACTGCATTAACGTGGAGGTATGGCGAGCGTTGTTTGGGACAAATGATTGGATTAAACTGACTATCACTTTGCTATAAATAGTTCTCTCTTTGCTATAAATAGTTCTAGTCTGTATGTTGAACAATTTTTAGTGTTGGTTTCCAAAAAACATTGGTACTGACAAAAAATTATTTGAAAATGATATATTCTGAACTCTATTATCTATTGACGGTCAGAAAATTCAGTGCATAGGCATACGAGTAGGCTACGATATCCCATCCCATTATATTCCCGTTTTTCAAAATCCTGACATTCATTATCCCGCCGTTTCAATATTTCGCCAGTATAAAATTCCGCTCATTTGAAATCCTGACTAATAAAAATCCCACCATTTCAAAAATCACTCGGGCGATTTATGAAAGAATACTTATCTTCTATGACGGGATATATTGTTTTTGTTACGCCGATATTATGTAACACCTCGAAGAAGCCACCGGAGGTATGGCAGCAAAGTATATATATATATATATATATATATATATATATATAGGTATAAATGATCAGGGTCTGTCCCTGAATCGAACAAACCATGTCTGTCTGTTGGCACGATAACTCCCGAAATAATGAAGCTAGCGGTTTGAAGTTTTGGTAGGATGTTTGTTTTGAAAAAGGGCCAAGGGTTCCCCTAACTATCACAGAAATTACCCCTCCTTGATATTTTAATTCGGCCATAACTTTCGACAAAATATCGCTAGCGACCTGAAATTTTGATCAATTGTAACATATCTTTGAAGTTGATAGAAAGTGGAGCAGGTCCGACTACCCCTACCTCCCCTACAAAACTATATTCAGCTATATCTATTGATAAATAGTTGCTAAAAATTTCAAATTTGTCTCAAATGGTAGCTGATTTATACTTACAATATATGGAGGGTGCGTCGGATCCGACTTATGTACTTCCTTCCCTACAGAAAACATGAAATTGAATATTTTTGGCTTTGCATGCCTTCTAGGTCTAACGGTATTATTTCACTCTCCGCTGGCGGGATTTTTTAAAAGCGGGTTTAGTCAGGAATATGTAAAACGGTATTTTTTGTAAAAAGCGGGCCTATGAACGGGGGATTTTGTTCTTCGAGATTATGTGGGTATCCCAGTCATACTTAATGTTGAGCCCCTATGGATAAATTTATTTAATTTGATTAAACAGGCCTGCGTAATTAAACTTCTGGAAAAATACAAGAGAAATTGTTACTCTCATTTGAACTACATATTTATTTTTACTTTAAAAATATGCAATAATCAACGAGAAATTGATTTAATGATTTTTTGGAAGTTTCGTCTACTCCCATTAGGATTCTAATATATATTAGGAAACTTAGCCGCATTTTAGTTGAAAAAGAGATAAACTCGAATATTCAAAAGCGTACTTTGCTGAAGGGTCAGCAAATCAATCAGTTGGTTTTACCGTTATGAGGTGAAATGATGGTCAAACAAGTTAAATCTCATTTAAAAAAATCCAAGAAAATGTGATGCAATTAAAAAACAGTAAAACTAATAAAAATATTTTTTTATCGTAGGCTTGTTTTATGGTTTTCCTTGCATGAACCTTGCGGTGGAATCACATGCTTTTGCTATCATTCACATGCCACTGGCCATGTCTTTGGATTACAAAAAAAAAAACAATTTAAGAGATTTTTCTCCATTCTTAATCGAAGCAAATGCAATGCAATTCAATTCCTTAAGGCCGCTTCATATTTTATTCAAATGTCTATAGGGACAATCAATTTAAGGAGTTGAACCCTAAGTCTGAAAAAAATCGCCAAAACTCAACAAGAAGTCGGTCACTTATGCAAGCGATAGCTACGTATTGTGAAAATATTAAGTTCCCTGTGGAAATATTTTACACGTAATTCAAAAGTTTTTGGCTTTGCGGAGTCCCTCCTATGACCATTATTTACCAGGGTTGCATTTTTAATTCAGATTCTATGAGTAAAATAGTTCAAAATCGAATTCCTGGTCTAACGTTACTTAAATCGGATAAAGTTCGTTACTGTACAAAATTTAAAATTCGAAATTACCATTTATCGGTAACTTATTTTGCCCAGGCAAGGTTTTGTGTTAAGACACTCCGGAATTGTACTGTACAAATAGTCTTCACAATGGTTAGATACTGTTGGGAACTGGTACTGTTTAATAGAACCGAGATCCACCATGCTTTTTCAGATCAACCCTTAAAAAATTCTGTTGTAGGATCATTTTCGAGGTACTGCAAAATGGCTCTTTATTTATGAGTGTCGGTGTCGAGCGAGAGACGTGGTATATTATGAGAATAATAAAAAATTAACATTGACATGACGTACACTATATTCTGATTGTACGAATCTACTTAGTATAATCAACGCATTTTTGTAGAATGCATGTCTACATAACATTTACCTCAAAGACGACCTGGCACGTTTACACATAGAAGTAATAACTCTAACAAATTGACGCGACTTATAAGCAAGGTATTGGCGGCTTCCTCTATATGACCATATAATTGACCATATACGCAACTACCAATATCGCTGTCCCGATGCATTCAATTTATTGACCGATGTACAAACATAGCTCAAAAATGTCATACAGCATTATTGTTATCTGTCTTTATCGATGAGTGCGAGTACTTAGCAATACCGGTAATCATACAAACACAGGCAAACCACCATACGACAGTTAAGTGGCCCAAAGATATTCAGGTCACTTATGCGCCCGTCATTTCTTCATTCATAATAGTGTTGTTATACGATAGCGGAAATTATTATTATGTTTGACACGAAAAGATAATCCAAAAGTCTTTTGTCTCGTTCTGCGAGGTGCATTTCTGTACTTCTTTCTTATTATAGCCTGGGTAAGCTCTCAACAGACGCGATAAGCATATGCCTACACACAATATTAGAATTGTTTTATTATAGAGTGCATTTAGGTGAAATTAGGTAATACCTTTCAAATCAATAGTAGTTTTGAAGTTTTATTTTTGATAAGTTATACCGCAAGATATTATGATTTTTCTTATATCTTCCTTGGAGCAGATTACATGTCTAAAACGGTATAAATCTGATGCTAAGGCTTGTGTGTTCTGGAAAACCAATTAATTTATACACTGGAATTTCTTGATGAATCGATCATCGAGTTCTGTCAAATGTAAAGTATGATATCCAATATGCAGATAAACGCCTCTCAAATATCAAAATAAATTGTATAGTTCAAAGTTATGGATCGAGTTCTAAGAAATCCAATCATGACTTATGGTAAACATGGCATAAAGATGTAATACATACGAGTATGTATGTATATGTTTTCACTTATATAAATGAATCACACCATATCAACAACAACAATTTCCATTAAATTGTATTGAAAATTCAAATAAATGTTCAATATTTTCCAGACAACACCATATATTTTGCATATTTAAGAGCACTAACACTTTGAAGTCAAATTTACATTATGCACGAGATATATATTTTAAATTATAAATATCACATATTCATACTATGGTACGCAACATCATGCCATATCATAAATACTTCCCCAGACCATTTACGGGTGTATTCCCATGGTGAATATAGCATGCAGATTTTATCCATTTTTTCTGTAATTTTTATATTTAACCCAATATTTACAAACTGTATTATTATCTATCTGCAAATTTGCAGATCATACGCACATGCCGTTGCTATAGATTGCTATTTACGTACGTAGATTAGAAGGGGGGTCTGTGGCTGTACTGTGATATATAAAATGGTATTTTCCATTCATATTTTGTATAGAGTTGGGTGAACAGAAGACACGTATGTATGTACGTTTTATCGTAGATTTCCACAATCATTATTTGTCTGTTTATTTATTTCCATGCTGTGTCCGCAACACTTTTCAGGGTGAAAATTTGCGCGAATACATTTTGTATATTTTACGTATTTTATCTCAAAGTTGCAAATATGCAATAGAGTTCTATCTGCATTTATTAGGACATAAAATAATTACTATAAACACGGCAGCATAAGTTC
Source organism: Microchrysa polita (assembly GCA_949715475.1). Lineage (NCBI taxonomy): Eukaryota > Metazoa > Arthropoda > Insecta > Diptera > Stratiomyidae > Microchrysa > Microchrysa polita. The sequence goes on along the minus strand of OX454415.1, from coordinate 133,689,229 downwards.
CGGAATTGAAATCGGATTAGGTTTGGATTGACAATAATAAAATGATATTATCAAAACATATATTTAAACCTTAAAATGTTTTATAATATTTTAATAGGCCTCTTATTGTTTGATTGAAATGTTTGTACATTTTCAGACAAATTTTTGTACAAAAAGTTAAATAGAAATGTTTGAGAAAAAAAAATTGGTTTCAAATTTTATCTCTTTATGAAGTCAAATTTGGCCGAAATTAATTATCACACATATTTAAAGCCCAAAATATTGAAAATCCGACAAAAATCTACGAATCCATCTTAATTGCTTTGGGATGCAAAGAGGTTTTACAAAAATTACGAGGAGGTTGAGGTTTTTGACACATTTTTTTTCTGTTGTCAAGCGTAATTCGGCCCAAAAAAGTGTTTGGCTTTGCCGAACCTGATAATTACCTGCCAAAACGGATTGCATTATAATTCGCATTCGCATCTTTCAGGTTATGGAATATATATACATCTTGAATTGAGCTTTATTTGAAAAGAAGGCCAAGCTTTAAGGACCCCGAAATCGTATATGTATTTATTGAAGAAATCACCTGGATGTGAAATTTCGTAAACAAGACCATTTCAGCACAAGTACACGATTTTTAGAAGCTTTACTGCTGCATACACTCAACACAAAACACACGTTTGTCTATTTTAGCCACCAGATCGAAGAATATGTAGATGTGTAAAATAAAAAGCAACATAAAACGTATTGGTCTTGACACGATTCACGATAACATAAAGCCAAGCAGAGGTCTAATGAGGCAAAAAAGAACAATTAAATCCAAAGAACAGCATTTACACACAATATTTACAGTGTTTTCTTTGATTTTGATTTGAGAAAAAAATATGTAAAGACTACAACAAGAATAAGACTAGGATAACGTAGTCAGTATGTTATTTTGTCAAAATAGAGTTTAGAAAATTCGAAGTTTTAAGGCTTCAGCTGATTCTAAATTCTCAGCCAAGACTAAACAAAACTAAACAAAATGTTTTAGGGGGGCGTCAAACTTTTCAGACCTTGCAAAAAGAACACGGACGGAAAAAGATTGAGAACTACTGGTTAAAATGGAATAGTTGAAACAGCGTTTTATCTTACCAGCAGGCAAATAAATCGAATATAATACATATTGCAAAGAAATGCTCTTAAAATAAAGGATAATAGAGAAATTAGTTAAACGTTAATCCATGTGTGTCCAGCATTTTGATTCCTCGGAGCCACATTAAACTAAACCCAGTAGCTCCGGGCTGCATGAAATAAATACCTAAAATCAGATATACCAGGGCTATAGTTAAGTAATTATGTAATAAAAAATGCACCGCAGAACTAATTTGGATGTTTGAGGTTCTGCTTGAAGAAAATTTTATTTTATTTATGAATGAATTCTGGAGAGTCATACTGTCATCAGTGGCGTGCAATCCATATATGCAAATAACTAGTGCATACCCCCTCATTTATAAGCATACAAGTTCACGGAAATAATTACATACTGATTTCACTGTTATTTTTTTCCATCAATAATTTTACCAGCGCCATCTTCATGTAGGTACTACTGACATCGGTTTTTCGCCGACATAAGCGTATGCCCGATCCATTTGGCCGTGACAGGTTTATATGGTGAAGAGAAGCACGTCTGCCTTAGCGTTGGCGAACAAAGTTGACGAAGGATGACTATAGCACGAGCGGCGAAAAATGTATATTAAAAATTAGTTTCCATTCTTATATTAAAAATGTTCTTGTGAGTTGCTATGGGATGTAAAAGTCTTTTGTCCCAATTTAATGGACAGCCCAGGGTAATCGAATTGATTCAAGCCTGGCCAAACGCATTTGTTTTTATTTACTTCATATGTAAGTCGTTAAATTTGAATGGTTTCAGTTTATAGTGGAGTTGCTTTTTAATTATTAAGGGAATTCTTTTAATTCCAGCGGTCAACTCATCAAATTCAAATGATATTTTTCTGAACGTAAATTTCGTTTAAATTAAATGCGTGTTTTTATTTTAATGTACATTTATTTTTCTGAGTGTACTGACTCAGATTTATTTTAAAAGTGATTACATAAAAAAAACTTAAACGCGTTTTCAAAACTTTTATGAAGCGGCCCGACTGACTCTACTGCTTATACAACTACATATTTATACCCTTCGCTCATAGAGTGAAAGGGTATATTAACTTTGTCATGAAGTTTGTAACGCATTAAAGGAAGCATCTCCGACCATATAAAAAGTATACATATATGATCAGCGTGACTTGGGGAGTCGATTGGAGCATGTCCGTCTGTCTGTCTGTCTGTTGCGACGCGTTTTACTCGGCGGGTATTGAAGCTAGCAAGCTGAAATTTTGCACACGTGCTTCTTATTGTTGCAGGCTGTTTGTATGTTTGATTCACCCAAATTGGATCACTGGGTCATGGGGCTGCCATACAAACCTAGCTCCCCAATTTGAGTTCTTCTAAGAAAAATTTTTTTATTTGTGTACCAATTTCAACCAAATTTCACACAAATGTGTTTCTATAGATAACACAAAATATATGCAAGAATGGATGAAATCGGACTATGGGGTCATGGGGCTGCCATACAAACTTAACCCCCCAAATTAGGTTCTTCTAAGAAAAACTTTTTTATTTGTGCAGCAATTTCAACGAAATTTCACACAAATGTATTTCTATTGTTGACACAAAGCATATGTAAGAATGGATGAAATCGGACCATGGGATCATGGGGCTGCCATACAAATCCAACCCCCCAAATTAGGTTCTTCTAAGAAAAACTTTTTTATTTGTGCAGCAATTTCAACGAAATTTCACACAAATGTATTTCTATTGTTGACACAAAGCATATGTAAGAATGGATGAAATCGGACCATGGGGTCATGGGGCTGCCATACAAATCCAACCCCCCAAATTAGGTTCTTCTAAGAAAAACTTCTAATTTGTGCACCAATTTCAACCAAATTTCACATAAATGTATTTCTATTGAGGACACAAAACATATGTAAGATTGAATCAAATCGGACCATGGGGTCATGGGGCTGCCATACAAACCAAACCCCCCATATTGGTTCTTCTAAGAAACATTTTTTACACCAATTTCACAAAACCTTGAATTAATGTGTCTTTATCAAAGCAACTAAAAAGTTCAACACGAATGGAATCGTACTGTGGGGTCATGCTCCGGCAACCCCAATAAAATTTTCCGAGTAAATATTTTTATTTGTCCACTTATTTCAACCAAGACCAAAACCTTTGTCCAGACGGAAGAAAAAGAATGAGAAGGGGGATTAACCCATTTTGTTCTACGGTTGCGTTTTCGCAACGCTTTATATTTTCATGTTTCACGCTTTTCTGGTAAAACATATAAACCTTATCCCCGAGGAAGAAAGGTTCATTTTACAATTATCTAATCGACCTGTTTTTGCTCAAAGATGTATTTTGACATTTTCTATGATTTTTTAGGGTTTGAAAATTGTGAAAATTCCGTGTTTTTAGGTACGGATGCTAATTTGTGTATAAAAATACTTAGATCAAATATTTTCCTGAAATCTTCGGAAATAACATAAGAAAGACTACAAAGGATGCGAAAATATACTTAGTTCATCAAAAAGTTGTATTTTGAGCGCAGAACATACACTCAAAATGTAATCTATAACGATATCCTCTTTTTCCTATCCTACGGTCAGATAATTTCCATTATTTTTGGTAATAATTCAGTTTTGATGCTATTTAACATTGCGAACATTGTTTGTACTTAAGTTTTCGATAAATTTAAGAAATATTAGTAAAAAGTGGCTTTGCAAATGAAAATGGTTAATTAGAACATTTAATTTATTTGGGTTTATGACGCCGCCACTACCTATTATCAACGAAATGATTATTTTCAAGTTTCACCCGCTTCAGCGGCCCAATATTCCTTAAATAGAGTGTGAAGTTTAAACTTTGTGTATAAAAGAATCCAGATATGTCCTTGGGAAGTTAGGTTTATCATAGAACCACCTGCTATAAATGGAAAGGGAAGGGGCAGTACTCCTGGAGGGAGGATCGCCAGCCTTATATTTAGACAATATGTATTCTAAGGAGTTGTTCCACCTATCTGATATGAGCGATCCGGGTTGGGCATGGCATCTAGCACCGGTTGGTGACTCCAAGAAACCTGGTAAAAATCGAAGGTGCCCAAAGAATGAGGGGGATTACGCATCCCCGTGCGGACTCCACAAGAATACTTGGCGATTATTTTCGACTACTAAATTGGTGAGGCGATCCACAATAATGCTAATAACAGCTTTTGTTTCTAAATTTCAGGCTATTATTTATAAAAATTGTCACGTTGTCAGTGTATGGAAGAAAATTTTCTTTGTTAAGCCCTAGCGTTGCGTTTTCGCAACGTGCTCCACAGCCCAAATACAAAAAATTAAAAATACATTTCTTCGAAATTTGCATATTCTTCCTATGGCAAACTACTGTGCGAAATTTCGTAATACTAGCACAACTCCTTCTTACCCCCGGACAATATGGGTTAAATACAAGTCATAGGTACGCCCGAAAAAACTTTTAGCCCAAGCGAAGGGTATCCAAATTTCGGCCGCGCCCGAAATTAGCCTCGGCCCCGGGGGTTGGCGAGCGAAGCGAGCAGGGGGCGAAGCCCCCTTGTTTCATAATCAAGTTTCAATAAAAACCCTGCCTAAAAATTCGCTTGAAGTTTTGTTTTTATTTTTTTTAACTATTATGTTATTGTAAACACGGTAATTTAAAAAAAGTACAAACCATTTTTTTTTAAACTAAATTGAATTTTAGTGATCGGAGGTCAGACAATTGCAAATTGCATTTTTACATTGAGTTTTAAAAACTCATAACTCATTACCCAAGAAGACGCAGGGATACTTTTATAGACGATTTCGTTATGTGATGTTGACGGTTTCATACACGATAATTGAATATTTCCTGCAAACTTTTGTTGAGTCCTATTGTATCAGAGGTACCCTTAGTTTTGATACTATTGAACTAATTTTTGATGGAGAGCATAATGGGATTATTGACGCCCAGAAGAGATTTACCCCGTCTTCTCTCACCGGGAGGAGTTATGGAGGCTTTGTCTTGAAAAATTTCAATAAGTAAATCAGGCGTATCCTTAGTCGCGGCAACTCAATTTTTGGTAAACGTCAACTCCATTGTATTAAGAATATTAAGAAATAGCCTGGCTCAAGTGGCATTACGTTCAGAGATAAAATAAAAAAATGAAAAAGTAAAAAAAATGAAATTAACCCGGTTTTTATTTTTGGTCTAGGGTATAAGTTATCAAAATAAATCTATTGCAAAAGTAATTCTTGGGTAGTTTGATGTGTCCTCAGAGCATCCTGCTGTAATATTTAGTTTTTGAGATAATTAAGAAAAAATTAAAAATATCTCCCTCTCCCCCCTTAAAATCAAAATAACTTTTAAACGATTGATCCTATCCATGTGAAACCTATTCCATTCGATTTAGAACGGCAAAAACATTTACCTGTTTTTATAATTTTTCCAAAATTCGTGTTTGTGGCCCCACTGTGCGCCATGCCCGCTACAGCCCCCAAACCGACCGTTTTCAGTACTCGGTGGGACCAAAACGAAATTACAGTTCCCGTAACATCTAGTGAATTTTATGTCAAACTCCCTAATCAATCGATCTAAAATCCGTATTCCCATAGGTGAACCGTAAACCTCCATTCCCCAGATGCAGTCCTCCGAGATAGCCGTTTTCAGTACTGGATCAAACCAGCCGGGAGGAGGGGTGGGGTATGTTATTCCAGAAGAAAGAAGTGAACCCAGGGAAAGGTATTACAGATCCGTTTATTAGTGGTCAAGACATTTTGTCATAATAGGGTAAAAGTAAAGTGTCCGTTTTTTCGTCCCCAAGTGTATTTGGCTCAGGTAAGGCTTTGAATGTGAATCCTGTCCTAGACCGAATTCGGCTTATTTAAATTTTTGCATTGGAGGCCGAAAGGCTTGGTTCCGGCTGATGTTGGTCCATCAGATTTTTATAACGAACAAAATGGTCTTTTAAAATCCTAGGAAAAGACATATCTGCTTTATTCACTTTTAAAAGGATTTAGTATTTTTCAAAACAAAAAAAAAACACTAAAACTCCCGTTCCAATCAGATTGCATTTCACATAAGAACATTTGAATGAAACGAGATACAAACAATGAGGCCAAATGCCTAATCTAGCTTTTTAGATTTATTATAGATTCAAATATTTCACGGCAAATCATGTCATTTATACAGCAACTACATAATAAAGTATGCGTAAACACCTATTTTATCAGAAGGTCTTAGAAATTATTTGAAAGGTAACATACATATTAATCTAATTCTTATCAACAAAATATTTTGAATTTGATAATATGTGGCATGCGAAAACCACCAGGTAGACAATCCATAGATCAAGGTCATAGACACATTGGCAAAATTTGTCAAAAAGATGGTTTTGCAAAAATTAGTCATGCAGTGATTTTCGACGAAATGTACTGGTTAGTATGTAGTCACTTTTTTCTTGAATGAACGATAGACGCATATAAACGCAGCTAAAGAGGGGAAAAATATTAATGATAATGACAAATCATAGAAACCAAGTCCAAGTCTCTGTAGCTTCATTTACATGATGACGACGCGGTGGAGAATTGATAAAATTTACATTTTGACGACACATTTTACATGATAAATACTTACACCCAATGTGAGCGTGTAGGTATGTGTATAGTTTACATTTACATTATCAAGATGATACCAAAAGATATTCGCTCTAGAGGTTGGAGTTTTGTGGTGACACACAAATTAAAATGAACAGCGAGTGGTGTCAGTTGAAAAATTTATACACAAATAAATGAGCCTTAATCATTTCCAGTTCCAATGAAATTACAAAAATGAAATCATATACTTGGCGTGTAACTTGTTTTCACACAAACAGAGATCCGAGAGTCAATAATATTGTTAAAACCTGTAAAGTGAGTGGTTTAACCCAATGTTGCATGCAACAGGCTATACAGATCTCAAAACACCACGTCCTCTATACTGCATCTCAACGTTCAACAAACAAACCAATCAAAAACGTTAAATACGAGACACAGGGCATTACGGGTAGAATAGTGCAATACTTTAACAATACTATAACTCAACAACAAAAGAGATTGTCCAATTGCTTGAAATACATGATGATGTGCAGTTGTCAGTCAGTAGAATGCAATAATCAGCAATTATGGGCACTTCACGAGTGTATAAGGTTGTTATAATCTGTGGCATGTTGTACTGACGTCAACAATAGTATAATCATTAACGCAAAGCTATGGGGAGGCTTAGAACGAAATATCTTTCCAGAGATGCTCCAATAAATAACAAAAAATAATAATAAAGATTTAATAACTGCTGATAAGAATGGGAAAGTGTGTTCTGTGTTCTGACCTTAAAAAAAAACAAGCAAACGCACTTCGTCATTACGAATAAGTCGTTGCTCGTATGCTGTAGAATCTCGTACAAGTTATTGACATCAAAATTTTGACCGTGTATAAGAAGATGTTCTTATTTTCATCACACGGCGGCTTTATTTGGCGTCAAAATGCCGAGGTATGTATGGAGTACATGGGTACTGCCATACCGCGCGCAGCATTTAAATCAGTCACATTTCAACCAACGCGAAGGTCATTTAAATCACAATCATCTTCTCCAGTGATAACACAATATCAAGTCGACGATATATATATAAATAATGTGCCATGAATGTACAAAGGCATTCTTCCTTTCGCATGGTATCTTGTCTCATCATATATTTGCATTTGACTCGTACCATACGTTAAAAAATGTGCTGAAGATACGTTTAAAATTGAAACACAACAGCAGCAGATTCTTTGCATACAAACACTAAGGAACAACAATAAGAAGATTGTGTTGTCGCAATATATAGTCATCATTTCATAAAATTCATTTCTAGCAAAAATAAATCTTCAGAAGAACAGAAACAAAAATCAGAAACGAAAAAGATGGCAGAGCCATATCACCATATCGAAGAACCCAACGATAATGTGCTCGGAAAAAATCCAGGCTTTATTGAAATATATATATTGGATAAAATGCCTGCGCTACTGTACTAACTGTATATGTAGACATATTCGCGCAGTATTGTTAGTCTCAGTACAGTATGTATACAATTCACGTTAACAACAAATCGCTCATCAAAAAAGGTTTCGTCTTCAATCAGTTTCAATTTGAATTTTAAATTAACACACACTGAATTGACGTTACAAATGAAAGACGACGACGACGACTCTAATACAAACCGGAGAATTATTATTATTTATATTGAGTGCCTTGAAGAATAGTTATGAAGCTCTCACGTATATACGTACAAGATTGTGTCTGTTCCGCTGTTGAGGCGAACAGGCATAATCTGTTTTAGCAAATCCAAAAATCAGTTTCAATTTTTTGTTAAATATTTTTCTGCAATTCAGTGCGTGCTGCTTAGTTTGTAAACTTTTCAAAATACGTACATTCACTGATGTAATGTTTGGCTACGCTCCAAATGCAGGCAAATTGTAATTTTGACAGTTCGTCTGGAAGACGCAAATCAGTCAAAAAATCCAACTTCAGCACCAACCTAACATGTGAGTGTTGTCAAAATCGTTTAGTCTGATCGAATTCCAATTAGTAGTATCCAGAATGGCTGCAAATTACTTTGGTGGGTTGAATTTTGATGAGTTTAGACAATTTTGACACAGTCAAAAATCGTCAAAATGCAATAAAAAGTTATTTAACTTGAATATTTCGACTCAGGACATCAAATATAGGACTTTTTACGTTGATTATAGGCTACACAATAATATGCACTTTAGTGTATTCACTATATTCAATATTATTTCCAAATAATTTGGCATATACGATATTTTACTCCCGTTTTGGCAGTTTCACACCGTACAATTTTTGACATATTTTTTTATATTATATATTTGGCACAATTTGAGTACACTCCCACATCACACGTTACACATTTAATTTAAACTTTTTTTTATTTTCGACCATATGATTAAAATCACAAGATAGTCAACTCAGAGAATACGTCTGGCAAGCAGAAGTTATATACACCAAAATGCCGAAAAGCTACACAAAGATATTTGAAAAATTTCACAGATATTTTAGCACTTCATATTTTATTTTTACATGGAATCGACTGCTGAATTTTGCACACTTTTGATGGAAATTTTAGGAGAACTGCAAATATAGTTGAATTTGAAGTGGAACGCTTAAACTGTACACTATTTTTTAAATATTATGACCAAACTCGGTAAACATATTTTTAATTATCGCAACTTTATAGAACAAACACAAAACTGAAGATTTTTTTGTTCGAAACTGAAAAATAACCGCGCCTTGCCGTTTGAACTGCAAAAATTCAATCGGCTAGAGTACAGAGTATGTGTTGGTCGCCGTAGCACATTTGCACCCGCCAACAACAAGGGTGATGAATGTTGTTGAGAATCTAACGTCGCGACTCGCGTTCCATACTTCAATGAATTCCAAGAGACAGACAAGATATCAAAAGTCATAGAGTCACACGACCATACAAAAGATATAAAAATGTACAGCACACTCGCGTAAACTCTCTTGACGATATGGACACGAAGTGTTAAAAGCAGGGGGACTCAAGCCAGTAAAATATCTACATATGTCTCCCAAGTGTAGTTTCCATTTGTAATGTTCGCTGAAGTCTTCTCTAAAGATACGATATACTCGTTCGTATGATGGTGGTGCTCTTGAGCTGAATAAACTCCATACATACACTCAAGACAAAGTTCAGCAACAAGTTTTCTGTAAGAATTTTTTATACTACGCTAAATGACCAAACCCCAGAAGAGTTTATTCCACAGACTACATGCGGGACTACATCGAGCTCTATCGAGTACATTGTTCAAGAGCTAATAGCCGCGCGGTGTGTAGATACGTAGATACTCATTTCGAAATTCAAGTTTCCGCGCTCGAAAAGAACCTGACAAATATTCTCCACACAAGAAGTGTCAACAAGTAATGTCAGCGATTCTCTACACAAAATTTTGTAGAAGGAATTCATAAGGGTAGTTCAAATACAGCAACTATCCCACACTACCCCTCAAATGCATTCAAGCAATATTGACCAGTAGAGCTACTGCAACCTGCAAGCAACAAGCAGGTTCAAATTCAAAAGGATATTTCTCACCCTTCAAACATTCCTACTGACTACTCCCAGAAACACAAAGCTTTCAAAAAGCTCCGGCTCTTTAGATGTCTTATGTCATGAGCGGCAGTAAGCGCGCATTTTCGAAATTCAGCCACTTCAGCTGAATTCGTAATCACAAGATATATTGTATGGAATTCCTCTTTCTAAATTCGACACCAAATACATTTTCTTGTATGTATGCATGTTTGCGCTCGCTCTTGCTATGGTTTAGCTTTTAAATTCCTGACATCTGCTTTGGAGCCTCCGAAAAACATACACTCAAGCTCCAACACATGGAGACCTCGCGAAGTTGGAGCGTCATCGCGCGGTTGTTTACTTATACGACGCTATACTCGTTCCAAACACCACCATTCATTTATAAAGTGCGATACAAACCAGCTGGCATGCGAGAATTTCATTAATCTGTTGCGAGATAAAAGTCTGGTCAATCGAATGGAGATATGGTGGGTAGGTGGATTTTGTGATGGTTCAGATAAGTTATGTTAAATTGTTGAAATGTTTCTAATCGATGAAATGACAATTTTCGAAAGAAAATATCGGGAAATATTTCAATTCAGTCGACTCGAATTATTGTCTGTTAGATGGCAGCATACCTGAAGTAAACCTATGCACTGAAGGACCTAAGGTCCTGACAATTCAGTTAAACCTATAATTTCTTTTTTTACACAAGCATTATTAAGTTAGAATAATGAAGAACTGGACCGACATACATTCCAATATTAATCCTAGGCTGCAGCGATATATAAGTTACATTCTGATCCTGAACACTACTGCAAGGTGTTGTGATCAGCAGCACGCTCTACCGATTTTTTGACTGTGTACTGAATGGGGTCGTAGTCTGTCACGTGGCAAAAATGTATTTTTTATTGTCCATAACTAACATAGATTGTACTCCTCTATAGAAGGTTTCGAAATCACAACTCTGTGCTTCGAAGGCAGGTGCGCGAACTGCTGGAAAAACCACACTTCAGTTACAGTGGCGTCTCCACGGGAGGGGCTAATGAGCTCTAAAATAAAGAAAGTAAACATGAACTATAGAGTATGAGTTTCGTTGCAGATTTTATAAAAATATACGCATCGCATTCGGGTTGGATACGATATCCCCAGTCACAAAATCCCCAAACCAAAATCCCCAAATCAAAATCCCCGAAATTAAAATCCCCGAAATCAAAATCACCGAAATCAAAATCCCCGAAATCAAAATACTTGAAACCAAAATCCCCATACGAAATTCCCCATTCCCCATTTCAGGTGTGATCTAAGAACGCGCGCGCGTTCTAAGATCACACCTCAAATGGAGAATGGGGAATTTCTTCAGGCTATTGTAGATGGTAAATGATAGATGTTAAATGGCAGATGATAAATGGTAGATGGTAGGTGGTTAATGGTAGAGGGATGGTAGCTTGTAAATGGTTGATGGCAGATGGTAAATGGTAGATTGTAAATTGCAAATGGTGGATGGTAAATAGCAAATGGTAGATGGTAAATGGTAAGTGATTAAGACTATTGTAATTGTAATAGTCCTACTATGCAATAAAAAAATCACCGTCGTGGACTGATATACATATATGCTAATCAACGGCAAACTCTTTGAAGTGACACATAACAAAATCTGATAATGTGCATGCGAATCGGTTCCAACAATAAGCCAACCAAGTTTTCCGCGAATATTCGTTCGGATGATGACATGTCTTGACGATGTTAAAGAAAACCTAATATGTTTAGAACGATATATGCAAACGTTTATTCAATATAATGTACTCGAACATTTTGTTTGTGCTAATCAAAAAAAAAGTTAGTATCGATTTACGACCCTCCTAGTGCCATTTACCATCCACCATTTAACACCTTCTATCTACCATCAACCATCAACAATTTACAGTCTTTCATCAACCATTTACCATCTACCAGCCATCTACCATTTTTTACTACCATTCATCTACCATTTACCAGCATATTTCGGGTGCTTGGGGATTTTGTATATGGGTATAATGATTATGGGGATGTTGTAAATGGGTATTATGATTATGGGGATTTTGAATATGGGGATTTTGATTTTGGGGATTTTTCTACGTTTGGGGATTTTGTGATTGGGGATTTCGTATGGTTCCCATCGCATTCATTAGCTAATAACCAATCAGTTTCGTTCATCTGTTCAAGTTTTTGATATCCTTACGAGAACAGTAGAGAAACGTACAAGTTTGAGGTGATTTTAGCAAAAAAAATCCGTCAGAGTCGATAATATTTTTTACAGAGCTCTTAATGAAAGATTTGTAGTACCCAGGGCGTAAGGGGAAGTATATGACTATGAAAATTTTATATTTTTTGAATATGTTTTTACAAAATATGTTAACTCCAGGGACGTAGTGAGGGAGGGGACCAGGGGTTCAGGCGTCGTACGGAGTTTTTTTTAATGACTACTGAAAACTGAAATGTTGCATCGTTCCATTCGATTGTATATTTTCAGATGTTATTCAGTAAATGTCATTAGGCGCCGAAAAAGTGCTACGTTGATTTTCATTATTTTAATAATTTTGTTGGCTGTGAAATTTTCCATTTTATTGTCAAAATAAAATGACCAATTCGACAAAACGTAAAAATTGTAAAAAAAAATATGATTTGGTCTGATTCACCACATCACACTTATTCCATGCAAATATGTTACTGAAAAATTTGATAAACGAAATCTTGGCTACGTCGCATCAAATTTAAAATGAGTATAAACTAAAGTAGTGACACAGCCTTTGTCTGAATTCCTTAAACTAGGATGACAGGATCCTATCAAATATGACAGAACGATTATTAAGTTGCAATTTTATTTTAATTTTAGTTTTACAACTTACACTCTCCAAAAGTGATTTTCCCATTTGGGAATATTTTACGTGGCGTGTAATCGGAAAATCGGAGCTCGCGGTCAAGTACTAAAGACTTGTCCAATATTTAATGTAGGTTCACAATTCGTTGATTGTTAGGCCTCCTATAAAATGGACACTGAAGACGGAGGGAAATAGCAAATATGTTTGTTTAAAGTGAAGACAATGCGTAACGCAGATGCCTTATAGTTTACTTTAAACCAAATTACCTGACACACCAGTTGGCCGTTCCGAGTGAATGCTACTAGCAGGATAAGTCCCAACTTTGGAGGGCGCACTCACAATACAATTTAAAGTGAAGTTGTGATTGGGCGCCAAGAATTGAGGCGAATATGTACACGTAACAAGAATAAATTATAACAAACTTCTTAAGTTTTCAAAATACATCTTTCACAACATTTAAAACCAATAGCAAGCAAGTTTAAAAAATTTGACGCCCCTTGAAATCTGCCGCCCGACTGTAACCTCCAAATTCAATGGGACCAAGCGCAAAGGAAAAAAAAATGCGTAGAGGGGTTTCTGTAGGCCAATATAGTGTATATTGAGGTGCACATTTTACGGAAAATTTTAGAGTCCTAGCTGTCGGCGTTCAAAACATACAGCCGTTCAAAAAGATGGAAAGAAGGGTTTCAGGTGGCCGATGTAGAGTCTATTGTGGCGTACATTTTGCTGAAAATTGTTGAAGTCCTAGCTGTTTTGGAAAGATAGGACAAAAAAACATGCGCAAATCGGATTAATGCGGGAATTGAGGGACAATTTCAGACAGACTTATAAATTGCGTGATTGCCCCGCAGTATTCAGGACGGTTGGCCTTGACCCACAGATCTACATACAGTGAAGTATACAGTCAAAGTGAGGTACCACTCACTATGAGTCTGTAATCGGTACGGATATTTACTACTAATTTAGAAATACATGCTTAATGTGTGTATTTTTTAGTTGTGAATCGAAGTGAGACTCTTAAAAGGACCTTAGTGAGGCCCAGGCAATATGGACCCTGACTTGTTCACGAGAAGATTAGTTCTTGTTTTGCCCTAACTCTTTGAGGAGTACGGTGCGTTTACCACTATATCGTGTGTAGTCAGTCGTCAACGGTCCGTTTCGAGGACAACTGAAATCGGATGTGACATGTATACAGTTGTTGACAGTCATACCACTTCCTAGTCGGATTTTAGATACAGTAGAACCTCGATTAACCGGACCATCTATTATAACTCCCAGAGTTGGCAATTTTTTTCCTAAATATATAATCAATCAATTTTCCACCCTAAGTTTCCGAAAGAGTAAGCTTTTTCCGGCAAAAATCGCGAAAATTCAATGGCAAAAATTCTGTAGAAATTATGGCTTTCACTGGTGTAATTCAGCAAAATTAGCATAAAAAATCGCTACGTTTTGCTGCATCAGCTTAAAAGCACTTGCAAGTGCAATTCTCAAATTTGTAAATTTTTTCAATTGAATTTTACGTTTAGAATCACACCTTTAAAGTAATTCCGAAATGAATGTGTAATTTTAATCGTAAAAATTGTGAGACAAGACAAGTTTTTACCAAAAAATCTTTCTAAGTTGCGTCGCGTGCTGCCTATACGCATGTCATAAAAGGTAAATATTTCTTGATTTTCGTCACACTCTTGCACTAACCAATGCAGCAATCATTATTGTCAGTAAGAAAAGTGTTTGTGATGGTACTACAGTAAATTGTGCCTTGTCCGTGCACAAATTTGGATACACTCGGCTCGGTATTGGATTTAAATTTGGGCATGCTGATACTGGCTTTCCTAAGTCAAATTGTTCATCTCTCTGAATAGGCTAGTAGTTACAAATAATTCCGTACATTCAATTCGATCTGAATGATAAGCTAAGGAGGTTTTCACACTTACGCCAGATTACGTAATCTGCGGCAAATTACGTGATCTGAGGGCTAATTAAGCTACAGATTACGTAATCTGACTATTGCAAATCAAGTACCCAGAACGACTTTTTTTTATTCACCATTCAATCGAGGTGAATTTTGATACATTTTTAAAGTCAAAAATGACGCTTTAAATGCCAAACTTAAATATAAATGCTATTTTTAACGTCAACAATTAGCAAATAGCCGTTTGTTTTAAATAATGTAACTAAAGAAAACCCGTAAACTTAAAAATTATATTGATAGCACCCGAGAAAACTAGATACACTCGTATGTAGCTCAAATGAAGAAGGACACCAATTAATGGTATGTAATTGCGTTTATGATGAAACAAATACATTTCGACTTAATTAGTTTATTATACTCCAGAATCCAGATCCATGTCAAGGAGTCCAAAAGCAAGGACCCGCCTGCGAAATATAGATACCTTTATTATTAGCAGCCTATTGTAGTGTGGTTTGCGATCAACGATTTACATACATAATGTACATATTTGTTATTTATTGTGAATCGAAATGCAATTATCTTGCTAGTTTTAAACAAAAAAAAAAATTAGAATTTGCGCGAATAAGGGTTTTTTATTCATTTGAGGCTTTGATTCTTATTGCGATTTTCAAATTTTGTTCAGAGCCTTTGAGGTTCAGATTTAATTGTCTCTTGAGAAGGATAGTTTGAGTTCCTTGTTGGCATCTTCAACAGACTCGATTTTTATGAAGGAAAAATGATTGATTTCTTGAATATTCATTTACTGTTATGTAGCGTGACTGTTAAACAAGCCTCCACAATTAATTGTACACATATACGCCATTGGTGAATGCTGTCTTCCTATCCGATCTCGAGCGGGTACATTTAAACACGGGTATAACTATGGAACGGTGCGGATTCGCCGGCTGATTTTGATAACATTGGTTTTGGGCGTACCTATCATAACAATATAAAAAAACGAATATATTTCCGCAAAACACATTTTGTTATTTTTTGGAAGAATAAGTGTACAATTAAATACAGAAAAATAAATCAATTCAAATATTATATTGAAGGAAAATGAAGGAAATTATTTTGTTTGCACGTCGCGCGCCGCCTTAAAAATTGACATATCAATAAAATAAATATTATTTGTCAATGTCAAAATGAACAGATTAAGCAAAGTATAGTGTGAACACTAAATTCACCACAGCCTGATTTCCTTGATTAAGTTCCGCAGATTACGTAATCTGGCGTAAGTGTGAAAACCTCCTAAGATAAGAATTGATTTTTAAGGATGTGTTTCGCTTACCTTATCATGGCACATCCTACTATTCATAGTCGTATGTGACGTCACCAGTTGTATTTTTTGTTGGTGGTTTCATGTGATTTTTCTTCATATAACGTATGACTGATTGTAGAAAATATTTTGGATAAAATGGGATAAATTCGATTCACACGGATAAAGCTATCATCATTGCCTTGAAAAATACAAACTTTAGACATAAAGTTTTCATGCAACGCATAGGTTTTTTTTTTTAAAACCAATTTCCATAATGATAGGAGTTTACCGGCACTCTCAAAATATAATAAAAAAAAAACATTTTCGGTAAATAGAAAAACATTGCTTCTGTGAATCACTTACCACCTGCTATTGCTGCAATGTTTGCACACGGATCTAAACTTAATGGTTTGCATCGTTTTAGCCATAATTGTGCCATGATTGCAAGTTCTTTGTCCCAGGTCTATGTATGTAGAGAGAATAAAATGATCAAATCACTTCAAATTAATTAAAACATATTCTGTCCAATCCAAAACATACAACAAGGCTCATGCTTGAGACCTGCAAGATACGGTAATTCGATCTCTTATGCCGTTATGACCTTCCAGTCAAATCTTTTGCATTGATATCGTATTCTTCATAATCGGGACCGCATTGGGTTCGATTGATTAATTTCTTTTATAAAAATAGTATTTATTTTTGAATAAATGAAAGTTCTTAGGAGAAGTGCACTCACCTTTTCGCACATAGTATGCATTTCATCAAAACATTTTAAATCACAATAGGACTTCTTGTTACCTCTGAGGAAAACATTTGTTTTGCCTCATGCATCGTTTGGATGTATCCAGATGATATGAATAAGGGTATTATCGTGAACAAAATATACACTCATTTTTTGGTTAGTTTTTTTTTTTAACTGACAAATCGAATTATCCCAGCAAACAATTTCTATCGTCCGCGATACGAATTCAATTCGCCTGATAGAAAACATTTCTCGAATTTCATATCGTTTTCGGATTAAAGGCGTCACTCCCTTCGTGAAGGAATAGTGACCGATATTAATTCGCCAGGATGATAATTTGGCGATAATACCCTAATACATAGAAAAAGTGAAAACAATTTTTTTTTTTATTTTTTCCCTTTTTTCTATTTTTTTTTATTTCATTCTTGACTTTTTTTTACCTTTTTAGCTTTACCCTAGTTTAACTTTACCTTTTTACACTTTGCTTCTACTGGGAATCGAACCGGGCACCTATCGTTTCATAGTCCTACGTCCTACACCTGAGCTATCTAAGATTACAAATTATGGGAATAAATTAGTCGTTTTATTTTTTGACAATTTCATCATTCTCTCGTTGTGAGGGATTACTATTTTATCATCCTTGCAATAATAAGACGATATTTCGTTAATAGGAGTCGCATTCCTGAGATATTGATGACAATAAAATGATTTTTCGTCGGGGAGACAAGTCTACGATAAATTTTTCATTTGAATAATATCGCTTTCGAATCATTTTTGTGATTTTTCGAAAAAATCGATAAAATTGTTTGCTGGGATGAATTGTTGAATTTGTCACTCAGCTGTCATGTTGGTCGCATACTACTGAGATTTAGTTTTCAAATCCTAATAGGCGTTTAAAGGGAGAAACTATTTGAAAAATTTGTTTCCAAAAATTTATCATAAATATTTTTTCCGAGCATTTAAAAGCCCCCGCACTGAGAAATTTTTTACCAAAGTTTATCTTTAAATGTTTGTGAAAAAAATCAGGTTTTATTGATGCCTTTTTAAAATACTCATTAGCAAATGTTCACAAAAGTGCATGTTCGATTCGATCAAGCCGTTATGTAGCCTTTTGCTTGCGGATTCTTTAAATAGATGTTTATCACCGGATAAGGAAAGGTTTAACCCTGCCAAATTATGTCATTTTGTAGAATTCTGATTCTGGATGATTTAAGTTCGATCCACACTTTTGCGTCATCATAGTCATCATAGTTTCCATACAAGTTGACAGATTGTCAGTTTATTGATTGACTGTGATTGATTGAAAAATCTGTCAACTTGTATGGAAACAGTGTGGATCGTGACTGAAAAGTGTGGGTCGACCTTTAACGATTCAGTTTGTATTAGATATACACAACTTTGGTCTGAAACTTCCATTTATAATTTTCTTAAAATTACCGTTACATGATGCTCTGTTCCAAAGACAGCTATAGTCTAGCCGAAACCGTATTTTCGAAGGATATGAACCCCAGGTAATAAATTTAAAACTATCGAACATGAACAATTATAAAAAAGATATTGTAAATCAATTTTTGTCTGTCTTATCGAGTAACTGAATTGTATCTATGACTAAAACACAAAACCATACATACAATTCATTCAATTAATATCCGTTTCAATCAAAGATTATTTTTTTTTTGTCATGACATTGAAAAATGTGTGCTTTCATCCAATACACTATATCAGACGTCAGTCTAGGAAGAACATACCGAGCACACACGACTGATAAAACAAACAGTTTTGTGTATGAGATAACGACGAACTGTCGCAAATTTCGCAATCTATGCGATAACACACCAATGCCAATAAACAATCTTTTCCCCAAAAACCAAGAGTGTGTACGTAATACAGTGACGCGCCGCAATTTCGAGATAAGATTTTAGAATTTATCAAGAAAATCAAATTTATTTGAATATATCTCAACAGGATACTTATTAGAGCATTCACAGCTGGAAAAGTAAAATTTTTAAGCGAAAGCAGCGGCGCGCGGGGCCTTTCCTAATCAATAAAATTCCAAAAAATTTACTATACATCATGGAGAAGAAGTCTTGAATTTTTTAATGACTTCACCAATCAATTTTTATGAAAAAAAATACCCGGAGGGTGTTGTGTCTTCTAAATTTAGAGGGTACGCCCCCTTAACAATTTCAAAGACATTCCTATGAATTAACAATGGTTTTCGATAGAACTTCCAATGTCACCAAACATATAAATATGATTCGAATGCATTTCATGATATACCTAAACCGATATGTGTATGGCTCCCTATTTCCAATTGATGTTTCGCTCGAGTTAATTCCTTTCTTTTTTTTCGTTTCGATGCAATGACGTCAAATTGAACCATTTTATTGATTAGTTTGGATAAAAATAATGTGGAGAAATTGTTTAGATACGACTAGAAGAGATAGCAGCATTTTGTGCGGTGGCAATAAGACAAGAATAAAAAGAAATGTTGAAAATCGAGCATGTGTTGTTCAGTCAATAATAATTGAATAGCTGGTGATATATACGTCTATTTCTAAACATTTAATTGATTTTGGTCTTTTTTGTTTTCATGAAATATTGATGATAAAATATAGGATATAGTATATGTTGGCGTTTGGCGTTGACCCGTTTTATTTTCAAGAACAATTAAATTTAATTTTAAATTAGTTTGTTTTGTGTCAAAAATTGTTTACTCACTGACGAAATAGTTAAGACGCAATATTGTTACATACCTGGAAGAAAAAAAATATGTTAATAACGTTAAACATTTGAACTTAAAAAATCAACAAAAAAAAACTGATCGAAATATTCTTATTGCTAGAAAATTTATGTAATAGGTAGGTAAGCCAGGCAGATCAAATTTGATGGGGTGCCTAGTCTAAGCCCCATTATGCTCCTTACCAAAAATTATTACCATCCGATCAAAACTAAGGGTACCCCCCATACAAAGTGAAACAAAATTCTAACAAATTTCACATTTTTGCACTTCAGACTATCGTCAAGATTTACTAGGTCCTAGATTTAGCTAACAGAAAAATTGTAATTTAAGTTACGGTTAGATGTAACGAACCAACGAACGCACCCAAATGGGCGCTTTTTTTGGTGTGTTTGTTTCAAAAAATGGGTGTCATAGCAGAACAATTGTTCGATTGAAAGAAGAAGTCTGTTGCCTTGATGGCGAAATATATCACAAACTATTGAAGCGTTTTGAATTAACCGATAGGCAGGGTATTTTCTATACTTTCACTTGTTTTACAATAATCGGGGGCATTGCCCCTACACCTTCAATGTAGATGTAAAGTAATGGAATAAACAAAAATAGTATCCGATGATATACTTATCGATCAGTTGAGACACGTGTCATAAGCTATGCAACTGCGGTTGGTAGAATATTTCTTTAAATGCAAAAAAAAAACATGGAAAACAAATGGCGAAACACTTGCTGAGTAAAATCTACCAAATTCTCAGAGTGTGGCTGGGCAATACTGGCAATTTTTTTTTGAGCAAAAACGCCAAAAATGTAATTTTTAAAATGTTGTATGATTATCGTGACATGGTGTGTCAAATGAGAAAACAACAACAACGCATTAGTCTCGATGACACGATCCAAGATAGAAATGTGGAAATAGGCATTTGAGACATACATACAATACAATACATATTGAGACATTTCCACCAGAACGGGCGATGTGCCTAAGCCGCAGGCCAAGCGACGCGACGCCATGGAGCGGTATAAAAAACGAGAAAACAAAGTAGAAGACCGTGCTAGGTTTAGTGTTTTTGTAGAAGTCAGCGAAAATTACGACTTTTAAAATTTTACAAATTAAATAATCAAACAAATTCAAATCCATTTTCGACTTGATCCAAGTTGCACTAACGTAAATTTTAAAATTAAATAAATTTGTCACCTTTTTCTAAATTCTAAACAAATTAAAAATTAGAAAATTAAAATTACAAGCTACGCAAAGATCAAAGGAGAAGAGAATTGATCTTCTCATACTGAAAGATAAACGGGTTTCAATATGAAAAATAAACGGTATGCGCGAATTGTTTTAAAATAAATTTTAAAGTTACGATATTGTGATTTCGCTTATGAATGACATAGATTGGTTTGCATTTGGGTGAGATAATGAAAGCTAACACGTTGAAACAACTATGGTCAGGTTTGTAGAATTGACAGTTCAATGTACCGTTATGAAATTGAAAAATCAATTTTAAAATTCCCTAAAGTTATATGAATATGTCTGGCGTGGTAGCAACGTTAAATATTTGAAACCTTGAAAATGTCAGTTTATTTGAAAGTCATTTTTTTCACAGGAGTGTGTGTTCTATTACCGTGCGTAGTAAATTACTTATTCTTCGGAATAAAAATATGCGAGACGGGCGATACCGAGCTTCAAAAACTTCTCTATGAATCACTATATCACATAGAGTGGCGACTGAACGATCACGGTCACTGAGCATTAGAGGAGTGATAGAATTTAATTTATTTGATTTTCGTTTTACGATATCATGCCTTGATATTCTATTTTGAATTTTGTAGTTTATCTACCCGGGTACACGGAGAGAAATATGGAATGAATTCGACAATTATTAAGTTTATTACAGCGCAATGGCTTTTTCATTTTAGATGTAATAACTTTTACATTAGTTGCAATAAGGTTAAAAATCATTACAAATGCAATAGTTTTTATTAAAGTTTTAATACCTTTTCACTACATCTTTTCTCTTCGTATAGATATTTGAAAATACCTACAGAACTCCCGTTTTTTTTTTTGTGACACATTTTTTAAATATTTTTGCAAATTCAGTTTCCACTTAATTTTAAATTAAATCTGTAAACTCTTTGACACAAGAAACTATTCAAGTACGGGAATTGCAGGTAAGGGTAAGATGTGTATGAATTTTTCGAGGTTTCGGTCCTCAGCTCATTTGAAGACCGACATGCCAGTGTTATTGTTTTTTAAACTTTTTTCATAGTTCGAGATTTTGCTCATGTGCCAAGATTTCATTATTGTGCATCGCCGAGATTTACACCGAGACTATTTCTTTCGCTGAATGTTTAACCATTGAAACAATTTCAATATTTTTTGCATTGTTTTCAATATATTCCCCGAGGCAGTAGTTCGGCCTAAAATATTCCGCATTTAATCAGGGCGGGCAAATTTAACAACCATTAGCAGCTTTAGGGGGTGTCTAGTCGGGCAATCACCCAGGACCTCACACTTGTCGGAGCCTCTCACCTCACAATAGCAATAAAATGTCCTTTGACACTCTCGCTTAAAGCTGCTTCGTAGGAAATCAGAGCAATTCTAACTTGTTCAGCAAATTCTATATTCCAATGACCCAGAAATCCAAAAAAGGGAAAAATTTGCTACTCTTCGTAACTACACTACGGAGCCCCTGGTGGTTGGGGGCACGTGTTCCACCGAGCACATGGAACACCGTACGCAGCGGAGGGCTCCACGGCTGTTTCGTGTGATGCGGAGGCTGCGTCCCAACATGCATTTATATTACTATGCGTGACCATTGGCGTTATAGCCAAAAAGTGGGATGTTGGACGGATCACAGTAATAGTAAGTTGCTATTCGACTAAAATGTGATCCGTAGCAACGAATGATTTTTGTTGGTTTATATACGGCTGAGTAACAGCTTGCCGGTGCATTCCTGGTCGTGCCGTCCTCGAATGCATATGACACAGCACTAGCGGCGGCACCTGATGAGAGTGCTGTGTCATATGCATTCGATCGAAACCGGTCGAATGTCGTTTTTTGCACTCTCCGAGTCGATATGCCTGTAAATCAGGAAATCGCTCGGAGAGCTTCATTCTGAAAAATATTGTACGTATGTATAATTTGTGTACCCGCACTAAATGGGAACAGGGACGGCAGCGGAGGGCTCCACGGCTGTTTCGTGTGATGCGGAGGCTGCGTCCCAACATGCATTTATATTACCTTCGTAATAATTATTATGTACTATGGAAAATTATAGCAGATAAAAGCTAGTGCCTGTTTTATTTTAAAGTAAAAACAATTTTCAAAAATTGCCAACTTCTTGAGTGGGCCCTCCTACACTGAGAAAAAAAGCAGAGTGAAAACACTCTTGAAGGTCGATCGACACAATTCATTTATCAGTCAGAGTCATTTTCCATGCAAGTTGACAGATTGTCAGTTAATTGATTGACTGACAATCTGTCAATTTGTTTGGGAATGACTGTGACTATGATGACTAAAAAGTGTGGATCGCCCTTAAACCAACTCTTTTGAAACATGATTTTGACGTTACACTCTAATTACCTGTGCCTACAATGGGATTTGATCCCGTAAACCTATGATTTGAAGACGAGCGTTCAATCTACCCTAATGCCGCACACACACGGTCAATCCGAATCTGTTTTTGAGTTTTCGTTTTGTCAAAATCGAAGAAATTGTATGAATTTTCCTGAACGAATAATAATAAAAATGGATGCGGCCGCTTCGTGTGTGGGCGGCTTAAGTTTGCAACTTGCGGCACGTTATTAATTCAACTCTATTCCTTGTTTCAGCTTTAAATTCAAGTGTGCTCTAATTGAAATCCGTCAATTTTAAGAACGCTTGTACTTAATATTAAATTCAATACAGGAATCTTGGCAAGACTCCTTTCAAACCAAAATTGGCCTCTGCACCACAGCCCTAACGACAGTAACGACCGTGTGTATACCGCAAACAAGATAAAATATTTTAGTCTTCAACGACATATACAGGCCGTACTAGCTAGTTTGAACTAAGTTTAGTACCACTTTCAAAGTTTAGAAAAGGTACTATCACCAAAAATGTTTTAAGATAGTTTATTTGAAGAGGGACCTAAACTATCTTTTTCCCCATATGGCAAGGGAAAGGGTGGGTGGATTGCTAGCCGCGGCTACAGTTACAGCAGCTATGCCAGGAGAAAATTTTTTTTTTCTGAAAATTTCATGATTCGAATTGTGTCATGAACTTTCCAAGATTTTAGGACAATATTAAATTTGTTTATCTAAGGGACCTGCGGAAAGAGGAACAACAAATTTAGCATTTGCTTTGAATTCGAAAAGTGTATATCTCTTCTTGTGTAAAAAAAATATCTACGTCGGGGTGTTGATTAGACAGTCGTGCTGTTTTTATGGTTTGAGAAATCTTTCATGTGGCTTTTGGGCCCCTAAATCTCGTCCCCCCCCCCGTCACACGGGCCCTTATGCGCCGCCCCTGCTTTCAGTATTGCTAACCTAATGCGGAACACCCTGTATATGTTTAAAATTGTCGATTCAAAATACCTATTACTATTACAGACTCCTACTTGTTGTCCTTTTCTTTTTTGTTACAATATCAGAATAGAGAGTTATAAGGAACCGAAACACTACGTGAGAGATGAACGAAATCGGTTGCGGAATGAGACGTGAAGTGAAATGCAGCGATAAAGTTGCTAAACTGGATTTTGTATGGAAGTTTGAAATATTGTTTTCTAAAACGTAAACATTCTAATTGGACCAATATTGGACCAGACCGGTTTTAAACGAGCATTTGACATATTGTCCTCTCAAATGTAAACATGCTTATTTAGGATTATGGATCCATCGGGTGTTGCGACGCAGTGTGTATACAGTTGCGCATGTATAGGAATTCTATCGCCAAGCTACCATGGGAATATATGGGCATTGCGCCTCCATACTTACTCAATGGTTACAATTGACAGAAGCGGATCCTCAAATTGTACCCTATCATGGTTTTTACTTAGAAAACATTTTTGAGACAATGAAATGAATTTTAAGTAGTAATTAATGACATGACAGTCTCTCCATCTAATCAACCTTAGGAGAGTGCAAAATCTTCCAGTTTAAAAGCGACTTAATTTAAAAAAAAAACCATCTGCTCACACCCGCTTGGGTTTTGTGCGAAACCACTCATAACGCTAAGAGATTGGACGGGACTGGATCTTAAAGGAGGCTTTCTTTCCACTTTACAATAAGTCTTTCGCATTTCAACAGAACTTTTTCGAAGTTTAATATAATTTTTATAAACTCATGACTACCATGTCAATATGCCCAAAAACGATGGCTTTCATGTAGAATTAATCTTTCGTATGCAGTCAAATCTCAATTAACCTAGAACAATAAAATACTGACACTATAGCAATCATGTGGTCTATGTACAAAAAAGATAATGTCATCCATCATAAACAAAAATGGAAATAAAAATACGTCTGGTGTCGTTTATTGAAAAATACAAATCACATTCACCTCATTTTTATCTTGTCACCAAACCGAGTTTTAATTGTTACCACTAGGCCTGTTCCAAAAACCGGGATCCCGGTACAAAACCGGTGTTCACTTGGTACCGGAACCGATATTCTAAAGTACCGATTTCCCGGTTTTTTTGGTACCGAGTTAAAAAAACCGACCGACGAGTCGGTTTTTTGGTACCGAGTTAAAAAGAACGATTCACTCCAACCATGAGCCGGTTTTTTCAGGTTTTTTGGTACCGCTTTTTAACCCGGTACTCAAAAAAAAACGGCTTATGGTTAAAAAAACCGTCGGTACTGAAATAAACCTGAGTCGGTTTTTAACCCGGTACTCAAAAAAACCGGCTTATGGTTAAAAAAACCGTCGGTACTGAAAAAAAAACCTGAGTCAGGGAAACCGCTTGTGGTACCGGGTATTGAAAAAAACCGAAACCCGGTACTGAAATCTCGGTACCGAACAGGCCTAGTTACCACCATTTATTAAATTATTGCAAGTACGACTGTGTATACTTAAGGTTGGCGCGAGTGTCATTCTTCTGCTGCCAGGTAAGTAAGTAAAATAACAGGAAGAGTTGCCTTTAGAGAGGTGTGACAATGTACTACATTCAGACTCATTATAAGATATATGAGAGCCATGTATCTATTTATAGCTTGGAAAATACAATGCAATATAATTACAAATTTTCCATTATAAAATCTATAGTAGAACAAAAAACCAAAAACAACATTTATCTTCTTTGTCAGTTGAGTTCAGGTTCCCATTTTAATTTACGGTACATGTAATTAGTCCAAGTTGATAATGGATGATATGATAACAGAGCGCATGATGGGGGATCGTTGTTGTTATTACTCCTATAGTCAGCGTCATCTAACCAATATCTTGTGCGCCACCCATAATGAATTTGATTGCATTATATGAGCTTTTTAATCGTATGTTTATTTGGTCTATATGAGGATTATTATGGAGGAACGTGGCTATGATATATACACATACGAGTAGTAGTGCACTTATACGACTTTATTTATATCGAATGATAAGGGCGAAAAAGATTATTTTTGTTTTATGAAAATATAGAAATGGCATTGCTCCAGTAGCACTGTACCTAGACTGTAATTGAAATGACAACAATATGTTTATGTGAAGGTGGGGTTGTGCCACCAAAACAATTTAATATTGCGCAGTAAAATTAAAACGGATAGTGGAAAATCTATGGAAAAGTTTTAGATTTCAGGTTTAAGTAAAGTTGTGAAGAAAAGGTTAGTTGATGGAAAGAAAAGAAAAACAAAAAGTGAATAAAACTTCGTAGAAAATAGATGTCAACAACGATTTGGCGATGTATACACATAGACATAACTATTATTATTGTTGGTGATGAATAAATTCATGAAATGACTCAGTATAAGTATGCCTAGATAGCGTGTTAGTAAAACTCGCTTCTATGCATGACTGACGAGATTTCTTTATTTGATGTAACTACTATTTGCCAAGTGATTCATCGGTTGAGACTCAATTTTCATTTATTGTATTTCACTTTTCCAATATGTATTTAAATGTGGGAAAATTTAATAAAAAGACAGCCGGATAGTGGGAGGTAGTAAATAAGTCTTGTCATGGTGCCTTTTGCTTGGGCAGTTCGCATTGTGCCAGTAATTCTCATCGTAATCGACTGCCGGAAAAAGAAAAGGCAGTGAGACACAGTTCAGTCACCAAAATCGCTCACCCACCAGAAGGGCATTGGGATCAAGTCTTACTACAACTAAGAAGTGTAGTCTATAATCGGGTAACTCGCTTAACCTTCCGTTAGTCGCAATACAAAATGTAACACGAATAGACGCAATGCATCTATTAGATGCCAACTTTGTCATACTGCTGTAAGGTAATGAATATCGTCATATGGTTTTTTTCTTCATTATCTGAGTATTTGAAGCCTTGTCATACCAATAGTCAATAGCCAAAGATGAAAATCGGGTCTGTTAATAATATTTTTTTTGTTAAGAAAAAGTCTTAAAAAATGAGATTTTTTTGAATTATCTTACATAATTGCAGTTTTGCAGCTTTCTGAGCATAACTAAATTTTAAAATAGACATCAATGGTAAAACAAAGTTGAAATAGTGTAACTCTAAAAGTATTGCACTTGTAGTAAATATTTTTTTTTATCGTATACTGATGCGCCTATATCAATTACACGTTCAAATCAGTTACACGAGTGCTCGCAATGCATCTAATAGATGCTCGAGCCTCCTACGTAAAGCCAAAGGACCCCAAAATTTTCACTTTCAGACTTAAATGCTTCTGTACTCGGTATACGAAGCTACTATGAGTTAGAAAGTGGAATTCGCAATAGAAAAGAAGTTAAGGTAAAAAAACAATACGTGGCATCTGTCAGATGCATTGCGTCTAACGGAAGGTTAAATCTGTCGACGAACAAATTGCTGAACCTTCCAATTGCATCTCTGTGCTGCAAAAAAACGAGACGCGAATAAGTAGGATTACCGGAGAAACATGATTTACAGAGCTACGGGCTTCCAGGCAGCTTCCCGAATTTTGTTCGCCAAAATATGTATTAAATTCATGCAATTGTTTTTTCTTTGAAAGACTTAAGCAGGTAACCCGATTTTAGAAAGCAGTCTACAGTCGTAGAAAGCCTGGCCTCTAATGCATCTCCCCGTGTTGGAAATATTTTGAAATTTGGTATACGCATGATCCTTTGATGGTGGTATCCAAGAATCCGAAACCGCTATTTTCACTAGTGACTGGAATAACGATGAATTAATGTTCAAAATGAATGAAATGATGCCCTCCCATTTTTTAGAGGGTAGTAGTTCACCTATTGAATAAATGTAAAATAAAAGTGTCCTGTCGCATATTACAGTGAGTGTGTCTTTTTGTTAGCGAAAGGCTACAGATACGAGTAAATATACAGGGTGTCCCAAACATCGATAACCCGGTAACCGGCGATTGCGCATTTAGTACCCGTTACGGGAAAAATCAAAAAAAAAATTTCAGTCGAGTTTTTTTTACAGTTATTTGTAATTAAAGAAAAATCGAAAGAACGCAGACCTTGTTGTCATTTTTCATCCACTGTTCCTGGAAATCTTAAAATTTCTTAAATTTTCTTTTGCCACTGCAACAGTAAAAAGATATTCTATTACCTACCTCCCAACCCGAAAAAATTACTGTTTTGTTTTGAGAGAAGTGTGACCTTCTTGGTGGAACCGATAAATCAAATTCATCGTTCCCGATTGGAGTCAGAATATTTTTTCAAAGGCATCTGGAGGCCTGAAAAATTTAATTTTTATTGGGAACGGACGGTATTTGACTCATTCTGAACTTTACATGACTCCAGAGGTCTTTTGATATTTTGAGTGTTACAATTTTTGGGTAAAAAATGCCATGTGAAAAAATAAATATTCTGACTCTAGTCGGCAATTATGAAGCAAACGTCATACCGTTATGAAAACTAAAGACTATGCGCCAAATTTTAAGCTTACTTGCTGGAAGGCCCCGGTGCATTTTTTTTACAGTACAGTTATTTGAGCTTAGACAAAACGATGAGTTTGATCTCTCGGTTCCACAAAGAAGGTGGTGTAGGTAATAAAGCATTTTGTTGCTGTTGCAGCGCCAAAAGAAAGTTTGAGAAATATTAATATTTGCAGTTACAGTGGATGTTACCAGGTTATCGTTGGGGTTTGGGACACCCTGTATATCGAAACAGAGGTTTTGTTGTGACGAGTTTTCCATAAGACCTATGGATGTATTTTTAATCCAATCAATGCGCGATATATTGTTCAGAAGGGAATTTTCCTCGGTAAACGACTTATGGGCCAGATGAGTGTCATTCGAAAATAGGTATTGTCGGCAAAGAAAAATACATCAGCTGCAAAAAACTGAGTGAGTATGACTATGTTTGATTTTTCTTTTTAAATTGTTGATTTATGTAATGAATTTTTGAAATTTGGAGTTTTTTAATTTTTATAATTTTATAATTTTAAAATATTTAACGTCCAATTGATATATTCCATATACCCACCATATTCCTTTCAAATGTCCTTTTCAAATAATTGTTGTTTTTGTGGGTAAATAAATATGGGCGCTTCAGACATACATTGAACCTAGTACGCAGATATTTTAGCGACATCGCATTTACATAACATTGACGACTTTTGTATATATACAGATGTTGAGATCAATAGCACGCTCTGCCGAAGTCATGCCGGGTAATTCATGGGACATCTCTAAAACGAGACCGAAGATATTCAAGTTTAGACGAGGTTATATTTGAATACCCTTCACTTTCTTTCCGACTATTAGTCTCTCAAACAAACCTATGACTTGTATTTCAATTCCGTACATTTTTTAGAAACATTTAATTTTGAGAGTGGGGCTTCTATGGCAGCCTCATGGTACAACTTCATCCGCTCTCATGTATGTCTTGTATCTTTGATAGAAACACATTTATGTGAGGTTTGGTGAAGATTGGTCGATAAATGAAAAAGTTTTTTTCTCAGAAGAACATGCTTTTGGGGTAAGGCAGCCCCAATTTTCGATTTCGGTCATTCAATCATATACACATTTTGTAGCGTCGATAGAAATGGTCTTTAAGGTTTAGGTTTCGTGAAAATTGGTTCATAAGTTCAAAGTTTTTATTAGAAAAATTTGTGTTTAAGAGTTAGGCTTCTATGACAAAGCTCTATGACCCTATATTCCGATTTTTACCGTTATTACATCTGCTTTGTATCTTCGATAGAAACGCATTAATGTTGGGTTGGCGATGATCGGACTAGAAATAAAAACATTTTCTTAGAGGAATCTACTATTGGGGGTGGGGTTTGTTAAGGCAGCTCCATGACCCCATGGCCCGATCTGATTCATTTTTACATACGTTTTGTGGATTCAATAGAAACATATTATAAGAACCTCTTTTGGAGTTGAGGTTTGTATGGCGGCCCCATGACCCCATCGTCCGATTTCGGTGATTCAAACAACAACAGCCTGCAGCAGTGTGCAAAATTTCTACTAGGTAATTTGAAAAAATGACTCCGTAAACAGCGTTGCAACAGACGGATAGAGGGGGTAATCTACCGGGACCATATCGTCAGGGGAGTGGTCTTTAATCCCGGTCCATCGGACTGTTTGGACCTTCGGCATTTTATTGACACTATCTAATTATCAAATGGGGGTTTCTTCGTCCAGTGCATGCACTCACCTTCGAAAACCCAACCCCAGGGTCGCAACAGCGGCTGGGTGACTAGGGTACCAACCCCCAGCAACCACAAGTCCAACACGAATGATGGGTAGAGACTAAGTTCCCTGGGCTCCTTGAACGATTAGGCCTCACGCTGAATTCAGATCTGCTTATCTCAGGTTCGTTTGACCTGCTTAAAACGTTGCACATTGCACAGGACTCCCCCTCGGGGCTCAGGTTATTCGAAGGGATAATCAGTACCCGAAGGTTTTTGTACAAGTTCATGCCATACTCTAGGGGCCTCCATGTGCTGTTCGGGAATGTGGTGTCACAACTCACCGAAAGTCGGCGACCTATGCGTTTCATGTGACCTACCAACCAACCATACCCTTTCACTTACAAAGTGAAGGGTATAAAAATCAAACCTCTGGGGGTTATGGATTTGGAGCTACAGAAGTGTGCAAACTCCGAACTTTTTCGGTCCGGTAATTTTCACTCGGTCGCTTCTTGTTTTCATACTGTTGGGCATATAAGAGCAGTTTCCAAAAAGTGATATTTAACATACTGAGCTACTTTCTGGAAGAGCTGTTATGTCGTGCTTAATGCAAAGTGACCTTGTATGTGTCATCAAAATCAGAACTTGACTGATGCTTCAAATGTTTGCACAAAAATCCATTTCGAATTGTGATATAACAAACAGATCACTCATTGGAAAATTATTCTCAATTACCTTATTAGCAATTAAGTTGTTCTCATTATTGTATTTTTAGTCTTATTTTATTCCGTGCCGCGCGAATTCGTCACTGAATAATCGTGGAGTGCAGATTCTCTTTTCGTAAACGTTGACGTAAACGTATCCATACCAACCAAAAAGACAGTGATATCATCATCATCATCAGTTTTCTGTTGCGCTGCAACAGCTAAATTACTCTTCAATTAGAAACGTCTTATTCCCCTTATTATGGGTAAAAGAACAAAACAATCATCCGCCAATAGACAGTCAAAGAGTCATAATGATGCTTAGTGCAGTAAGATAAAAAAACATATAATTGATGATTATTCTATCTTTTTTGTCTCCAATTTTTAGTAGATGCAAAATTACTCATTCAGCGTCGATTCTCGTTCATCCAGTCAAATAATTTCTCTCCCCGAATGAATACTGTCGCAGTATTGATTCTCGAACCGAATCGTTAGCGCATCATCCATCAATTATTGTATTTAATTGGCAATTAATTGATGATTTGTAATTAAGGAAAATCGATTAACTGATAGGTTTGATGGGATGGATAACACTTAATTTCTTTAGGCAGCCGTGGTGGGTGATGATGAAAGGTAAAAGTGCCTGGCAAGGATTTCGGTGGAGGTGAAAACCACTAAATTGGCGATTTCATGGTAATTTCGTTGCAAAATGGGGCGTTGACGTCTAATGGCTTGTCTGGCGGTGTAATTAACAATTTGTCATTGCTCAACAGTTTGGTTTGCCTAAGAATGTACATACATATAAATCAACGTGATAAAAAGAACGTATGGTGAAAATATATGAGTTTTAGTACAGTACATATTAAGACAGACACAGTTAAACTAGTTTGAAAATTGTATATGAAAATTATTTACGAAACAAATGCAAAATTCGTTGATCTCAAAACGAAAAAAAAAAGTTGTCTGTAGCGTAGACGATTGAAATCGAAATGAACACACCTCGGAAAACCTCATTTTAATAAATTTATTGAAAAATATCCTGACACATGTTTTCTATTCTTCTCCACCCTAAAAAGCAATCAATTAGCAACTCTGGCATAACTCTAATTCTATCAAGTTTCCACCTTGAATTCAATCCATGATAAATAAACCCGCTTGACACGCGCGTACATTCGTGGAAATATTCCCACTGAGTATTACTTCCTGCAACCCCTTTTAATTACATGCAGTCACTATTCTAATCCATTAGCTTTCTTTGTGGTTTGCTATCCGACTGGAGAGAGTTGGGGTGACGAGACGTACATACAGAGTTCTCACTCCACTCCAACCATATATGTAGTAATGACTTTCATATAGAAATGGGAATGCTTTTTCCATCCCCTCGAAGAAAAAGAAGATGTTAGCTGTATAGAGTTTATTGTGACTTTTTAGACCACCACATACGATTGCACAACCACACGCGTTGTTCAATTGTTACCCTCCCAGAACCCGCGCCAGAGTTTCATACAGTCATGTGGAGACAAGGAATAACGATGGCTGTTTAGATTCTATGATAAAGTCATTGTGGCGGCTAGCCATTGCCATGCAAATTAGCCATTAAAGATAGCACAAAAGTAAATACATGGTCATATGAAAATTATTATGAATTCGGTATGGAATGTGATAGGCAGGCAACCAATTGCAATGGGGGTGGATGGTTAGTTTTGAATGAGACTTAAATTTTTTCTTGACAGGCAAAAAAAAAGGACTAAAGCATGCAAGTTAACATCAGATACAAATTGAGCCGGGCGAAGCGGGAATTTTGATATCTTTGTTAATAAAGTGTTAGCTTCTTTTGAAGTAACAGTTTCTTTTGATTAAGTTTGATTAAGTTGGACTATGAAATGATGTTGCAAAGATTTGTATCATGTTGCAGATGACTTGTACATAAATGGGAGATGCTCCGATCAACAGCACCCATTTTTCCCCATTTAAAATTGAATTTTATGTAGTTTATCGTCCTCAGAACATTTTGCTATATAGATTTTACTGTTTCTGAAATTGTTCAACAAAAATAAAACCCTCAACTTCCAGATCCCCTACCGGCCAGAAAAAATCTCTCTCACTTCTACAATACGAAAAGAAGTATTTTGCCACTATTTAGTATCAACTAATTTTGTTGGCTTTATTTTCCTGGGCTAGTAATTCAGGAGAGGTGTGGTTTGTAAGACAGCCCTATGAGGTATATTTCCGATTTCATTAGTTTCGTACAGTCGGTTTTGGGCACTATTTTTTGCGTATATCCTTAAGTATGTAACGACTATTAACACGTATCTATCAATTAAAAACTTCTTCTTCGCACCATCCAACAATTATTCATCTTTGTGAATTTATAAAAGATTTATAAGTTAAAAACAAGCGAAAACACCTTTCAATTAAGTTTTCTTCTTATTTTCTATATACAAAAATTTAAACTAAAATATTTCTATAAAAAAATCATAAAATTCCATTTTTGCGCAACAGGAAGCAGGCATATGGCCGATTACGTCATGCGAGGCCTGGATAGACCTCGCGCGAACTGATAATGGATTTTTTTCCTGTGTTTTTCTCTATGAAAATGCAGGAATTCCACATTCTGCATTCATTCTGCCATTATTTGTACTCATTTTCATATTGCAACTACATTCGGATAAGGGGGAAATTAATTTTTCAGTTCATTTAAAGATTACATAGGACGTAAAATGTCCGTGTAGTATAGTTTGGAGAGGAAATTATAGATTCACCATAGTATTTTGCCGGTTCATTACATTACAATTTGGATACCCTTCATTTTCTTGGGAATACAAGTCATAGGGTCATCAGTTTACTTGCATTCCCATTCCATTCGTTCCTACATAATTCTTTTTACTTTTTTTGCGGGTGGCAGCCCCATGACCCCATCGTCCGATTTTGGTGATTGAAATTTACAAACAGCCTGCAACAGAAAGAAGCATGTATGCAAAATTTTAGCCTGATAACATAAAACTGGCTCCTAGTGTAGTTCCGAGGTGATTTCAGATTGCAAAGTGTGGTGGAGAAAATTTTTTTTTTGTTTCTTAAGTTTTTTGGGGTGCTGAGCTCGAATCCGGAGCTTCCCACCAAAATTTCGTTGCGGAACAGGATCAACACCGCGAAAAAAAACCCAAAATTTTCGGAGTTTTCCCGTTTTTTTGTTTATAACTCCGAAAGTGTACATTTCTCCGAAAACCTGTCCATGAAAATATTAGAGAAAACATAACTGCGGGTCCAACGCGCCATTAATCATTAAAATGTGTTAAGCGGTATTGCTACAATTGATAGTCATTTTTTTGGGGTTTTTTGCAATTTTGACCCTGTTTTGCAACGAAATTTTGGTGGGAACTTACAGATTCAGGTTCTGCACTCCAAAATACACAATGTACAAGATAAATGCAACTTTTACGACCAAAAATGAAAAACCGTTCAATCTCAAAATTTTTTTCATAAAATGTAACTATGTTAAAAATGGCAAATTTAAATTATCCACTTTAGTAATACCGCTCAACAGATTTTTAATATTTATGTCTCTTTGGACGCGCAATTATGTGCTCTCTAAAATATTCAGGGAGAGTTTTTCGCAGAAAGAAATAGTTGCAGAATTAGGGTCGAATAACGGAAAAACAGCAAAAATTTTAGGGTTTTTCACGATTTTGACCCTGTTCCGCAACGAAATTTTGGTGGGAAGCTCCGGATTCGTGCTCAGCACCCCAAAAAAACATAAGAAACAAAAAAAAAATTTGTCTCCACCACATTTTGCAATCTGATGTACTAGGTTTATCACGTAGTAACTACACTATCCGTAAACGGTGAAATTATCACCCTGACAGAATTAAGCGAGTAACCCAATTTCAGACTAGAGTCTACAGTTGCAGAAAGACTTGCTTCTACTGTCTCTCTCCGTGATGGGATTTTTATGAAATTTGGAATGAATGATCCTACTGTCTCTCTCCGTAATGGGATTTATATGAAATTTGGAATGAATGATCCTCTGGTGGTCCTTCTAAAGAATCAATGTCTTCCATTTAGATAAGTGGGTGGAATAACGGTAAATTAATAAGTAAATTTAACAAAAGATTTCCAATAATTGCGTCATTCGGCTCATCGCATTGACAACTTTTTAATACACACTGCGACATTGTGACGCTGGGACATTAGGTACACTGGGGAAATTAAGACATGAGGACACTGGGACACTGGGACAGTGGGACATTCGGATATTAGGCTATTGGGACTTTGGGACACTTGGTATACTGCGACATTGGGACACTGATCACGGGGATATTGAGACGTTGGGACATCGGGATATTGAGAAATTAGGACACTGGTACATTAGGACATGGGGCCATTGGGATATTATCACATTAGGATACTTGGACATTTGGTACATTAGGGAACTGGGATATTAGCAAATTGGGACAATTGGACATTGGGATATTAGGACATTGGGATATTGCGATACTGGGACATTGGGACAGAACGTAAATCGAGTAATAAGAGAAAGGTTACAGACTGTTTACAGAGCGTTAGCCGAATGATTAAAGAGAGTTAACAGAACGTTAATAGAGCGTTAACAGAGGATTAACAGAACGTTAACAGATCATTAACGAAAAAATAATAGAGTGTTAAGAAAACGTTAATAGAGCATTAACAGAGTTAACCAAAAATTAACAGATTACTAACAGAATGTTAGCAAAGCCATAACACAAAGATAACAGAAATCTATAGAAGATTTACTGGAAACTAACAGAACATTAACAGGATATTAACAGAATGTTAAAAAGAACGTTAATTGAGCTAACAGAATGTTACCAATGCATTAACAGAATGCTTGCAGATTCATAACAAAGTTTACGGAATGTTAGCAGAGCATTACACGATCGCTAGTAGGAAAGAGGACACTAACAGAATTAACGAAGAGCGTAAGCAGAATATTTTTAAAAAAGCTCAGCAACAGCCAAACTGTATAGATTGTGGCGTATTTGCAATTGCGTTTGCAGTATCTATTTATTTTAAAGAAGATTCTGTGAATATAACTTATGACATTAAATTGATGAGATCTCATTTATGGAATATGCTGAACAAAAACCTATTGACACTTTTCCCAAAACAAAAATATTAGTTGGCTATTTATGTGAGTATGCAAAACTATATGATATCTGACCAAAAACATCAAAATTGTAAAAGTTACTCCGGCAATGAAAAATTCATCTGCCACAAAAAGAATACATATCACTCCAATCCGTCGCTCATATGTAATTTTATTTTAGGTGTAAAGGCTGGATGTAATTTTGTTTTAGGTGTAAATGCTGGAGAAGTTTAAATGTACAGAACAACTTCTTACAGTAATTTGGTGGAAGTTTTACACCTAAAATAAAATTACATATGAGCGGCCATTTGAGTGATATGTATTCTTGTTGTTTTTTGTCAGATTCCAATGACGAAAACATATGTGTAAACTCAATTTCGAACTTTCTCAATTAAAATCGTTTGTTCGTCTCTAATTATTTAATTATAGCAACTAAAAAATTCTGAGTGTTAACACAGCCCGCCATCGTTAAATATGATCGGATAAATTTAAATTTAGTATCAGTCGAAAGCCAGACGTTTGTTCGTTGTTTTATCATCATGACGGATTTTCGTCATAATGATTTTGCTATCTGTCTCAGGCCTAAATCTCAATTCGAGATGTTCTTGTCCCAAAGTGAAAGGTTGGAACGCCAATTTTGTAAATTAATAAAATATCATGTTAGGTTCGAGTTGCACATAATTACACAGGAGATAAAGATGCGCACACATTATACGTACTTGTATGACCCTGTGACCTTAGCACAAAATTTATTCTGTGTACATGTGATGTGTTATTTATAAACTCGGCGTCATTGAAACCGGGCCACACGGTAAGCGCGAACTCTAATCAAAACAGGCATTGTGTTTGTTGCGTGAATTAACGGTACTTCAGATAAAAATCATAGTCATTTGAATTGCCATTGAATGCACTTTCTGCAGATATTACTTTCATAGTTGTAAGTTTCATACTTTTAGACAAATTTTAGTTCGAAAGGTGCGAGTGGCCCGATTTTTGTGAAGCCGAGTGTAGTTTTATTTCTAGCCTTGCATGATTTAAGCCCAGTTTCTCATACATCTTATTCAATGGTTAGTGTCATCGTATAGAGAAGACGCACACAATTTGCAGAAAGCTTTTACATTTATTTAAATTGAATTGATTTTTTGTTTATTTTGCATAGGAATGCCATATTTCGCTCATCTGGAATTTAAAAAAAAAACATTGCACAATTTCATACAATGACGTAACCATGAAAAATATGGCATAACTAAGCAATATAAACAAAAATTCAATTCAATATAATGTAAGAGCTTCCTTCTCTATACGATAAGACTAACCAGCCGACAAGTACTAGATAAGAGTCATGCATGACTCATGAGAAATCGGCCCTAAGTGTATAAACGTTTAGGCAATATTTTTACGTTGGTTGTTGTAAATATATAGTTTTAAAGAGACCACACGGTCATTTTTACTTGACTCCTGGTAAATAGCTATCATGTTCGGTAAAGTCGTAACAACTATTATAAGTGTGTGAGTTGACATTGGCATCGAATTTAGCAAGCTGTGATGTAATGTTATATATAATTAATAGGAAATTTGCTATTAGTACATATTACCTATGTACAGGTAGTATGTACTAATAGCAAATTTGTTCAGTAAAAACAATTCAATTTATCTGACATTATACTCATTGAACTTATTCATCTAGCCCGTTAATTTCATAAAAATCGTTTCTGGTGTGCATTGCTTACATATTTTTAATTAATTTAAGAATTTATAACGAAAAGCTTTATCAACACCTTTAGCCCGAAATCACGCTAATCCGGACCACTATTTTTTTTACTAATTATTCTATAGTCCGGATTTCGACAGAAATTTTCCTATACCTAATCCAGATTTCTTAGATTTTCAGTATGTAATAAAAGATTTGGTCATGTATAGGTACTTCCATACGTAACTTTTCGGCAGATGATATGATGCTAACTAATTTCAAGGAAAAAATACATTTATTTCTTATTCATTTATTTGGACTTATCGAGTCAAGACTGTATGCTATTTCGAAAATAAACAACACGTAACATGCACAAACTTTACTCTAGACTCAAACCAACGAATTTTTCCTTAAACTTGCTCATAATAAGCTTTTCAAAGTTTTTACTTTTCAAGCGACTACAGATACAAGTCGATAATTCAGTCTACACAATACAGATACACGTCGATAATACAGTCTACCTAATTCAGATACACTAGTTCAGCCACATGTTTCTTCAACATTACCATCAGTGGGTTTGCACTTGCAATATGTATGCAGCAATGTGTAAAATTATGGATCGATTTCATTGCACAGACGTTCCCGATGCCACGGGACATGTACTCTATTCTGCAGTGAATATAGAATAATATATATTGTAGTACGACAACTGTCTCGCCATATTAGAGCATTAACGCGTTATTACCGTTAGACTTTATAGACTAGTTGAACTACTATTAGCCATACTAAGTAACATCCATTTACAATAAAACGATGATGCCGCGCGCCGCGAAGATGAGAAGAAGATGGAGCGTAGCAAAGTCAAAGCGTTATGGGTAAATAAACGATTAAAAATAATTGAAATTGATTGACTGTGATTAGTGAATAGCGGGGATTGGGAAGAATACCTTGCTGCGGTGTATTGATAAGGTTATTTATAAATAATAAGCGGGGAAAACAATAAGAAAATTGTGGTCGTTAAATTAGGAGAGAAAATAACAATTTGTCTTAGGCCGGGTTCTGATAGCTCTTATTCAGTACCTGTCGTCTGGTTAGTCTTATCGCATAGAGAAGACACACACAATATTCAGAAAGCTTTCCCATTGTTTTGAATGGAATTTTTGTTTAATTTGCATATAGTTACGCCATATTTTGCTTGGTTACGCCATCATCTTAGATTGAAAAAATCATTGCACATTTTCCATCCAACAGTGTAAATAAGCAAAAG
The DNA here is from genome assembly GCA_949715475.1 of Microchrysa polita. Lineage (NCBI taxonomy): Eukaryota > Metazoa > Arthropoda > Insecta > Diptera > Stratiomyidae > Microchrysa > Microchrysa polita. The sequence goes on along the minus strand of OX454415.1, from coordinate 133,649,968 downwards.
ATAATATAACTATGCAAAATTAACAAAAATTCGAATCAGTATAATGGAAAAGCTTTCTGAAAATTGTGTGTGTCTTCTGTATGCGATAAGACTAACCATTGTGTAAGAGTTTTGAGAGAATGGCCCTTAATATTTTAGATTTAAGCTTATTGAATTCTAAATCAAATGCAAGAACAGGGGGTATTACGTAGCAGAGTTAAAAAGTTCCCGGAAATTTTCAAGAAAAATTTATTGAAGGTTCATGTAACTTTCTTACATTATTCTCCTTCAGCATAAACTACATACTCACTCCTGCCTCGATACCATGTATTTCAGCATTGATACACTTGTCGAAACCACTGCGGGAGTCGGTTTTCGAAAGTAGTTTGAGTAGCTTGGTCAAATTTTGAATCATTAAATTTTCATCTGATTCTATTTTCAAACGAAGAAATAGATAAAAATTTTGCAGTACACAACCAGGAGAATATGGAGAGCGCCTAATGGTTTTAATGGTCAAACTGATTTTGGCAGTTATAAGTTATCGAACGCTAAGAAAAATTAACGTACATGCCTATCAAATATTCTCTCGGTCTTGACTCACTAAATTTGATAAATTTTCTGTTTATGGATTTTATGGCGGATTTGATGATTTTCCCTAGTTTTACCAAAATGCGACAAAACAGCTGAAACTGCATTAAAAAAACAGCATTGTCTTATTCGAATGTCTACGATTTACAAAGGTTGTTAATAGTATAGTGATTTTAGTTGAAAAAATGATAAAACCCAAACATCCAAAAAAAAGAGCTGACTTTTGATGCCAAATTGTTCTATGGCCTGATCGCATTACGCAGTAAAAAGTTAGACTCTTTTGGCGGTCACATTTGGTGGGGAGGGGGTGGCAAAGGGGTGAAATTATGATTTTTCGCAAATATCTTGTTAACTGTAATATTTACAACAAAATGTTCTGAGAACAATTTAAACTACACAAAATTCCCTTTCGAATAATATATGGAATAATATTTGGTGGAGGGTCTAATGGGACTTAGCCCTAACGTTTGCCAATTTTTTTCCAGCCTGCTGTGATTTGGAGATAAGTTACAGGCATGTCTTTTTGAAAAATGTTGATAGAGGAAAAATGGGTGTGCTTTGTCGGAGCAGCCTGAGTCTCCGTGTGGGCCAGCTATATATTGACAGGAATAGTTATCCCAATGACCATGGCTCCAATTAAATTACTTCAGGAGCTAGAGAGACAAATGTAACTATCAAAAAATCGGAATTACATCGGATGTTTTTAGGTCTAGTATATAATCTGCCAAAAGAAGGTAGGGTATTATATATCATTTGAAAGGAAATTTTGTGTAGTTAAAATTGTTCTCCGAGCATTTTGTTGTAAATATTACAGTTAACAAGATATTTGCGAAAAATCATAATTTCACCCCTTTGCCACCCCCTCCCCACCAAATGTGACGCGCAAAAGAGTCGAACTTTTTACTGCTTAATGCGATCAGGCCATAGAAGAATTTGGCATCAAAAGTCAGCTCTTTTTTGGATGTTTTGGTCAAGAGCTAAAATCACTATACTATAAAGGATATTGGAAAGCTGTTTGCTTTACGCAAATGCCTTCATTTGTGTGCTGAAAAATTGCAGCTCGAAAGTCCTATAACAGGGGTTGCCAAGCTCCTAGATAGTCCGAGCCATTTTTCAAAATCTAAAACTTTTCGCGAGCTCGCATGTTAAATATGTATTTAAAAGGTACTATTTTTTTATATTGTGAGATATATATTTAATTATTGAAAATGTATAAATAAAAGTAAAAAATATGTGTATTGAATTTAAATATTAAAAATTAAACACATTTATTTTACTTCTCTTGATAATTCTTTAAAATTTAGTGTTCGGTACTCATATTTCAGTACCGGATACCAGTTTTCTTCAACGCCCTTTACGACACCCCGAAGCACCCCGGTTTTTTTTTTTCAACCATGAGCCGGTTTTTTTTCAAATACTGTTTTTTTATCAGGTTTTTAGCACCTGCTCAGTACCGGTCTTTTTCAGGTTTTTTAGCACGTTTTCTAGTATCGTTTTTTTTTTCAGGGTTTTTTAGCACCTGTTCAACACAGAATGATACTGATACTAGGTTCTTTTGTACCTCATTTTAGCAGTTTTTTTTTTCAGTTTTTTCGTCATTTAATCCATGATTCTTCTTTCATCTTTTAGAAGACTTCATTCATTCTGAAAGTTAACTCGTCCAATCGGCGTAGTAACAATATGGTAATTTTAGACCGCTGACTCGGAATTTGACGCCAAAACAACAAAACAATTTTTGTTGGGTACCTACTCCCAATGATTATTCTGTTTTTTGAGAAATACTCATCGGATCGGCGCAGTAGAAACACTGAGGTCATTTTGGGTCCTGATTTCGCTAATGGTAATCGGGAACCTAAATTTGGAATCAGCAACCCAAAAGTACCTTAAGGCTACGTCACACACAACGCGATCTGCGTCCGCGATCTCAAATATGTTTCCCCCGCGAACACTGTATTACGCTATAATTCATTATTATATACGTCAAATTGAATGCGGGATGGGATTTGACAGAACGCTGTGCGTTCTGCGATCGGTTGTAAAATACACTCATACCTCATTATACAGCCTCTCTTTATACGGTATTTCGCTCTTACGGCCTTTTTCAATTATGAGACTATTTCGATATAGTGTAGTTCCGAGGTGATTTCAGATTGCAAAGTGTGGTGGAGACATTCTTTTTTGTTTCTTATGTTTTTTGGGGTGCTGAGCTCGAATCCGGAGCTTCCCACCAAAATTTCGTTGCGGAACAGGGTCAAAACCGCGAAAAAACCCTAAACTTTCGGAGTTTTCCTGTGTTTTTGTTTATAACTCCGAAAGTGTACATTTCTCCGAAAACCTGTCCATGAAAATATTAGAGAAAACATAACTGCGGGTCCAACGCGCCATTAATCATTAAAATGTGTTAAGCGGTATTGCTACAATTGATAGTCATTTTTTTTTTGCGTTTTTTGCCATTTTGACCCTGCTTTGCAACGAAATTTTGATGGGAAATTACAGATTCAGGTTCTGCACTCCAAAATACATAATGTACAAGAAAAATTCAACTTTTACGACCAAAAATGAAAAACTGTTCAATCTCAAAATTTTATTCATAAAATGATTTTCTACTATACGAAAATTCACGAAGAATTTAAAAAAGTCAAAGCAACCAATACTTGAAAAATGTTTAATCGCAGGTCTGTCCAGATCACAAAAGTATGTTCATATTTATGGTATGTATGCAAAAGGTTAAAAGTTCTTGCTAAGAAATGAATTGTTAAGTATTTTTTTCATTGAACTTGTTTATGTTTCACTAATAATAAACTGCATTTTTTATACGTTAAAATCCGATCTTTTATTATTGATGATTTGTATGATTTCGATATACGGCCTTTTCACGGCCAAATTTTTCGGAACCAATCTATGCAGTATAACGAGGTATGAGTGTAATAGGAGGATTGCGTCACAACGAATGCCTGTGACTGATCGCCGCAAACCCGTTTGATACATTGAATTACATTGGACGTGGACGCACATCGCGTTGTGTCTGCATGTCTTTAGTGTTTTTGTCGCGCCGATTCAACCAGTATTTCCCCTAGAAAATCGAGGCACCATTATGAGGCGGGCAGTCATAAAAACGTTTTTCTTCTTTTTGACCTCAAATTAGGAATCAGTGACCAAAGATTATTTTAGTGTTTCTTGCCACGCCGATTGGACTAGTATTTCCCCGGAAAAAGACAGCACCATTCTGGAGCAAGTAACCCAAACAAAAAAATGTTTCTTGTTTTTGACCTCAAATTTGAAATCAGCGACTTGAAATTATTTTGAGGGTTTTTGCCACGCCGATTGGACGAACATATCCCAAAGAAAATCGGGATACCTTTTTGAATGAATGAAGTCTTCGAACAGATGGAAAAGGAATCGTGGCTAAATAAAGAAAAAAAAAACCGTGCTGAAATGCGGTACAAAAAAAACCTAACACTCAGTTCATTCGGTGTTGAAAACAGATGCTAAAGGAACCTGAAAAAGACCGGCACTGAACAGGTGCTAAAAGAACCTGAAAAAGACCGGTACTGAACTGATGCCTAAAGAATCTGAAAAGACCGGTACTGAACAGGTGCTAAAAAGACGGGGACCCGGCATATCTCAGGAATTCTTTGAGATGCTGGTTAGTTAATACTGATCGGCATTTGGATTTCACAAATTTTAAATTGGAATAAAATCATTCACGTAAGTACGTTGTTCCGAATATTCAACAAGCAGCCGCACCTTAATACCTCCCAGTTGGCTATGCAACCGGTAAAAATGACAATAATTATTTTCTTCAAAACCATGGAAACAATAGCTGTAGCCTACGGGGTGTTTTATATTATTTTTTTCTCAACTGAGAAAACAAACAATGCCCCTCTGTAGTGCAGGGTAGGTTAGAAAAAACTGAGGCGTTGCGCTTTACGTACAGTATTGTTTTCTTCATTAATGTTAATTTCCTGTTTCATGTGGCTTCCGAAATTACACGACGGACAATAGTTACACTTGCTTCAACACCAATTTTCAACCTTTTCTTTGCAATTAAGCCGGTGATTTTCGCATTAGAGAACACAGTATCTTTACGGTACGACCTTTGATGTTTTCCCATAATTGGACTCATCATACAAAAATGCGGATACATACAACTTGTTCGGCTTCCCTCGATTTTTTGTTATATTTTGGCAACAGAAACGCCCATATTCTTTTTGGCTTTATTTTAACCCTTTTGTTCCTATGATGTCGTGGCTACTCGACGAGACTTAGCTGTATAAGGAAACCTGGAGGCATCGATCTGTAGAAATATTTTGGGCGTTGAAGATCGGCTGGCGTAAAAGTCAGGTCCGACAAGCTCCCGGAATTTAAACTGAAACTTATACAGGACATAAACCAGCTATACAGAAGTCAATAACGAGGAGTTTTGTTTTTGATCTTAAATGCATAAAGGAAAACTTAGCCCTTAATTTTTGAAGTTAACATTTAAAAACAAAAATTGAATGAGGGCGGGTTTTGCCCTCTACAAACGTTTAAAGTTCATACCAAATCTCCTTCACCAGGGACGATTTATTTAAATTTCGAATTCATAAGAATCGAAAAACCTAAATCGACAAAAAAACTCTTCAGCTTCGACACAAGTGTTCCGAAAGTGTCCATCGACCATCCAATTTTATTTTGCTTCCTTGACCATATTACATTTATACATTAAAAATAAAATTCACCTCAAGACCCTTCAGCATAAATAAAAAATTTCACATTTCATTCATTGTTCCCGTCCGACTATTTATAAGTACTCTCCTTACTTAACCACATTTTCACCTGCATTGCATTGAAATATAAAACGAGCACGAGTACATGTCCTAGATACCAGGTACATTGCGGTACCGCAATTCGTATGCCTGCATCAAATAACAGTCAAAAGGCATTGCAAGCATACCAGAGAAAATGTAAAGTGCCCCGCATGCATGCCACATGTGGAATTTTGTACAACATTTGATGGTCAAACTTTCAATATATTTTTGCTACCTTTTAGGGTAACCAAACATATTCATACATGTATACATTGGTACCCCGTACTGCCATCTCACGGCCAACATTCCCAATAGGAAAGGACGAGAAATGGAAAACAACAGACAACGGTAGCAAACAAACAAATGGACTTCGCAGAAACATCGAAACAAAGGGAAAGGGTGTTGGATTATTTTGTGTTGAGATATCAGAAAACTATGTCGAAACCCCACTATACCAGTAAGCCCTGTAACAGTCTAACTTTAAACAAACATTTAGCTCCAACAAGGAACATATAATGACCACGTGTACGGATATACATAGTTTCAATATAAAGGGAAAGTTTCGAAAATGTTTCGAGCTAAAATTAGTAGAGGTCTGTTGGTTTCATCTTTACCGGAAAAAGTTTCTTCAACAAGAACTATTCCAATGAAGTAAAATTTGTCGTGCTCTGTGGCCGTGATCGTTCGGTCGCCACTCTGTGAAATAGACATAGAGAAACGAGTTTCCAAACTCGGCGCGACTCGTCGCAAGTTTATTATTCAGAAGAAGATGATAAGAAATATTCTTATCGTAGAATATAAACTAACAATGCGACTAGGAAGTGGTATGGCTGACAACCGTATCACACTCCGAATTCAGTTGTCTTTGTAACGTTGGTGACTACACACGGTAGTTATCAACGCACCATGCTCCACTAGGAGTTACGGTAATAAAAGAAGAAAATTTGTAAAAAGAAACATTTGTGTGCTTGCACCGGAGACTATTTGTTTGGGAATTCAACTTAATGCTGTAAAAAATTGTAACAAATACACGGAAATGTAATTTAAGTTTGTCCGGTTAAGAGATCAATATAAATCGAACGCACTCGTTACTTTTGCATGCATAAAGGACGAATCCTCCCCAACTCCAACGATTTTCCTCAGTCTATATCTAAACTACCATGACTATAAAAAGGATGATCCTGACAACAAAAAAGCACATGATAGCATACAGTACGTATCAATACTTATACGTGTATGTATCTAATGATGTTGTGCCAACCTTATCCAACTTGCATGGTGCCTCGTAAAATCGATCGCTCTTTCTTCTTCTTCTTCAGGAGGGCGAATAGGTTAACAAAAAGGTTGTAGTCGAACGAACAAAACATCAGAAAAATAATGGACGCCATCAACTATACAACATGACCAACAAACAGACCTTGCAAAAACACACAACCACGTTGAGGTGTGCTCCTCTACTAAGATATTTGGGTCGTCAAGCTCGTGTCCTCGCGCGCATATACACAATATATGAACTCGTAAATATACGAACAACACATATGTGTCATCCTTTCGACAATGTTTGTGTATGGATAGATGAAGAGAAATTAACCCTTTCTGTTGTTGTCACTTGAAACTATATCGCATATAACAGCGTCGTATAGAAAAATCGATAAGCTCTTAAGTCAAAATGATAGGAAGGGGGGGGGGGGAGCCGAGGGAGAGAAAGAATGAGTTGAAAACAATGTAAAGGCTATATAGAATTTCCACGAAAATCCATCGTCAACGAACATAACAAACCCACAAGGATTCTTTAAAGGATGCCGACCATGATGGAATAGTTTATAATGAGAGCGTGTGAGGAGATAAAGGACATACACAGGTTATAGAAAAATTCCGTGACAACGGATTTCTACTCCTGAAAGGTTTTTGATAATTTTTTGCATGCCTTCAATTTCAGGCTCTAGACCACTCATGTTTGAAGTGTTAGGGCCCCTCTCGTTTTATGGAGAAAAAATCGTTTGCGCATCATTCTTCGTTATTTAAATACGTATGTGCTTCGCTAATTGCTCAACTATGCCCACTTGGAAATTCGGAGTATGAAGTTACACTCCATATTTAAACGATGGGTATGAATTCGGTAGGTGTTCGAAAAGGAATCGATTGTGCATTAGTTTGTGCTTCTCTAAAACAGTTTATATGATTGTAAATTCAACTTTATTAGTTGCATAAAATTAATGCAGGACTCGAACAAAATTCATTCATAAAATTGAAATTATCAATTATGTACAAACAATTCAAATAACTCTCTTTCGTTACAAAAGACAATCATGCTCATTAGATATACTACATATTTCTAAAAGATAAGATATAAACTCCGCATTCCGAATTTTCACGTACACTAACCTAGTTAAGGAGTAAATTCCGCACTCCGAATTTACAACTGGCTATAATTAAGTTTTTAGCAACTCACAATCAGGCACAAACGTAGCCCCATTCGCAAAAAAAGCGAAGAAATGCAGGGCCAGATACCAATTCTCTGAATTTGAAGATGTCAACTCCGCTTTATAAATTTTCACGCACACTAAAATAGTTAAGGAGTGAATTTCGCACTCCGAATTTTAAACTGGCTATAATTAAGTAATTAGTAATTAATAACTCACAAATATTTTTAAGCGTTGCACAATCTGGCACAAACGTAGATCCGTTCGCACAGAGGGAAGAAAGGAAGGGCCAGATACCAATTCTCCAAATTTTTAATTGCCTTTATGTTATAATAAAATGCGCCAGTTGTTGCATTTGCTTACGCACGGTTTTGATAAGTTTATCAAAGATATTTTACAGCGAATTCCTCTCGTTTGATTGCGGACAGAGAGAGTTAATCTAATAAAACTCATATCTAATAATCAAATCATTATTTGACTAAGTGGAGCTAGCGCACGGTAACAATTTAAAGTTGTTATCGCGTCTGCTTACCTCCCAGCGGATAAAGACTCCATGCGACCGAAAAGAAGTCTTGAGCTTGATAGACAACATGCAGGAACACTAACCTTCAATTCGTAATCGATTGTGACGCTAACGCTAATCAAACTGTGTGGGACAGTACGGACGTTAACACGCGATGAAAGAAACTCCTTGACTATTTTATGTCTAACAACGTGGATTGTAAACCCACCTTCGTCACCACAACAAGAGAAATGGTTCTTGGCTTCACTTTAGCCAGCAGGCTAATCTCGGAGTCAATCTATGACTGTCATGTTTCCAGCGAGGAATCTTTGTCAGATCACAGTCACATTCGATACAATTTTGCAGGTATCCCGGCGCTCCAAAATTCATCCATGTGCCCCAGAAAAAACCAATGGGCTCTTGTTCAAAGATTTGGCCTTAGAGTTGAGTCTCTTTCATTCTCCTTTGAATCCCCTTGCTATATTAAACTTGCGGCGGATCAACTAAACAGTAAACTAAGATCAGCCTACCTTCTGTTCTAAGCACAAGGTCTATCCGCAAAGTACCATGATGGAAAAAGAGCTTGATGGAAAAAGGGGTCAGGTCAGAAGATTATTTAACTCAGTCAATCGCTTTGGTCAATGGAATACACGTATAGACGCTCACTCACTGATTATAATACACTGATCAAACAATCCACAAGAAAGTGTTGGAGGAAGTAATGTGACCTTATCCAGTAGCTGCCTGAAACTGCGAGGCTTCATAAAGCTCTCTCCAAGAATGACTTCAAGTTGGTTTACTTCAAAATCGGAAGGGTTTCTTCACGGATAGTCCCAAGCAGACTCTCCAACTTTTGCTAAATGCACACTCCATGGATCAGTCTCACAAGACAACCCGTTCGCATACCAGGCTACAATAGGAGCAGACGGTTAGTTAGCATGGTGTCATTTTCGATAAGGGCCAATTGAAATGGGCAATCCAATCATTTGATCCATTTAAATCTGCGAGAGTGCTCTCCTTTGATCCTATCTCATCCAATTGCTCTTTTTGGAGCGAAATACAATTTCTGCTACATCCCTCTTGCCATCATCTCCAAGCAAGGAAACAAACTTTATCAAAATCATACAGGCCCATCAGCCTAACCCCCTTCCACCTTAAAACTATGGAACAGTTAGTGAAATCACATACCAGAGCATTGATATAAAGGAACAGTCCCTTACATCACACCCAATTCGCTTATGTTAAGAGCAAGTCGACTGTGGCAGCCCTCCACAAGCTCGTTGGCAGTATTGAAGAATCTCTTGATGACAACGAAATGCCTATGTACGCCTTTTCAGACATCGAGGGTGTCTTTGATAACACAAGCTACGATGGAATAAGACAGAGCGCTCGACATAAGAGGAATACCCTTATCTACCATCAGATCGATTGATACCATGCTGAAAGGCATGAAGATTCAGTCCTGACAAGGTGTTTATATCATTAATGTCAATGTCATCAAGGGCTGCCACAAGGTGGCGTGCTTTCACCTTTATTACGGGCCTGCTGGTTGACGAATTGCTCTCGTTGCTTGACACGCAGGGGTTATTTGCAATTGGCTACGCTACTGTTGTGGTTAGGGTCGGTCGTATCAGCGATAGGGGACATAATGATCAAGATCATTCTGCAACATATTATAATGTCCTATCAATCTGCTCGTTTTCAGATGCAAGAACACGGAGCTACGCTTCGGCAGGAAGCTCGCCATTCACATCCTAGATCAGGTGGAAAGGGCAAATGGCAACCCGTACACTGATCCAAGAAGTATCTAGTGATTTACATTTGGCTCTAGGACAGACCACGGTGTAGGTGCTGGAGTGTTCGGACCTAATACCAGGATCTCGGTTGAAATGGGTGTTTGGCCTAGTGTTTCCCAAGCCGAGATTGACGCCTTTGAAATTTCCACCAGGGAGATCAAAGGGCGAGGTCTCCGTCCACATATGCACATATCGCAATTTGCTTTGATAACCAAACTGCAATCAAGGCATTTTCTTCGTACTAGTTATCTCATCGAAATTGGTCCGCGAGTACTTGGACCTCCATCGAAACCTCTCCTCTGATAACTCTGTGTCCAACCATTGGGTACCTGGTAGCTCGGGTGTCGAGGGAAACGAAAAAAAGCCGATGAACGGACTAGGGCAAGCTCTTCCTCTGCTGCTAAGGGATTGATTTTTAAATGGTCTTCGAGTCTGGAGCTTAGCTACAGGAGGGACTACGACTTACTGGTCAACCTTTTCAGTTACTCCAACATTAAGTTTCTGCGTAGGACAGAATTAAGACCACTTGTTGGCTTTCTTGCGGGACATTTTAGTTTTCGCTATAATCTTCATAGGATTGGATTATCAAGAAGGACCCTGGAGACGGGGGTCTCGTCTTTGCCTGGAGGAAGACGAAATATCTGTTCACTTGCTGTGTTAATGCCCAGTTATCGCCAGATCTTTAGGCGTGAGCTACTAAGCTCCACGATTTATTAAGTGGTGCTGGCTTCACACTCCGAATTTTCAAGCGTTTCCAAATGATGGTCAATCATTCACAAATGTAGCTACCCCGAACAACTGGAATTATGTGTTTCCCTTTTCCACTCACTTCAACCCCATACAACTAGAGTTTCTCCAAAAGGAGTGTTCCTTTCGTTAAAAAAAAAAAGACTAAGGAAAGACAGAACTTTTAAATTTTAATTTTTCCAGTGAAAGCAGAGCCCACCTCAGAACAATTTATATTTGAGTATTAAGCAGGCCAGTTTGAGGCAGCCAGATCAACCGCGAAGCATCAATTACTAGGAACCCAACGGATTTTATTTTGTTGAAACACTATACTTGTCGTTCCACAATCCAAACGTTTGAGATCCCTAAATATAAATACTCAGAGCGTCGTGATGGCCCTGATCGTTCGCTCGTAGAGAAACCAGTTTTCGTAACTCGGCACCGCCATACGTCGAATTTGTTATTCAGAAATAATAATAGTCAAACATATGACTAGGAAGTGGTGTGGCTGACAACTGTATCTCATTTCGAATTCAGTTTAGCCAGAAATGTTGATGACTACACACGGTAGTTGGATACGATATCTCAGTCACAAAATCTCCAAATCGAAATTCCCCAAAATTAATATCCCCAAAACGAAAATCCCCAAATCAAAATCCCTATTTCCCCTTTGATCTTACACCGCGTGCACGTTCTAAAATCATACCTAATATGGGGATTTTCTTTCGGCTATTGTTGATGGTAAGTGATATACGGATGATAGATGATTATAGTTAGGGACTAGTCATTTGGGGATTTTGTGTTCGGGAGTTTAGTGTGTGGGGATTTTGATTTTAGGGATTTTGTGATCGGGGATTTTGTATTGTTTCCTATCTAATATGCTCCCTAGTTAAGTTAATGAAACAATCAAACTAAATTCCTAAGTACAAAATTCTCAAAATTAAAATGCGAAGTATAATCCCTCAAAAGTTAATTCTCAAGTACAAAATCCTCAAAAATAGAATCTCCAAACCAGGAGAAGTTCAAAATTGGCTTTTGTGATTTGTCATTCTGGGGACTACATATTTAAATTGGGGTTTTTGATTATTTCTAATAGGGAGATTTAGTTTTTAGAATTTTGATTTGGGGATACATTATTGGGCATTTAGAAGACTTCTGGAAAACAACAAACAAAAACAGTCCCCTCAAAATGCATAAACCAAATTAAAACAAATACTAAGTTTATTATATTGTTTTTGATAAAAGGATAATCGAGTAATTTTAAAAGGATAGTAGTCTATAACCATTTTACCTAATCGAATGTTTGATCACTGGACCAACCTTCGGGTGTGTCCCATTTAACACACTTCCACTAAGGACTTTGCTAACCAATTTACATAATAGCGTCGTAAATTTCCCATGCAAATATTTCAAATAGACAGCACAGTATCATAGATCTATAGACATTACATCTATCTATCGGAGCCCTTATTGGAAATACATGTTCCGATTTTATCGTTGGGTGAACAATAACGAATGAGATCTTGTGTCAATTTGAATTGCATAGTTCAATACAAATGGCCTAGTAGACAAGACAAATAGCCAATGGAATTGTCATCACTATTCATCGCCATACATACTCGAAACGGACGCAATTCCTGTAACATATGGTCCGAGAGATATCACATATCCCCATGCGATAGCAAATGTGTTTCTGTGTGTATCCTCTTCCTTTATTTGAAGTGTGTTGATGATTTAGCAAATTCTGAATGAATGAAGAGTATAGTAGTATACATCCTGTTGGAATGTTCATCCATCTGCAAATATATTATCGCTCTAGAGACTATCTTTGTATGTGTTAAGGAAGGACAAGGACTGCGATAGCGGTAGCAGCTATTCATTCGTTCATGACGACCTAGTATGTATCGGTTGTACCAAAAGTCATGTCTTTCAATTACAACGACATGGTTTTGCAAACACGCACACAATTTAGATACAGATTGCCAGTTTATCAACTAGCTCGTTAGGTTGTTTCAATTAATTCAAAAAGAGCATTATTCCGTCGAGGACATCAAATAGAATTTCAAATTGCTCAACTACATGTTAAATGAATAAAGTCACCGAATAGCTAAATTCATACAAAGTGAATCTTAAATTCCCAATCCCGGAAGAAGTCTAATGAATTATTAAAAGATATTTGGCGAAGATGTTATGTTGATCTAAATTTAATAATTCATAAACCCTTTTCAGTTACACGTGCCATACATGCGAAAAAAAAGAACAAAAAAGGTCAAGACGGTTGAGCCTGTCTATGTGACATTCGCCTGAAACATTTCACAGTTTGTTGTGTAACGCTATTCCATCAAATAATATCAAATGTCTCACGTCCTTATACGTCCTAGTGTCATCATATTCAATTTCAGTAAATTGGATATAACACTCACTTGCGTCATAGATGCACAGAGGCATGCTCTCTTTCTCGTCCTATTAAACAGACATAAGGCAGAGCTATTTCTCCGAGACCGTAAGTTTGCTATACGCAACTGACATGACGAATTTCTGAATAAATATATGGATAATGGACGAACCATGACGACATTTTTCAAGGATCAATTTCCGACTTGATTAAGCGCTTGAAAAGAAAGTGATGTATCCCGGGACTGTATACTTTTTCGACATGGACACGCAGCGACCGTTCGGTGTTCCTAATGGCACATCTCAGTGGACAAAATGGTTGACTTATTCAATGTCACAAAAGCACCACGAAGCAACGTGTTTCAATGGTTGCTCGAATGAACAAGTCAACCAGCCAGGAAATTGATTTCCTAGGGATTCGTGTCTGGCTTAAATGGATTCGTTTATTGGAGACGGGTAAGGATTCGTCGCTGAATTACATACATACTTTCCATGGTCGCCCGCAACGGACACAATCTTTTTATGAAATGGGAATATATTTGGCTTTTAAAATAATGCCAGCATTTTGATGAGGTTGTCTATGGTAGCGATAGGGAGGCCATAACGAAAGAATATAAAATTCGTAAAATTTTACCCCAGAGGATGGTGTTGAAGATTATCATGTTCATTTTAGGTGTAATACGAATTTGAAATACGACTTTTAGGATAATTACTTTGACACAAAAAATTAATATTTATAAAGATAAACACTTACCTTTGCAGATGATGTCCTCTGTTTAATAGATGCCGAATTCGAGTGCGAATGTGACGACACAGATGATTGTTTAATGCTCGATCCTCCACCTCCTCCTCCGCCACCGGTTCCGGAACTTTGATGACTATGATGGCTATTAGAGGTGTGCGTAGTGGTTGTGGTGGCGCTTGCCGACGATGTAGTATTTGATGATGACGTATTTGATGCATTCGTTGTAACACCGGTCACGCTACCGCCAGTGCCACTTCCGGTCGTCGTTTGATTCGTTGTGACGGAAGCGGTCATATCACGTGAATCGGTCGATGATTGTACGGTAACAGCACATTGTTGAGCGGCAGCGGCTGCAACAACGGCAGCTGCAGCCGACTGAGACGCTGATGATGGGGCGGTGCCATTCGAAACGTGATCGGCCGGCAACGATTCTGGCACCGGTTGTAACGTTGTACGCATTGTGGCTGACATGTTGTTCTTCCTCCTTCCAAAGTTTCTCCCAAAAGTCCAAGTAAAATCTCTTTTTATATAGCACGATTAATTTTTATAATACTAAGCACAAAGTCCCCTTGACAAACAATTTTCACTACACAATATCAGAGTCAAAACGAAATTTCCGTGTGCGCATTTCCGATTATGTTAAAATCTGTCAAAAAAATATTTGCTGTGAGATTCCTATCGTTATTTGATTCGCGTTTCCTAAAAATATAGGAAGAGATTTTTTGCTTGTTTGTTTGTTTTTATGATTAGCCCTTATATACTATCACAAGACGAAAATATAAATAATATCTATGTATTATTTTTATGTTTGTGTTAAATCACAATTTTTTCTATACATCTTTCAAATTTTTTTCAATTAAAATTAAATTTATTTGCTTTGGAGGAAATTGAATTTCCTCGAGTATTTAGATACGATTTTATTAACGTGGTGTAATTACATTACGATAGTTTATATGAATTCCGTTTTATTTTTCGTCCTTTAATCAGGATTTGTGTGCACAATGATTTCTTTTTGTTAAGCATCTATATAGGAGATACTGAATAGAGTTTTTGATTATCTCCGCGGTTTAATATGTTTCGACGTTTCAAAAAGTATAGTCATGTTCATTAGATTTTAGTCGATCTTCTTCGTTTTTAACAGATTATCGCAGAGAATGAGACGAGTCAAGATAGAGAGCCTTAAATGATGAGAAGTCAGTTCTGAAAAGAGATAAAAAAAATTATCAATTTATTATAATAATCATTAAATAATATGGATTATGACTTAAATTTAACAATACATCATAATATTCCGTTATAACGGTGTTTGAAAAGTTTCAGGTCTGTTAGATAATGTCCTTAATATTAGGCGTGTTTTTTTGTACTACTGAGTAGGTTAGTTTAGTGTAACTACATAACAAACTGACTCATACAGGTTATATTGTTATTGTAACCCCATGTAGTTACACTAAACTAAACTTATTATTATTTTCAATATGAATAAATGTGTTATTCTAATTTTTCTAGTGCAATGGGGCTATTAGAAGTTCTTTAGTTCATTGTTTCAGCTTGTTGATTTTTCCCAGATATTGAAGAAAGAATTAGTAGTTGCGGAGGAAGGTTTACTTTTTTAAATTCTTAAGAAAATCTCCGCAAGCATCGAATTTAATTTTCTTCAACAGGGGAAGTATTCGTGAAGCAGTGTACATGCCGATAAAAGTCCATTAGGTGTGGCAAAGGACAATCTCAAATTCAGCCATACCATAAACTAGAGGCGTGTCGGCCTGCAAGCACAAAGGGTAACAGTTTTATACCGGTTTACAGGAACCAGCATTCATACTGTTGGATGCGAGGCACTTTCCAAACCTCTGCCGATCTTGGGTCACGGCTCCCGGTTGAAAACGCAACTCCACGCCGAATGCTCTGATGTTGTTAGAACACTCTTCCCGCGATATGCTTTGGTCGACATTTCACAGTACTAGGCACTGCTACAGTAGGATTTACCTGTAATCCAGGACTGCTAGCCTTTAACTCGGTACGCGGGGGCGTCACTCCCCGAAGGTAATCATGTCTGCGAAGAATGCAGAGATTAACCCCCATGCGGACAGTTGACAGCTGACAGACCAAACTTGTGCGTCGTCTTAGAAAGGGAAATGCATCTGGAAAAGACACCGACACACACAATATTTTACTTGGTTACGCCATTGTATGAAATTGCGTATTTTTTTTTTAAATTTCAGATAATGGCGACGCAAACATAATATGGCGTAACTATGCAAATAATTCAATTCAATATAACGTAAAAGCTTTCAGAAAATGGCGTGCATCTTGTCTATACGATAAGACTAACCACTTGACCACTGTTTCCCAACAGGTGGTCCGTGTGAGGCCTGTAAGTGGTCCGTGGAGACTATTTATAAAGCAGCTTTATTTTCGTATTAATGGAAATTACATTCGAAAAAGGAACCTTCAACAGCATTTAACAAATCAACCATAAATAATTCTTTGTTACGAGGACTGTGATTAAGCCACAAATAGACAAGACTTGTACCGTATTCCCTTGATGTGCTAAGTAAACTGGGTTGTAAAGGCAGGGTTAACGGTTAACGCTGCTTTCGTAATATCGATATGACAGGCAACGAACCAGCTGACAATCTCGGAATATTATAACTAAAAACAGGTTAAAGCTGTCGATTCTGTTGGGAGAATGACGAGACATCGATCTAAATCCTTTGTGTACTATGCCCAACGCGATGAGTATGACTTCGGCTACAGTCAGCCGACTTAGTCATTATTACGTACACTAAAAAAATCATTTGCTGAAAACAAGAAAAAAATACAATAAAAAACAGCCAAGGAAACATTTTTCCTGATTTAAGATTTATTTTCTTGTTCCAAGAAATTTTTTTCTGATTTAAGATGTGTTAAGTCTTTGCTTAAAATAAATAAATAAGCATTATTTTAAGCAAAAACTTTTCTTGGAACAAGAAAATACATCTTAAATCAGAAAAACTTTTCTTGGAACAAGAAAATACATCTTAATTCAGGAAAAATTATTCCTTGGCTGTTTTTTATTGTATTTTTTTTTTGTTTTTAGCAAATGATTTTTTTCAGTGTACGATATATGTATGTACATACCTGGATTGCCATATTTCTTTATTTATGGCCAAGAACCAGAACCTATTGTACGGTCCACGGCATGGCGTCTGAGAAGGTATTTTCCGATTAATTTGTAATATGGAACTATGATTCATTTTTTATCCTTATAAGTTCCGTTCTGATTTTGTTTAACCAAGGTAATATTTTTTGTTCCAGTGAAAACATTACTGACAAAAGACTACTTAATAATGAATCTTAGGAAGGACTTATTTTGAAGAGTTCAATAAATCTAAGAGATTGACAATAGTTGAAATCTTACGCCATTAGTTTCCATCCCAGCCTATAAGCTCTGGAGTTTTTTATCGTTTTCAGAAAACTCTGGGTGTGCCGGTCGATAAATGATTCCAAAACGCCGAAGTCGCGTCGGGCTGTCTTGCCACGTGGATGATAATTTTTAGGATAAGTGGAAACCACTGCACTAGACAATGAGTACGAGTAATCGGCCCTTAGAGTAATATTTGAAGATATCAGATGTTCATCTCGTATTTATTTTTGAATGCCAAAAACATGAATTTTGGAAACAATTTATTTGAGGAAGCCAACTTAATATATCGATGGTTAAGTGCTTAAATGTGTTAAGTGCACAAATGTGTTAAGTGCAAAAAACAACAGGTCCCTCCCTACATCAATTCATACAAAATTAAATCGCCTGACACAACAAATTTTAGCCAATCATCTGAGCATGTCGACCACAATACGAAATTTAGAAGTAAATACTGCGTTTCACATTTTTATACGCTACGCTCATCAACACATTTTTTTTGACACTATTGTCTGTACCTTATTGTTTTTACTTCTTAAGTTAATTGGCACAGTGGCGGTACAGTGTCCAAATTTTTACACAGTAAACCCCCATCCAAAGAATTATTATCTGACAAAGTTAGGCGCCCTTAACTGTCAAAGTTAAGTGTGTCTGTCATGTTCTGAAAAATCCAAAGAAATGCCGATGTTACTGCCTTTGCCTATACTTTAATTTTGGTAGTTACTACGGTAAACTCTTCACCCATAAACATTTTGTCGAAGGTATAAGAGTAGTCATTAAAAATGGGCAAAAATAAGTCCTAAGTTACTCGATGATACATTTCATTGTAGGTTTTAGGTTTTTCTAAAGCAGGCCCAGCGTGTTGTTCGTCGTACCACACAAAAGAAAACCAGAGGAATTGAATGTTATCGTCATTTGCGTTGGTCAGTGAATTCAATCCGCTGATGGCTCGTTGATCTTTTGAGCGTGGTTCGGCCGAACTTTTTGATGCGTGTTTCGACAAAGCCTATGTAGAGTCTGCTTAAAATTATTTTAATACGAGGCGGTCACAGAGGAGCAATGTGGTGCGTTCGTCTCATGTTTCCAACAATTTTTATCAAAAGTTGTCCACTTTATTGCCGTTAAAACAATAATAAAAAATTCGAAAACCATAAAAATTGCTAACTTCCCTTCCTTAAAAAAATATGGTGAGCCGTTGTGATTTATGTTCAATCAAAGTGGTCCGCAGACATTTGTGAGTTGAGCACCATTCATTTAAAACAAATTTAGCACTGCGAAGTTTCAAATTTGTTAAAATGAAAACAGCAATTTATACGATTGAAACAACATAAAAACTACAGCTAAAAAAACTCGAGACAATTAATTAAAATTTAAACTCAGATCGAAGCAAGAAAGTACAAAGTACAACCTCTCTAACCAGCAAAATTGTTTCAATTCGACAGTATCTCCTTCACAGTCAGGTTAATTGTTTTTATATAAGGTTTCTACCAACGCTCCTCAATAGGATTTTCCGTGATTTCATATGGCGACTATGCATTCTGACGATAAAATCAATATGTAAGGTAATACAACATCCAAAGAGTATAGTGGAATTTTACGTTTTCAATTTAGACTTTTAAAACGTTTCAGTGAATCTGTGAAAACGAATATTACGCAATAATGAAACCGGTAAGGTTCCATATTTAGTTGACCGAATATTTCGAGATTGAATACCATTTAAGTTGAGTACATTGCAGCTTATTTCACTCGCTTTAAGAGTGATCTACATATAAAATTTAAGAATAAAAAAGAGAAAAACATTAGACTTTTTTCTTACATTTACCGGCGCTAGGCTAGGTATTCATACATAACATGATAGATTTGGTATATGGAATATCAGTCAGAAGGCGATTTAATTTAATTAACGCCCTCTTATTCATGAAATGTTTGGATACACAAAAAGCATACAACTTATTTCTGACCCTGAATTTCGGTGCGAGGTATATGTACTACTCTTTAATATAATTCGCAAAAGGGTAAAATACCTCCCACTACAAATGTGTTTGTCTGGAAAGTTTTGCACCAAACTCCGAGTGGAATCGGTGCTCTCCTTTTCGTGAATTTTAAATCCAAACAAATTTCCACTCAACAGATTTTTAAAACCGATTTGACCCGATGACAAAATAGGGTACATTGTTGCCTTTTAAATCGGATTGTAAAGTTTTGGGTTTCATTGCGGACAATCACCGATAATGTGGCAAATAAAGAGAACTTCAAATAACATTACCATATCGACACCATTACGTACAGAAACAGTAAAAATGTATGAAATTTGCTAGAAAAATAGAATTTAATTTCTTTTTGCACAAATTGAGAACGCTTAACTCGACGGTTATTGTCCTATTGAACAAAGCTGTTGGAAACGTTAACCAGAAACCTAGTCACTACTATGTACATACAATTTTATAACCGACTATGGAAAGTATTATTTTTTATTCGATTCCGGTACGTGTTACGATCTTATTCGGAAATTGACTACTTTAATGCTGTCAACGTCTCGGTTGTCGCGCGTTGCGTTTACTTCTTACCATTTACGTCATATATTTGCAATATGTCGACAAATCGGGCTCCATCCCAAGCACAGCCAATCTATGGCTAGTATATGACCCAAAGTACAGTAGAACCTCGATAATCCGGACCCCGAAATCCGAATATCTTATAGTTCGGATTCGGAATAATGCCCAAATTTTCTTTGATTTTGAAAAAAAAAAATCTGAGAATTGTATATGACCTTAGTGCACCCTAGATTTAAAGAAACTATTTCGATTATAAAATTAATTACTTTGATTTAAACAAATGAATTTTGAGCAATTTTAGCATTACTACCTTCTAATATAGTCTTAATACATAGGTGCATTTCGAAAATCCGAATAATTCGATTATCCGAATGGGGTCCGGTCCCAATCAATCCGGATTATCGGGGATTTACTGTATACATATAACCTGGAAACACGTATCACAACCATCAGTTTTACTCCTCGGACGGCGACAAACGACATTGAGAAAAAGTCACTTGGCAAGAAATCGCGCCTGGTGCTGGCGAGGCATGACATGGTTGGTACGGTGCGGTGTCTTGAATATCGTTTTTCCTTCGCCATTCAAGAAATTTATGGCGGCCAACTGACAACTGGTATGGAAATGGGGAGCGATTTTCTTTTTTTTTTTGTTTCCTTCGAAATAGTCTTAGTGCACCACTAAAGCAACCAAATCACAGGTTGCGGAGAAGGAGATTTAAATCTGCAACGATATACTGTGCAAATACCGCCCGGACTATGATTCATACTCTACGCTCCGTATATGTCAGCAATATTTGATAAGGAAATATGACCTGTATTATGTGAAAGAAATTTGGGACTCACTGGGGAGAAAGTGCGGCTGGTGAATGAGAATATATTGCTGTGAAAAGCAAATACGATACGGGATTATTTTCTAGGTATAGCGGAAGTTCACATCATAAGTTTTGATGATGTCATCTTATTGGAGACTACATAGTAAAAATAAATGTGGGAGAACTTCAGTATTTGTAATAAGAGCGCAGCTTATGTTTTAGAAGGAAGGAACCTCTAATGTATATTTTTACTATTTTAATTTTTGTCGATAAATTACATAAACTCGGCGTCAATAAAATCGGTCCACACGGTAAGCGCGAACTCTAATCGTTTGTAATGTGAGTTAACGGTACTTCAGATAAAAATCATAGTCAATTGAATTGGCATTAAATGCACTTTGAGTAGATATGGAGGTTGCCTTTTATATTTCGGGATTGGACAACCCTAGTGTTGCAATCTGGCAACTATGACAGCTCTATCGTAAGGTTTGACATTTTTGAGGTTATACGTGCTCAGAACGTTTTGACATACGAGCGCTATTTGTGTTTTTTTTCCAATAACTTAAAAGATTCATCTCGGCAAAATAATGGAATTAAATCGTGAACATTTTCGTGCGAATATTTTTTACAACTTTCGACGTGGATTAACTCAGCAACAATGTATGGATGAACTGAATTCAATTTTTGGCGATGAAGCTCCATCAAGGACCAGTGTTTATCGATGGTATGGTGAATTCAATCGAGGTCGTAGTTCACTCCAAGACGAATTTCGTGAAGGTCGTCCAAAATCAGTTGTTGTTCCGGAAACCATTGATGCTGTGCGCGAACTGATATTGCAAGATCGTCATGTTACCTATCGTGAGATTGAGACAACTTTAGGTATTAGTGGGACCAGCATACATTCAATATTGCATGACCATTTGACTGTCAAAAAAAAATTGTTCGCGTTGGATCCCACACAATTTGTCAATCGCTCAAAAAAAGGCTCGTGTCGATTGGTCGAAAAAAAATGCTCAAAAAATACGATCGCGGTGCTTCGAAACACGTCTATGACATCTTAACAGGTGACGAATCGATTTACGCGTACGAGCCCGAAAGTAAACAACAGTCGACTGTATGGGTATTTCAAGATGAGCCAAATCCAGCAAAAGTTGTTCGCGCACGAAGCTCTTCCAAGCAAATGGTCGCCTGTTTTTTTTTGGGAAAAACTGGACATGTCGCAACCGTACCACTAGAACAACGCAGAACAGTCAATTCTGAGTGGTACACAGCCATTTGTTTGCCATAGTTGTCTTCCAAGAAATCAGGAAAACCAACCGCCAAACGATCACTCTTCACCACGACAATGCGAGCTCTCACGCATCAGCTCAAACAACTGCATTTTTGAGCACTCAAAAAATCGATTTGATGGGTCATCGGCCGTATAGTCCTGACTTGGCACCGAATGACTTCTTTTTATTCCCGTACGTAAAAAAACAAACTGAGAGTTCAACGTTTTTCAACACCTGAAGAAGCGGTTGCTGCGTTCCGAATGCATGTTATGGAGATACCTCAATCAGAGTGGCAAAAGTGCTTCGACAATTGGTTCAAACGCATGCAAAAGTGTATAGATCTTCATGGGGAATATTTTGAAAAACAATAAAGCGATTTTCGATGATTAATATTTGTTTTTCTTCTCTAATCCCGAAATATAAAAGGGAACCCTGGCGCGACAGTCCAGCATCGAACCGAGGTAGCAGATGTTGTGATGTGACATCCAATTTCCAAGATGTTAACAGCTTTTTTGTAAAGGTGTTGAAATCAAGAGCTCGCTTAGCATATGTATCCCCATAAATGGGTACTCCTTTAACATCTGAGTGGGATCATGGGCCGTCACATGGGTCGTGAGTTCGAAAAACACCATAAACTCCATTCGTACACAGAGACTCGAACCCACAACCCTGTGCACCAATGGTGAGCGCACTGACCACTACACCAACCAGACTACCACACTATTACAGTGGATTCCTAATTCCTACTAATAAAAAAGAAGCTAACTTTAAGTATATGCATGAAAATCAAAAATTGCTACGTACTTATCTGCGAAATGGTTAGAAATCCATTCTCCTTTTCATACGAGTATAACCATTCACAGTGTACATAGAGTTCATTCAACAAAGTTAACTACATCTATTTTATTTAATACTTTTTTATGTGTCCATTTTTGGTTCACGGACCTTTTGTTTTGATGTTGTCTGCCTAAAACGGACAATAAAACTATATACATAAGAGGACGTTTGCTTTTTGCTTGTTCTCATAGTCTATAGTGATAAATAAAAAATATATCCCCGGGATAGACCTTTTCTCTGGCAGTTTTCTCCATTTCGTTTATCCGTCTTGGCGTCTCTTTTGCTATGTTGTCTAACGTATAGTTCGTTGCCCCGAAAATAGATTGTGAATAGGACATAGACGGAATTATATAAACTAGGAAATAAATATGTACAATTGAAACTCGCTCCTATTGTTTGGGGTTTTCCTCACATATATTTTAGAGACGGCAGCATTATAGCTATTTTTCCATTATTTAGAAATATGTATAGAATTTTGTAGTTCGTTGTCACCGAGGACACAACTAAAATTTAGTAGATACACGCGTTCATTGCTCTCAAAATTTCAATTTTCAATTATTTTTCTTGCTGACTATTTTATTGGATTAATGTCTTCCTTTTTCTACGACAATGACGTAAAAAGGAAAGACGCGACAAAGAACCAAACAGGCAGGTCGCGGATAAAATGTCAACCACGTCCTCCACTATATCCATCGATGCTATTTTTAACCTTAGCTGCTCATTGCTCATGTTTATGAAACGAGTTGACCCGGGCAGAAATTAATAAATAATCCTTGCACTGGCCTCCAGCAAATAGTGGCGTCATTGGCGAATGGAAAAAAACAACGTACATCGGAAAATATTTCTAAGGGCTAACGAAATAGTATTATTGGAAGCGCTTTAAGGGTAAGTTTTATGAGTGAGAAAAGGATGTATATAATATACGAATTGCCATGTCATGAGAGCGCTTTCCAATTTCTCGCTATGATTCAATTAACTGAAATACACTGAGCTTCAATGAAACCGGGCCACACGGTAAGCGCGAACTCTAATCAAAACAGGCATTGTGATTATTGCGTGAGTTAACGGTACTTCAGATAAATATATCATAGTCATTTGAATTGCCATTCGTTCAAATGCACTTTCTGTAGATATAACTTTCATAGGTGTAAGTTTCATACTTTTTGAGAAAATTGAATTTGAGTTCGAAAGTGGCCCGATTTTTGTGAAGCCGAGTGTACATTCAATCATACTTATAGCAGTTATGATTGATTTAATACCTGTCGACAAGTTTCGTACACGATTGAACGAACAATCGAAACGAAAACGGAAGTCGTCCTAGAATCATCATCATCAATGTGGCACGATAGCCCGACGTCGGGCCTTGGCCGCCTGAATCGTTGACCTCCAATTGTCGCGGTTACGTGACCTTGTCCTCCAGTTTCGGAAGCCCAGCAGCTGGTGGGCGTCTTCACCTACGGAGTTCTCCCAGCGAGCTCTCGGTCGTCCACGCAACCTCGCTCCGTCAATTCGTTGTGTGTTCATAACTTTCTTTGGCATGCGATTATCGTCCATCCGTTGTACATGCCCCGCCCATTGCAGACGTTGAAGCTTCACGATTTTCGATACTTCCAGCTCATCGTACAATTGATACAACTCATGGTTGTATCGGATACGCCATTGGTCTCGCTCGCGAACGGCCCCGAAAATTCGCCGAAGGACCTTTCGTTCGAATCGGTCTAGCAAAATTTCGGAGGCTTGGGTAAGGGTCCATGTTTCGCAGCCATAACATAGCACGGGTCGGATGATCGTTTTGTACACGCGGAGCTTCGTGTTCCTGTGCGCAAGTTTCGAATTAATTATAGGGAGGACCGAGAAATATGTCTTATTGGCTAGTTGTATCCGTCGCTTAATTTCGTCGGTTTCGTTGGCGTCCTTTGATAAGTTACAACCCAGATAGTTGAAGTTGTCTACATACTCGATATTAAGGTCCCCCACTGTGATGCTTGAATTTGCTGGCGTCCTTGTTTTCGATTGCATCATGGCCTTTGTTTTGCTTTCGTTGATATGTAGTCCAACTTCCTTTGCGGCGTTATTGAGGTTATGCAGGAGGCTTTCTGCATCACCCAACCTTCGAGACATGATGTTGATATCGTCGGCGTACGCTACTAATTGAGTCGACTTGATGAGTAGCGTTCCGCTGCTGTCCATATTCATGGCTCGAATTACATACTCCAAAGCCAGGTTGAAGAGCGTCGGCGCCAGCCCGTCGCCCTGCTTGAGTCCAGTACGAGTTTCAAATAGGTCAGTGAGTCGGTTCTGCACTTTGACCTCCGAGACGGTATTAGTCATCGTCATCCTTGTGAGTCGCACTAACTTTGCCGGTATACCAAAATTCAGCATAATGTTGTACAGTACACTTCGGTCGATACTGTCGTATGCCTGCTTGAAGTCGACAAAGATTTGGTATACGTCGATGTTGTATTCCCAGCACTTTTGGAGTAGTAGCTTCACTGTGTAAAGCTGATCGGTCGTTGAACGACCAGGTCTGAAGCCGCCTTGATACTCGCCAATGATTTGTTCTGCGTACGGATTGATTCTCTTTTCAAGAATTTTTGATAAAATCTTATATCGTCTTATATCTTAAATCGTCCTAGAATCAGTGCCCTAATATTTAATGAAATGATATTTAGTTTCTAATATAGAAAATCTGCGGCGATTAATTAGATTCAAACGAAATGTTGGTCCAGCTTTTGTTAATCTCTCTTTAAAGTAAGATTGTGATCACTATCGAGTCAACTGAAAGCCCACTTTCATTATTGTTTCTCCAGTTTAAGGTTTTCGCTGCCTCGTTTTTTTTCAGATATTTTTTTTATGATCAGGTTCAATTTAGTCGGATCTGGCACGAAATACTTTCAAAGACAAACGTTTATCCGGCCAAAATCCACTCGTTTAAAATTTAAACTTATTCGAAATTACTAAAGCGGACTTTGAAGACAAGAAAAGGGATTACCGCTAAAGTAATCGAAAGGTTGATTTTAACTGAAAGTTTTCGTACCAGAATCTATCTAATCAATCCTCAAACTCCTCAGTACAGTGCAGTGGCGTAGATAAGTTTAAGGATTTTTGCTGGAATTAACGTGTGTAGTGTTTCATAAAAACGTGCAACCATTTTCAGAACTGCAATAAAACATTTAGCACTCAAATTTGAATTGAATAATAGAAGCGTATCGATAGAATAGAAAGACACATCACACTAGCTTTACTTTCATCTACTTTTTCACGTTGGATCTGGAGTTTCGCACAGGCAAGCCCTACTGAAGTAATCTAGAAGTTCTGCTAGAAAAATTAAATGTTAGCACTGATTGAAAATGTTTTGTCGGAAAATCTTAATGTTCGATCCCAATTTTAAAAATACGATAAAATGTTTGTACGTTTTAAAATTCCGAAGCTTAGTCTGCTCCACTGTACTGGAAATCAATTTAACTGTAAAATATTTGACCAGCATCGGAGACTCGATCGATTTTCTTATAAACTATCTGAAATGGAAGTAGTGTGTACCAGAAAATAAAGCGTGTCCACAGTGTTTGTGTAAATTAAGGCGCAAATAAATTAGAGGATTAATAATTTGTGCTAATCAAAACATTTCTACGACAAACAGTCCAAATTTTAGGTTTTACTCACATATTTCATACAATTGCCTGATAGCTAGGGCATCGAAATTAAAGGTCTGGATAGACCTCGGGCTGAATGAAAATGAAATTTTTGTCCGCTGCGATTTTCTCAATGAAAATGCAAGCTTACTGTCGTGGATCATGTCGGAAATGATGGGGAATTCCATAAGCTACAATCCGAAAATGGTTCCAAAATTTTTCTCGGCATTTTATGTATTATTTTTCGATTCCCCGGTTATTTCACCGTGGAAACTCGATATTTCTCCCGCTGGGGCTCTTCTCCTCCAAACAGACAAAGTTCCGCGTAGTTCCTATAGAGCTGGTAAGTTGCCATGCCATAAATACTACAGACATGTACCGCAGTTGGTGTAAAGAATGGAATGATAAGTCAAGATTTTCACAATTAGTTAAAATTCGCACCCACGAAATTTGGGAACCAGAATTAATACAGTGGGTCGTATTCATAAAAAAGAGGATAAGCTTATACTTGCAAAATATGAAGGAAATCCTCCTGTTTGTATTCATAAAAATTTGAAGCAGAACCTTTTACTTTTAGAGTAAAAGGTTATGCTTCTACTAATATAAAAGTAAATGGGTATTTCGTATTCCTTTGACCTTTTCCTCGACACAAAAAGCATATCCTCTAAAAATTGTGAGTGTGGTCAGTAGCAGCCTCATCTCTGAAGTAAAAGGTTCTTTCGTCTATAATAATTGTTCTAATGGCAGATCTCATCTAAGAGGTGTTAAACAATATAAGCCCCGCTTATCAACCCTTGAAAGTGATTTTAAAGCATTATTCGTTTTGAAGAAGAAAATATACAGTGGCCTGCGGACAGATTTTTAGGTGCGAATGAAGAAACTCGCAGAGGTTCATTATCATCTGTTGAAAAAAATGAAGGTGTGTTTACGCTATCTCAGTGATCCGGGCTATCAAAAAGGGATCGGCGAAGAACTCAACCTACAGTATCGCGGACTGTAAATTTAGTAGTTAACAGCATCAAGTTTCCAACTACCAACAAGGAAATAACCGAGGCAAAACAGATATGGCAAAAAAGTGTAAATTTCCAGCAGCTAATGGTGTTGTTGATTGTACTCAAATTGGAATACTGAAACCCAAGCACCATGGAGATGAAAAGGTAAGGCTACTCTGAAAGTTCAGGCTGCTTGTGATGCAATGTGGTCCTTCTTAGAGATGATGGATGCTTCACTCCTTTGCTAAGAAGATATGTCTTCACGAGTTCCAATCTGCAGGGCACCTCTAACTCTTCCAATTGTAGGATTTCTGTCTCCCTCCATAGCCTTAAATAGGCATTTCTCCCAATCCAACAATTTTATCGCTTTGTTACCCGTTTTTTAGGTCTGTTTTTTTATTCAGCCTGGTCTTCATGTTGTTAAGTTTTTCAACACGCCTTTAGCATCCAGTGGCCTACCAAATGTTGCTGAATACTTAGTGGTGATTAATTCAATTGCCTCGCCTTTTCTTTGTTTTATTTTTGCAACTTTCTCCAAAATAACTGGATCAGCAGCAATTGCTTCCGCCATAAACTGTAGTTCGCTGGTACTGTTATCTTCTGGACTGGACTCTGAACTCTCACTTGCACTACTTGAAGGATGCATTTTTACCGCACTGAACTCCACATGAAACTGAATGCATATGCGTGAGCGAAATGATAAATGGAATGACGGTCAAAGGCATATCATGTTATAGTACGTTTTGATATGTCATTCACATTTCAGTCGAGTTAACCTTTTACTCGCACTTGAAGGAAATCCTCGCAAGTATAAGGTAATGATTATGAATACGAAAAAAGGAAATGCTTATAATCTTACCTTTTACTTTAGAGCATAACCTTATACTTCTACCTTATGCTTTGGAGGATATCCTACATTTTTATGAATACGGCCCAGTAATTGAAAATTTGAAAGGGAAAAATATCTAACTACTATCACAACTCCCAAAGCAATGTGAGCATTCAACACCGGTACAGACCTGCACGGTCGAGCGTCATGGTGGTAGCCTTCACGGCAAATCAAAATCTGCATAGAATTCTCCCGCTAAAATTCAAAAATGGGTGGGTTTCGTAGCAGGCCTCTTAATATTTCCACACATAAATGGTTGACACGACTTCACAGCTTTAAATTTTCACAAGCCTACCTCATGTACACACTCACTCCCAGCAAATTCAATTTTCAATTTCACACTATTTGTGTCAGAAAATCATTTTTTTTTTCATAATACTTTCTATACTAAACACGTTGCGTGCTCGTCGTGTCATCAATTTCGTCACACACTAGCTGTCATTTTCAGCACACTTCGTATGAAATATAAATTTTCAGGAAAATTGTCACATTTACCCGGTTGTGGGAAGTAAATTCTGCAAATAACCGATAAAAATGAAAAAAAAAAAAAAAAAAAAAAACAGAATGTCAATTCTGGGGCGTGACGAGGACGTATATTTCGGAAGTTCCCATGCGTTATATTTTCATGTTGATGGATTTTACATGTTTACGGCAATTATTTGTATTTTTTTTAAAAGACCAAATTAAATAATCGATTCGCAATATCCGAACATCTGACTTGGGTCCTTTCGAGCGTCAATATTGAAATATGCATGTAGGTACATACATACATACAACTTATATAATCATGAAAAGCACGCGTGCTCTCCATCCATGCGAAGAAGAATTCATGGAAAAATGCGTATTACTAAGCGACTGTGTGTGGTGTGTGCTATTAAGGTGCCGTAGCTGTTTTGAGTTTGGTACTTTCCGGATTTTCAGATTATCCAATTTGAATTCGCTGAGCGTGAGACATATTTAGAATGCATAGCCTTCTGAAACAGAATGCTGTTCTCTAGGCTGTTGTAAGCTCTTTGGATAGCTGCGTGTATTGTTTTTCTCCATACGGTTGAACTCATCGAACGTTTTGAGGATATGCGCGTATACACATTGGAAAATCTGTCTGTCGGCTACTTCATAAAGCACCATACACATTGTTTTCTGGCAAGTCAGCACAACATTATGTGTATCAAAAGAATGTTATGTATTTTTTTGTATGTATGTTTATTTCGGGATTAAATGCTGCAAATTAAAGAACATTTGTTCGTTGTGACGTTTGAAGTATGTATTTTAAAAATTTTAGAAAGTTGAAAATTGGAAAGGTGCCCACTCTAAGTAAGAAGAATTTAGTAAAAAAAAATTTTTGTCTTTCTTTTTACCATAATAACTCTAAGGTTGAACCAAATTAACTAATGTAACTTATAGTATAGTGATTTTACCTGAAAAAATGATGAAACCCAAACATCCAAAAAAAGAGCTGATGTTTGATGCCAAATTGTTCTGTGGCCTGACCTCATTACGCAGTAAAAAGTTAGACCTTTTTTCGCGTCACATTTGTGGAGGAGGGGGTGGCAAAGGGGTGAAATTATGATTTTTCGCCAATATCTTGTTAACTATAATATTTACAGCAAAATGTTCTGAGGACGATTTAAACTACACAAAATTTCCTTTCTAATGATATATCATATCATATACCTTCTCTTGGCAGATTATATACTAGACCTAAAAACATTCGGTGTAATTTCGTTTTTTTGATAGTTACATTTGGCGCTCTAGCTCCTGAAGTAATTTGATTAAGGTCATGGTAATTGGGATAACTATTCCTAACAATATATAGCTGTCCCACACGGAGACTCAAGCTGCCCCGACAAAGCATTCTCATATATCCCCTATTAACATTTAAAAAAAAAGACATGCCTGTAACTTATCGCCGAATCACAGCAGGCGGGAAACATTTTGGTAAACGTTAAGGCTAAGTCCCATTAGACCCTCCACCAAACATTACTTTGATCTGATTAAAACAAAGGGTACCTTCCATACAAAATAACCCGAAAATTGCCTACGAGCAAAACTTTAATTTTGGTTGACTTGTTCCCTTATTTCTTAATAAACTAGTGGCATTGAATTTGAATAATTTGTATGGGAGGTACTTTTTGCTTTAATCCGATCGAAGTAATATTTGGTGGAGAGTCTAATGGGACTTAGCCTTAACGTTTACCAAAATTTTTCCCGCCTGCTGTGATTCGGCGATAATTTTCAGGCATGTCTTTTTTTAAGGAATATAGGGGAATGCTTTGACGGGGCAGCTTGAGTCTCCGTGTGGGACAGCTATATATTGTTAGGAATAGTTACCCCAATTACCATGGCTCCAATTAAATTACTTTAGGAGCTAGAGCGCCAAATGTAACTATCAAAAAATCGAAATTACACCGAATGTTTTTAGGTCTAGTATACAGGGTTATTGGTTAAGTCGACCTATTCCCTGCAACACGTTATAATAGAGTCAAAATGCAACAAAATGAGGCCATAAATGTTAGGCCGATTTTCAATGGTCACTGAGATATATGAATTTTTAGGTTTTTTTGAAATAACCTAGAATTTTGCCATTTAAAGTAAGAATTAAAAAAAAACTACTAAGGTAATGGGCAGGGCCGTGGAGAGACAATGAGCCCGGGGGGACAATGAGTCCGGGCCCAATCGAAGAACATTTTTATTTGACATATCGGTCCTTAAACAAATTGTACAGTGGAGTCTCTATAATCCGACCTCCATCTAATCCGGAACACCTCATAATCCGGCGTCCTCACTGAATTGGCTCAGTCGCAGTAATCCGCATGTTTTTCTAATCGGGAGTTTCTATAGTCCGGCATCAGTACGATAGATATTTGAATAGTGTTTTAAAGCGGTCTTCTGCGCATTCAGGTGCATTTTGAGATTTAAGTTCTGAGCTAAAATTATGGGTTTTCAGAAAAATACGAATTGTAGAAAAATAATAAAAAACGGATACACTAGCCAAAAAACTGAACTCAATCGTGAAGCATTTTTACATCCTGAACTCATAAAATACGGGCTTGACTGGATAGTTCAATACTTGTGTGTGTTATGTGTTTTTTTTTTCAAGTTTATTTTGAAGACGGTTCGAGAGTTGATTGGCGAATTTTAAGGAACTTCAGAAGCC
Organism: Microchrysa polita; assembly: GCA_949715475.1. Lineage (NCBI taxonomy): Eukaryota > Metazoa > Arthropoda > Insecta > Diptera > Stratiomyidae > Microchrysa > Microchrysa polita. The sequence continues at coordinate 133,618,480 of OX454415.1, read as the reverse complement.
AAGGTTTGTTCGTTTTACGTGCATTTTTGGGTAACGAAACTTCATAAAAAAGCGACTGATATTAAAGGGTCAACTTTCTAGTATAAAGTTTCATTACTAAAATCTGCCCGTGATGAAAAAAAACTATATTATTTAATAGTCGTGCCCTTTACACAACATACGCATAAAACGATACTGGTAGCCTCGTAGTCTTCTAGCATTTAGGTCTCCCAAGAAAAAAATTGAAAAATTATTGATTTCCTTGTCCCAACGAAATTATTTAGAAAACTTATATTCTAATGGTAAAGTAAGAAGCCAACCTATACCAACTTTGATATCAAGAAAGCCTTGAAATTTTCGACAATCATTCTCGATAGGATTGGATCATATAAATATTATATTTTGTAATTCGATTTGAAGACTATACGGGTGAGATTGGCTCAAGTGTTCATTTTACAGATGAAAAATTAAGGCTGCACTACACACAAAATAGAAAGTGTATAATGCAAGAAACTAGGCAAATTTATTTCTGTGCACCAAATTCATACATAACGCCAATTCGCTACGCTGATTGTTTTTTTCTCTCTATGGATGAAAATTTTTCAAAGAAAAAAGCTGTGGTTTAATATGTACCTCAACCCTTACCAAGGTTTTAGGAAAACAAGCCGGATACAGTTCAAAGATCTAACAAATGCTTGGGGAGCTCACATCTGTTATTTATTGGCACACTCGCAGTGGCCCAGAATGTTGGTCGTTACTCAATAAAATTGGCTTTTGAAATGCACACCGCTACGATTTTAAAAAGTGTCTTTTTTACCTATTTTACTTATTTCGAAAGCAATTCGCGGTTTTATCTGGTACAGCAAAACCTTTAAATTTTTTGTTTCCGAGTTGGCTGATAGATAGATTGAAATTAAGATTCAGTAATTTAAGTAATCAACATCTGGGTGTTTGTACCTTGAAAAAAATTAGTAAGTAAGCAGTACGTACACAAAATAATAATAATCGCCCGGAAAAGTCCTTTTATAAAAAAATTTCGCTGTACAGGGCTGTACATTTTTACTTCGAAGACATTTTTTTTTAAAACGGTACGCTACTGGATGAAGAAGTCGAAATTTTTTATGTATAAAATCATGCATGCACTTTCGAAATACGAGAGCAGATTGTAACGAAACGATCATGTTGATGGAGTATGATGATTCGGGCCCCTAGTCCTAAAAGTTCAAAAATAGACTAGGGGGCCCCAAGCCTAGTGCAGAATATGTTATGTATTGTTGTTGAAACGCTAGAAACAGTACATATACTTGTTTTCTTAGTTCAGGACCTCAAAATAGCAATTCGTATGTAAAAAAAACACTGAAGCACAACTTTTGTGTCAAAATCCGGGCCCCCTATGAAATCCCGGGCCCGGGGGGAATCATTCCGTTCCCCCCACCCTCTCTACAGGCCTGGTAATGGGCTTAAACTTATTTTTGGATTTTTGTCAACACTATAGCTGACATTTCTTAATCATTTAAAATTTCAAAAACCCATCACAATTCGAAATTTTTAATTTTAAGTAAAAAAAAAAATTCTTAAATTTTTTTAAATATATTTTTTTAATGTAGTATTACTAAAAACATTATATGACATGGAGTCTGCAGCCCACTGGAAAAACTTACGCGTGTTGTCAGCATTCCAGAAAGGTGTCAATGTCAATACAAATATTTGAAATAATTAAAACAGCTAGCTGCAACTTGTTCGGGGACCACCATTTCGTTTGATAAAAAATGAAATAAAGCAGTACATTATACGTACTCGTACGATGCATTTTGAACTTAATGACATTTATTTCATTTGTTATCAATTGTCATATGGTTTAATTCGTCCTCAGAACATTTTGCTGTAAATATTATAGTTAACAAGATATTGGCGAAAAATCATAATTTCACCCCTTTGCCACCCCCTCCTCCCCAAATGTGACTACTATACTATTAACAATTCTTCCTAAATTTTTGGTTTATCACTGCTGAAGTACATATTTAAATAAAAACGACAGTTCCGTAGAAATTTACCTTTATTAATCAACTCAAGTTACAAAAACTTTTTTATGTAATTAGCAAAACCCACATCAAAAGTTACTTTGACGGTTAGGCACATCCGATCAATCGCGTAATAGCACTTACAACACGAGCTGTATGTTGGAGGGAGCTTGGCACGTGTATATAAATAAAATTAGCTCTATCTTCCCACGATTATTTCAGTAAAGTCCTTTATTCCGTAAGCAAAAACAAGAATGACGTAGATTGACCGACGGATAAATCTGTGAGACAGGCTGAAGAATAAATCTTGAAGAGAACGAAGAAGAGAAGTCAAGTATGGACCATTCAAAGTTTGCATACTTTTCTAACGAAACCTTTTTCAGCGGATTTTAAATTAAATTCATCCGAGAAAAAGGAATAAATTCTTCAATATTGTATGTATATCTTATCCTGACGACTAATATTCTTAAAGCATTTTATTTTCTATTTTCTCTTTGTAGTCTAAAGATATCTTGGAGAATAAGAAGCTTAAGATAAAAATCATGTCTAGAGAAAGTTTCAAAATAACAGTCGTAGAAGTCAATTCTTGTTCTGGAAATCCGTAAAGAAAGAAATTTAAAACAGACAATATTTACCAAATGGAAAAAGTTTTTTGTTTATGATTCTGACAATTCAGAAATACTCGAATCATTTCTTCGAAAATAGCCAAACATAGGTAAGAGGAGACGTATTTCAATTCTCTTGAGAAAATAACGATTGAACCTTTTTCGAGTGAAAAGTTAAAATTCTTGGAAGCGTTAACATATCGAGTTATACTGAATGTCAAAATAGATTTTTGTGTTTTATTTTTAAAAATATAGATGATAGAGAGCTAAGATGCCGACAAATAAATACGACGCAAATATATAGATATATACAGGGTGACCCAAAATCAACGTCAAATCGAAAGCGGATGATTGCGCTACGAATCCCTCTTGCAATTGCAGCCCAAGCCGGAAAAAATGTAATGGTTTTGAGATTAATCAAAACCTTCTTAGCGGAACCGATAGTCAAACGAAATTGGGAATTAGTGACTTCGACGTGTTCAGCCTCAAATTTAATTTTGTTTAATGCAAATCAGAATGAACGATTCTGAAATGGTGCATGAAAAAGTGCGTTATTGAATCTAGGAAAAAAACGTCAACTTTTCAAATTACTTTCCGCATCGCCGTGGTGCAATTTTAGAAGTATTAAAGTTACATTGGATAAAAAGTGACAACAAGATGTTTTTTTAGTAAATATAACTTTAAAAAGCGTCTGTCTTCAAATCATAGGGTCCCGGGATAGATTCCCACTGTAGGTAGGTAGGTAGGTAATTTTTATGGCTTTTCAGAGCAGAGGTAAAATGTAGAATGAATGTCGTCAACACTTATGAACCTGGATGCCGGCCTGCGCCAGTTTTTTTTTTTTTAATTGATGAACTCAGTAATTATATCAATGAACAAGTTGTTAATTTTATGAATTAGTTCATAATTTTAATGAACTTTTTGTTCGTTGTTTTGATAACAAATCAAAAGTGAGAAGCGATTAAGACTATGTTTACACGACGGAACAAGTACGGGTTTTCGGACCTCTGTAGCTCGGACCCTGGTTGGTCCTGAGTGTTCAAAATGGGTATAGGTTGTCGCTCGCGCCGTCTTACGAAGTGTAGAAAATTTCAAGAAGATACGATGGAAAACACCGGAGATATGAGAGTTTGAAAATCGCATTTTTTCGAAAATCTTGTTCTCGTTGTTCTTGTTGTTCATTGACATGGCTACAGCCTTGCAGAGAGCATCTCGGGATTCGGTCTCTTTTCCAATTGATAGAGTCTGTTCTGAAGGTGTGCATAGGCTACCATTTGCTCCGATCCGTTGAAAGAAAGATACGGCGGAAAATGCGAAAAAATGCGTAGAGTTTCTCGCTTAAATCTTTTTATATGTTTTAAAGGTAACATTTTGCAAAAGTCGGGAATAGGCGCGTAAAATGCCTAGAAAAGAATCGTATAGTTTTGTGATTTGGCAGGACAACTCTGTTGTAAAAGCTTTCCGCCAAAGAAAAAGTTGTCATCCGCAAAAAGGATTGATATAAATACAATCCCGCCAAAATGCTCGCAAGGATATGCATTCAAAAGTGATTGAATTAGTTAAGAGTGTCCATCAAACCAGCATGGTGCGGTAGCGATACGCGTCAGAATTTGTGAAATAATTTCCGCCGCGGTAGACCACGCTGAATTTACCAATTCGTGTGAAGCCTGTGTTGTGTGTATCGCGTACCGCACCCGCAATTTCTTGCAATGCTGTTTGGCGGGGAGCTTCCATAGGGGTAATTGCAGGATAAAACCAATCTTGTGAAAATTACGAAAGAACTTTATAGTAATAAAAAGAGAAAAATCTATACGAAGGAAAGCAAAAAAAGTTTGTAAAATACATTTTATTTACAAGGCTGGAAGATTCGATATGAAATCTGATCAAGAAAAGAGCATAGCAGCAAATATCACCCTCGTCAAGCTCCCCGCCAATAAGCGTTGAAAGAAATTAGCTTCCACCAAACCAGCGCGGGTTCGGTACGCGATACACACACCACTTCACACGAATTGGCAAATTCAGCGTGGTCTACCGCGGCGGAAATTATTTCACAAATTCTGACGCGTATCACTATCGAACCATGCTGGTTTGATGGAAACTATTAACTAATGCAATCACTTTTGAATGCATATCCTTGCGAGCATTTTGGCGGGATTTATATCAATCCTTTTTGCGGCTGACTTTTCTTTGGCGGAAAGCTTTTACAACAGAGTTGTTTTTGTGAGATATAGCTTACTCGAGCCTAATCGGTTTCGATGATTGTGTATACTGTATACAGTAGAACCCCGATAATCCGAACCTCAAAAATGGGTGGGGTTAAGGCCCAAATATTCATGGATTTTGAACAAAAAAATTTTTTTATACATAATTTAGGCTATACATATTTTAAAGATCAGATTCGATAGAATGTTTACCTAAAAAATTCGAAAACGCAAAATGTACCTTCCATACAAGGAGAGTAGAGGAAAAGCCGACTAGTTGTGATTTCTGATCTGAAAGTGTCTTGTGGAGAGAGAGCGGACAAATTTTTCAATTTTGGCGGCAAAAAAAAAATATTGAGACGCGAGCTCAGAGAGAAACAAGCTTTAAAAACAGATAAATTCTGTACTCCCGTACTCAAAATTGTATAGTTTTCCATCCCGTCATTATTGCGTAGCATTTCATTCAGTAATGATTCTAGTGAAAAAGCCGCAAAAATCAAACAATACATAAAAATAATAATCCGCAATATGACGCATTTGACGTGGATAAACTGCGTGAGATTTGTCGACCGCAATGGATGCCAAACTAACTGGAACATGGTCATTGTATGGTAGGTCATGACAATGGTAACACCCTGGCCAACCACAAGGGGAGGGGTAAGGCGCCTATAATAGGAAGTCGTGTTGCGAGACCGCACCATCTGTCCCCTCTATGGACAGATGGTGCGTTCTCACAACACGACTTCACAAACATAGCCCAACACTACCGCTCTAAGCTAAACTATGTCGCTATTGATTTGTTGAAGAGCCCTTTCTTAACCTACACGGTTATAAAGGCAATTTGGCTTTCCCTCCTAGGACATGTTAGGATGATCGGCGACATGCGTGACACCTGTAAATTCCAAATTAGTTCAAAATTTTGCTTAAGTGAGGCGCCTGTGAAAACTTCTTTCGAGTTTCTCGCGAACCGTATAAAGGACTTTCGCGGGACGGATTGTGGCCCGCGGGCAGATGTTTGATAACACTGTCTTGGTGCGTCACTATGTTCGTACAGGAGGTACCCTTCATTTTAATCCGATTAGTGCGTAGTACAATAGTACCCTCCATTGGCGATAAACAAAAATGTAGGCTCATGTCCCATTTTTGGGGGCAGTTATGGTCATATCATTTTGCCAAATTCAAATGAGGGATAAAGGGGGTTCTTGATCAGAGCGAACCAATTATCGGCAGAAGCGATCTTCAACTTAATATGAAGAATCATCACACACAATTTCATGCCTTAACTTCACTTTTTCAAATTATGGCGCGTTTTATGTTTTAGTCTAGCGCCTGATTATCCAAGAAAGGTGTTATACATATACATACATGAATGCCAAAGGAAGTTTTACATGATTTTTTCGTTCTCAGATTTATTTTTCTGTATCTTCTTGTTTTTGAAATATAATAGCAAAAAAACTCTCCTCCTTCCCTTTTTCAATGTTGCGGATCCCCTGTCGGTTAAGTCTTTTTTCCTCATAATCAGGGGATTGTCCATAAAAATCCAGAGATACATCGTATTTTTCTTCGACTAATAAGCCACCTCGGCACACGCATCAAACTTATAAAAAAAATCCCACTCCACATATTGCTCTTATTCACTTTATAGTGCTATCTGCACACTAGAGTAGGTACATATTGAGACAACCTATAACCTACAATGACTGGACCGCTAATATATGGTGTATGGTTCCATAAGGCAATACGTTCTCTCCCTTGCACAACACTACACAACTTTATATGTACATATTTGTTGCGCTACCTATGTGGAAAAGAAAAATCGATCAGATCTTGTTATCTTACGTGAAAAATGTTTGTCAAGAAAAGCACAATCAGAAAAAAAAAGTTAAATTTCTTGCCTGTGTGCTCCTTGTTCTTTTTATGTATTTGACTCGAGAGAAGTTGAACGCTCGTACCATACAATAAATTGCTGTTTTGTTCGTTAGAAATCCATTTTTGTCCCAAGGATTGGCGAAATAGTTATTTTGATAAAGGACTGATGGATATAAATATGTAATTTGAAATCTGACCCTTTAAAAACACTGCGTAATCGTTTTTATTCAAAGAAGAAGAAAGCGTTTTCCAGGTTTCGAGATTTCATGAATTTCATGAATGGAAATTCAGTCAATTTAATTACCTTAACAAAAATTATGTTTCTAAGCATGAATTTTTTGTATAGACGATAATTTCTCATGATAAGAATTTAGCATGAATATTTCTTGAATCTTGTTAACACAAACCTAGATATCTCATGCTCAATACGATTATATCGCCTGTCCAGTAAAACGTCTGTTTCCTATGACAAATCAACTGCAACATTGTCACCTATAGAAATAGAGGAGAAAAAAAATTCCAGTACACATTTAACCTACATTTAATTCATTTTAGTGCAGTCAAAATATCCCATTTCAGGCCTCCAAATAGAAAAAATAGAGTTTGTATTTTTTTGTTTGAGTTTTTTGTGGTTTTTGAATCAACGAGCTCCCAGAAATCTAAAAATCATTTTGCTAAAAAAAATTTTGATCGGAAAGGTCCCAAAAAGGACAAAAAAGGATACTCTTTAATCCTTGACCGGAGGTCAGCATGTGGGTATCAGATCAAAGGGGACGTCGAGTACATTACATATCCGGTGTTTGTTTCCTGTTTCAAGGACCTCAACGGAATAAATCGAGATTAAATGTAAAATTATTGTGTTTTCCGTGTATCTTTCCAAAGCCATAACTACGAAAATAATTCAAGTTGTCACTACGTTTCTCACTTTTCCGAATTTATAATAGCTAAAGATTCTATCATTAAATTTGCTAAGAAAAAAAATTATTGGAAAGCTCCGAAAAAGGACATTAAAGGACACTAATTACAAACCTTGATCGAACGTGAGCATGCGGGGTGTCATATCAAAGAGGACGTCGAGTGCATTGCATATCCGGTATTTGTTTCCTATTTCAAGGACACTAAATGGAATAATTCGGGCTCAAACGAAAAATTACGGCTTTGGAAAGATACATATACGAGAAACACGAAAATTTTCCATTGTGTCCCAATTTTCTCCTGTGAGGGTCCTCGAAACAAGTAATAAATACCGGATATGGAATGTACTCGACGTCTTCTTTGATATGACACCCCGCATGCCCCCGTTCGATCAAGGTTTGTAATTAGTGTCCTTTCATGTCCTTTTTGAGAGCTTTCCGATAATTTTTTTTCTTAGCAAATTTAATGATAGAATCTTTAGCTATTATAAATTCGGAAAAGTGAGAAACGTAGTGACAACTTGAATTATTTTAGTAGTTATGGCTTTGGAAAGATACACGGAAAACACAATAATTTTACATTTAATCTCGATTTATTCCGTTGAGGGTCCTTGAAACAGGAAACAAACACCGGATATGTAATGTACTCGACGTCCCCTTTGATCTGATACCCCACATGCTGACCTCCGGTCAAGGATTAAAGAGTATCCTTTTTTGTCCTTTTTGGGACATTTCCGATCAAAATTTTTTTTTAGCAAAATGAGTTTTAGATTCCTGGGAGCCCACTGATTCAAAAACCACAAGAATTAGCCTTACTCTATTTTTTTCTATTTGAAATGCTAATATGACTGCACTATTTGTCCGGCTACAAGTGTGCATAAATCACCTTACGAGATAGCATGACTTGTACTCTATCACAATCACAATACACGGCTGACATGCTTCTATCAGTCCGCACAATATTCGTTTTCAGGGGGAGAAATTAATGACTTCACCATCAACCACTATACATCAAACAGAACAAGAGTGGAACAAAAATAGAAAAAAAAATATTCAGGTCAACTTCTTTCTTTCTTTCTCCACATCATTGCACAAATGATGACAGCTTTTACTTGCTGCTCATTTCGAGGAGATTGAATTCTAATAAGATTTGATTTGTGCGAAAGTGAATGAATGAACGCACAGTGTAGAATAGAATTCGGATTTTATTTACATATACTCTTGATACCGGGAAAATGATAGTCAAATTGCAAAAGAGATCTCTTTCTCCTCGCGGTATCAATTTATCTCGACAACGCATGTGACTGTATCTAATGATCCATCATCTTTCGGGTTTTTTTTTCTTTATTCAAAAGGATAGTACACCATTAACGAAGAAAGTGTTTGCGTGTCTGAATAGAGTGAAGAGAATATGAATGCATTAACATTTTTTTCTTTCCTCTATACTTTTCAGAGTGGTATATCCATTCATTCCTGAAATGCCATTCTGATTTTTTGCAAGCCCTCCGCCCCAAAGAAGCGCGCACGCGTTTATGAAATCATTTCGGTAATGATGAAACGGCAAATGATGATTTTTTCTTTAAATGAAATTGGACAAAACGAAAAGAAAAAGGTCGCATTTTGAATCAAAGCGACAAGGCGAAAACGATTGAAGGCATAAAAAAGAAAGAAATGCCCAAAGAATTAAAAAAAAGAAAAAATTGTGTCGAATACGGCTCGCATTAAGGTCATTACATCAACAGCAACACAACAGCACAGCAGTAAAAGAAAATGCTGATCTGATTTTTTTTTCTTTTTTAAACTCGGTAGCTAATACATAGGTACCAACCAGAATCGCGGGGACCGGGAATTTTGAGACTGGAGAGTAGAACTCAACAATTTCACATTCATTTTGCCCCCGGAGGCAATGATTCGCATTAAAATAATACTTATCGATTTTTTTCTTTTATTTTGCGTAAATTCAGTTTATCTTGAAAATAAAAATTTTCTCATGATAAAAGCGCTTTCAGCATATTTCCTCTTCTTAATGGGCAGGTATTAGATGGGAGATCGAAATTTGTGACAACGCTTTTTTGTTGGGAGGCTTTTGTTTGTTTTTTAAATTGTTTGATGGAAAATCTGTGTGAATTCGTTTTAGTTTGCATAATAATGAATTAGTGTATGGGATGAGAAAAAAAGATCAAAATATTTATTGTGAATACATAGTTCTTTTTTTCAAATTGACACCGTGAGAGAGGAAATAATAATGAAATTGTGTCTATGTAATTGGGCTCAGGATAAGTATAATCTCTTTGATATACAAATGTAATAATAAGAATAATGGTTACTTACAATCAATATTAAAAAAAATGAAATTACTTTAATTTTTTTTCGGAATCAAACGTACCTGAAAGTAAAGAAATAAAGAATACTGTTAGTATTGTATTATTATAATTATAATGTTATGTAAATGTCATAATCAATTCTACATCTCTATATAAAGGAAAGTCGTTAGACCATTTATAACTCAATAGCAAGTGGTGCCAATTTCCATTGTCTTAGATTTGTTAGATTAGGTTCAGGCCGGAATATCACAATAACTGAAACAAGCGAAAAATTCACAATGAGTAACCATTCATAATGTGTTCTTTTTCACATATATACTTCCGTATCTTTTCAACGAGTTTGTGGATGTGACAAAAATTTGCAACACCAGATTGGTCTCCACTCCGAAAAGGAATTGAAATATGTGAAAAATTCACAATAAGCAAAATTATGAAGACAGTTCACATTCGTATTTTTGTCTATATATCTCCTGAACGAATTTGAGTAAATTTACTCCACCGCCACTACACGAATAGCAGAATAACTAATGAAACATGCCAAAAACTCACAAAACGTTGAAATTGATTGCCGCAAGGGGGTCGGTGTCCTTGTGACACTAGCCTTTGGTGAGTTGCGTCACCACGTACCTCAGCAGCGCAGGGAGGCCCCTGGTATGGTTGATACGTCATGGCGTGGATCTGTACAAAGACCTTCAGGCGATGACGTTTCCGATCCTGCGGCTGGCGAGTCGAATTCGTTAGGTCTACCAAAGGGGGCCAAGGGAGGATCACACCTGCTATTGAGAAATCTTTAGCGAATAGTGTACCTCGGGGATTGGCGTGCCCAGGGGACCATGGTCCTTACCCATCTAGGCGTTGGAGGGGGTATGTGGTGTTAGACAAGTCGACGTCGACCAGCTAGAGTCGCATCCCAAGGTGGGGTTCCAAAGGGAGGCATCCCGGCGGAGAACACCCTTCCGGCTTTAAGCCGGATAAACTTTGTCGTCTCGCAAGGGAGGGAGGTTATGGCCACCTGGCTAAGGTACTCCTAATGGCAAGTACGTGGTAGACGTAGGATGGATGAAACCTGCAGATGTCCCTGATCGGATATCCAAATGAGGAAGCTTTGGCAAAATGAGTAACCATTATGCTCAGGCCGAAAAATTATGCTCAGGAGCGAAAAATTCAGAATGAGTGACCATTCACAATGTGTTCTTTTTCACTACTTCTGTATCTTTTGAACGAGTTAGTGGATGTGAGTAAATTGGCAAGCAACAGATTGGTCTTAACTCCAGTAGCAGAATAAAAATTGAAATATGTGAAAAATTCACAATGAGCAAAATTATGAAGACAGTTTACATACGTATTTTTGTCTATATATCTCCTGAACGAATTAGCGGACTTAAGTAAATTTACTTCACCATTACTACCCGAATATAGCAGTATTGAAACATGCAAAAAATTCACAATGGGCAAAGTGTTGAAATACTTTGTCGCATTTTCTTAAACGGATTAGCGAATTTTCGTGAATTGCACCTGAGTAATGACTATCAACTGGAATAGCTGGAAACCTACTGAAACATGCAGACGCCCCTGATCGGATATCCAAATGAGCAAACTTGGGCAAAGCTTTTTTGCCTTACTCTTTTATTTTGATTTAATCTATTAATCTATTCCGTCGGATTTGGGGAAAAACTCCCCGCAATTGAAAAGGTTTTCAGAACAATATTTTCTCTTATATGAAACAATTGATGGATTTTACATGGATTTGTTTGTTTACATGTGTAGTTTTCATCTGACTCTATTTTTGGTTCAAATCCGAAACTGTAAGCATGTCACTACCTCTATCGTTTCACGAAATTTTTGGTCTTTAAAATATTGTGCCAAAAGTCTTGCATACGCACCTTAGCAAAGGTTATAAAAATGAATGAACGAACAACACTATTCCAACAAACTCTTAAGCTCCAACCGAAGAAGAGAATAAGCGTAGTATTATAATTAAAAGTTTGACTGTTGTGTTGCCGGAATCAAATTTTATATAAGGTGTAGTTTTTGTTTCGCCTCCAATATCAGCATTTTGATTTCGGTATCATTGGAGGCGAAACAAAAACTACACCTTATAAGCGTAGTATACTCGAACGAATTTTACAAACCAATAAAAAAGATGATGGTGAAATATGACGTAGAGATTGTGGCATCGAATAGAACACCAACATTGAAAGCACTCCTTAAATCAGAGAAGGACCCCAAAAACCTGAGGGAAAAAAGCGGGTTCTATACAAAATCCACAAGTCAAAATCCAAAAGTCATAATCCATAAAGACAAAATCCATAAAGACAAAATCCATAAAGTCAAAATCCACAAAGTCAAAATCCATGAAGACAAAATCCATAAATTTTTGTATGAAGAGAGCCATAATACTTATTGCGTGGGCACTAGACAATTACCAAACCTCGGAGCATATGCGCTTTACTTAAAGACACGGAGAAGGATGCACCCGGAGCATATGCGCCTTAGGTGTCTCTGTCTTTACCTGAAGAGCTTATGGTCCGGTGCATTCCTCTCCGTGTCATCGGCTAAATCGTATATGCCACGGATGAATCCTTTTCCGTGTCTTCAGGTAAAGCGCATATGCTCCGGGATTTGGTAATTGTCTAATTAACGTAATAACGTACATAAATATTCTCAATATTCAATTGTGATAAGCAAACTGATGTAAATTTGAATTTATGGATTTCGTCTTTTTGGATTTTGACTTTGTGAATTATGACTTTATGGATTTTGTCTTTGTGAATTTTGTCTATGTGGATTTTGACTTTGTGGATTTTTAAATTTTTTTGGATTTTGTCTTTTTGGATTTTGTATTTTTGGATTTTGTATAGAACCCCTTATTTTCTCCATTTTCTAATTTTTGTCTATACTTCTTGAATGGCTTTGACGGGGTTAGGAAAAATTATGCAGTTTTTGACTATATCTCGTAAGCGAATTAACTGATTTCAATAAATTTAAACTGCCCCGGAGTATTATTATCATATATCAACGAATCGGTGGCTCAATGTACCAATGCCACTGCATTGACATATCAACGGTTCAATATACATATATATCTATTAATATCAAAGTATCAATGGTTCATTATCAACATCAATGTACCACCCGACACTATTGTATAAAGTTATTATGGTATACGGTATAGAAAAAGCATTTTATAAATCGATATTCGTTAGTTTTTTTTGGGTCAGGCTTTCATATTACAAGCGAGTACATATTCAAAAGACGTAACAATCTTAATTCCGCGTTCAAAGCCGAATTGGAAAAACAAATTAGTGAATTAACTAACTCTGTCAAGTTCATGTCTGACTCCTTCGATGAAATGAAAAACATATTCAATGAAGTGAAAACTCTTCGCAACGAAACTAATGAACTCAAGCAAGAGATAAAGCAACTGCGGGAGCAAAACACTGCACTACAATTGGAGGCTCGAAGCAACAACATCTGTATTGGTGGAATTAAGGAAAATTCATCAGAAGATTTGCCCTCTTTAGTGATTAATTTAGCTAAAAAGATCAACGTCGAGTTACAAGAGAGCGATATTAGCCAAGTCTATCGGCTCAATCGAAACAGCAAAAACAATAGTAACATCATCTGTCGCTTCACGCGCAAACTCACTAGAGACAATTACTTGGCTAAATACAAAACCTGTATTCGACAAGCAAATGACGGACCTGGTCTCTTGTTCATGGATAATGGTCGAGTGTATGTCAATGAACACCTGATTCCATCAATTTCTCTTCTGTTGCGCGAAACGAAAGCTATGCTGAAACCAAAAGAATACCAATTCATCTGGACTAAGGATGGCAAAATCTTTGCGAGACGTAATGAAGGCTGCAAACCCGTCTGGATTAAAAACAAAAGCGACTTGGACTCTTTTGTTATTTAAAACGTAATTTTTTCAACATATTATATATTTTACTTTACTATATTATTATGATAGGTGTAAATAATTTTTTAAATGCAATCAACAAAGATAAAAAATCTACAATTATTAATAACAGTCAACAATGTCAGGAGTTCTTCGGCAAATTAAGGCACATTAAAATTGTCCATTTAAATATTAGAAGCGTTCGCAAGAATTTTGATGAATTCTGTTTATGGCTGTCGCAAATAAATGTTACTTTTGATATAATCGTTTTAACGGAGACTTGGTTAGATAATGATAGCTTAGGTTATTCAATCATTGGCTACAACAAAATAGTTAAACCAAATAAATTTAATAAGTGTGATGGAGTCATTGCCTATATTCGGGAAGATATTACTTGCAACACTTTGAATGTGGAAGTCAGTGATGTAAATTCACTCAACATAGAACTGCGCATAGAAGAGGAAAATATACTTTTAACATGCCTTTATCGTTCACCAAACGATAGTAAATTAATAATTTTATAAATAGTCTAGAGATTTTTATTGATGAAAACAAACATTTTTCAAGCCACATAATACTGGGTGACACAAATATAGACATACAAGAAAACAATTTAGATGTTTATGGACATAAGTATTTGTATATGTTGTACGGATTTGGATTTATAAATCACATTTACGGATGTACACGAAAGGGTAGTACTCGTGACTCATGCATAGACCACCTATTCTTCAAATGCAAAGGTACATACAAATTTAGTTCAGCTATATATCCCACTTATATTACTGATCACTACGCTATACTTGGTAATATTGCTATTCTTCCCAAAGACAAAAATAAAATATCGAAGCTTCATTTAGAATCTGAAAAATATATTTTAAATGAAACAATATTTAAAACTGAATTAGCAAAAGAGGAATGGTTAAAAGTACTAGATGAGCAAGAAGCCCAAAAAGCATTCGACTCTTTTTATAATCGCCTTTTATTCTTGTATAATAGTAGCTTATATACAAAAAAGGTTTGTTGTAAAATGAAGCCTATCAAACCTTGGATCTCCAGTGGATTGATAGCATCCATAAGATACAGGGACAAACTAGCAGTTAAATTAAGAAAGCAACCGTCTAATAATATCCTTTCGCTTCAATATAAAAGTTATAGGAACATTTTAAAGTCTCTCATTCGTCGAGCTAAAGAGCAATATTATGTTACAAAGTTGAATAGGTGTAGTAATAATTCCCGGAAGATATGGAATATTATAAATGAAATAACTGAAACAAAACCAGCACAGAGTAGATTTAATAGTGATATCATTTCATCAGCTGGTGTATTACTACCTAGCAATAAAGAAAACGAAATAGCGTTGGAGTTCAATAAATATTTTAGTGAAGTAGGACATAAAACTGCTAATAGTATACAAACTCCAATGGATAATATATCAATAGATTATGGTTCAAATACTATTAGTAACTCTCTATTTTTACATCCAGTATCGGAAAATGAGATAACCAAACTTCTATTTGAACTAAAACCCAATGTTTCCTCAGGATTTGACCGACTAGACTCCAAGCTGCTTAAAAATAATTGCACTATTTTAGCGAAGCCCCTAACACATATAGTTAACTTATGTCTTACTCAAGGTAAATTTCCAACTCAGCTCAAGCATGCAATAGTTATCCCGATACACAAAGGCGAAAACAAGAAAGATATGAATAACTACCGACCAATATCGTTATTGCCATGTATGTCAAAAATCTTTGAGAAGGCTATTAAAAATAGACTTGTTGACTTTTTAGATAAATACAACATTATTTCCAAGGCTCAATATGGCTTTATGAAAAATAAAAGCTCTGAGGATGTTATCTATTCTGTCACGAAAACAATTATTAATAAATTAGACATGGGTTCTAAATGTTTAGGTGTCTTTATAGACCTCAGAAAAGCCTTTGATACCGTCCACCATGACATACTTCTATTAAAACTAGTAAATGTTGGAGTCCGAGGTATGGCGCTCAAATTATTTAAATCGTATCTAGAAGGAAGGAAACAAGCTGTTCGCATTAATAATTGCATTAGCCCTGACCTAGATATCACAACTGGTGTCCCGCAGGGAACAGTATTGGGTCCTATTTTATTCCTCATATACATCAATGATTTACTTAAAATAAATATACCGCAGTGCACATTGTACGCTTTTGCCGACGACGTAGCTGCCATCTTCCATGGGGAAAATTGGGATGATGCTTTCCAATATGGCAGCGAAGGTATGACGAAAATATCATCATGCTTATCCAAGCAGAAACTATGCTTTAATCTTAATAAAACCGTTAGCATCCCCTTTTCTTTGACATCGGCAGGTGCACCTCCAGAAAATCTTCGAATATGTGTACATAGGATTGGTTGTTCAAAAAGAAGTTGTACGTGTCAGTACATAAATATAGTAGACAGTACAAAATATCTTGGCATAATCATTGATAAGCATTTACGTTGGCAAAACCATATCCAATATGTTTGTAGTCGTCTTAAAAAGCTTATTTATAAATTTGTGGAACTAAGATCTATACTTTCAGTAGATCGGTTAAGAATGGTTTTTATATCTTTAGTACAATCTGTCCTAGAATATGGTATAGTCGGTTGGGGTGGTCTATCGTCTACGATTCTGCAACCACTTATCATATTACATAAAAAAATTGTTAAAATATGCCTTAAAAAACCAATACGATATCCGTCCATTTATATTTACTCTGATTTTAAGATTCTATCAATATCAAACCTCTATAAATTAAAAATACTAAAATTTGTACATAAACATTTAAATGAATTCCCATATGTCGAAAATAATACTGGACATCTAACTCGCAGACGTGTACGAAGATTGCGAATTGAGCCCAAATTCTACACGACATCTGCATCCAACCATGCGTATTATTCTGCTCCTCGGCTTTTTAATAATCTACCTGCAGAAATTATTAGTATTAACAATACTTTCACTTTTCAAAAAAAATTAAAAGGTCACTTAATGAATTGAAATTATTATAAATAAATAACACATTTTCCGCAATATTAAAATTGAAAATGAATATATTGGAAAAAATAATAATAATAATAATGTGGATCAATGTCTCACAGCACGAGCAAAGCTCATTGTGAGGCATTCAAAATACCTTATTCGATTAGAATACAGTACGTAAGACGCAAAACTCCAGCACAATTTATTGAATTTATAGTTTAGATTTTGTTTTTTTTTATATTAAATTTTTTTTAAGTATTACATATCCAATAATATAATTCTTTATGATCGTCCTATTAACCAATCTATTTAGTTAATACTCTACTCATTATTGTAATATTTTTGTTAATGAAATACCATCATTTTTAATCGAATAATAAATAATAATAAATAATAATAATAATAAAAAAAAAAAAAAAAAAATCGTATTTGTGCAGCCGGATTAGCACTATAAAAGTGCAAGTAACATCCAGAACATTATATTCCGTTGAGAGTTGCGAGTGCAATATACAAATAGATTCGTTGAAATAAACGTTAGCACGCTAAAAAGGTTGGTCCTAATGCCAAACCTAAATGTTCTTGCGGATAAAACCATCCAGCATAATAGGAGCAGCTTGAGCTGGTAAATATAGTTCGGAGGCCACGGAAGTCCGTTTAGAATGATGATTTTGACTGGAAATATCCAAAAATATATGCCAAGTTTCATTTCATGGAAAAAAAATTCTGCCCTGTGAAATTATTACTATCGTCGAAAATCTCGTATTCATCATCAGTAAACCATCATGGTTTGGAATTTCCGCTCAAGGAGAGATGATCGTATATGTTGTACCAATGCCCAGTGTTGGTTGACTTGTAAATTGTTTGCTTAATTTAAAAAGAGAATCACAATCATATCATACAGTATACAGTTCAACTATAAACTTGTACTAGAAAGGTCCACGAAAGGGCTAACAAACAAGTGGGTAGGGCCGGCCGGTTGTCTCCACATTCTGGTTGCAACCTACCGAGTATGATACAGATTATATGGCAACTGCGGTAATGAGATATTGTCCGTGCGATTACATTGGATATGAAAGGAGTTATAATATACAGTGATAAACAAAATTGTAAAAATAAAAAAAAAAATATTTTTAGTTGCTGTCTTTTCTTTTATATGAGAAACTCAACCAAACTAAACCCACAAATATTTTTCTAAATTTTATTATGAATGGCATTGACTTTAAGGAATTTACAGGATCTTACAAACATTTATATCATTAAAAGCGTTCAATAGACTATCCATACATTTTCATCGTCAAGTGTCGTCTGTCCATGCCTCCATGTTCAATGCAATGAAGTGCAACCGTAAATGAAAGAAGTCGTCAGACAGTAGGTAGGTGGATAGATACAGCTTTAGATATTCTTGCAGAGCTATATATTACGATGGTCGGTAAAAAAAACGTCTACAATAAATATGAGCGTGGTAGATTGTAAATGACAAGCTGACTAGTTGTTTGCCCACTTGGCTGGCTGGATAGTTAGTTCGTTGCCACGAACGACCAGTGTGAATCGCCTTTACATACACATTGCAGTGAAAAAATGCATATAGAGTGTCCATCGTGTATTGTTGTACAGATACATATATTACTCGCACTACATCTGCTCGAGGCCAAGCACATTTAACAAGGTAAAATGATAACCGGAAGGAAGACAAATGTATTTCAATTATGTGCAACGTTTTCTAATAAGTTTCAGTGAAGATAAAAAAAATTTCGTTTATAAAACGGCTCGAGCATTAGGGAGTAAATGTATGATTGAGAACTTGAAATCGAATCACAATAATCTGAAATAAATACAAATGACGGAAGGCGGCATTCTATTCTTTTCAGATTCGGACTCATATGTTTCAAGCATTCCAATTTGGGAGACAATTGGATAGCCGACTTGAATCAATTTGAAAGCTTAGGAGTGTGACGTTAATTAAATTTATTAATAAATGAATTAATGGAGTTTTGTTCAGAATGATGAGCAAATGTAATGCATTGTATGCAGTACAGAATGAATTAATTTCATTCGATTGAGAGAGGAGGGTTCCATCTCTAAATTCTAGTAGTCCTTGATCGTAAAGCTTTTCTAACTAATTCGGTATCGCAACTGCGTCACACTCCGAATAAAATGCCCGAAGCATTGTTGATGACAATGCACGATGTCCTTTTCAAAGTGTCATTCAAAATTCAGAAAATTGAAATGATTTGCTGAAAAAAAAACACATTTTTTCCGTCTGTTTTACTAAATTGATGCGCACTTAATTAAAAAAAAACGAGACCGAGGCTAATTTCGGGCGCGGCCGAAATTTGGATACCCTTCGCTCCCCTCGGGCTAAAAGTTTTTTCGGGCGTACCTATGACTTGTGTTCAGTCCTCCCCGCTTCCATGCTTTTGAATTTTCACATAAGTGCTGTGTCGAAGATTTATTGGGAGAAGCGGGGGACGTGGGTTTCTTATAAGAACCAGAAAGAGGAGGGGGGGGGGTTGTATAGCAGCCCTATGAACGCATGGCCTTTCCATCAATTTTTACGAATGTTTGTGGCATCAATTAAAACACATTTCTATGAGATTTGGTTGAAATTGGTGGACAAATAAAAAAGTTTTTCTTCGAAGAACCTAATTTGGGGGTTGGGTTTATATGCCAGCCCCATGATCCCATGGTCCGATTTAATTCATTTTGGCATATGTTTTGTAACATCAATCAAAATACATTTCCATGAGGTTTGGTTGAAATTTGTGTACATATATGTACAAATAAAAAAGTATTTTTTGAAGAACCCAATTTTTGGGGTTAAGTTTGTATGGTAGCCCCACGACCCCATAGTCCAATTTCATTTATTTTCACGTTTGTTTTGTGGCATCAATAGAAATATAATTTTCTGAGGTTTGAATGAAATTGGTGTGCAAATAAAAAAGTTTTTCTTAGAAAAATTTGATTTGGGGGGCTAGGTTTGTATGGTAGCCCCATGACCACATGGTCCGACTCCATCTGTTTATACATATGTTTTGTGTCATCAATAGAAACACGTTTGTGTGAAGTTTGGTTGAAATTGGTGTGTAAAAAAAAAATCTTAGAAGAGCTTAATTTGGGGAGCTAGGTTTGTATGACAGCCCCATGACCCCATGGTCCGATTTGGTCCATTTTTACATAATGTTTTGTGGTATCATAAGAAACACATTTGTGCGAAATTTTATTGAAATTGATGAGAAAATAAAAAAGTTTTTCTTAGAAGAACCTAATTTGGGGGACTAGGTTTGTATGGCAGCCCCACGACTCCATTGTTCGATTTAGTCGATTTTTACATATGTCGTGTGTCACCAATTAAAACACATTTGTGTGAAATTAGAATGAAATTGGTGGATAAATAAAAAAGTTTTTCTAAGAAGAACCTAATTTTGCGGGGTAGGTTTGTATGGCAGCCCCACGACCCCCTTGTCAGATTTTAGCGATTCAAACATACAAATTGCCTGCAGCAAAAAGAAGCATGTGTGCAAAATTTCAGCTCCATAGCTTTTAAACTGGCCGAGTAAAACGCGTCGCAACAGACAGACAGACGGACAGACGGACATCGTCCAATCGACTCAGCTCGTCACGCTGATCATATATATACATATTTTATATGGTCGGAGATGCTTCCTTCAATGCGTTACAAACTTCATGACAAAGTTAATATACCCTTTTCGCCTATTAAGCGAAGGGTATAATTAAATTATAAAAAAATCAAAAATTTCGGATATTTTTTTAAAAAATTTCACATTCGAATTGTATTCGAATAGAAATTAACAAAAAATTTCGCATTTTGATATGTTTTCACATCGAAATTTCCGAAAATCGGGGTTTTGAGACCCGATGCAAAGCTTATTCCGGCGCACTTTTCTCTACAAAATCGAGAGTCCTAGCTATCACGATTTGGAAGTTAGAGTTGCCCAAACATCCAACAAAAGGGAAAATTTCGACCCCAGTTGTATATTTTTGAATCAAAATTTTCCAAAAATTCAAAAATTTGAAAAAATTTCTCATTTTTATTATTAATGCATTTATTAATGCAAATTTTTGAAAATTTGCATTTTTATGTATGTACTCGAAACGAAATTATGAGACCCGATGTAAAATTTATTTCGGTGCACATTTTTCTACAAAGTCGAGAGTCCTAGCTATCATGTATCAATTTTTCACCCTATTTGTGTTTTCGAATGTAAATTTTCAAAAATTTCGAATTTTATGTATTTCAGTCGAAATTTGAAAAAAATGTCTTTTTTGTATGTATTCCAAACAAAGCTTGCAAAAATTTCGCATTTTCGAAATAGTAGGGTTTTGAGACCTGAACAAGAAAAAGAAGGAACCGAAAATTCAAAAATTAAAGGGGATTTTTTTTTGCAATGATGTATTTAGGTTACTCTTACTATAACAATATGCAGTGGCGTAGGGTTGAATATGGATGGTGGCAACCAGCATATATGTCTTGTAAATAAATATAAAGATTTTGTTACATTTTTATTTCATACATATAATTTCTCATACTTTATAGATACAAATTGGTAATGTAAGTGTAAGAGTTATGACCTATGAGTCTTTACTCGTCTATCAAATTTGAATTGGGAAGAAATCACACCAAAAATACTGAATCTGATTTACTGCTCATAACTAGAGGTATGGAATTTTCGCAAATAAAAACGAGTTCTAATCGTGCGAATAGCACGATGAGTGTATACCTTCCTATACCCTAGAAGGCACGCAAGACCCAAAGTATTCTATTTTATATTTTTTTGTACGGGAGGGAGGGGTAGATGGATGGGACCTGGCACATCTTTAATATCTTATCAAGGCATCCAACGGCTACCATTATATCAAAAGATATGGCTGAATATAACTTTGTAGGGGAGGTAGGGGTAGTCGGACCTACTCCACTTTCCATCAACTCAAAGTATATGTCAGAATGAGACATTGATCAAAATTTTAAGTCGATAGCGATATTCTACCGAAAGTTCTGGCCGAATTAAATTATCAAGGAGGAGTAGTTTGTATGGGAGGTAGGGGAACCCGTGATCCGATTTGGCCCATTTTCAATACCGTCTAAGATTTTAGCAAAACCAAATTGACCAAAATTTCAAACCACTTGCTTCATTATTTCGGGAGTTATCGTGCTAACAGACAGACACACGGACAGACAGACAGACAGACATGGCTTATTCGATTCAGGGACCGACCCTGATCATTTATATATATACTTTGCCATATCTCCGGAGGCTCCTTTGAGGTGTTACATAATATTGGCGTAACAAAAACAATATACCCTATACCATCTTATGGGTATAGGGTATAAATATGAATTTCGCATAAACTAATTTTGAAAATTAGAAATTTTGCAAAAATTCGTATAAAAACATAATTGTTTACATTTTGTTATGTTGTCGAACTCTTTATTATATGGAAATAAGATACAGACAATTAATTAAAACATTAACCTTTTCGTGGAAATAGTACAAATTAGAATATTTCGCGTCTATTTCATAACCCATGTATGTCTAGAACAAAAAATCAAACAAATTCCACAAAAAATACTGAATTACTGGGCATTGCCTCCAGAATTCAGAAACATGTGTTACAAAAAAAGAAGTTGACCTCTATGGCCTGGATGATGCAAGCAGCCGTGAATGAACTCTTGAACTGTCCACTTATTAGAGGTTAAGTCGGCCAAATAAGCGAAAGTCCTTGTCCGTTTCGGCGTGATAGAGCGTCCAGTTAAAGCGATCTATTTTATATGAAAACAATGCATTATTGTAATGGGACTTTAAGATGTGTCCGGTTAAAAGAGTTGTCCGGTTATCAGAAGTGTCGGTATACAGTACTCCTCGGTTATAAGCAACAACCGATTTTAATAAACTCTGGAAGGCCCTGAATATATAAGCAATTGGCTCAAGTATGACTTAAACAGTTTGCACTTTCTTAAATTAAATAAAAAAATGGGCTTTCAATATGCATCAGGATGGCCATGTAGACTGTCCCCTTTTTCTAATTCCGGGACCCTAGAACGACAGAGGCAGACCTCGCATCCAGAAGTATGCTACTGCTACCTCTACACTGCTAGAGTGGGCGCTGATTGACTTCACAAAATCAATCCATGTTTCTTTGAGGGCCGTCTACTTAAGCCTACCGTGGCAGGTGTGGACGCTTAACCTATGCAACTGCTCACTTTTTCTTTTTTGAAGTACCCTGCGCTTGAAGAATCATAATTTATATTTAGTCAGGTTGCAGTCATTTAGCACTTTTCACTATGAACTATGAAATGTGGCCATATTTAAAAATGTTGCAAATAAGTCTCAGAATTGGTTGCTGAACTACGATCGCTGAGCGATGATCGCACCGCAAGTAGTTTTCAACCGTTGATGTCCTGATGAGACTTTCAACACTTCAATACTGAAACTAAATACGTATTAACGTAAGTTAACACACATTCTAATCATAATTACGCTTCGCTTGATGACCTATCCGAATTTGTTTTAATGCAACGATAGTTGTCATAAAAGCCCACCACCGTTTCTCGTGCGGAATTCACTACGAAAGCATAGCGTAGGTTTCGCTATTCTTCTTTTCGATGGAAAGTGTCGGTTCTATTGGGCCAATATTTTCCATTCGAAATTAAAAATCAGTGCCCATTTTTTCGCTGACAAGCGTAAAGAAATTTTGTCGTTTGTGAGCTATAGAACTACCATTGGCATTTAATTAAGAAAGCCAAACGTTTAATACAGAATAATAAAATTCATTAAAAGTGTACATTTTTCTGGAGTTGATCCAACAGTTGTGCACATTTAAACTTTTCACGGAAGAGACAAATTCGAATTGCAGTCTGCAGTTACACTAAAATAACCCACACCGGAGTACACACATAAAAACAATCCCATAGATACATTCCCATACATAGAAATGAATCGTCTTTTATATTTCTTACATCCAAATGTAATTCTGAATTTTGGAAAGAATTATAAAAATAAGTCAATCTCAATGTATTTGACCATTCTATATCGAATGAAATCGGTTTCACGCAGATAGGATCAGTCGTTTTGAAGTTGTTTCGATTTTAAGGGGGGGGGGAGGGGATCATTTTTCAATTTTTCTTAATTATTTTAAAAACTGAAAATTACAGCAACATGGTCCCAAGACACATTAAACTACACAAAATTACCTTTGCAACGACATATAATACAATTCACATATTTTAATAAATTATACCCTCCCTAGACCAAAAAAATCAAAAAGGATATTATAATTTTTTTACATTTACATTTTTTACTTTAACTCTAAGAAAATGCTAGTTGAACCAGAATAATTTAGGGAAACATTCTTAATAAAATGAAGTTGACTTTTGCCAAAAATTTAGTTGCTCCGGCTACGGACATGCCTGATTTGCCTATTAGAACTCAAAGGCTCAAAGGGACCCAACATATTTTGCAGTAGATATTCATAAATCGTGTCTAAAACAGCTAACATGACATAACAAGATCTGCTATAAAAGTACCCTGGGGTTCTATGAGAATATGATTCTTACATATTAGTAATCTTGAGACTTTCTGGAATAATGTAGCATAAACAGACCCTTGGAGGCACGTGGAGGTATTTGTTAAAATTCAATGTGAAAAATCCAGTTAGCCTCATTTGACGTTCAAAGATTGTAGTAAAATTTTATTTTTTTTCCTTTTTTTTTACAAGGTATAAATTGAGAAGAAAATCATAGAACGAAGTTTTCTTCGAATTTATAGTCAGGGTTTTCAATTGAAACTTGATTATGGAATAATGTGCATAAACTGCAAAATCAACTCTCTACACTTTGAGAGCCGCCGATTTCTCACTGTGACAGATATCGGTCCGATTTTTTTTAGAAATAAACTTCAAAATGTTCAAATGTTGATTTTTTTTTTCACTACTGCTCCATTGTGGCGCCCCTCCTCGTGCCGTTTTACTGAGTAATGCCGTAAAAGTTCCGAGTCTTAAAAAATGATTTTAGCATACTAAAGAATTTTTGGTTAAGGGTTTCCTATTCCACCCTATGCCTTCTTCCAGACTTCTCTTAATATTTTATCCTTGGGAAATCAATCGTATTTAAATTTACAATAGAGGCCAATTAACATTTACATTTTATTATTACTTTAGATGTCATCAAAGTAGTAGTATCTTAGCAACGAAGCAAGTATCTTAGCAACGAAGCAACGATTTTGGCTCCTTGTTAAAATTGTGTTTTGTTGCGATATATTGTTATATTTTCTTATTCATTGCGTCCAATAAATTCTTAGAATTAACATTTCTTATTCATATTCCATCATATTCATGCGAAGAGTCAATTAAATCCCTTATTTGAAACCACGCAATCAAAACATTGAAAATAATACGCTTGACTAAGTACTTTTTATTGAATTTCTTCGTAGAATGGTTTAATACCTTATATACTGCGCCATTCAGTACCATCATTACTTCAAGGGAATATTAGTCGCCTTTTCAAACGTAAAACCGTACAGCTTATTAAATCGGCACATAAAAGACATTTTCAGCGACGAATGCTTAGCATAACATGTTCTTTTTTGCGCTTGTTGAAATTGAATCCTTGAAAATGCTCCTCCTGCTCCGCTCACATATTTGATTGACTTGATGGATTCGCTTCTATCTCAGAGATGTTTTATATGTTCATTAAAAATTCACTGGTTCTATGAACATTAAAGGTACCTTTTGTAAATTCAATACTCGGAATAAGTAGATAATGGAACGGCTTACTTCATACAAACGCTTGTTCATATGTGGGTCCAATTTTGTAGCGTATGTATATCAACTGTAAATTAGCCCCGCTTCGAAAACCCACGAAGATGACACGAAGCTTGACGTCGGTAACATGCCATTGCATGTGCGCATGCGTGCGATTTGTTTATTTGGTACAGACTCATAGGCGTATCATAAAAAGAGCAATCGTGGGGTTTATCTAAAGATGTATGAATTAAAGTCGCTTTCTCTTTTCATCTTTTTGTTGGTAATTTTTTATTCAATTTGATAAAAAAATATGTATATTGATTGTCCAGGTGTTAATAGTTTGGAAATTATGCATTCAATCCCGAAAAAACTTTGCTTATTACCGAAATTTGAATTATCCAATGATCCAACAATACAGCCAGTGAGTAGGAAGGTCATAGAGTTACGTACTGGATACGTTTCTCTTTTAAATAAAATAATATGCAAAATCTATGCCCTCTGAAATATTATCCCCACCGGCGCTAATGTTTTTTTTCATATATGTAGCGTTGTGTATAATTGGAGACACATTTTAACAGCTGTGGCCATTCCATTTTCTACTTGTTCCAGTATTCAATACAAATTCAAATTCAATACATAAAAACATTTCGTTGTGACGTTTCTTTCTGGTGAGAAATGTTATTCGTGGAGCTAATGAATTTTGCATGACTTTGTAATTGACTTGTTGACGATTCTCGAGATTTTAATAGTATGGAAGAACGTAGGTCGATTTTATTTAATTTAGGGGGAAAATAGGACAACGTAATAGTGAAAATAAACGAGAAAACACAACACCGATGTGGCTCTTTAAAAAAATATCACCCAAAAGAAAAATGTATGATATGAAAAAAAAATAAAAGATTAGTTTCCCCACTTCATTATTCCATGTCACGTCACTGAACTTTCCGAGCGCAAACATCAAATTGCACATTTATTAAATACTAGCCGTGAAAGCTCGCTTCGCTCGCTTTCACATCTAGAGCTCGCTACACTCGCGTTGTTCACTTCACGAACAACTTATTTATAACCAAAGTAATCTCGATAATTAATAATTAAAAATGAAAATAATCCCTCCATATCAACAAAAATAGTTTATTAAAGCTTTTCCACAAAAATTTTACAAAATATAAAATTATAAAAACTGAGCAAAGCAAAATTTATATAAAGGAAGTACGGCTTTATGCTAACCTAGATTATTTCGATAAATATAATGAAAAATAAAAATTGTTGCTCCATATCAACAAAATGCGTTTAATAAAGGTTGCTTCATAAATAAGAATATAACAACTTTCAAAATAAATGAAAATATAACAACTAATGAAAGCGAAAATTCGGAAGTAAAAGCTCTTATTCGGCTTGTTTATGTTTTGACATAAGATACATCATTCTTGCTTACCCTGAAAGCAATCAAATTACATTCAAATCAATTGTTTAAATGGAGACTAACGCTGGCTTGATACCACTTCCTTGTTAAGAATATCCTTGTTCCCATTCAAAGTAATCAAATTGTTTCCAAAGAACTCATAAATAGTCACCGTGTACGCTTCAGCATACCGCGCCAAACCCATAAATCCTAACTATTACATTTTTGTAGTCGTTTCCTCACCTTAAAGGACCCTATGCATTCTAAAGACAGTAACTTCAATTAAAAAAAGATCTACTGCTTCAGTAATATGATCATCTTCAAATGATATGTAGATTTCCCCACTAACAACGTCCTTGTAAGAATTCAAACTGTTTTAAAAGGACTTAAACTGCGTGCAAATTTATTTTATTGCATACGCTTTTGCATCTCCAGTCATATGACACCCATATTACTTAGATACCACTTGGTTGCTAAAAATATCCTTTATATCCTAAAGGAACAATTGTGAAAGGATACAAAATTTCTTCAATGATATTAGAATACATCTTCACTACAATTCCAAACATATAGATTTCTATCAATTTTGGACTTCTTTTCACTTTATGATTGGAAGAGCCCTTTTGCCATATCCACACTTGCAACAGGACCTATTTATAACGATATGGTATAAAAATGCCATACACATGCCTCAAGTAAGCTGCACACCTAATTTGGTCAAAATCGAACCACGGGAAATGCGTCTTTAAGCAAAATCCGAAAAGACTTAAGCGAGTAAATAAAATTTTAGGCGTAAGGGAATTTACCGTATTTCTAAGCCGAAAATGGAAAACTGAGGTATCCTATGTTCGTCTTTCTTACAGATATAGCGATTGGAAAAAATAATTTTTAAGATCCGTCCAGTAGTTTTTGAGCCAAACCGTTACAAACATTCCCATATAAGCAATTTTATATAATAGTATAGATAGAAGTATAGATAACAAAGAAATATTGATTTGATGTCCTTCTGAGATAAATATTGACTGACGTACAATGTGTGTATCGCTTGTCATTTCTTTTAAAGAAAAATCTGTCTTGCCGTATTTTTTCCAGGCGACATAAATATCGGAAAACAGCTTCCTGGAAACTGGCAGCTAATCAATACCGTGAAAGAGATTGTAGGATGTATGGCATGTAATTTTTTTCTTGAAGATATATATTTAAGAAACAACAGAAGCATAGGAGAATATTGGTTCATTATTTCAATATCTTTACTAACGGAACATCCTGTGAAAGATAAGGAAGGTGTTCTGCTCGTTACCGAAGAACAACAGCTGCAAAGATGGAGAGAACACTTTTTAGAGGTCCTTAATAACACCTTCGGGCCTGCAAGTGCATCTTCATTGCCAGCAGAAGAGGTCCCTCGTATAGACAGCATTAGTTCTGGTCCACCATCCAAAAAGGAACTAATAGACGCTATTAAATCAATGGACGCCGGTAAAGCCCCTGGGATTGATGGAATTCCGTCTGAATTCTTGAAAGCGGATATTATCGCTTCAGCGGATATTCTCCTTCCCTTAATCCAAGAGTGTTGGGAAACCGAAACTCTTCCCAGTGAGTGGAAAAAGGGCGTAATTATTAAGATTCCGAAGAAAGGTGCCCTGAAGAATTGCAATAATTGGCGTGGGATCTGCCTACTTCCTGCTGTTTCCAAGCTGATGGCTAAGATTGTGTTAGGACGAATCAGGGACAAAATCGGTGACACATTGAATGATGAATAAGCTGGCTTTCGCGAAGGGTTTTCCTGTAGCGACCACATTAACACCCTCCGTATTATCATGGAGCAATCCGCGGAATGGAGATTCCCATTACGTCTCATGTTCATAGATTTTGAGAAAGCCTTCGATAGCGTTGATCGTCTCTACATCCGGAATGCCTTACGGAAACGAAATATCCCAGATAAGATAATCTCCATCATCAAGGAATCCTACAATGGAGCCCAATGTCACGTCCTGCATAAGGGCAAGCTTTCAGATCCTTTTGAGGTGCACAGTGGAGTGAGGCAAGGCTGCATTTTGTCACCTATTCTCTTCCTTGTTGCCATTAGTGATGTACATACTCGGCTCCGCACTCCAATCACATCGTAACAAAGGTATCAGATGAAAATTGTTCGATCGCCTTCAACATCTTGACTACGCTGACGACATTTGCCTTCTATTAACAAACACGGATGATGTCGCTCAAATGACAGAAGCTCTAAATTGCGCGAGTCGTAATGCGAGGCTGAAAATCAATGCTGCCAAGACTAAGTTCTTGAGCACATATCCAGGTGGGCAAAGCGAAATTTGTATTTCAGGACAGGCAGTCGAAAAAGTTGATGAATTTTGCTATCTCGGAAGTGTAGTTACAGCAGATGGTGGAGCGGATGCTGATGTAAAATCACGAGTAAACAAGGCTAGGGCGGCTTTCTTCAATTTGACTCCTTTCTGGCTAAACAACAATATTTCCAGACGCACCAAAATACGTGTCTTCAATTCTAATGTGAAATCCATTCTGCTATATAGCTGTTCAACCTGGAAGGTGACTACAGAGATCACTGATAAGTTGCAAACTTTTGTTAATCAGTGTCTATGGCGCATCCTAAATATTCGTTGGCCGGAGATCATTTCGAACGAGGATCTCCTTACTATAACTGGCCAGGAAAGGATAGGCACTTCGATCAAAAGACTTAAGTGGCAATGGATAGGTCACACCTTCCGAAGAGGGCCCAAAAACGTCGCAAAAAAGGCTCTAAACTGGAATCCACAGGACTCCGACGCCGTGTTGGGCGACCAAGGAACACATTGGTGAAGATCGGTAACTAGCGAAGCGAAAACGCTAAATCTTACATGGTCGCAGCTAGCGGCGTTGGCGCAAAACAGAACGAGGTGGAGAGTAGGCGTGGTTAATGCCCTATGCCCCACAAGGGGTTGACAGGAACTAGAGAGAGAGAGAGATATTTCAATATTTTCAAGGTATTTCTTACCTCACGAGCAGAACATTAACACAACATTATGGTATTTTTACATTAATCATGTAACGCCCTTAAGAATTATTACAAAACGTATTCTATTTCCCTACCATCCATTTTAAAGAAAGTCATCATCATTCAAATGGAATCTAGAGCTTATGTGTCGCCCATAAGCAAGTCGTTAAACTGAAAGTTTATACAAAGATGTATATTGCGTATTTACACACGTGTATTACATTATTCATGCATACTTACTAAAAGGATAAGAGAACTTTCCTTGAACCTCTTAGCTCTTTATGACCTTCCCGCTTGCTAACGAGTTGCCTAGAATTCTTGGTACAAAATGGAGTTTGCCTCCACTGACTCCCATATTAGTTCGTACAACATGTACAACAGTACATTGTATACGAACAAACAACCGAGTCTTCTATATAGAATAGAGATAAATGAAGAATAATAAAATTTGTTTTCCACGAAACACGTAAATACATCCATCGTTTGTGTAGGTACGTGGGCTTTAGGCAAAAGGATATGCTCATGAATTACGAAGATCATTTGCAAATAACAAGCTGTATTTGTGTTTGCAAACGGAACGGATTTGCTCATGTTTGTTTGCAAATTGAGTGCGCATAGAGAGCAATCATTCCTAATTTTTCCATATCTTTGGATGGAAGATGGAAGTAATATTTGTGTCCTTGCATGCTTCTGGCGAAATATAATACATAATGTAATTATTAAACCAAATGGGAGTCTTTTAAATCAATTTCAGCCCAACAGTCATTGATAACAAATTTCGTTGAGTGTATGAATCCCCGCAGGTGGGTTTAAGTCCTTGTGACATCAGTCGAAAAGGCTGTGTAGTGGGACAGAGATCTTTGGTGAGTTGCGACACCACGAACCTAGCAGCGCAGGGAGGCCCCTGGTATGGTTGATACGTCATGGCGTGGATCTGTCCAAAGACCATTCGGGCGATAACGTTCCCGAGCTCCCTAGTTATGTACGGGTAGCTCTTGGCATGACCGACCTCCACCCATGACTTACGGGAGGGAAGTCATATAAAGGTCGAGCACGATAAACGGTGTTCCATGAGGGGGGGGGGGGGGGGGGGGGGGTGTCACCATACGGTTAATCGTGTGAGCTTCGGAGCTGGCGGCTTCGCATAACCCGAGCTTTGAAGGGGCTAGTTAGGGAGAACGGCCTTGGTGGAAGATGCCTACGCGCCTATATCTAACTAGTTTGTGGATTGATGACCACACGGCCCGAATCGCATTGCTGACTAGTATACTGAAGGGGCCGCCCGGATGTGAAAAGCAGCGCTACGAGTCTGCTTTAAGCAGACGAGTAGTCACAGGTCCAACGAGCCTGGGATGTGCACATCTGAATTTGTACGTGAGGCCTAACCAATAGGGGGCCGAAGGAGGATCACACCTGCTATAGAGAAGTCTTTAGCGAATAGTGTACCTCGAGGATGGGTGTACCCAGGGGACCATGGTCCTTGCCCATCAAGGTGTTGGCCTCGAGGTGGCTGTAGGTTGTTACCCGAGACATCGAGCTGGTGATGCAGCCCCGGAGTTGGGTATCTGAAGGTGAGTGCATTCACTGGATGGAGAAATCCCCATCTGACAATAAGACCTTGTCAGTAAAACGCCGAAGGTCCAAACCGCCCGAAGGACCGGGAGATAAGGCCGTAACGGCTAGGTGCTCCCCAGACGGTAAATGGTATCTATGAGTATATGAATAATTTTCTTCATAACCGCGCGGTTATTGTTCTTTTGAAAAGTATCCAATCTGCTAGCATGAACATCAATTATGGGTTTCCGCAAGGGAAACTGCTTTCTCCTACGCATTTTTCGCATAACTGCAGGGTTAGCTCCACTCCCATAATACCACCCTTTGATATTTCGAAATGCAAATGTCCCCCTTTGGATGGTCAACTTATTGAGGTTTTTCTGTAGTTTCGATCTATTCAACTCACGGCCTGTATGGCATTGCTGTCTATAAGACTAAGATGTATAGCAGAGGTTATACATAGAGTGCGGTCGTGTGGAGATCGTAATCCTAATGGCGTAGCTTATGTTGCAGCCTGCAAAAAAGGTTTCGAAATATGCGGTTGCGTACACTGTAAAAATTTCAACCGTACTGATGTGCCTGAATAAATGGTTATAAAACGCTCATAATAAATATTAGAGAAACCCCTACAATTGTTTTTAATTCTTAATGGAAACGAATCATCACACAAAATCATTAATTCTACAGCACTTCGATCATATTTTATCTCGAACTATATAGACTCTTTTTCATATTAAATTTGTTTTAAAAATAAATAAAGAATGATGCAATCCTAGATGATACATTACTCGCAAATTTGGGGAAAACACGTCTGTCTGTATGTATATCTATCCTGTGACAGTGTGCCCAGAAATAGCTATACTAAAATACAACGCAAAACTGAAAGGACCTAACAACCGAAAATACGACACGAGGATACTTCACGAAAACTTTTCACTCGCTCAAATGTAGTCCCAGCTGCTCTGAATAACATACAATACTTGCAAACAATTTATGAAGGATTTACGATGAAAATTAAATATTTCACGAGAAAATCCTTGAAACAAAGTTCTTCAGTAAAATGTTGTTTTCCAATGAATTTTATCGTAGTCTCGTTTTTTCATTCAATGTTCATATTTCATTTTCTATTAATGGATGTATTCGTCCTTAATATCGATGGTCCTGTGCCCCGTGTATACCGGAGAATTATTTTGATTGCCTTAATGTCTATTTTATTTTGCTGCGTTGTGTTTGTTATTTGTAGAAAATTTCGCTGAATTTGTTTTAAATGGATGTGGTTGGACCAATGAAACGTTCTAGCGTATGACGTAAGTCATTATACGAGTAACAAGAGAAATTCCTTGGAATTATGAGCGAAAGGTACACTCTACGACACTTGAATAGGCGATTCTAAAAATAAATATTTCATGTCCTTGCATTGTCCGGATAAAATCAAATATTCTTCATTTAGTATTTTTTAAGAAAGCTTATTGGCGTACAACAAATAAATAAACAGTGATTTCAAAATATTGAAGATATGGATTTCAACATTTTTTTTTTAATTTTAACCCCATGGAAACTTTAAAAAAAGTCAGACACTTGAATAGGACACCAGCTTTCTTTTAGTTTATTTTTGCAAGTACGTGCATTAAACCATAGGGAAAATTACCTATAGATTAAGGCTGACTAAACTATCATGGGTCGTAGGAAAGGTTTCACTGATATAGAAAAGTACCTACTCCATCTTGGAAACTAAATGTTTGTCAAACTGCACTAAAAATTGGAAGAATTCACTATACCATAAACAATTTTCCTTCCGGATAACTTGAATTGAGGGAAAAATAGGATAAATCGTAAAAAAAAATTGAGATTTGGATCAAGGATCGGCGTGCTATACTTCGAGAGGTGACGAATTTGCGCGAAGGCAAAAACGCATTTCAGGCGAGCCAAATAATGGGTTTAACCGCGTGGATCGGAAGCGAAAATGTCAAATACTTTAAAATTGACTCCAGGTCTTAACATTATGAAACTTTCAGAAATACCTAGCTCAAAGCATTTAATCCTTACGAAACCAGTATTTCGATGAAAAGGAATTAATTAACGCTATTAAAAGGGTATTGTTGACTATTTCACTCGAATTCTTGAGAGGATGTCATGTCTCTCTCGCCAACAGAATTGATGTCGCAACTTTACATAATATTGGGTCATTCCTGTTGCGGAATATATAATTAGCTTTTGCTGACAATTTGCATTTTTCGTTGCGTTTCTTCGATTTTTGTTTATAACTGTATGTGTAACTAAGACGCTTCATCTAAGGAACTTCATAATTCTTTCGCGAAAAACTTCAAATGAAAAAAGTAACCGCCTCGGGATTATATGCTTCAGAGTTGTTGATCTTATGAAAATCTTCTTCAAACAAATTTAGAAACTTTAAAAAAGAAGCTAGAAAGCCAAAATTTGAACAGCTGATCAGAACATTGTAGCAGCAGAAACATGCAGATAGTCCAAAACAACCTTGTGAGGTAAAATTGTAACCTGACAGAAAGGTGGTTAAAAATGGACAAAAAAAATTGTTTATGTTGTTTGAAACAAGCATATGTACCCGTAAAGCTTAATAAGCTGAAAAGCCAAAAATCGGGTAATAGGCTGACATTGTTGTGTTTATGAAAGTTTTTTTCTAATAAATGTCAATCCAAGATGTTCTTCTTCCATAACCTGCAAAATGCGAACACGAATTATTAGAATGCAGCCGCTGTGGATGTAGATAACTATCAGGGTCAGGTAAAGCCAGCAACTTATTTCATAACCGATTTTCGGGACAGACGAAGGAGGGGCTTTTTATTTTTTGAAAAAAAAAAAATCAGTAAATTGTTTCTAGTACAGAGAGATTTATAAAGATTTATAAAATAAATAAGCTTGCATAAACCACCGACTTCTTGAGGAGCTTTAGTGAATTTCTTAGACTTTATTTCAACATTTGCATTTTTTCTCACGTT
Source organism: Microchrysa polita (assembly GCA_949715475.1). Taxonomy (NCBI): domain Eukaryota; kingdom Metazoa; phylum Arthropoda; class Insecta; order Diptera; family Stratiomyidae; genus Microchrysa; species Microchrysa polita. Next base: position 133,583,964 of record OX454415.1, on the reverse strand, counting down.
TTTGTCCTGATACACGTTCTGTTTCTTCGACCTGGCCGCCGCACAGTGGGGCGAAAAACCCGAATTTTGTAAACAATTATAAAAACAGGTCAATCTGAATGTATTTGGCCATTCTAAATCGAATGGAATTGGTTTCACGCAGATAGGATCAGCCGTTTTGAAGTTATTTAGATTTTAAGGGGGAGAGGGGATCATTTTTCAGTTTTTCTTAATTATTTGAGAAACTGTAAAAGTTACAGCAAAATGATTCGAGGACACATGAAACTACTTAAAATTACCTTTGCAATGACATAAAATACAATTGACTTATTTTGATAAATTATACTCTAGACCAAAAAATAAAATGGGATATTATCATTTTTTGAAATTTACATTTTTTACTGTAACTCTGCAAGAAATGCTAGTTGAGCCAGCATAATTTAGGGAAATATTCTTAACAAAATGAAGTTGATGTTTGCCAAAAATTGAATTGCTCCGGCAAACGACACGCCTGATTCGCCTAGTAGAACTTGTTCAAGTCGATACGTCCATATCTCCTCCCCAGGGGGAAGGGAGGTGGTAAATTTTGGCTGAACGTTAAGACTGAGTCCATTTATACTCTCCAACAAAAACTAGTTCTATAGGATGAAAACTACGGTTATCTCTGGTTCAAAGGGACCCAACATATTTTACAGTAGATATTCAAAAATCGTGTCTAAAACAGCCAACATGACCGTAACAAAATCGGTCATAAAAGTAGCCTGGGGTTCTATGGGGTTATGATTCTTACATATTAGTAATCTTGAGACTTTGAATAATATAGCATAAACCGACCCTTGGAGGCGCGTGGAGGTAGTTGTTAAAACTCAATGTGAAAAGTCCAGTTAAGGTCAATTTGACCTTCAATGATTAAAATGAAATTAAATTTTTTTCCATTTTTTTTTTACTTTTTTTTTATGCTAACATATTTATTATAACCTAAATATTAAAAATAAAATCATAAAACAAAGTTTTATGCGAATTTATAGTCAGCGTGCCAATGTGCTTAAACTGCAAAGTCAATTCTCTAAACTTTGAGAGCCGCTGATTTCTTACTGTGAAAGATATCGGTCCGAAATTTTTTGTAGAAAGAGACTTCAAAATGTTTACTATGCGATAAATCATGCACAAAAGCTCTCAAATAGTATCAATTTTTCGAATTTTTTCCTCTACGGCCCCACTGTGCGCCGGCCACACAAAACTGCAAGTAGAGCCGCATACGGCCCGCGGGACGCGAGTTTGACATGCGTGCACTACATGATAAGCTCCTCGGTGAAGCCTGCGATCAATCATGTCTGCTTTTAATGTCTATGAAGTTGGCACCTTAACCGTGTATGATCGACATTTAGCCAGACAATCGAACTTTTGTGTTTGACAATCGTTCATTTTCGATAACTTGGGAGACCTTCTCCATCTTTCTAAAATTGGGCACACTTGTAGAGCTACTCGGCGCTCAAAATGACACGGTCCTACTCTACCGCGTTCGGGAGTTACGGCTATACCCAAATCGCAATTCTGAGTTTTCTAATTTAAAATTGTCCATAGCTCTCCCCGCAGGGGGATTTGTGTCCATGTGACACTCAGCTTGGAAGGCTGTTTGTAGTTGGACAGAGATCTTTGGTGAGTTGTGACACCACGGACCTAACAGCGCAAGGGGGCCCCTGGTACAGTTGATACGCCATGGCGAGGATCTGTACAAAGACCATTCGGGCGCTAACGGTCCCGTGCTCCTGAGTTATGCACGGGTGGCTCTTGGCGTGCCTACCTCCCCCCATAGATTGCGGGAGGGAAGGCCTAGCACGATATTGATGTCCTCTGGTGGGAGGGTGCATCATATGGAAGTCGTGTGAGCTTCGGAGGTGACGGCTCCGCATGACCCGAGTCCAGAAGGGGCTAGCTAGGGAGAACGGCCTTGGTGGAAAATGCCAACGCGCCTATATCTAGCTAGTTTGTGGATTGATGACAACACTGCCTGAGTCGCATTGCTGACTAGTAAACTGAAGGGGCCGCCTGGATGTGAAAAGCAGCGCTACGTTGTCTGCACAGGCGCGTAGTCACAGGTCCAACGAGCCTGGGATGTGCATGTCCGAATTCGACGTAAGGCTTAACCAATAGGGGGCCAAAGGAGGATCACACCTGCTATAGAGAAGTCTATAGCGAATAGTGTACCTCGGGGATGGGTGAGCCCAGGGGACCATGGTCCCTTCCCATCTTGGAGTTGGTCTCGAGGGGGCTGTCGGTTGTTAAGCAAGACATCGAGCTGGTGATGCAGCCCCGGGGTTGGGTTCCTGAAGGTGAGTGCATTCACCGGATGGAGAAATCCCCATCTGGCAACAAGATCCGTGCCAGTAAATATACTGGAGGTCCAAACCGCTTTCGCAAGGACCGGGGTATAAAGCCATAGGCTAGGTGACCCTTAGACAGTAAACCTCGTAGATGGTATTCTTGTCCATAGCTCTGGAATTCGTGACCGACAAATTTTAAAATTTAGATAACGCACTGTTCATATTTAGTGAAATTTGGCACCCTTGTAAAGCTACTTGACTCGACTTCAAGTTTCAAGGTCCTACCTAACCGCGTGCCGAAGTTAAGGCTGCCCAAATCACACTTATGTGTTTTCCAATCTAAATTGTCCACAACTTGGAAAAATCAACCACCGTACTCCATCCGATTTCCCTATCAATCTCTATAAGAAAATGCATAAGAAATAATTTATCTATTGCAACCAACGAAATATTTTTATTTCTAGTACTATTCCTTGCAATAAAATGTGTTTTACATGCTTGTTAAGGAGAACCAGTCGCGTAGATAGCTTTTTGGAAGGGGATCTGCGGTCAGAATTATTTTTTTTTTTCAGAACAGGGGAAGTGCATTAAATTAATGGGTTCAACATCTTGTTTCTATGCTTTTCTACCAATTAAAAAAATCTTTTAGTCATTTGAGGTCTGCTGACGATATGGAAAAAAGGCTATGGAATTGTTTCAATTTTGCTTGTTTAGCTGAAATTCCGTAGGAATAGGTTTGGCACAGCGAAGCAAATCTTGTACGTCGAACAACGTGGCATTCGATTTTTCATAATCCCCACCTTAATTTAGGTATACCTACTTAATCGAAGTTGGACTAGAGACTCCTGGAAGCTTAATACCGCAGGCGACAACGCATCTTAGAAAGAGTTGATAAGTTTATAGAATCGCATAAAGATTTTAAGTAGGCATTTAAAGTTGTGGTATAAAGTTAAAATATCAGATTCGTCTGCAATACCGAGCGCAAATGTTAGGAATCGTTCCTGCACTGGAGATGGATGCGGTAAAAATAGACCTCAGCGATGGTTTGTCCGCAGCATACAATAATGTTTTGTAGAGTGACTAAGCATGACGTAAATTACATTGCGGCTGTCCCTAAGTGAAGTACATAATACGGAAAGATGGTCCGACGGATGAGTGAACGAGATGGCTATGTGATTCAATTCGAGCAAAATACAACATAAATACATACCAGGTAGCATGATGCAGTATTGTTCAAGAAAGTTAGTCCAACATGTGCCGTACTGCTGCTCAATTAGAGCCCTATTGTATCACTAGATATCCCACAATGCTGATTTTCACTATGCTATAGCCCAAAATGATGTTTGTAAACTCCAACTGATCGGTTCTTGTGGCAGTCCCACTATTAAATACAAATCTCATGTACTCCAGTATACCCTTGGAATTCTAGCCAAGGCAGTAATTATGAAATTGAAAATAATGTAAAAAGGGATAATTCCGAAATGTTCCTGAAAATTTCCATTTGGTCCTATAATAAATAGCCGTAGTTTAAAAAAAATATGTGGGACCTAGGTGATCAATCCCCTCCCTTTCTTATCTACGCAACTGAGGAGAGAACTGCTCCTGTTTAGTATCAAATCACAAAAATTTTACTTTGAAGCTCTGTAAAACCAAGCCTCATATTCAAAGTTAGTGCGGTTCGTTTTTATTTGCAGGTCAATTTGTTGGCTACAAATCACATGAGGAATAATTTTCCGGTGCGTTTATGCGGCAGTTTCCGGATACCCTGTATAGTTGTGCTACCGATCTACCACGCTAGACTCAGAAAAATCTCATCACTTAAATTTAAAGTGAAACATATTAAAAATAAAATTGTGACTCATCAATTAATCATTTTAAAAACAAATAGTTTTATATTAAATTTAATAGGATTCACTTTAATGATCTGTTCAAAATTGATTGAAACATCGATTTAAATATGTTCAACCTTGTTTTAAAGTTGTTTCATTTTGAAGGCTGTGTCCGTCACATGTATACATAAGCCGTCGGATTTTTATCTATCTTCTCCATTAATAACAACTTCTTTTCGTATAGAATCAACGTTTTTCCTCGAAAGTTTCCCTAAATGAATTTTTGGTTGGCTGCATTAAATCCCAGTGCAGACCATCTAGTAACGTTTAATCGCGATAAATCACCCATCATTTCCAACACCACTTGACGCAGAAAATGTGTTTGTGGGTAGATTGTACTCTTATGGCTATATTACTCGTACGTACATAAAAAAAAACACGGAAAATGGTCATGGAACATTGGAAATTAGGTTCTGAAAATGAAATTCGGTTTCAGTATGCAATGCAGCATCATCATCATCAGTGGTAGAGAAAAATGTTGCAATCATCAATCAGTCGTTACAGATAGAGAATCGCGTTTTAATTGAATTTTACGGATAAATCAAACATATGAAAGTGTTTTAAGTAAACTTTGGACTTAGAGAAAGTTTTATTACCATCCAATGGAGTAAACCACCAAAAAGAATGCAATATGCTGTAGAGTATAGGGAATAATTTGGATAAAATTTACTCAGTCATTTTTTGCCGTACTTTTAACTAAGTCGGTATAAGCATAACACGCAAGGTGTCGCATATGTTTACATTTTTTTTATTTTATCTGTAAATTTTTAGCAATATGCGGAAAAAAAATAAAAACAATTTTTCTACGAACACATGTGTCCGTTCAGGGATCATTTGCCCTTAACCCAAAAATCAATTGTCAATAGCTGATTGACTTGTTTGGCAAATGAAAGAAGTAAACAACATTTCGATTACATTATACAGGGTATTATAAAGAACATAAAAAAGTCCTATTTTTCCTCAATTTGTAGGCAACATTCGAATAAAAATTGACCTACAAACATGTACACACAAACTCAACGAAATAACAAGCACTAACTAAATGTTGATATAATGTAAACAAGCGAAAAAGAAATGTATAGAACATTTTTCTGTGCTTCCTATTTTCAGCGCCGCCGTATATTCAACGTAGCTTTACATAACATGGAAATTATATGCCATTTTCCATATAAGATGATATAGTATTGTTGACATTATTTTGTGCTTTTTGCAAAATAGTGTTTTAATTCATGCTTTCTGTCGTCATTTATTATTATAGATGGCGACAAAAAGCGTGACAACTCTATAAATGTGCCGCGAATTAATTAAGTGCAATTACGGTTGCCCCGAAAAGTGCAATAATATAATGGAAAAAATGTGTAATTTGAGTTGACGTCCGTTCATAATGACTATAACCATATTACGGAGAGCTCCCATAGTTATTATAAGAGTATAGACGGAATTGATGTTTTGATGTGAGAATATTATTCTGGGATAACATTAAATTTTGATGCAATTATACGTATTATGATGATGGCTCGCTTGCGGCGCTTCTCTTCTAGTGCCGCAAGCAAGTTTTTGAATGAAAGCGAACCCATGCCAACTTTGTGATGATAATGATAAAGAAAGTTAACGACAGACTATTATGCATGCAAAAATAAAAGTGAATATGAATGTGTGCAGATTCATTATTTGCTTATACACAGCATCTCAAATATGATAGACATGTGCAAATTTGCATTACGATATACATTCGCATGGTGACAAGCATGCGGGTAGTCGATGAACAGATTGGCAAGCAGATATATGCAGCTACATGAGAAATGGAGAAAGTGGACAATGTCCACAAAATGTTGATTTTTATGACATGAGATGTGATGTTTACAAAATGTGATGAGATGGCAAATTTAATTAAGCAGTATTGATTTGGCATCATATTGCAAAATCAATAGATTTTTTTGTCAAGTAAAGACAGAAATTGATTTTATGGTTTGATTTTTCAGAGACATTCACTGGAAAAGTCGAAATTTTGGAATTTTATTTGAACTCAAATGTTGCTATCCGCTGGTAGGTGACCGTCAGTTATAGCGATATTCACGAAAATTTATGATAATGCTCTCATGTCCTAATACTGTTGAAGTTCTCGCAGCGCCCAGAGGACCGCAGGCATTGGCATATAATATTTGGAGCCAGTGCAGCTCGCTCCCGATATGACACTGTACTTTCCCGTGAAATATACCGTTATAAAGATATTTTCGAAAATTACTAGTTTGGTCACAGGGCACAGGCAGGTGACGCGACGGGGAGCTTTTAGCATTTTTTTTTGGCTTATAATATGTATGTAGTTTCAAATTCGTTGCAGACGACTTTTCGATAAAGACATGTACCGTTATAGAGATATTGCGGAAAATCCTTTTTGAAACGCTGATAAATCAATAATTTGATCAAGTACCACGCATCGTTGGGAATTTTAAAAATTTTATTTGGAGGTTGAAGTCATAGAATCCAAATTTACAGACTATGTTACGTTGTTTGAGAGCATGTTACCGTTGCAAAGATACATTTTACAAAAATCCCCGAAAATTATTTTATTTTATTTCAATAATTACGTGCAAAAAGTAGCCTGGATAAACGAAATATTCGGATTAGAGGAATTCTTTTTGTTTTCCGATCAAAAAGAGATAAAATAGACAAATACATGCTACAAAAGGCCATATATTAATTTGCACCTTGAAATAAGCCAGCATCATACGTCTTCCCGTCATAATTAGCGGAGCAAATTTCCCATCACATACGGAAAATCACACGAATCCGAATTAAGAAACCAAAATTTCTGTTGAAATTCGGATACACGGATTATCGAGTCGAGTCTGTAGTAACTACTACATATTTAATGAGCGTTCCCGTTATAGATATACAGGGTGGCCCACATAAATACGATTTTAGCTAATAATAACTTTTTTCCTCGGGCTAGAAGATTTTTTCAGGCGTACCTACGACTTGTATGTAACACTCCCCCCATTGTTTTCCTTCCGTCTTCAAAAAAGTTCCGTTGTGTTTGGTTTGGTTAGAGTAAGTGGACAAATAAAAATATTTAATCAGAAAATTTTATTGGGGGATGCGGGAGCATGGCCCCATAGTCCGATTCCATTTATTGTGACCTTTTTTGTTGCTTTGATTAAGAACATTAATTCAGGGTTTTGTGAAATTGGTTTAAAAAAATTTCTTGGAAGAACCAAAACCCCATGGTCCGATTTGATCCATTCTTACATATGTTTTGTGTCATCGATATAAACATATTTGTGTGAAATTTATTTGAAATTGGTGCACAAATAAATAGGTTTTTCTTAGAAGAACCTAATTTCGGGGTTGGGTTTGTATGGCAGCCCCATGACCCCATGGTCCGATTTGATAAATTCTTTCATATGTTTTGTGTCATCGATAGAAACATATTTGTGTGAAATTTGGTTGAAATTGGTGCACAAATAAAAAGGTTTTTCTTAGAAGAACCTAATTTGGGGGGTCGGGTTTGTATGGCAGCTCCAAGGTCCCAACGTGCAATTTGACCCATTCTTTTATTTGTTTTGTGTCATCGATACAAACACATTTGAGAGTAATTTTGTTGAAATTGGTCCACAAATAAAAAAGTTTTGCTTTGAAGAACCTAATTTGGGGGGTTAGGTTTGTATGGCAGCCCCATGACCCCATGGTCGGACTTCATCCATTCTTACGTATGTTGTGTGTCATCACGAGAAACACATTTGTGTGAAATTTGCTTGAAATTGGCGCACAAATAAAAAAGTTTTTCTTAGAAGAACCAAATTTGGGTAGTTGGGTTTGTATGGCAAAATTGTCTCAATTTTTTTTTTGTCACAAAGCTCGTAGTTTCTTTGATTATAAGAACCCCAATTTTGCGTGAAATCTGACATGAATACATTATCGTTTTTCTACTTTTCGATACTTTTGGTAACAGTTGCAGCCAGAAAGACAATTAACCTTTTTGTCATTTTAATTGTGACCTTAAGGTGCACGAAGATTGCCTGCTAAAGTTTATTGATGAATAGCTTTAAAAGAAAAAACGCCATTTCGGGGCTTAAATTGCATTTTTCCAAAAAAGAAAATTGTGTTTAGTTTCGACCGACCATTCACGTGAAATTATGACTCCTTTTTAAGACTTTCTTTTCTGGGTAGACATGGGGAATCTTGCATATACATATACTGCGTGCCGTGTAGCAGAGACCGCCAGCATGCAGTTATATCGGAATCTTACCGACTAAACCTAAAAACCTCTTTCGTCACCGCTTGACCCTGCGGGACCACCTTTCAGTATTATTTCCAAGGGCCAATTTAGGCTAATCAGCCATCACTACGGGTAGCAGACTTGCGTCTAAGCTCCTCCCTCTTTAGCTCCATGTGGACGGAACAAATTGCCCTGGTTACTGAATCCCAGTTATTTGCTTCTGTTTTCTACCTGTTCCGCTTCGAGTTGACTGCGGATATCTGCGAATCTACACGGAGAGAAATTTCTGTAGTAAATTTTATTAAAACGAGTAATCAAATTCACTAAAAATTTAATAATTAATATTCATTGCCAAATCAATAAATTGTTGTCGATTTACTACAAAATGTTGTGAATTTGACATATCGGTTGCTAATACAACTTTTATTACAATGTAATGAAAAAAGTTATTACACACTATTTCGGTAAAATTTAATTACAAATACAGTAAATTTTTCACCGAATTCTAGTTCCTGACTAGCTTTGTGAAAATATAAATGTCAAAAAAAAAAAAATATTTTTTGTATGGAAAAATAAGTTTGTGTGTCGTGTCGAGCAATTTCAATTGAGGATTATCTTTCAATTTCTTCGTGTAATACGTGGTAAGTAAACAAACATTTACAATTTTACATTTATTTTTTCTAGTTAAATTATTATATTATTACAGGAAGTATAAATTGAATCGACTGAAGAAGCCAGATTTTTAAGCATAACAAGAGATAAGTTTTTAGTTTTGATACAGTTTCCGTCAGAAAATTGGAATGAAAGCAGAATTCACTACACTTAAGTATATTAAGGACAAGGTGATTAATAAATTTATATTGATTGTAGTAATACAATATTGATTGTACACTATAAACTTTATAATCCAAACCCTCGAAACATCAAATTTCCCGGAAACAAACTTTATTTTTATATCTGATTTAACTTTTTTCCTTTTTTTTTCAAAACCTAACTGGTCAATTTTCAATTTTTATTGTTCCTTCTAGGAAACTCAAATAAAGGAATGTGAATCAAACGAAATTCTTCTTGCGCAAAAAGTTGACGGATGAAATAAAAGTTAAAATGGTTTCTATTCGCTTCCATTCCAGAACTTTGATTTGCTTTGATTTAATCCGGATCATAAAGAATGCGATTTATGTTTTAAATTTGAATAAATTTAATAATCATTTACTTTTTAGTTATGTGAATTTTCCTGTGAAATCTTCCTAGGATTTAATAAATAAATATCATACTGTTGCATACAATTTTGATTTTTTTATTTATTGAACAGAGAACAAACAATAATAATGCACTGTTTTTTTTTTACTATAAAATGCGGTTAAATTTTATTATTTTGGATGGTCATTATTTTGTGGTGAAAAATTACTGTAAAAATTTTAATATTTATTAATCTGTAATGAAATTCAAATTGTCAGATAGTTACCCTTTATTATTATCAACAATAAATTATTACTACGGCTGTAGTGAACTTTTACAGTAAAGGAAAGTTAATTTAATTAAAATGTAATAAAGTTATTCACAACGCGAGTAGTTAATTTTACTATAAATGCGATGGGGTCAAAATTCATTACATTTTTGTAAAATTCACTACCGAATTGATGAAATTTCACTATTTTTTTCTCTCCGTGTAGGACAATCAAACAAGACATGTTTCGCGTCCTCCGCCACTCCCTTGCATCTCGGGCATTCTGGCGAGTCATCTAACTCAAACCGATGCAAGTATTGTCGGTACCCTCCGTGGACCGTTGAGTCATGTAAAAATTCATATCCCCGTGTTTTCCGTTAACACACCTGGCTATGTCTGGGATAATGGTATACGTCCATCGGCCAGTGGAGGACCTACCACTTTCTCATAGATTCAAGCCTTTCAATGTTGCTTCGCCCTGGGTGCATCTCCGATGTTACGCCTTGGCGACCGCTGTACAGCCTGCTGATCTCGTCCACTAGGATGGGCAAGGGCATCATTCCGGCTACCACGTAGGCCACTTCATATGATGTGGTGCGGTAGGCACAAAACACTCTCAATGCACACCTACGCATTAATTAGCTTAAGGCATTCTGCTTGAAGGTATAGAAGCGATGAATTTGTCATAGACGGTTTCTTTCAGTTACCGTTACATCCATATTCAGGATAATGCAATCAATTTTTTTTTACGGTTGGCCAATATCTTTAGAATTCGACATTAAATTTTACCGTTATGGAGATTTTTATAAAACCTTGTTGAAATGACGCCTGGGGACACAGTTAGAAGAACGATCGGGACCCTTTACCACTGTGCTTACAACTGCGAAATAACCAAGTGTGTCAGACTGTTTTTTAGTATCTATATGTTACCGTTGTCGAGATTTGCACAGAACTATAGTTTGAAAGTGAATGACCTGCCGCTACCGACACACGACTTAAATAGGAAATTTTGGGGTTTTGTTTAGAACCTCATGGAAAAATCCGGTTTTCTTAAAAATTTTCCGAATTGAAATGCTACTACACTTCTTGGGCTATTACTCAATAAAATAAGCAATGCTCTGTGATGAGCTTCAGCAAAACACTGTACATACAAATCTGCACGTTTTGTCCAACTACATACTTACAGGAATTTTGAAAAACTTATTATATGCATCGAAAATATCGTATTTACCTGAAAAGAAAAAAACATTGATTAACATTTGCTTAACCTCAAAACATCTAAATCAATAACTTTTTCAAAAACCTATTCAGTACAATAATTGTCAATCTAAATCTAAATCAATATAATGATTGTCTCCTATTTTCTTCTCCAAACACCTGTATACCGAAAAAGTGGAACATACGATAAGATCCATAAATAAACTACAACAAAACAATAATACATCTGATATCACCTATAAAGAAAGCACTAAACTGCCTGAATTTATCGTACGATTCGGGCAAACACGAGCTATTCCAAAAGTTCTAAAAATATAACCAACGCCCCTACCCCCTAATACATATACACTCACGGACCAAGGACGGGGGAGGCGGGCGTAATTGAACCTTAAACAAACTTGTGGCCATAATACACGTAAGCAAAATCATCGGCCGCACACAACCAACCGGCACCGAATATTGAAAAGTAGTCAAAACGTGCGGTCAATTTGCCATTCCATTTTATTTAACTTATGACCGTTCATTATCCGTGAAGGATATGCCTAGCATATAGCATACGTTCTGTTGCGTTGCGTAAGCACACACCCGTCCGTCCAGTGGAATGGAACATGGAGCTTGCTATACCGCACGTAATGGTTGACCCTACAATTACCGGATCGATTCATGGCGTAACGACTATACCTTATACATACCGAAATCCTGCGCAATGTTTTCTTTCTCGCCGCGACGGGATGGAGCTGATAGAATGCCGTGCCTTGTTGAATGGATTACGAGACGGCGAAGGATCTCAACGTGGGAATAGGTTGGACAGGTTATGATGATTATTAACTGACGGACATAAACACAGTGACATGTTGTTTTGTCCATGTCCGCCGGGAATATGAAAATTGGGATAATGTCGTATAAGATAAAAAAGAAAGGATTCTTCGTATAACAAGGGACAACATTTTAGTGTGCTATTAGATGACAACTTGTTGAAATATGAGCGCAATTGGCCTTTGGAAGAAGGTCATTTTATATGTCCGTGCGCTTATTGCAAAAGATAAAATTTTATCTGTAAGGATTCCCAGTAAATATATACATAAATTTTCGAAATCCATCTGTTACAATAAATGTCGAGTACCCAAATTTATTGGATATCATAGGCGGATAAAACAAACAAAAATCAAATCAACACAATAATTTCCTGATAAAACCAAAACCAAAAACAAATAGAAAAGTGCTCCCCTGCAAATTACAGATAAGATTAGCCCCATTGTAATCCGTAAACGGTCATATATCAAACAATATTAAAATTGTCATAATAATTACATTAAGCTAAACAATGTTACCTGCAATCAAAACTCAATTACCCTTATCTTTATGGCGCGCGCGAGTCGAGTTTCTTCTGCGACAAGAGGTTTTATTGTTTCTTCTCGATTTCCTGAACAAATTCGCATTTGACATTGCCGCGATGATATCGTCAATTACTAATAATACCAATTTATATATATGAATTCCTATTTATCTGTATGTACAGATCTATTAGATTTTTATTTATCAAACTCAATTTAAGTTGCGCGGAAATTTATTTGCAAGCAAACAAGGACAAACTGAATAATAAATAAAAGTACACATTACACAAATAAATTTTAATTCGACTCGTCCAATGCTGAAATGGTTTCCATTGCAGTTTTTAATGCCATCTGGAAAAATTATACAATGTTGAAATTGAAATTGATATTTATTCATACATTCACAATCTAAACAGACAAAAGTATATCAGTAGCAGCAAGCTTGAACGAACAATATAATACATACGAAGTGAGGCGCATATGCAGATAATAATACAGACAATACCAACTCGAGATAAGATAATAAGATAGACCCCAAGCCGAGAGCCGCAATTTGTTTTAAATGAATTTGAATGAATAAAAAATGGAAATTTACATTTTTTTAGTTTTGTTTTATTATTATCGTTATGGTCTAGTTATTCACGATTATTGCAGATGATGATGATGATGATTGTGCAGCAGTAGGTGTTATTGGTGTGCTGCTTCTGCGTGTGGTTGAAGTTATATAATAAATGCAAATTTTATTTGGAATAAGAATAGAGTTTGAATGTAATTTCCGCTTTGTGTTTCGTATTTTTGGAAACAAAGTTCAAACGGATCAAGAAAAATTGTTTTGCAAGTAAATGTGTTTTAGCAATAATAATTTAGTTTAGACTAGTATAAAATCAGCCTAACAAGTTTAGCAAAAGCTCAAATTTTTTTTTTGTTTGGCAATTTGTGGGACTAGGATTCAATTATGCTTAAAAGAGTAACGCGGTCAATGAGTGTATTTTACAAACATAATTTTAGCTGTCCGTTAAGGATTCGGTTTTTCAAATTCAGATCTTCTAAATTTGGTCCTGTCTACTCGTGCAGTCTGGAAACATACCCTACAGGCAGTACACATGCAACAGTCAAGGGTAACTTTTTTATCAGTAGGAAGTAATTGTAAAGTCTATGGTGGTATCAATCTTCAACCATTCTCGACGAGATAAATGTCTTAATAGTGACTTCTAACTGCACAGATTCTGATAACATCTGACTTCAAATTGAGATTCTGGAGTGGCGCCCAAATACTTTATTGATGATTGTGTACGACACGTCATGCATACGGACTTTGGTTTTCAATCATTCTGCCCACTACGTACAACCAGGGATGAAAACGAAGAGCTCGCTGCTGAAGCAATGGAGCAAAGTCATGTGATTGTGAGGTACTGAAGATCGCCATGCTATAGTTATTACTATTAGCAACAGAATATTTGTGTGACCTAATTGATGTATAGCCAAAATTATTCTACTGGTAAGACCGACCACTAAAACTAAAGTCAGAAGGCAGGCTTAACCACAGGGCCGGATTTCTCATATGGGGTGTCATTTTCATTACTTTCATTTTCACAAGTCACAATTCTAAAAACCTGAAATTGAAATAATGAAAATCAGTTTTTCATCGCTTATCCAGATGTGCGATGAGGACTTATCAACAAGATGAGAACAAATTGGAGCATTTATCTTTTTGCAAAATATCTCGTTCAATGTCAGGCTCAACTTTTCAAAAGCCCATTGAATAGGGTGTCCCAAGTAGAGCGCCGGATTTGATTTTCAAGCTATTGTTAGTTTTCACATGTGAAGCATAGATGGCCGTTCGATCGTTGACAGTATGAGGTTATTAAAAATGAAGCGGTACACGAAAGAATAACGCATTCTCATTGCAAATTTTTTTTTATCAAAATAGTGAAAGTTTCGCGGCCACAGTTCGCAAACTGCGTTCAATTTGGGGTATTCATAATGGTCCAAATGAAGCAACTGTGCGAAGATTAATAAAAAAATCAATGTGCGTGACAGTGTCGCTGAAAGTCCAACCACCTCAATTCGAACACCGAGCGACTCGGTGTTTCCAGATCCACTATGCAGCTAATTTTGACAAAAGATGGATTTTCATGCGTACAAAGCGCATTCGACTAAAGAACTGAAGCCTACATGCACAGCGAAAAGAGTTCATGGAAAACAAGAAAATGCAGAGAAGAAGCGTGTGACTGATTGGTGTGTATTTTAGGCTAGAGGTATAATCGGTCCATATATCTTCGAAAAGGAGGCAGGTCAAACACAAACCGTGAATGGTGTTCGTTACCGTGAAATGTTAACCAGCTTTTTTGCCGAAACTTGATGACATTGATGTGGAGGACATGTGGTTTCAAGAAGACGGTGCCACAGCAATACAGCACGAGAAACAGTTCAATTATTGCATCAGTCATTTCCCTGTCGTGTCCTCTCGCATTTTGATGACCAGAATTGCACGTCTAGATCTTATGATCTGACGTATCAGAGAGTGTATATGCCAGCAAAGCCGTGACGACCATTTTCCCAATGTGTTATTCCATACATAACCTCATGATGGCTACTTTATGTTTCAATAAAAGTTTGTTTGTGACTGTTTTACTATTGGTAAATATACCGTTAGTTTACCGTTTATGGATTATGGATTGACATCTTCAAACTGCAATTCCTTGCATCTCCCACACTATCAGTATTCTTTTTTTAGAAACTAATCAATTTGGCTCTAAACAAATAATAATGGATAAATCCCTAAATTTGCCTCTATTGACTAATAAGTTTGCCGACCACTGATATAGGACAGGGCTTCCCGAATGATATTTCGCCAAAAAGTTTCGCAAAATATGAAATTATTATTAAAAAAAATAGCAGAGAAAATAAAATGGCTTAAAATTTAATTTTAGTTTTTTTTTTAGCACAATTTGCACTGAGAGAACTGTATCTAAAGAGAATTTTTAAATTAAGGTAGTTCTACTAAACAAATTGTATTTTTTATAATTCCCGCGGGGCAAGTACTCGCCAATCCTATACAGACAGACGACGGCTTCGTGTGACAAAACCAACTTGATTAAGTGATAATTCCCCCAATGGATTTCAGTGGCCAGAGAGGTATCCTACAAGCAACCTCAACGCGGCTCTACTTAACTTGGTTGTAGGCCCATAGTCATAAGGTCTCATCAACTCCTTCGCCTGACGTAGTCATTGAAGCTTGTTCCAATAGCGGTTGGTTCTTAGAATAGCACTCCTTAACTTTTGATTTGGAAGAGGCCTAGTTCAGACCACACTAGGATTCTGGTCCAATAAAGATGAGTAAGGAGTCCTGTATTGCCAGTTCAACTGCTGCTTTTTGGCATTCTCCGT
This sequence comes from Microchrysa polita, assembly GCA_949715475.1. Lineage (NCBI taxonomy): Eukaryota > Metazoa > Arthropoda > Insecta > Diptera > Stratiomyidae > Microchrysa > Microchrysa polita. The sequence goes on along the minus strand of OX454415.1, from coordinate 133,568,164 downwards.
TACTTTTTAATAACGAGAAAATGTGAGCGTTAATACATTTTCAAAAAATACTTCTGTTCACTTATGCCAGATGTTTCACCAAATAAGTTCAACAGCCTTTTTCTACATAGTACTCCAGCGGGAGAACATTTCGACATTGCCTCTCAGAGGTAGCTTTATCCATTAAGCTATTATGCCTGATACGCTAGAATGAATTTTACCGCATTCTGTGACCTTAACCTTTTCCCGGATGCAAGTTATCACCGATTCTCATAAACAGTTTGGCAAACTCTGGAATTCATAGTGTTAACAAGTGTCTAGGAATTCGCCATTTCTTTATCACCGACTCTCAGAAACAGTTTTGGCAATCTCCGGAATTCAGTGTTAACATAAGTCTAGGAATTTACCATTTCAGTACAAATTCTAATTGGTTGGAGAACATCTTTGTTTGGATAGTAAGCATCGACATTCACACAACTCGGGAAAAAATGTCTCCATCAGAAACAGTTTTCTAAAATCAAGCTACACAGCATACAGCTCAGCTCTCAGAATCAATCGATAAATGTGTCAATAACCTAGCCTAGGCATAGGGGACCCTAGAGGTCATTTTTACAACCGATGGCGTCTCCGGTCAGTATTTTGCAAATGATGGTCTAAATTAAGCAAATGTGCTAATGATGATCAATTTGTATATTAATAACTCATTTTCGTCTTTCGAAATTCGATGTGTCAAGCCCATTAAAACGATTCCATTTTCGATTTAGAATTTAAAAAAATGTGGGCTGCCTGAGCCTTCTGAGGCGCAAAGAACACATTTTTCTGCGCACTTTTTGCTGATTCAAAGTTACGAAATACAAGACTGCAGAAGACATGTTTTCTTTTGTGTTTCTATACTTGATCCGGCAGGCGGGTTTCAGAATCAAATGCCCAGATTTACAAATCTGGCCACGGGGATGGTATCAATATCAATTGCTGCCGTCCAATTTAAGATTCTCTTATTCAGTTTCGGAACAAATAAATGTAAAAGGGTTAATAACTAGATACCACGAAACCACGCATCTACCTACAATGGAAAAAAAATAGGAAATAGGGTGTCGTGAATTTGGTAAAAAATTGTCAGACTCAAATATTGTTAATTCTTCCGGTGTTCAATTTATATAAAATAAATAGCTATGTATCTTCTAGTGATATGGATACTGTAGTGGCTAGTGCGCTCGCCTTCGGAACACAGGATCGTGGGTTCGAATGCCACTGTCAGCGAATTAGGTTTATAATGCGGAATATGATCTAACTCAGAAATCTATTGAGTCCATTTATGGGGATAAAAAACACAGCAGAGGGTGCTGTTGAGTTCAACACCTCTACAAAAAAAAACACAGTTAAGGGTTAGAAAATTGGATGTTACTAAAATCTGCAGCCTATGTTAAATTTTGAACTGTTGCGCCACCTATTTATTATTTTTATTTGGAGTTTGCAAATTTACTTTCATATTTAATTAATAATAGACCAAGCAATGAAAGTCTAAAAAGGGGGTGTAGAGAACATCGAAGGGGGTGACGATTTTTTTCTTCGGTATTTTATCAGGAGTAGTTAGGAGGTAAAGGTACTAATTTTACTCGGAGCTGAGGGGTGCGCTAACGCGGGGAGAGGGGGTTAAAGGTGCAATTTTGTGCAATTTTTGGTGTTTTGGGCTATATCTCGAAAACGGTGAGTCGCACAGAAAAAAGTTGTGAGTAAGCATTAAAGCTTTCAAAATATCCTATTTATTTGCCCATACTTACATATGCAAAACTCCTAACGGTTCTTCCGATATTGTTCAATAAAAGTAAAAAAAAAATTTTTTTTTGCATTCTATTGACTCTGGTGTCTCTCCGATTTGTTTTTCAAAAAACTTTTGTAGGGTAAAGTTAGTAAGTGGTAAATTTTTCTTAATTTGATATACTTCTTCTTGGCTTGTCTCCTATCATTCGAGAGTTAAGAGAGTCTCAACGAAGTAATATTCTATACTCATCAGAATGAAGACAACCAATGTGAAAAAACGGCAGGGGGGACGGTTTTTTATTTCATGGATCCATAATGGGCGGTTCGGAGTAAGACATACTACAAGCTCGAAGTCATGAGGTGTGCGCTAACGTGGGGAGGGGGGACTAAAGGATTCATTTTTGCAGGTTGTCGACTTAATCTTGGAAATATCTCGGAAGCGGTGAGTCGTCCTGTGAGTATTTGTATGGCAGTACTAAAGCTCATTAAATTTCCAAAAACTTATTTGAACACTCAAATGCCGAATTCCTAACGGTTCCCCCGATACAGGTGATTGAAATCCGAAAATTGTTAAAAAATCGTTATTTTGTTTATTTTTTTGGCTCTGGTGTCTCTCGCGATTGTTTTTCGGAAAACTGTTTCACGACCAATTTGTACGATGTTTAATTGGCTCTCATTAATTATACGCCCCGTTGTCCGGTCTTCAATCAGTCAAAAGCTTAGGAGTTAAAACCGAGCTTCCGAATTCAATTTTCTCTATTTTCATGGATAAAGACTAAACATTGTGAAAAAACGGCAGGGGGGGACGGTTTTGTATTTCATGGATCCATAATGGGCAGTTCGGAGTAGGACATACTACAAGCTCGCGGTCATGAGGTGTGCGCTAACGTTGGGAGGGGGGCTAAAGGATTCATTTTTGCAGGTTGTCGACTTAATCTTGGAAATATCTTGGAAGCGGTGAGTCGTCCTGAGAGTATTTGTATGGCAGTACTAAAGCCCATTAAATTTCCAAAAACTTATTTGAACACTCAAATGCCGAATTCCTAACGGTTCCCCCGATACAGGTTATTGAAATCCGAAAATTGTTGAAAAATCGTTATTTTGTTTATTTTTTTGGCTCTGGTGTGTCTCGCGATTGTTTTTCGGAAAACTGTTTCACGACCGATTTGTACGATGTTTAATTGGCTTTCATTTGATGTGCTCCCCGTTGTCCTGTCTGCAATCAGTCAAAAGCTCAGGAGTTAAAACCGAGCTTCCGAATTCAATTTTCTCTATTTTCAAGGATAAAGACAAACATTGTGAAAAAACGGCAGGGGGGACGGTTTTTTATTTCATGGATCCATAATGGGCGGTTCGGAGGAAAACATACTAAAAGCACGCGGTCATGGGGAGTGCGCCAACGTTGGGAGAGCGGGTTCAAATATCTCATTCTTGTGCTTATTAGCTCTATCCCCGCTATATCTCCGAAGCCGCGAACTCTACGAAAAAAATGTTTGAACAAGAATGAAAGCTTACACAATTTCCTATAAAGTTCATCTTACATGCATAGGTCGAATTCCTAACATTTATCCAGATACAGCTAATTTAAAAATCAGAAATTTCACATAGAAAACATCAACACAGCCTACATGCATATAGCCAATCTATAGATACACGTATACCAATTATGTTGTGTGGATGTTTTCTATGTGAAATTTCTGATTTTTAAATTAGCTATATCTGGATAACTGTTAGGAATCCGACCTATGCATGTAAGATGAACTTTATAGGAAATTGTGTAAGCTTTCATTCTTGTTCAGACATTTTTTTCGTAGAGTTCGCGGTTTCGGAGATATAGCGGGGATAGAGCTAATAAGCACAAGAATGAGATATTTGAACCCGCTCTCCCAACGTTAGCGCACTCCCCATGACCGCGTGCTTTTAGTATGTTTTCCTCCGAACCGCCCATTATGGATCCATGAAATAAAAAACCGTCCCCCCTGCCGTTTTTTCACAATGTTTGTCTTTATCCTTGAAAATAGAGAAAATTGAATTCGGAAGCTCGGTTTTAACTCCTGAGCTTTTGACTGATTGCAGACAGGACAACGGGGAGCACATCAAATGAAAGCCAATTAAACATCGTACAAATCGGTCGTGAAACAGTTTTCCGAAAAACAATCGCGAGAGACACCAGAGCCAAAAAAATAAACAAAATAACGATTTTTTAACAATTTTCGGATTTCAATAACCTGTATCGGGGGAACCGTTAGGAATTCGGTATTTGTGTGTTCAAATAAGTTTTTGGAAATTTAATGGGCTTTAGTACTGCCATACAAATACTCTCAGGACGACTCACCGCTTCCGAGATATTTCCAAGATTAAGTCGACAACCTGCTAAAATGAATCCTTTAGCCCCCCCTCCCCACGTTAGCGCACACCTCATGACCGCGAGCTTGTAGTATGTCTTACTCCGAACTGCCCATTATGGATCCATGAAATAAAAAACCGTCCCCCCCTGCCGTTTTTTCACAATGGTTGTCTTCATTCTGATGAGTATAGAATATTACTTCGTTGAGACTCTCTTAACTCTCGGATGATAGGAGACAAGCCAAGAAGAAGTATATCAAATTAAGGAAAATTTACCACTTACTAACTTTACCCTACAAAAGTTTTTTGAAAAACAAATCGGAGAGACACCAGAGTCAATAGAATACAATATCGGAAGAACCGTTAGGAGTTTTGCATATGTAAGTATGGGCAAATAAATAGGATATTTAGAAAGCTTTAATGCTTACTCACAACTTTTTTCTGTGCGACTCACCGTTTTCGAGATATAGCCCAAAACACCAAAAATTGCACAAAATTGCACCTTTAACCCCCTCTCCCCGCGTTAGCGCACCCCTCAGCTCCGAGTAAAATTAGTACCTTTACCTCCTAACTACTCTTGACAAAATACCGAAGAAAAAAATCGTCACCCCCTTCGATGTTCTCTATAATGTCTTCTTTGATTGGCCTATAAGGATTAGAAAAAAATAACACATATACAGTAGAGCGTCGATTATCCGAAATAATATCGACAAGAGTGGTTCGGATAAACGAAAGTTCAGTTAATAGAGTTTCCATAGAAAAATTAGAAAATGACCCAAATGCGAAATTAAGCGAAAAACTGAAAATGAGTAGTAAAACGACTTAAACTGAACAAAAATAACAAATTCGGGGTAAACGATGATGATGAGAGGTTGCTTCCTATTCAGAAACTTAATTTTTCACTTTATTCTATGCATTTCACAAGAAAAGAAGCTGAGTGCCAGGTTCGGTTAATCGAATGTGCGAATAATCGGCGTTTGAATAATCGACGCTCTGCTGTAAATTTGAATCATAAGCTAAAAATCAATGGCGAAATTTATACGATTTTTGATAAATCATACAAACTATTTTTCTCATTTTGATTACTTGAAAACATGGGTTTACAGCATTTTTTTCTGTTTCGAATAAAAAATGTTAAATAAAACATGTCGTAATTTTAATAGTTCAAGGGAAATGATGAGGGAAATTCGACTCCCAACAGAATGGTGCCCAATCTCAGTGTAAATTTATTAAATTGTCCTCCTTAGTGAAAATGGCCAAAAAGGTTAGTTTTGAGAGTTTTTGTGGCGGATTCCTAAAAATCGTCAAGCGATGCTAAACAGAATCGGGGCTTGTTGAATTATACTTTCTTAAAAAATTAAATGAGAAGGAATGAAAACTTAATGCAAGCCAATTCCAATATGTACACACATTTGAAATTATTTGGCCAAATATCTATATGCAATATAGCCCCTCAGAGTGAAAACTAGAATATCAATGTTGCAAGTAGGGTCTACTATAGTAAACTTTACTGAAAGAAAACAAATAAATAAATAATTTTAATCAAATAACACTAATTTTTGCGTTAGTTTTTCATATACATTTTTTTTAGATTTCAGGTGTTCCGCGAAGAAAAGTGCCGAGGCTGGGTGTTGTTCTGAAAAAAATTTGATATTCACTGGTAGAGAATTACACTCATAGTTTCTTTTTTATTTTTTTATTATCACCCAAAACACGTGCAAAAGTATATTTGATTTCTCAGAGATGCTATCATTTTTTCATATCTATCAACATTATTTACGTATTTGGCATTTATATTAAAAAGAAAATCAAACCAAAACAATTTGAATTTGGTCGTTTTTATAGCAATTAGCACTATAAGTATTTCCTGCAAAATTTTCTTCTACGCCCCGTCCCAAAAACAATTCAATTTTTTTCTATCACCATTTCTTTTTCTATAATTAAAGACCACCGACACAAGAAAATGCCATACTAAGTGATACATCAAAAACATTCTCAGCCATGAAATTGTTCATGCCGCCGCCACCACTATTTATCTCGATTCTGCAATCTTTCCGAAAGAAATGTACAAAAATGTAGTTAATTTTCGCTAGAAAATTATTGTTCCTATTAAAGCTTTCTTCGATGCTCACCGTGTATGGTGTTAATGCACTTTAACGTCGCCGCAGCTGAGAGTATTTAGTTAATTTTCCGCTTATACTGAAAATCAGCAAGCATATCACAGCACCTGTTGTAACTGCTATAATATGGTTGGCTTCTGTTTGACGTTTTATGTAACCATTTATATATACATATGTATTTTTTTCTCTTTATTTCACATAAAAAAATTCACAACAATGCGCTGAATTCAGGTAAAATAATGTGGTTGCGGATGGCTGCTTTTACTGCTCAAATTGATTTGTTCAGATTTCCTTTATAGTTTTTTTTCGTAACGTTTCTTTGTTTTATACACACAATTGGAGTACTACTCGGTATATCAGTGGATCTTTGGATAATCGCCTTTCTAGCACGATTGTGTTATTTAGGATTATTGTGCTGTGAATTTAGCGGAGCAATGACAATTTAGCGCGAAACAATGAAAAGAATGGACTGGGATGCATGTGAGGTGTAGAAAGCTAACGGAAAAGATGCGAAAAGAGAATTACTAGGAAGTAAAAATTGTGGAATCTCAATTTAGGAACTATATATATATGTATATATTATTTTGTTATTAGATATTCAAAATGGCTAAAATGCGAATTTGTTGTATAAATCAACGTTCAATGGAACATTTGCTTGAATGTGCTAATAATTGCACAAAGCATTTAAAATGCAAATAAAAATTAGATGAATGATTATAAAAGTTCTAATAGAAACCACAAACATTCTCGAGAACAGTTGATAAACACTATACGTCAGTGTTTGTCTAGATGTGTAACCGGATACTGAAAATCGGTACATAATTTATTATGTTGACATGTGTCAAAATAGTATTCAACGCCCCAAAGATATACTCATTTTTTTATATTGGAAATATGAAAAGATTTTCTGAATTCAAATGATCTATTGATCTTTGGATTTGATATCGTTTTCAATTTTCCTTTTACGTATGTCAGCACGAATTGCACACATGCTACTGACAACAAAAATATTGTCATATGACCCATATACAAATCTGCATGCATGTATGAATTTCATTCAATTAAAGCAAAAAGTGTCGCCATTTCATGCAAATTCTACAAATCGGATACGACAACAAAATCGGATTTAGGGTCATTGATATACATTATTTATTATTACATGTCATGTACATATATGTATACACTACACGAATAGTCGGCCGAAAAATTTACCTTTGCGGTGTGTGCAGATTAGCGAACAAACTGTATAAAGCTGACCTAATACAGTGCTCTTTTCACATAAAATAATAGCCACTCGGTGACCAAGCACACATTTGTACACGCGAACGCAGATTTCAAATATTCAACGTGGAAGAGAAATTACAAACCGCACACAAATTTATATTGTGGTTTGTTTGACACGCCGAAAATACTTTTTTATTTCCGTGTCTCTGTTTGCATGCAGACTTTTGTTGCATTGCCAGTTTAGATAGTGTTTGAATCTTTCTGTTCAGATGGGTCATTTTTATTCCATCGAAAAGCGAAATTACATCCGCAACAATTTATATTGTTGATTGCACTTTTATGTATAAAAACAGTAAGACCTCAAGATTTTGCAAAAGAAAAGCGGAAATGATTTAGATAGATCAATCAAAAATTGGCCACTTTTGATCTCAATGGTACATAAAGGAAAATCTTAACACCACTTTCTGCATTGCAGAATTTCGAATAGTACATGTACAACTCTGCGTTTTATTGGAATGAAATGATGAATCGTATACTTTTGTTTGCTCAAGCGAACACGACTACTACGGATACAAATCAAGCGATCATCCGAAAAATTACGCCAGTCCAAAGTGTAATGACCTTCTTCTTTGCCCGCGCGAGAGCGCTTCGGGTCTGGATCTGGATTGGACATTCATACATTACATACCGCGATAATAATTTGAATGAGTTAGTCAGGCTAGATCTTGGCTACCTAGCTTATAGCTGCTAGTTGAGGTATATAAGCAAGAGACTCGCGCGCAGCGCGCGGATTTATTTGCTTGCTGTTAAGTTAGATGTGGTAGAGTGTGAGATGACGACAATACATACATAATTCTGAATTGCTTTCACCATTTAGCGGAGCGCAGATATTAGAAATATTTCAAATAGTCAAATTTTGTCTTGTATTATAATAGTGGTTTTTAAACTATAGATTCAAGAGCGCGACAAAAACATTTGAAAAAGTTGATATACGATAATGAATGCAATATGAATACACGCATGACTTCTGGTTTGGATATGAGCGAAGCTAAGGTATGTGTGAACGTTTTGTCCTCAATATTTTATTTCAATTTTCCTGGAAAAGGAATTATTTGCAAAAACTTCAACAAAAGAAGTAGGCACATATCCATAATGAAAAATATATATGTATATATTGGAATACATATATTTAAAATCTTTGAAATAGGATGTCACTAACACATTCAGCGGCCTTAGTCCAATGCTGTAAATCTACTGTTACTGTTTTTAAATCAAGGAAAACAAACTTATATGAAATGATTCCATTGTGTCCCCTGACATTAGAGCCCACGCAAGCTTTCCTATGAGTATTGAACGAGTATACTTTTGCAGCTTTTCCGGGACACCCTGTTAACTTGGTCCTACAAACTTCAAAAATATTTGTGGCAAACATTATTACCATTCTATGCATTTCCACCAAATTTCATGTACATTGTTTCATCAAGTTAAAAGATATGCATTGAAGAAATGCTTAAGAGGCTTCCCTTGTATTGTGAAAGGCCCTTACTAAATACTTACTTGGCTATATTTCCGGTTTGGATACAGTTATTCGAATGAAAATTCGTAGACATATTCCCTGTGTAATTTTCTAAGAACCCTTAGCAGAATTTTCATATTTGGAAACCTAACAGGGGCTACACACGAACAAATTTAAATTTTACAAATTTACTGTTATTTACTTTTCCTTAGCAAAAGTCAACAGTCTTAATATTTAACCTATATAAGGCCATACTGAACAATATTCAAAGTTTCATATCGATCCCTATAACGGTTTAGAAAAACGGAGCTCGAAAAGGAAGTTTAATTTTAAACGCCAATAACTTTTTTACCGTTACTCGAAACTGGAAAATTTTAACTGATATGAGATGTACTCGTTTAGATCTTTGATTTATATACCCATACGTTAATCTCCGATAAAAACTAAAAAAGTCGACTTTTTTCAAACGTTCGGGACACCCTGTTATCTTCTTCCTACCAACTTCTAAGGTATTTGTGCCAAAGACTGTAACCATTCTACACATTCCTACCGAATTTCATGACAATCGGTTGAGCCGTTCGCGAGTTATTTAGTGAACAGCCGGACGGACAGACGGACGGACAAAATCGATTTCATAAGGGTTTTTTGAAAAAATTCTAAAAACCCTAAAAAACGATCGCGATTAACTGCCAGGTTAAGATCAGCTGCTTGCTCAAACAGCTGAAACCTGACAGTTGTTTGCCATCTTAATCTAGTCGGCTTATTTTTTAGATTTGGTGGATTTCATCACGAAAGACGATTATTTATTTGCAAAATCTAAGACCACCATGAGGTAGATTCGCACATTTGGTTTGAATTGTTATTTTTTACGGGTACGCCAACATAGAAAATCAAAATTCCCAGTATTTTTTTCCTTATGCATTAGCCATACACAGTTGCTTCCCTTAAACTCTATCCCGTGTTGTGTAGTGGCACGAGTGAAAATTATTTGGGTGTCATTTTTTTAAATGCAGTTCGTTACCCAAAACTACACGGGATGTTACAAAAAAACGCAACGCAACGCTATTTATTAGTCGAGGCTTATTTTAACGCTTGGAGCGATTTCCTTTCTCGGTACATTTTTAATGACCTAGATGGTTGTCCAAACGGACTCTCTTCGCCTAAAGATGTGGCACGGCGAGAAATACTCAATTGCCTCATTTCAGTAAAACTTTACAATATCTTCGGAGTAGATTGTTCTCTGAATGAAATTGCGAATATTGACAGTTGGCAAAGTGTTACTCGCTCCACCTCTTATCGTTCTTATGCAGAGCAACGCAACAACGAATCTTTCGTCAAAGTGGCTCCTAAAAGTCAAAAGTTTGAATACCCCACTACCTATAATTTCGTGTTTCTGTACTCTGTTTCGCGAGCGAAAAAATAGAATCTACCTCTCCCGTGAAGAATTATGTGTATTTTTCAATCATTTTTAGAAAAATGAACTATATCCAAGAATTTTGGTAATATTGATGATTATACTTTCGCCACTCAATTAACCTTCATCCAGGCGCGCCTAATTTTGTAACATAAACAGGCGGCGTATTTAGGTACCCACTTCGTCTCCACGCAGGTGACGAAATCCATCAGCTTTTCTAGTGGCTAAATACTAAAAAACCCTTATCGATTTCGTCCCCTGAGATTCAGAGGCGGCAACACAATCTAAAAAACATCTCATCTTACAATTTTTTAACAACGCATTTTTAATTAAAAGTAATTTTGTCCCTCGTCTACAGATATCTACTACTTGCAACTTTCCCAAGCAGACTGCAGTGTGTATATAAAAAAAAACAAATCGGAATAGCAATATTTTCGGCAATTAATCGTTTCCAACACCGTTACCAGAACTTCACTATAGGAGACGAAAGAAACAAGAATATTGGGCTGTTTAGGTACTCGCAAAGATTATCGATCACGTCACTTTCAAGGAGACTAGCTGAACAAGGTTTAATTACTGTTTTATACAAAAAATGTACTAGAAACCGTTTGAGAGTTCGAAAAAAAAGGGACGAGCAAGGTAAGGGTTTTGGGCGGTTTAGGCACTAGTAAAGCTGATCGATCGAGCTGAACAAGGGTTTTGGCTGTTTTCGACATAAAATGTCCTCAAAACGCTGCTGAACAATAAAACAAGTTGAGCAGTTTTTGCAAAGCACGTCACTTCAGTGATATTACACAAAGCACACACACTTTGAACACAACTATCTCATCATCATCATCAATGTGGCACGATAGCCCGACGTCGGGCCTTGGCCGCCTGAATCGTTGACCTCCAATTGTCGCGGTTACGTGACCTTGTCCTCCAGTTTCGGAAGCCCAGCAGCTGGTGGGCGTCTTCACCTACGGAGTTCTCCCAGCGAGCTCTCGGTCGTCCACGCAACATCGCTCCGTCAATTCGTTGTGCGTTCATCACTTTCTTTGGCATGCGATTGTCGATTATCTACGCAATTCAATATTTTTTTGTTTCTAAAGTCTTTGGCTGCGTTCAGAAGTGACAGAGCAAAATCTGTCTGAATTTGGGGAACGCACTCTTATCAATTGATCAAACGAGCATATTCAAAATTCACATGCAGTTCTCTGATCAACTTCTTCTTTCTTGCAAACTAGTATGCTAAAAATCCGATGACAGTCAATTAACACAACCATAGATGTCCAATTCTCCAAAGAAATATTTTTTTTTCGTTCACTGGTTCACTGTGACAGAAACGCCATTCAGAAGGAACAAGCCAGCGAATTATGTTGTGCTGGCTGTTTGTGCAACGCAGTTCCAGCTCTTTTGGATCTTCTGAACGCTGCGTTTGAAACACACAAATATGGGAATGAATAGCGATTAATTTTAATTTGAAATACACAAATATGCGAATATCGATACGTGGATTTAAATTGTATCATAGTGGCGTCAGTAAAAGATCGCCTTAGTAGTATGTAATTCATAAACTTGTATAGGCTCAACCATTAAACGTATTGCATTGTATATTGTTTTTTTTTTTTAACATACAGGTCGGCTTTTTCGGTCTAATGGAGATTCGGATAATAAAGGTCGCTGTATTTCCTAGATGTATTGCATTTTGTGTCAGACTTTGAATTTCTAGAGCACATAATTCTGATTAAATGGAAACTTGCAATGAATTTTCATAAAGAAAATATGAAAGTATACTTGATTGACCTGCCAAATCAAGCACTGCTTCCCAAATGGTGTTCCGTCGAATTCTGGTGTTTCTCTCAGGGGTTTAGCAAAAATAGAAAATATACTGAAAAGTGTTTTTTTAAGAAAGAATGTAAGCAATGCGTACGAAAAAATACTACCGAAAGTGAACATAACAGACTGTTGTTTGAAGCCCAAAATGATTTTTCCAATTAGTTAAATCAGGCGTGTCAAAACCCCACTCGAATATCGCTTTGTTCAGGATTGAGCGGGCTACAGGATAAAAATTTTAAAAACGCCAGCAGAAAATTATGTTCTACCTGGGGATTCTATCCTTTGAAAATGTTCTTCAAATTAATTTAGAAACTTTAGACAAGAAGTTCTAAATACATATTTGGTTTTTCGATCAGTATCCACTATCTGTAAATTAATTTTCGCCAAATTTCGGACAGCTAATAAGAATATTGCAGCACCAGAAACATTCAAGTAGTCCAAAACAAACTTGGGAGCCAAAATTGTTGACTGACACAAATTAACTTGGGATGCTTACGAAATTTTACATCCAGTTGATCTCACAAAAACATTATGTTCTTGTCCCTTAACCTGAAAACAAAAAAACAACCGTGGCAGATAACTATCAGGCAAAGCCAAAGCTTTTTCTGGACTGAATTTCGGAACAAACCGATTTCACGTAAGGGGTTACTATTTTTCGGCCCAAAAAAGGACGCCGCCGTAAACAAATTTACCGCAAAAAACACCGTCCGCAAATTGTTTATAGAATAGAAAGGAAGATTTTTTAAAATACAAAATTCAATCTTGCATAATCCACAGTTTTCTTGAGTAGTTTTAGTAAATTTCTTAGATTTTTTTATGCTTTTGTTCTTCGACCTTGCCACGTGCCGCACAAAACCCCGAGGTTGTCGTATGGGACCCGCGGGCCACGACTTTGACATGCTTGGGTTAGAAAGCAGTAAAACAATCAAAAAAATTAGATGTAATGCGTAACCCAAATGCAGTAATTGGCGCCGCATTTGCTTCCTTCGGCAGTTTAAATTTTTTACTAACATTTTTGAAATCTTTTTAAACAATCGGATGCAAATCTACGTATCATATAGAGGAATTAAAGCCTAGAAATAGGAAAGTGTGGAAAAGGCTGGAAAAAGGAAAGTGTTGTAAAAATTCTGTGACAGTCCAACGAGGCTAAACATTGTCCAATCTTCCCTTTGGAATCTGTTTTAGTTCACTACAAGAAACCTCTTTCAGAAGGCACGGGCAATGCACACGGATTTATTTCATATTTATTTCATTATTAATCAAACAACCACAATATTATCTAGTCTCAGAATTTTAAAGAATTGTTATTTTGGCATACCTCGAAAGTGGACTTTCAGGTTTATTGCCAATTTTGCGAAATAAAAAATGTCCGTGTACGTAAAACTCTGCTTTGTAGTTTAATTTTGAAATAAGTAATGAAAAAATTTAATTGATTCAATTCAAGTACACACGAAAATCTGAAGATGTCGGGTGTGTGTGTGTGTGTGGGTCTGGACCATCAATATTCGCAATTTTTGAGGTGTAGAATCACAGTAGATATGCGTCTCTCATATATACTGAGCATCCCCAATGCGCTCTCGTGCTCGCAATTTCCTTTTACTGACATATAATGGTGATTAATTCAAATCCCTGTTTTGAGGTGTTCAGCGGAGAAAAATGTGTTCCGCGACTTCAAAAAAACTGGGAACTACTGCGTTTAAAGTACTAAAAGTGTATATAATTTACCTAGATTTAAAGTTCATTTTTGATATTTATTACGAAAAAAGTTCATTTTGATTGGGTGAGCGGATTCATTTTAGGACGTTTTTCGAACTAGCGACGCATGTGACGGACTATGATCTCACTGAGATGTTAAAAAGAGTAATTTTGCAGAATGCGCTGTTGATCTCAACGCCTCTATAAAGAACAGTTTAGGTCATGGAAATTGGATGCCACTAACAATCTGCAGCCTTGTTCCAATATTGGACTCTCCCACCAATTTATTTATTAATTTGAGTTAAAACTGCTATAGTGAAACTAAAGATGAGTTTCGACCAGAAATAGTATATATCCAATTAATTTCCAATCTCCAAAATGCTGTAATCTAGAGCACTTCTTCAACTTTAGGAGAATTTCCTCAACACTTTTCATCTTTTTCGAGCATAAACTCTCGGGAGACACTTTACGATGTCATCACCCCGTGTATGCATGATATTCTCTCATCATAATCATCATCATCGTGTGCTGTTTTATTTTTTTTTCTTAACACTTGTATCACTTGTCGGGCGGCGATGTGGTGAAGAAACTTGAATTTTAAAAGTATGACATCGACATGGCATGGCACCAGCACGGCAGCAGTAGCGAGAAGCAGCGTCTCCTCGCGGTAAGTTGTGTTGATGCTAAAAATGGATACCAGAATGACACCAATGCCTGGTTGATGACTCTTGAAATCGGTCGTTCAGAATAGAAACATATACACAGAAACATCAGCGCTACTCAGAAGAGTCGTCGAAACGTTGTAGTGGCGGCCTCAATGTAATTGAATAAATTGATTTGTGAACGTTCCGTTTGCGTTGTCGGTCGGTCGCGTCCACCATGTGGCAAGAGATATGTAATTAATTATTTATTTCGATATTCTGTCTCGTTTAATTGATATAATTGTATTATTGCATATTTTATGACGAACACACACGAGCCGAAAAATACATGTATGCATATAAGAATGGACGCAACATATGCAATTGAATTCACGATCGCGAACATATGGAGCGAATAAATAATTGCTTCGGTTCTTATAATTGTTCGCAAATACAATTGACGAATGTCAAGCAAGAGACACAGAGACCGAAATGTTGTCCCAAATTTCGAAGAAATTCCTGAACGACGGTACAGTACAGTACAGTACGCATAGTCAATACTACAGAGCATAGTGTACTCGCAGTAGTTGATCGTGACCCAAACTTTTGAAAAAAATGTTCTGTAATTGTGTCGTACGTATACAACACTAACTTTAGATTGATCTTGATGATCATTTCAAGATGTATTCATTATCAACAGAAAATGACTTGAAGATGGGGACTTGTAGTCTAAGAAAAATGGCATATTTGGTCGGCAAAAATCCTACATCGGAAATTTTTTTGGATTATGGTTTGGAATGGCATTAAAAGTCCCAACCGATTGGGGGACCGCAACCTTAAAAAAAGGAGGGAAAGCGGGGAGTTTTTTGTTCTTTTTTTTGCGATCATTTCAAGAAATACAGAAAAATGGTCTGAGGGCGAAAAAACTACATAAAATTACCTTTGCAATGATTTATAACACATTAGAGTTTAATTCAATATTTCGGCGTTAGACTAGAAAATAAATTAAAATATTTTCATTTAAGATCTTTTTTAAAAGCTCCAAACTTTTGAAGAATGCTAGTTCAGCCGTAAAATTGTGTATAAGTATTCACAATAAGTTTAAGATCATTTTAAGGTAAACATTGAGTCGCTCCGGTCAAGCACCCCCGTTATCCCCCCATTTCATAACTCCCCCCAAAATTAGAGCAGAGTGCTAAATCAGCTCATTCGGATAAAAACTAAGGGTATCTCCCATACAAAGTGACCCATCAGGAGTTTGTTCTACGTACTACTCATTTTATAAATTGTAGAACAAAGTTGTCTTGGGTCACTTTGTATACATACCTTAGTTTTTATCCGAATGAGCTGATTTTTGGTGGGTGGGGTGACTATGACCTCCAATCGCAACAAACCAAAATTAAGAACTCTGCTCTAATTTTGGGAGAAGTTATGGACATGCCATTTTGACAAATTGAAATGGGGGGGATAATAGGGGTCCTTGGCCGGAGCTACTCAATGTTTACCTTAAAATTATCTTAAACTTATTGTGAATACTTATACAAAATTTTACGGGTGAACTAGCATTCTTTCAAAAGTTATGGAGCTTTTAAAAAAGGGCTTAAATGAAAATATTCTAATTTATTTTCTAGTCTAAAGCCGGCCCCAGACCGACGGGAGTGTGGCGAACACCGCGCAAAAGATTGATACGAAAAATCATGCAGCAGCAGTGCAGCAGTGTGGTTGGGCAACACCAAGGTATCATTCTTGGAACCGTTTTTTTGTGCGGTGTGTTGCACACTTCGGTCGGTGTGGGGCCAGCTTAACGCCGAAATATTCAATTAAACTCTAATGTATTATATATCATTTCAAAGGTAATTTTATGTACTTTTTTTTCGCCCTCAGACCATTTTTCTGTATCTCTTGTCGTTTTTTAAATAATTTCAAAAAACCCCGAAAAAATGCCCCCTTTCCCCCTTTTTTTTTAAGGTTGCGGACCCCCAATCGGTTGGGACTTTTATGCCGCATAATCTGGAAACCATCCCCAACCATAATCCAAAAAAAAAATTCCGATGTGGGATATTTGCCGTTCGATGGCCATATTTTGATCCAGTTTTCTTAGACTATTGGAAAATAAGGTTCAACTGAACATCTTTGAGATGAACCGATGTACAAGTATGTACCCACATAGATACGAGTATATTGGAGATTGATAGGTACATGTGTTCGACACACATCATACCTATAGATATGGTTATTCAAGATTAAAATGACTTGGTATCCTAGATTCAGAGATAATGACCTTTAAAGTGTTTGCACAAATGGCATGTTGTCGCGAATCGTTGCGGTGAATGGTAATTGTTATAGCAGGCATGCTGTATTGCAAAGTATAAGCAAACATGTTTTCACAGTTTGATGTAAAGTGATTTTTTTGAAATTTATTTGCTTTTCAGATTTTTAATTTGGAGATTGTTATGAATTTTAAAGCAGATTTACCCGATTTGTAAACAAAAGTAAATAATGTCAAAAATTGCAAAAAAAAAAAATCGCACAATTTTTTGATACATTGAAGATATTTAGATTTATAGAGACTCAGGACGTTTTAATTTCATTTCCGTTTTTTCATCATTATTTACATTATAAAAAATGTAATTTTACTTAGAGAACATCCGGACACCAATAATAATTTTGATATATATTAATGCTCAAGACCCGTGAAGCGTTGAACTTACGCTTACACTCAGGATTCGGGCAACTCAAGTTCACTTAATATAAGAAATAATAACAGCACTTACATATAAATTTGCTTCATACAACACATAAGCAAATTAAGAAGTTAGTTCCTTTCTATACTATGGAAGCTCGACGGGAGAAAAAAAATATGGTCTCTTGCATATACTAACTTCCCAGGCAATTAATTTATCTATAATTCCTTTGCTGTCTTCTATAAATTAAAAACAACAAAAATCATGCTGATTCATTCAAATTTGACACATCAATTCGGAACAAATAAACTGCACCATTCGCCTATATCAGTGGTCGGCAAACTTATTTGTCCAAAGAGCCAAATTTAGCCGTATATACCAATTTGGTGGATCCAAAGAGCCAATCATTTTTTTTTAAGAGGATTCCTTAAGTTGATTTATTGAAATTTCTTTATTTACGACTATCGATAGAAAATTGTTAAAAATAATTACATATATGTATGCATAATTATTTGAATCTGTCTGTCTATTTCGAGTTCCTATACATCCTATTTGCATGTGTACGTTTGAACTTGAAACTCCTATTTTGTATGTCTAATTTAATTTAAATTCAAAAAGTTTGAGTTTCAAAGTAAGTGAAGGATCGGAAATAAAAGTGTGTAAGATACTTTTTTTAAAGCTACTTTGCCATTTTTGAATGTCCCTGCGAAAGGGCACATTTCTCCCACACAGTAGATACCTACCGCTTTGAAATATGTATTTTTATCAATTTGTTATATTACTTTCCTGTTGATGTCACAAAAGATTGATAATAATATGAATAAGGAAATTATGTATCTTGCGGAATCTTTGCAAAAGAAGCACAGCTTAGTTGCAAATAAATTACTTGTAGTCCCAACTACACGAAATATTGCACCCATATCGCAAATTTTGTGTACAAGATACGCATCTTACAAGCAGGAATGTGAGCTCCTAACTGTAAAGATCCGTTATTTTTGCTCGTATTTTTCTTGTCAAAGGAAAAGTTCATACCAGGGCTGACTATTTGAAACTTTGGACGTGTGCATTGTTATCCGTGTGTAGCATTTGCACTTTCCCATTCACTGCAAGTTTTGCAAATGTTTGTTGTTGTAATTCAAGGGATCTTTCATATATAATGTTGGCTGTTTGTCGAGCAAAGGAAAAATTTCTGTTCTTCACCTGAAAGTTATTCCTTGGTGCAGGTGAGACTACAATTTATGTCCAAGGCTTTAAAATGAACCTAAAATATGTACATTTTTCAGCAACTAGACAAGTTCAGTCGTTATTTGAGAGAAACGAAAAACTATCGTAGGTATTCCTATTTCATGTTATTATGAGACACATAATCCTAACCGCCGTGATTTTTGTAAGTCTAAAATATTCCCATAATATTTTAGGTGTTTTTCTTAAAGATGGCCTCAAATCGAAAGCAAAGAAAAGTCGAAGATGAAAACCGTGAGTTCAGGGCTGAGTGGACGGAATCGTTTGCCTTTATACCAAATTCTGTCGGATTTCCGGTATGCCTTATATGCCAAGAGAAATTAGGCAAATAACAAGAAGTCGAATTTGGAAAGACACTTTTCTACGAAGCATTCAACTTTCGCTAGTAAATATCCGCCTGGTGATTCAAGAAAAAAAGCTATCGAGGAACTATCCAGAAAGAACCAGCAATCGACTTCAATATTCGGACAATGGGTCCAATCGTCAAATAATACCAATATTGCTAGTTTCGTTGTAAGCCATGAAATTATCAAAAGAGGAAAGCCCTTTACAGATGGAGATTTCATTAAAACGTGCTTTCTAAGCGCATCAGAAGAGTTATTTAAAAATTTTAACAACAAATCGGAAATTCTCAAAAAAATAAAGGACATGCCCCTTTCTGCTAAAACGGTTAGTGATAGGGCTTCGAAAATGGCTGTAGATATAACTAATCAACAAGTGAACGATATTAAACGTGCTTCATTTATATCAATTGCTGTGGACGAGTCAACTGATGTAACTGACACAGCACAAGTGTCGCTCTTTGTTCGATTCGTTGCACCTGCGGGTCCTAAAGAGGAGCTCTTAGGGCTCTTGCCATTGAAAGGGCAAACACGCGGAGAAGACATCGTAGAAGCCGTTGTATCTTGCCTAGAGAAACACGGAATTCCACTCGATAAAATCATTTCTATTTCAACAGATGGGGCAAAAAGCATGACCGGACCGCGAAAAGGCTTTGTTGCTCTTTTGAAAGAGAAAATTAACCACAATGTATTTACATATCATTGCATTATCCATCAGGAAGCCCTTTGTGCGCAGACATTTCCCGACGAAATAAAAAATGTCATGGATGTTGTGATCAAAATTGTAAATACTATTTTGGCTAAGGCTCTTAATCACAGAAATTTCAAAGAGTTCCTATCGGAAGTTGGGAGTGAATATTCAGATTTGTTAATGCATAACAAAGTCCGCTGGCTCTCTCGAGGAAACGTATTAAAACGTTTCGCAAACCTTTTCCCACAAGTCAAAGAATTTCTTCAGCAAAAAGCAATTGTTTTTGAAGAGTTGTCGGACGATGTGGACCCAGAAATTTTACTTTATGGTGGATCTGACATCTAATCTCAACATCCTTAACCGAAGTCTACAGGGAAAAGGCAATACCCTTTCTTCAATGTTGGAAGAAGTAATTTCATTTGAATGTAAACTTTCTCTTTTCGCGCAAGACTTGGAAAGAGAAACCCTTATTCACTTTCCACACCTGTTAAATTATCGGCAAAAAACTCAGGCGATAATCGACAAAAAATTCTTCAAAATGACAGTTTTGAAAATGAAAGATGCATTTTCGGAGAGATTTGCTGAATTTAGAAGTAACAAAGAAACAACGTTAGCCTTCGTGAAGAAGCCACTCACATCAAACATCGCCGATTTGAAGTTCAGTCCATTTATTGAGATCGATCTTGCCGCATTTGAAATACAACTGTTAGACTTGAAAAATAAGGAACTGTGGAGTTCTAAATTTGAGCGTCTTTCTGTTGAATTGGAAGATCTTAGCAAAACCAAATGTGAGTTAAGTGCTGATCATAAGTGGTTTCTACTTGATAGTCTGCAGACAGAAGAAATTATTATTTTCATCACATGGAAAAGTATCCCAAATTCGTATGATCAGGTCAAAAAATACGCATTTGCCATTTTCTTTGGGTCCACTTATTCGTGCGAGCAGTCATTTTCAAGCATGAACCTTATCAAAAATAACTTAAGAAATCGTCTCACCGATGAAAACCTAGAATCATGCTTAAAACTAAAAACAACGACATACAATCCTAATGTTTCGGAACTTTCGCAGAAGATGCAAGCTCATTCTTCCTATTAACTTAATGTAAAAAAAATTTTTGTTAAAATAAATACGTAACGTAACGAGAAATTAGTTTTCTGGACTCAACCCGCAAACTTTGCTCTTCATAAAAAATAATAAATACAAAATATGGTGCCACTCGTTGAAGAGCCGCACTGAATGAGCCAAAGAGCCGCATGCGGCTCGCGAGCCGCACTTTGCCGACCGCTGGCCTATATAATAGTGACTCGGCAATTTCCCATTATCCTGCGCAATACCAGACTAAACGTTACTATAGCACCACTGTATTTGGTATATAAAGTCTCTCTATTGTTCTGATTTCGTTTATTTCGAGCTTTCGCTTCAATGGTGAAACGGCACGGCTAACGATTATTGCATGCCGCAATATAGTCAAACATAGAGCCATCAGGGCTCAGTGTGTTCTACTCTAATTTTCTATTCGTTTACCAGTTGTTGCCCGACTTCTATTTTGGGAGTTGTACAATTGTTTGAAAATAGCCAGGACGATTATGTTACAAAAATGACGATACGATAGCTGTGTCTGTGTGGTTTAATAATGTTGAAAAATTTTAAAAGGATGGAGGAAACTTAATTTGTTTGTATTGGAATGGGATAATGAAGTTGTTTTGTTGATGAATGAACAGACATCAAACAGAAGGATGGCTTATTTCGTATATGAAAAGTCATCATTGAGAAGTTATGTGCTTTTCTTAATTACAAAAACTTTTCAAATTAAAAAAATAAATTGTTTATCCATTGGAATTTTTTGTTTGTTAGCCGGCAGGATACCTAAAAGTAGATTGATCTGCTCATCCCAGTAATTTCGGACATTGTGTTCTGTTTATGGTGAAGAGTGTCAGTCCAACCGCTATAGTTGGTTGGTTGGTAAAAGTGGTGGCTTAGGCAGAGGCTAGCCAAAAGCCCAATTAGCGCATAAAGCGCCATTATGAAACCACAAACTCCGTGAAGTTTAACTAGTGTCTATGATGAAAGTTAGGTAATGAATTTAGAAGTGGGGAGGTGCCTTGAACCAGCCAGTGTTATTTAGGAAGAACACCAGCTCCCCTACTTTCACAATTGCCGCATATCATCTAGGCCTCCCAGAAAAGCCCTACTGAGCGTCCTCTACCGGGTTCTGGCAAGACCCGGGCAATCAGACAGAAAGTGAATCAGGGTTTTTTTCTCATTTACATTAACGCAGCTGCGGCAATGCGCGTTGTAGGGGATGCCCAGCCTGGCAGCGTGTAGCCCCATTGGTCAGTGCCCAGTGATAACAGCAGTCAACTTGGCGATATCTCTACGCGGTTTAGTCAGAATGTCAGACGTTCTTTTTCAGTCGTAGGAGGATATAACGCAAGTCCTCAGATTTCGCCACTTGGAATTAGCAGCCCTTATATAGTGGGTGGAGATCTTACTCTTAACAGCTGCCATCGGGACGCAAACACGCTCCGCATGAGAGCTGTCAAGAGTGGCACCCATTTTGGCTAGTTCGTCAGCCATCTCGTTACCCTCTATGTTCCGGTGTCCGGGTACAGAGAGTAGGGTGATTCTTTGTCGTGTGCCAAGGCTGGTTAACGCTTCTTCACATATTTCAACAACCTTGGAGGTCGTCTTCACCGATTGTAAAGCCATGATAGCAGCCTGACTATCTGAGCAGATGGCGACATTCTGGTTGTTTTGTATGTCCCTGAGAGCACGACAGGCCTTCATGATTGCAAGCATTTCGGCTTGAAAAATGCTGGCATGATCAGGAAGACGGTAATATTCAGACATACTTAGTGAACTGCAGAAGATTCCAGCACCCACGCCACAATCCTAGACCCACCGGTGAAGAATATGATGTCAAAATCCTTGACCACCTCACTCTCTTTCTATTCACCTCTAGCTGGAAATTTGACATCAAAGTTCTTCCCAAAGCTTAGTTTAAGCACTTTGATATCCGTTACAGCGTTGCGTACGTCTTGTGGGAGCTGGTTTATAATATTGCTCTGGCCATATGACCTAGTACTCCAGCAGCTTAACGCTTTGAGCCTGACTGCACTGCATGCTGCCAGTTGGTTGATAAACAGATCGATGGGTAGAAGATGCAGGATTACATTCAGCGCATCCCTCGGGCATGTTCGCATGCCCCCTGTGATGCTAAGGCAAGCCGATCTCTGCACTCTACCAAGTTTTGTTACATTGTAGCCTTTACTGAGCGCTGTCCACCAGACGAGTGACCCATATGTTAGGATGGGTCGTACCTTCGCCGTGTACACTTAGAGTACCATGTTTGGCTTGAGACCCATTTATTGCTAAATACTTTCTTGCAGGCGTAAAAAGCAATACAGGCCTTTTTAACGCGCTCCTCAATGTTCAACTTCCAGTTGAGCTTTAAGTACAGAATAACTCCCAAATACTTCGAGCTTGGCGATAATTGCAGTTGATGTCCATTTAGTTTTGGGAGTGAGAAAGACGGTATGGATTACTCTGGTCGTTAGTACACTGAGAAAAAAGGTTTAGAAAGTTTAACTAATGAAAAGTAGTTGACTTTTATTTAGATGGTTCTACTAAAGAAATGGTTATTTCCACTAATCTGTGTAGCAGAAAACACTATTAAAATCGTTCAATTAACCGGACAAAATTAGACAAAAGAAATCGGGCCATAAATAGTCAATTCTTTTACTAAATTTGTTAAGTTAGCCATTTGAATATACATTTCAACTACAACCAATCGTTCTGTTTTCGCCGGAATAGCAAAATTTTTTGATAAACCAATTTAACTAAATATTTGTGAAAATTGACTACTTGTGTGAAAATCCAAACACTTTAAATAGAAAATTCGACTACTTCAACTAGCTAAATTCTATTTCCTAAACACACATGTAGAAAAATCAAGTAATCAAGTAGACCAAACAACCATTTTGATAATAATTCTCAACCGTTTTTTTGCGTGTTCATTCCCGAACAAAATGCAATCTCCTGTTCCGCGTACATTTCGCATTATTTGTGGTTGTGTGATGTTGATGTGTGTATCTGTCCTAAGTTAAGCAGTAATTAAAGTGCGTGCGTTCTTTGTTTAAAAATGGGTGATATTTTTGTAGAGTTGCCTCGCATGTCGAGGATTTGATTTCTTGTGGGGCCTCACACCAATCATCGAGGATATATCTGGTATGTAAATGTAATTATATGTGATAAATTTTCAAATATGCTGAGAATTCCGACTTCACAGGAAAGTATTCAAGGATTTGACGCTAGCGGACATTGAACAAATGGACAAAACAAATAATTCCCAAAGAACAAATTGGACTGAGAAAAGAAAATGTAAGACTTAATCCTGATGTCATATCATTAACATTGTCTAATATTTATGCTTTTTCCAGGGTTTCGTTCACCTTTAGCGGATACTTAACGCAGAAATATCATCGACATCTCAAATTGTTGAAGTTGAGGTTAGATTTTATTTTTAGTTATTTTAATATTATACAATTTGTGCTTGATATTAGTATTATGTCCCAAGGAAGATAAATAAAGATATTTTATGTATATCACAAAACCAGGTGGAGTATTTGTATAGTTGTTTCACATACTTTTCAGCAATAATCCAATCGACTTCATCATTTACAAATGAAAATAGTCAAATTTTCAAAAGTCAGTAGGTCTTTTGTCTAATGACATTAGATAAATTTTCCAGATTAACTCGATTTATTTAAGAATTCTTTGTCTAAATGAAAGACAAATAGTGGATGATTCTACTTCAGAATTGAATGAATTGTGATTTTTTTTTGTTGGTTCATCTTTTAAAAGTAGTAAAAATTACTACATGAATAGAGTTTTTAATGATTCGAAGATACTGATTTATAGACAATAATTAACTATGTTTACTGATAAATTAATTAAGTTTTCCAAATTTATTAGATATTTTAACTAAAGAGGATTAGATAAATTAGCCATATCTTCGTAGCTATTTTAACTAAATAGAATCATAAGCTGAAAATCAAAGACGAACTTTAGATGAATTCGACTATTTCTTTAGATAACCATTCTAATGTTTTTTCTCAGTGTAGTCTCACAATCCACGACCCAAGCCATCAACTCCTAAGTCTGAGAGGGCCTCATGAATAGATTCAATGCGAACATTATTGAATGCACCCTCTATGTCTAGGAAAGCGGATAACGTGTATTGTTTGTACTCAAGGCTGTGTTTTATGATACGGACCACTTCGTGGAGAGCCGTTTCTGTGGAGGGATTCACGTATGCGTGCTGGGACTTCGAAAGTGCTGAGTCCTCAAGACTTTGTCGGATGTGTAAGTCTATTAAGCGCTCTAAAGTTTTGAGTACGAAGGAGGATAAACTAATCGGCCTAAAATTCTTCGCGGTCTTATGCCCTCGTTTGCCTACCTTCGGTATGAAAACGACTCGAACCCGTCGCCATGACTGGGGGACGTAGTTGAGTAGCGGAAGGCGCCTGAAAAGTATCAACAGCCGTGGAACTGCCAGATACTGGGTTTTCTGAAGCATAATCGGTAGTATGCCATCCGGTCCTGGCGATTTATAAGGAGAGAAGCTGTTGATTGCCCAGGTAATCTTCTCCTCAGTTATCATAGAGGAAACGAAGTCACTCTGTTCATTCATCTCCATTATCCAATCGTGGGCTCTTCGTGGAAGTGCTGCTGCACCGCCATACTAATAAAGGGTTTTATAATATCCCTCCCTCCACTCGCATTAAAGCCCCTTTACGAAAACATTCAAATTCAAGAAAAAGTGTTTCGATTCCTTTCAGTCCCGCATATCCGCCTGTTCTTCATATATATTTATGTGAGATCTAATTTATTAGTTGAGACCACAAAGAAAGCGATTTTAAGAAGAAGAAGAATTCCTTTTTAGGATGGGGTTTGTATTGCAGCCCATGACCCCCATGTTTCGATTTCATCCGTTCATATGTTTTTTTGAACTCTATAAAGACACATTTATGTGTCCTTTTTTTTTGAAAGAAGTAGGATGTCTATGGCGGCCGAATATGATTTTCGGTTCGTTCCAAGATATGTTTTGTGTTTTCAATAAGAATATAGTTTTGGTAAGGATTGGTCCGGAAAAAAACTATTTTTTAGAAATTTACTTTTAGAGGTTGCGTTTCTATAAAAAAAATCGATGACCTACAACACGTACAACTCCATTTTGGAGACTGAAGGCATCCCGAATATAAAGACAACAAGATCTTAAAGCTCGTAAAGATAATAACCAATTTAGGTTGTAATTTATGATAATCAAATATACTAATTTGTAATTTGAGCCCAGAAAAAAAAATCCAATTCAAAAATTGCATAAAATCAATTCTAATAGTCTCTTGCACTCTTACCCATTTGAGCAGTCTTCAGCCAAGATATCAACATCAGCCAAAGAGCCATCATTAAACAAGGCAAAAATGATATATTCAGAACAAATTTTAAAGAACATTTGCAAAAGGTCAACAGTCATCGAATGAGAGAAACACTCTGCGTGCTATTTGGAGAAAGTCATTCCAGAAGTAATAAGCTCGGCAGACAAATATTCTCGCAGAGTTGAATTTTTTTCTGTAGTATATAGACATAATAAACAAATGTCAATTTAAATTCTTCATACATTATGTAAAACACTTGGAGGACTCATTGGAATTGATTGGGTTTGAATGAAAATCTGAATGAATCAATAAATAGACGATCACTACGTATTCAACGATAAAAAAATGAAAAATTATCCCTTGTTTAGTTTAATTGTTGCCAATTGATTAGAAAGTTATAAAAACATTTCTATGGCAGCTCGTGCCAATCGACCGCATAAAATTATAAATGCATTATTAAGGCCACTATTTAATACAATCTTGTTTTTTTTCTATCATTCATACATCTATACTCATAATGTACTTTATATTTTGTTTTCTCGTACATTCAAGCATGTATCAAATGCCCAACCACAAGCATGCTTCTCGTATATGTACATATATACATAGTAATTTTTGAGGTCACTGAGTTTTCTTCCACTCATATATGTATGTAGTCTGATTTTGTTTTTTTTTTGTGT
Organism: Microchrysa polita; assembly: GCA_949715475.1. Lineage (NCBI taxonomy): Eukaryota > Metazoa > Arthropoda > Insecta > Diptera > Stratiomyidae > Microchrysa > Microchrysa polita. The sequence goes on along the minus strand of OX454415.1, from coordinate 133,541,574 downwards.
TTTTCATTTTTCAAATATTATTCTAGGATTCTCGCGGTTTCTTATGAGTTTTCAGTATATTTCATACTTGCTGTGAGTTTTGTATTCTTCTTCACCACATGACGACTATAAGCGACGACGACGACGCGGAAGAAGAAAGTTGCAACCTAAAAATATCTAATGAATGTGTTTTGAAAACATGTCGCACGGTTAACGCAAACTTTTCTCGTGGGCGGAGGCGACAGCGAAAAATGAATTGTACAAGATGAGTGTTTTTCTAGAGAACATGATTTCGGAAACCTTTTGCTATTCCCTAAAGAATGAGAAATTTAGGAGATGTTTAGTGGATGGATACAATAGTATTCAGTTTTAGGTCGAGAATGCTTTGATGTGTAGTTTTTTTTTTGTTCCGTATATATAGTATTTCCCAATTGAAAGAATCCTTATCCCAAATGAAAAAATCCTTATCCCAAATGAAAAGGTCCATATCCCACATGAAAAAATCCTTTTCCTAAATGAAAAAATTCTTATCCCAAATGAAAAAATCCCTATCCCAAATGACAAAATCCATATCGCAAATGAAAAAATCCATATCCCAAATGAAAAAATCCCTATCCCAAATGAAAAACTCCTTATCCCAAAAGAACAAATCCTTATTCCAAATGAAAAATCCTTGTGTGTGAATTAAAATAAAATGAATTTAGGGGAGTTTTAAGTTGTTTCTTGCATTGAATTATGAGGTGTGGTTGATGTTATTGATGATATGAATAGGATTGGCTTCGTGGGGTTGGCTAATGCAATTGCCGTGGTTGGACATTTATGCAATTTTCTACTCGTACGTAAAGTTCCTTGTGTGTGGCTGGCTTTTGATATTCTTCACATACCTACGCATACCGATCGTCATCAAATTTGGTAGGAATGTAGAATGGTAACAGTCTTTGGCACGAAATACTAAGAAGTTGGTAGGACAAGGATAACAGGGTGTCCCGGAGATTAGAAAATTTATTCACTAAAAAACTCGCGAACCTACCGATCGTCATGAAATTTGAAAGGAATGTTTTGAATGGTAGCAGTCTTTGGCACGAAATACTAACAAGTGTGTAGGGCAAAGAAAACAAGGTGTCCCGGAGATTTGAAAGTTTCTTCACTAAATAAGTAGCGAACGGCAGAATTTGGTAGGAATGTGTAGAATGGTAACAGTCTTTGGTACGAAATACTTAGAAGTTGGTAGGGCAAAGATAACAGGGTGCCCCGAAGATTTGAAGTCGAAGTAGATTTTTTTTAGTTTTTATCGGACATGGACGCATGGGTAGTCAAATCAAAGAACTCGAGTACATTTCATTTCAGTTGCTTCTTTTCAGTTTAAAGTAACTGTAACGGAGTTATGGGGGTTTGAAGCTAATATTTCTTTTTCAGTTCTTTTTTTCTAAACCGTTATAGGTTCCGATATGAAACTTTGCACATCCAAAAATTGATTTACTATGTATGATCGCTACACATATTAACTACATTTATTAGATGCAATTACCGTTTCTCCGAATCAAGAAAAAAGAACTTTCCTGACGTAATTTTCTAAAAACACTAATCATAATTTTCTAATCTGCAGACCTGGGCTACACACGCACAAATATAAATTTTGAAAATTTACTTATATTTACTTTTTCTTAACAAACATCAACAGTCTTAGTATTTAGCGCATATAAGCTCATGCTTACCTATTTTTGGGCAAAGTTTCATATCGGAACCAATAACGGTTTAGAAAAAACGAGCTGAAAAATAAATATTAGCTTCAAACCCCCATAACTCCGTTACCGTTACTTTAAACTGAAAAGAAGCAACTGAAATGAAATGTACTTCAGTTCTTTGATTTGACTACCCATGCATCCATGTCCGATAAAAACTAAAAAAGTCAACTTCGACTTCAAATCTTCGGGGCACCCTGTTATCCTTGCCCTACCAACTTCTATGTATTTCGTGCCAAAGATTAATACAATTCTACACATTCCTACCAAATTTCATGACGATCGGTTCAGCCGTTCGAAACTTATTTAGTGAATAAATTTTCAAGTCTCCGGGACACCTTATTATCTTTACCCTACCACCTTCTAAGTATTTCGTGCCAAAGACTGTTACCATTCTACACATTCCAACCAAATTTCGTGACGATCGGTTCAGCCGTTCGCGACTTATTTAGTGAAAAAAAATTTCAAATCTCCAGGACACCTTGTTATCTTTGTCCTACACACTTGTTAGTATTTCCTGCCAAAGACTGCTACTATTCTATACATTCCTACCAAATTTCATGACGATCCGTTGGCGAGTTATTTAGTGAAAAAAATTTCTAATCTCCGGGACACCCTGTTATCCTTGTCCTACCAACTTCTAATTATTTCGTGCCATTCTACATTCCTACCAAATTTGATTACGATCGGTATGCGTATGTGATGAATATCAAAAGCCAGCCACACAAGGAACTTAACGTACGAGTAGAAAATTGCATAAATGTCCAACTACGGCAATTGCATTAGCCAATCCCACGAAGCCAATCCTATTCATATCATCAATAACATCAACACCACCTCATAATTCAATACAAGAAACAACTTAAAACACCCCTAAATTCATTTTATTTTAATTCACACACAAGGATTTTTCATTTTGGATAAGGATTTTTTCTTTTGGGATAAGGAGTTTTTCATTTGGGATAGGGATTTTTTCATTTGGGATATGGATTTTTTCATTTGGGATATGGATTTTTTCATTTGGGATATGGATTTTGTCATTTGGGAAAAGGATTTTTTCATTTGGGATATGGATTTTTTCATTTGGGATAAGGATTTTTTGATTTGGGATAAGGATTTTTTCAATTGGGAAATACTATATAAAATATTTTTATCATCACATAGATTCAAATGTATACTGGAAGGGAAACATTATTGTCGAATTTTTTGGGCTAGAAAATTTGATTTGGGAAGGACAATACGTTTTCTTTTCGAGGACTTTTTTTGGCGGACAATCAATAATTTTATTTGTTCTTGATCGTATCATACTTATGGTTTTCAAAGTTAATATTTACGAGAATACAGTAATTTTCTTTCAATCAAGATCGGCGTAATTTAATAATAGTGCGGCCAAATATTGAACTTATGGCGGTCATGATATGATGCATTACCCAAATATTGGACTCACAAAACTACACTTTGCACGACATCGTAACGCACGATATGCAACTCTTTAGCGTAAGCTTTATTACATGGCACAAATTGGAGAGCCTCAACGGAAAGCCTCGGTAACGCAGAAGTTCCTGTTCCGTCGGTTGCTTTCAATAAGTGTTATTCACTTTAAGTTATGCTTCCTGAGTGGCATGTCTGGCATTATGCAGCAAGCCTTAATTACGCCTTCATTTTCTTCTTTCACCCATATGTTCACTTAATTTTGTATTTTGAACAGTATTCCTTAGATAATAATTTGTATACCCTTCGCTCATAGAGTGAAAGGGTATATTAATTTTGTCATGAAGTTTGTAATGCATTAAAGGAAGCATCTCCGACCAAATTACAAGTATACATATATGATCAGTATAACTTGGGGAGTCTAATAAAATAGAGGGGAAAAATAATAGACGATTTAGCAAAAATTTGATTAACATGCACTTGTGTGATGAATACTTCTCCGAGCACCATACTTTTATTAATTAATTCCTCTTATAAGTTAACTGTCGTCCCTAATGGAAAATTGGAAAATTATATTCAAATCTTCTTCTTTAAGTATGTACTTGCTTTATCGAATATACATAATTCTAACTATAACTGCACCACTGTAAATATATCCTGATTTACAAACTCAATGCCCAACCATCCATCAAACAAATTCCAACAAAACTGACAAGCATAGTGCCATACAAAAATAAAAAAAAGATTATGATGAAGGTGAGTGAATTTGAAAAAGTCAAGTACTTTGCAAATATTCATTGCGGAGAAAGCTCTCAAACAGCAGGAATGTGCATCACTGCACATGTACTTCCTCATTTCATGACTGCATTCAAGTAGACTTCCGTGGGGTGCGGAAAAAAACCAAAAGAGCCAGGATTCCATGCAGTTATTTGCCGCAGAAATGTTAAATGTCAATTGGTGAATAACTACATATAGCAGCAAAAGTATGCGTATAGTTGTACGTTGCTGTATATACCTTCTATGTATATTTAATGAAATGAAGCGCATGCAATCAGATTAAGTGATATTTTGTGTCTGGAGTGAAATTCGATAATGTGAATATGAAATTGATTTTTTTTAATATTCATTCTATGGGTTATTTTGAAAATATTTTCCTGTATGCTCCTGGGCTTCATGTTGTAAATGTATTTTTTTTATTTCAATACTCTAGTTTCGTTGGCTGATTTTATTAATTAAGGGTATCTCATTAGTGTAATTGAAATGTTATTCTGTTAGTCAACTAGGTTTCAGCTCGACCGCCAATCCATCAAATTAAATCTTTAGTCCTGGAGGCCGATTCCGCAAAAACGGAAGTTAGGTAGGTAGGTAAAAGTAGTTGCTTAGGCCAGATACGGCCCAAAGCACAATTAGCGCAAGAGGCGCCGTTTTGATACCACAAAAAAAAAGAAAAAAGTTGATCGATTTAGAGAATGGAGGTTACAAAAAGTTTAATTTCAAGAGTAGAGGGTCGCCTAAACCTACGCAGTACAATTCAGGAAGTGAAGTAGCTCCCCTATTTTTGCCTTCGACGCATCCTCTAGGATACCAAAAAACGCACTACCAAACGTGCGATACCGGGATCTTGCGAGACCTGGGCATTTGCAGAGGAAATGAGTTACAGTTTCCCTCTCATCTGCAGCATCGCAGCTGCGACAGTGCGAGTTGTGGGGGATACCCAATCTGGCTGCATGGTCTCCTATTGGCCAATGGCCCGTAATAACCGATATAAGTCTAGCGATATCTTTCCGTGGCCTACTCAGAACCTCAGATGTCCTATTCAAGTCATATGACGGCCATAGCTTCCTTGATATGACACAGGTTTTTATGTTCCGCCAATAGCCAGTTGCAATCGTGAGATAATGAAGGGAAATTTGTCTCTTGACAACTGCCATCGGAGTGAATACGCTCTCCACTTGGGAGTTGTCCAAAACGGCCCCCATTTTGGCCAACTCATCTGCCAGTTCATTTCCCTTTATATTCCTATGTCCCGGCACCCAAATTAGGGTGATTGAGTGCTTCCTTCCAAGGTTGTTCAGCGTCTCCTCGCAACACTTGACAAGTTTGGAGGATATCTCCACAGAGTTCAATGCCTTGATAGCCGCCTGGCTATCTGAGCAGATGGCTATGTTTTGGCTGCCACGAAGATTCCCGAGTGCGTTGCAGGCCTTCGTGATTGCAAGTAGTTCGGCCTGGAATATACTGGCATGGTCAGGGAGACGGTATGATACAGAGATTTTTAGTGATTCACAGAAGATCCCCGCACCTACTCCACAGTCCATCTTAGATCCATCTGTGAAAAACGAGATATCGTAATCTCCTACTATTTCACACCCTCTCCATTCACACCTGGTCGGAAATCTTACAGTAAAGTTTTTCCCAAAGCTTAGTGTAGTCACTGCAAAGTCTGTTGCAGCATTGATCCCAGCCAGTGGCAGCTGGTTGAGAATATTAGAGTGGCCATACGGCTTAGAAATCCAGCAACCGGACTCTTTAAGCCTGACCGCACTACATGCCGCAAGTTGATTGATAAAAATGTCGATAGGTAAGAGGTGCAAGATTACATTCAACGCATCCCTCGGGCATGTTCGCATACCCCCTGTGATACCAAGACATGCCGATCTTTGCACTCTACCCAGTTTTGTTATATTGTACGCCCTACTGAGCGCCGGCCACCAGACTAGTGCCCCATACGTCAGGATTGGGCGTACGATTGCTGTATAAAGCCAAAGTATCACCTTCGGCTTAAGACCCCACCTTCTATTGAGAACTGTCTTACATGCGTAGAAAACTACACAGGCTTTCTTTACGCGCTCTTCAATGTTTAGCTTCCAGTTAAGCTTGGGGTCAAGAATTACTCCCAAATACTTTGAACTGGGCGATAGTGTTAGCTGCTGTCCGTTTAGTTTTGGAAGGGAGAAGAGTGGTATCTTGGTTTTTGTAGTGAACAACATCAGTTTTGTTTTACTTGGGTTTACGCCAAGGCCACAACTTGTGGCCCAGTTACTGATCAACCCAAGGGCTCTTCCCATGATCTGACTGATCACCGAGAGACACATACCTGATACTAAGATCGCTACATCGTCCGCGTAAGCTACCACTTTTATACCCTCTTCGTCGAGTCTAGTTAAAATTTTATTGATAACTACCAGCCACAATAACGGGGAGATGACACCACCCTGAGGTGTCCCTCTGCAGACGTATTTAGTTAGCTGGCTGTATCCTAAGTCCGCATAAATTACTCTACTCCTGAGTAGAGTCACTATCCATTCACCGAGCCCTGCCTCTACTCCCGAATCCGCCAGGGCTCCGTGGATAGCTTCTATTCGGACATTATTGAAAGCCCCCTCTATGTCAAGAAAAGCGGCTAGCGTATATTGTTTATATTGACGACTATACTCAATGCTTCGCACTACCTCGTGTAAAGCGGTTTCTGTAGATCTACCCTTAACATATGCGTGTTGCGACCTAGAAAGTATTGAGCTTTCCAAGTTTTGTCGGATGTGGATGTCGATAATCCGCTCCAGTGTTTTTAATACGAAGGAGGATAAACTAATGGGTCTGAAGTCCTTCGCGTTTTCATGCCCTTCGGTATGAACACTACTCGCACTCGTCGCCAGGATTTGGGAACATAGTTGAAAGTCAGAAGGCTCCTGAAAAGTGATAACAGCACAGGAACTACAAGATCCTGCATTTCCTGTAGCATTATCGGTAGAATGCCATCTGGTCCAGGAGATTTATATGGAGAGAAGCTGTTGATTGCCCAGGAAATCTTCTCCTCCGTAATGACGGAGACAGCAATATCTCTCCTGCGGTAGTCTGCACTATGTAGTGCCGGTCTGGGTACGGACGTGCTTTCGCACCCAGGGAAGTGCGTGTTCAAGAGGATCTCGAGAGATTCTCCAGTGGATTCAGTAAAGGTTCCGTCCTCCTTTTTTATCAGGGACGGGCATGAATGTGCTTTTGACAGAATTTTGCTAATCCTGGCCGAGTCCTTGACGTGATCCAGGGATTGGCAGAATTCGTCCCAGGCTTGGGCCTTTGCTTCCCTAATGGCTTTTTTATAGATGCTCAAACAGTCTTTGTATGGCTGCCAAAACTTGTGTTTATTGCAGATGTTGAGGATGTCCCGAGTAAGCTTCCTAAGCTTAACGGAAGTTAGTTTGAAACATAATTTTTTTTTAAATATTCGCAATGAGTGCTCACTTCACTTCTTATTTTGCCCTAACTCCTTGAGGAGCATGGTGCGTTGACGACTACTATGTGTACTCGTGTGGTTTTTTCATCCACGATAAAAAAATGTCCTATTTTAATCTGAATAAATAAACGTGCGACGGCCAAGCCGAGTATCGAAAACTCGAATATCAACATCACAGAGTGGCGACTTAACGACCACAGAGGTCGGCACTCACTAATATTTATGTAATCTGTCAAAACCCAGAGAGTTTTAAACTTTACATTCAGTTTTGCACTTATTGTATTGGAAAGTTACCAAATTTTGCAAACTTTCGTCTTGGTCGAATTTTGAGAATATTTTGGCCCGAAGGAATTTCTAATGAAGATTTCCTTCGGCGCACGGGGCAAATACCTTTCGAAGAATTGGTTCGCATGCGAAAATGACTGCGAATTGGTCGTACGTCGCGGAAGGGTGATAACTGGTCGCAATATACGATGGAATCTCTTTACCCAAAGGGGTGGTCCAAAAATGGCCGCAGATCAGTGGATGATGAATTTGCGTCTTTAAAAAAGTCCTGGAGTCAATTATGATACACAGCCAGAAACCGTACCCGATAGCGAGATAGAGGTGTATTAGACACGTTATGCCCCACAAGGGATTAAGGTATTAGTAGTGGAAACAAAAATAGTACACTTAAGAATATAACAAATTTTGTTTTAAATTGATGTATGAGCTGATGCCATTACCTCAACGAAAAAAGCAGATAAGATCTTGGAAATAGGATATCACTAGCATATCCTGCGGCCTTAGCCCAATGCTGGATTGTCGCGCCTGTTATTTATTAATTTTAATTATGTCATAGGGAAATTTGGGGAGACGTTGGGGTGGGTATAATATGCTGATGATACAGCGAACTTTTGCGCATGGTTTAGGGAACCTTCCTAAACGAAACCTAAAGTCGCACTGAGCTTAGAAAATTCCATTGGATATATTTGACATATTAATCTATTATGAAAACTGGTCAAAACTAAATATAGCCCACCAAAATTCTCGCTTTACGGGCACAATTAGCCTTTCAGGAAACTGACTGCAACTATACCAGTCTTCGTGACGAAAGCGAAGACACAGGATGTGTTGACTTTACGGGCGTGCTTAAGCAAGCCTTTTGTAAACAACGTATGGGTAGCGTAAAAGGTAAGATTGAAAAATCTAGCTGTAAAGAGACCCATAGTAAAGATACTTTTGGAGCGCAAACCAGATTTTTTTTAGGCCAGATTTACTTTACAACATTCTGCAGACATTCAGCTTTCTAAATTAATATAAAAAATCTTAAGAGACTTACACATCATTTAAAACAAACATTAAAAACATTTCACACGTTTAGAATTTTTTGACAGGTATGCCACTGTACATGAGAGATATAATTCCCAATAGGAAAAATTGGACGCGCTTCCTCTTCATTCGCAATTGTACTTCTAGGAAAACGCTTCCATCTGAACATGGGGGCGTAGCCAGGAGGGAATTTCTATCCAGGATTTTATTAAGGTTTCCCGTCAGTTTTGTTGATTTTCGACCCTTAAAGTATTGATAGAAAAGGTGTTAAACATCTAAAGTCAAATTTTAGCAAAGCACAATTAGTGTATTTTTGGGTCTTCCCACACGACGCCTTGCATCGGTTCCCTGAGGATTCCAATCTAGAGCCTGTCTTGCAATGTTTTTTGGTTCTTTTCGAAGTGTGTGACCTATCCACTGCCACTTCCGCCTTTTGATGTCGATGCCTATCCTATTTTGGCAAGTAATTTGGAGGAGGTCGTCCAAATTTCATTCAATTCGGTTTCGATTTTTGCTTTTTATTGCGTAGCTCGTTTATAATCTCGGATCATCGCGAAAGCAAAACCTTATAGGATGTCACTAATTTCAGATTCCAGATACTATAGATAATAATAATAATAATAAAAAACGAGATTCCAGGATCTATATCAAACAAAGCCCCGAATATAAAAGGCCTAAAATGTACGAGCATAAATCTCGTCATCAAGACTGCAGTCTCAACACTAATGTGCGGATGACAGTTTGCTAGTTTTCCTGTCTCGGAATATCCGAGTCACTCAGACTGAAATTTTTCGATTTGAAGAAATGCTGAAGCTCTGAAACTAGGCGCCAACTGATCACCTCCTACCTGCAGTTGTTTATTTGTAGTAAGACAGTTTACATGCCGTTCCAGAGCTCAAACCGGCATTTTTACGCTCTAAGTCCACCTATTTTTTGTGCAATAGTAAGTAGAAAAGATTAACCGTGATCATCGTTTAAAGGAGCCAGCGCCCGCTAGAATCTGAACACAGTAGTGTGTCGTTTGGGCAATGATTTCGTTGTGAAATTGTTAAGATGAAAAGCTGAAAATTTCGTAGCCTTATGATTGTTAAAAAAAAAAAAACAAGTTTAACTACACCACGTACGTCTTCTTGGTTATCGTCAATATGCTACCGAATTCAACGCGCTATATCCAATTACAGCCAGAAGCTGGAACGCTAACTTCCCCAACAAAGCGAAGATTTTGTGATGGATCTTACCAGTTTATTAGGAACTAAATGTTCTGCTGGGTTTTGGTGACTCCCCTCTGAGGTACCCAATTCAATATTTAATTTTTGAATTTATGTCAAAGTTGAGGTAACACCTGTTCGTTCATACTTTCACGTTGGCTTCTCTACTCTATGGTTTCCTTCTTCAGTTCAGTCACATTACCATTTCAAATAGAAAAAACTATAGTAAGGCTAATTTTTGTGGTTTTGGAATAAGTAGGGTCACAGAAGTCTAAGACTCATTTTGCTAATAAAAATGTTGATCCGAAAGGAAAAAAAGAGCATATAATCCTTGATCGGAGGTGGGCATGCATGATGTCATAACAAAGGGGATCAACAACCGAGTATATCGCGTTTAAATGAGCAATTTAGGTGTTTCCCGTTATCATCTATATTTTTCCAAATCCATAACTCGCGAATACACAAAGCTGCTACATACTACTTCCCTAAATTTTTAGAATCTATTAAATGACAATTCCATCATTCATTTTGCTAAAAAAAATGTTGATAGAAAAGGCCCAAGAAAATTCAAATTACGAGAAGCACTAATCTTTTTCTTTAATACGCGTTTCACGCCGTTGTGGGTCCTTGAAACAGGGAACAAACTTCGGATATGTAATGTACTCGACACGTCCCTTTTTATATGATACCCAGCATTACTAGATTGTAGATTGTAGAGGGACGTGAACCCGAAGGGATTCGCAGCACTCAAGCCCATGGGCCTATTGAGCTATAAATTACTACCTCCGATCAAGGATTAATTGGTGTCCTTTATTGTCTTTTTTGGGACTTTTCCGATAAAAAATGTCTTAGCAAAATGAGTTTTAGACTACTGGGACCCCACTGATTCCAAAACAACAAAAATTAGACTTACTCTTTTTTTGTATATATTTCGAGTCCTGAATTGGAATATTTTGTCTGTACTAATTTGCCTAACGTCTGCATACAAATAATCCGAATTGTTTCCAGAAGTTAGCCTTGCAGGCCTTTCTCCATACATTTGTGTATGCTCGACTTCTTCCCTGACAACACGATTCTTCCTTCCATTGTTATCTGTTCGTATGCCTGTTAAATCGTAGAGTCAAGTATAGTAGACATGAATATAGTCTCTCAACTCATCGTTCACTTCTTTGGGGGCACTCAACCAGACGTACCAACTTACCACGTACCTGCAATTTGTATGCCTTTGTATTGGTCCTCGACACCTTGAATTGGATCTATATGCCTTCTGCAAAATAATAAAGAACACATAACCCGCAAATGTAGAAGCCAACATCCGATTACACGTTGTTTTCTGCTGGGCACCGATGATTTGCATATTATAGTCACAAGCCAGCCAGCAATAAGGCTTATGCTACACTAGTCTTAAGGCTTCTCAAGAGGAGGCGAAATAACGAAGATGTTTTTTTTTATTCTATAACTTCATTAAATGGCTGGGCGAAGTTCCAGCGGAACAGACTACCCCGTCAGAAAGTCAGCACACGCCCTTTCTGTATGACCATTATAGTCAGGGCTTAAGCACTGAGCTCCACTGCTCGTGTATATCTTTCCGAAACCATTTTTGCGATTTGTTCAAGCCATTCCAAACTGTATACGGCATGTGTGGAGACTTTTTATATCCATTGTCTAATGTGTCAGCATGCTCAAAGCTCGTCATCATAGCCGGGCTATTGCCATGTGTCGATTGTGTTGCGGTTATGTTGGGTATAATATAACACAATTGTGAAAACGTCACCAGTATTTGAAATTTACATACGAATAAACCGAGTGCTCATCACTTGACAATAGACGAAACTGAAGGTTGCAATAAGCGTAAAGTAGAGTCGGCTCTTATTATACAGTCAGTACGTATATGTGACACCACATTTGTATACTGGTGATATGTTTTCAAGCGGTCAGGGTCCATTGTTATCAGGAGTGAACTCTTTCATGGTCCAGAGAACAGTTCAGACCCCTTTTCATACACGATATTGCACATTGTGTACATGGATATAAGAGGAAGAGAAATGGTTGATTGTGGCGCATTGCTGTTCTGATTGTATAGGATTACCACATGTTACAATTATGCAATGGGAACAAGAGCATGCCTAGACTTGATTGGACATTTGAAGGAGATGTTGATATTTGGAGATTTTCATTGCACGTTTCATGACAGGTGTTTGAGTTGGTTCTTGAGTTTATTTTCAATTCAAGCAGAAGCAGTTTCAATGTAAAAATATATTCAAAATCGCAAAATGAAAATAGAAAAGCCAGAGTTGAAGCTATTTTAGTTATATAGGGTGGTCCATTTAACGTTTGCTTTTTGAACTATCGATAATTTTGACTTTGATATTTCGAATGTCATTGTCAATGTGTCAGATATTTAGTAGAAGGTTTGCGGTTTACGAAATGGTTAAGTTTAAGCAAAACTGTCGCATTTGGGGTTCAGAAAATCCGGCGTAACCGTTAATGGTGTCCGCTATCGCGGCATGTTGGAAGACTTTTTCTTTCCCCGAATGGAAGAGGAAGACATAGACGACATATGGTTCCAGCAGGACGGCGCTACGTGCCACACAGCCAACGTCACAATCGATCTTTTGCGCGGTACGTTCGAAAATCGCATAATCAGCCGAAACGACGATGTCAACTGGCCGCCTCGCAGCTGCGATTTAACCCCGTTGGACTATTTTTTGTGGGGTGCCGTCAAGGATAAGTGTTACGCCAACCACCCAGAGACGATTGACGACCTAAAGCACGAGATTGAAGTCGCCATCAGGGCCATTGAGGGCCATACCATCGAAAATGTGCTTAAAAATTGGGTCGACCGAATGGGCAACTGTAAAGCCAGCCGAGGCAGCCATATGAACGAAGTGGTGTTTCATACATAAACCGCAATGTTAAGGCTATCCAATAAAATAAAAAAAATTGACAAATATATACTCGTTGTTTTTTTTATAGCGATTTTAAAACGCAAATCTTTCGTGGGCCACCCTATATATAGTAGTTGACGCGTAAAACTAATTGGAAACAGTAAGTGCTACGAGTATAACTGACTTCATCTCCTATGTAAAATATCTAGACAAGAAAAACATCTGCAAACACTACTACTCTGATCGTGTATATCAATGAATCTCAAGTGCTAGGAAAAACGTCGATACCAATATACACTCGTATATTGATGAACACACTTTGAAAAACAGTTAAATCTACAAATCTACCAACCCAATTGCACTCATCTGTAATAAATCACATATAAATGCAGATTTTCCTCAAAATGCTATATGAAGTTAATACTATACAAAATACTGTACACGATTACGATGCAATTACTGTTGGCATGAGCCACCTCATTTGAGGTAAAATAAAATAATTTTCTTTACAGTACGTCTCGTGTGTGTGCAACCAGCTACAGTACACGAAGATGCATTTTACGAAATAATCAGTTACAAAAGAAGAATAAAGCAAAAATAAAATGAAAAAAAAAATCAATTCATTTCAATGCCCCAAAAACGGAAGAAGAATCTTTACTCCACTTGGCATACATAAATGCACAGATCTAACGAGGAAATTACTTAACTGCACATTTTTATTATGTACGCTATTATTACATTTTCATTTTGTTGATTTTTGTACATGAAGAAAAATTTTTTTTATAGTTGTCTGGCGCTCCTAACACACAACAAGATGTGTATGTACTCCAATGTACAATCAAATCTATATCAGAAACGCGACGCGCTGCTGTCATGCGTGCCATGAGCTGCATGTTTCATATATAAGTTTGCGACTTGGCTTCTTTGATGATGAGTCACAAACAAGACGGCCGATAATTATAATTAGGAAATTATTATTATCGGTGAACTTGCGAGTGCAGGCAGAACTACGCATAAAGTCATTGCGATTGCAACCGAGGGGTCTGAATGAGGGATGCATTGACGGCATCGGTGTGCGGTGTTCCAATGCAGTATATGAGATCCACTTTTTGGAAATCCACCCACGATTAGCATGCAGTCGGATGTTGTACGATTACTCGGAATTTTCTCCGTTCATTTTATAAGACACGAGCCTATTAGTGCAATCGACCCCAAGAAACGGTTTCCTCACGTCAAGTGTACTTACTCGAGTGAGTCATTGTAGGAAAGTTGTTGTTATGCACAGTTGGGCTCTATAGTAGATGTCTTAATCCGTTGATGATAATCGATTTTCATCGAAAGAAAATTATTTAAGCAGATGCGGAAAATTAACTTTTGGCTCGGAATAGCAACGGGTTCAAGGTATTTACAACAAAAATTGTTTAATGCACGGTTTCTAAGCGAGCGCATTCTTTTGATTAAGGATTAAATTTTGACGTGATTTGCATTTGAGTCCGATTTGCTGGATATTTAACAGAATAGCAAAAAATGCGAAGACAGCTGGGGTTGTACGACTTTCGTATCAATCTTTTGCACGGGGTTTGTCACACTCCGGTCGGTGTGGGGCCGGCTTTAGGCTTCGGTGATTGAACTCATTTAACTCATTGCCGGACACAACACCAAAATTTGACACGATTTGTATGTCAAATGCTCAAAATTGGACGTCTATAGACGTTCTGTCCGGGAAAGGGCTAAGTTTTAATTTTCAATGTAACTCCCCTTTACTTCAATACAACGATGAGATCGTTTAATAAGATCCTGCATCCCTTGTAAAAAAGTAGTCCGCAGGTTTGTCTTGAAAATGGTCCAAAACAGCATCTTTCAGTTCCTTCTCAGTCTCAAATTTTCGTCCTCGAAGGTCCTTTTTTAATTATGGGAACAGGAAGTAGTCACTTGGGGCCAGGTCTGGGCTGTACGGGGGGTGTTCAATTTCTTCAAAGCTGCATTTGGCGGCCACCGCGGCGGTGTGAACTGGTGCATTGTCGTGAAGAAGCAGCACCCTTTCGCACAGTTTTCCATACCGTTTCTCCACGATGTTGGCCCTAAATTGGGTCAAAAGATCTGCATAGTATTTCCCTGTTACTGATGTGCCTTCTTCCTTGAAGTCAATCATTATAATTCCCTTGGAATCCCAGAAGATGGTGGCCATAATCTTTTTCCGGCTCTGCTGCACCTTCGATGACATACGATTTAATCTTAATCGCGTACTAGATGAAATCGTATGTCATTAAATTCAAAATGCATCGTAGAATGTACTTGCATTATTCAAATTGCAGTACAATATGGTACAACTGTCAACTAAATCTAGGATTTAGTAAATCTTGTCGATAGTCTGAACCGCCCCTAAGGGGCGATTCAGATTTACTAAATCCTAGATTTAGTTGACAGTTGTATCATATTGTACTGCAATTTGAATAATGCAAGTACATTCTACGATGTATTTTGAATTTAATGTCATACGATTTCATCTAGTGGGCGGGATTCGAATCGATTAATTTAGTGGTTTTAATAAATCCTGTCCATAGTCTGAATCCGCTCTAAGTCTCAGTACATTTGCTGTAATCGCATTACGATCCACATTTTCGTTGTTCTAGTCTGTATGCTCAGCTATAGTCGTAATGTTCGTATATATTTTTGATAATTTGTTGCTACGAACCAGTGGCGTAAAGTGCGGTATTTCATGTGTTGATTGGAACATGCCCCCCCCCCCAAAGCCAAAAATTTTATGATTTGTTTGATAAATCCATGAGGAACTGATTTTTTTAAAACATTCTTTTTACAAGTCAGCAAAAAAAAGAACGCGCAAGCCAGCTGCAGAATCGAAGATGCTTGATCTTTGCAATTTCTTTAAAATTTGCCTATCGGAGCAATCAATAAATTACAAGGAAAGCGCCTTCCATATTTGTTAAGTGGGTATTTCCCTGAATATCAAATCATAAATTGGTGTAGCATAATATGATTTAAGAAAGGCAAATTAGTAAGTTTTGGAGTGCAAAATGTGCTTCTACGAAAAACTATCATGCCGGAAGACTAACTCACCAAAGTATTTTTTTAAGGAAGTTTTTTTTTATTGTGAGTATTAAAAATTAAGTTTTGCATTTTTTTTTTATATTTGCAAAGTAAATTGGATTTCAAAATTGCATAAAAAGTTTCAGCTAGAAGAACCGCAAAAAAACAAATTCTACTAGAAATCTGGCCGACCGGATTTAGAAATTTCTTTCAGCTAAACATTTTAGCTAAGACGGCTAAATTGCCAACACTGCTAACTTGGTATACAGATGCACTCTTGAAAAATACCAGAGAACCAGAAAAATGCTATATCATCGCAAAATGGCAAACATTTTACGTCAAGTTGCTATCACGGCCTTGCAACTAAATTTGAAACACCGTGAATAAACCCTTACGAGCTTTTTGCATAACAGTAAAAATGACTCAAATTTGCGGATCTGGGATATATTGTATCGCAAGTCAGGCAGAATAGTTTCTTACACATATTCTTAACTATGAAACCTTATGCGCTAATTTGAGTGTCACAAACTAATCGATGCGTATCAAGCAGAAAAGGAAATAAATCACACTAAAAATACTGAATTACTGTTCAGAGAGGCAGAGAGGAACACTCCTCCCTGGTCGATGATTATGGTAAAAAAGGTAGTAAAACAAGCTCTGCACTCTACAATGCTTAAAGGCGTAGAAATGCGAGTTTGATTCCAGGCACTACGCAAAATTTTCTGCTGCTCGGACTATAATCCGGAAAACTAAAACATTTGTAGTTTTCTGGCCCTTGATATCCGGAACTGGGATACCTACGTGTAAGCACCATGAATCGATAACATAATTCGATCAGAAAATATTTCCCTTAGGGAGGCTCTTTTTTTTTCTTTTGCGAAAATCCAGTAAAAGTCTAAAAACGTGCAGGGACCATGTTTCGTTAAATGGTTTAGAAAATAATGTTCGACTGTCCTTTCTTAAAATTTGGCTCTAAAATTTGCCCAACAATATTTTCGCGAACGACAATTTCAACTTATGATGTTTAAATAATTTCGGGCTTGCCCCTCCCTGACTGAAATCCTACGCCCATGCATTTGGAAGCTCCTTAGCATCTACACTAGCTACCAAATGAAAACTGAGAACGAGATAACCAAACTTTCATTTTGGACCCGATGGCATTTCAATGGCCATGCTCAAACATCTTGACCTTCCTGCCATTGAATATTTCACGGCAGTCTTAAGCTTGTCAATGTCTACGCTTCCCATCCCCGACATCTGAAAACGAGGTCGCATAGTCCCATGTCTTAAACCAGGGAAAAGTGCCAAACTAGGAACTTCCTACAGACCGATTACGATTCTGTCACCTGTAGCAAAGGCGCTGGAAGCCCTCATCCACCCCACTCTCGTTTCACATGCGAAGCTAGAACCCCATCAGCACGGATTCAGACGCATGCACAGTACAACCATCGCTCTGGACGCGATCACTACACGTGTAAGAGACGAACTAAACCAGCGTACACCATGTGGTCCTACTGGCAACCATTGCTATTGCACTATTTTGCAGTTGCAACTACGCAGCTGCAATACGCAGTTGCAATACGCCTCTCCGGGGCGGACCACACCCGTTTGCAACAACAAACGGCCAAGAGTTGCCAAAACGCCTCCCTGGCAAGAGCCTGGAAGGTCTCGATGCAGGAAGGTTGTGTATGTCTGTGTATATGTATGGACTCGTTATATATGTTTTTTCGTCTTATTGGGAGCATCACATCTCGGCGCGACTGCTCTCAATTCTCCTTTTACGCGCCGGCATTGAAACAAATCCAGGCCCTGTCTTGGTATGGATGTGTAGTGTCTGCAACCGACGTATCGGTTCTAATGCTTGGTCACTTCAGTGTAGTTGCTGTTCGGAGTGGGTGCATTTTAGATGCTCCGGTTTGAGAAGGATGGGTCATTACATAGAAGGTACATTTGTTGCTCCTGGCTGTAGGAATACTGGGCAGCCTCGGGTAATACCAGGCCCCTCTCCACCAACGCCCCCTACTCCACCCAATAATGTTGCCTTGAACGTAAGACACAGCTTAACTCCTGCCCCTCCGCCAGCAATTTTTACACCGGTGTCCATATTGCAGTTCAACTGTAATGGCATCCTAGGGAAATTTCCTGAAATCACAAGCTTCTTGAGAAAGTACAGAATCCTGATTGCAGCCATCCAAGAGACGAAACTCCACGCGAATTCACCATTCAACGCTGATGGTGAATATATCATCATACGCAAGGACAGAGAACTCCGTACATTACCGTGTATTAGATGTAGTTTCAGACGGTACGGCGGAATTGCAAGCCATCTCAGTTTCATCAGGGAGCACCAATATCGAAATTTTTAACATCTACATACCACCACATTCGAGTTGTACAAACTACCATTTCGATATTGGTCCTCTTCTTAATGGAGAGCACAGGATCATTCTTGGTGACTTCAATGCCCATCATGAACTCTGGCATTCCGCGCTTCACAACGATGCCAGGGGTCAAGCTATCGCCGAATCTCTGGACGCATCAGGTTTCTGTACCCTCAACGAAAACTCTCCAACCCGTGATGCAAACAATTGTATTAGCTCACCAGACATTACAATTGTCAGCGCTAGCCTAATTAGTGAGACCTCCTGGGAAACACTTACTGGTCTTCCCTCTGATCACCTCCCAATCATAGTCAGAATTGACAAACCAGCTAACGTGACCAAGTCAGAGAAGCGAACTTTTGTCAATCACAAAAAAGCTGATTGGGAAGGTTTCAAAACGTTCACGTCATCGAAGTTCTTCGCGCTTCCCCCTCCCACCAATATACATAAGGCCGAACGGAACATTAGGAGCGTCATTGCCAAAGCTGCGGCACGGTTCATCCCTGCAGGGCGCATTCCAAAGGTTCGTCCAAACTTCCCAACAAGTGCCGCAAGGTTAGCTGATGAACGTGACAACATTAGGCGCGCCAACCCTGGTGACCCCAGAATTCGGGAGCTCAATATCCAAATACAGCGACAAGTTAAGGACTACAAGAAGGCCAAATGGAACGAGCACCTCAATGACTGTAACCTTAATGAAGGTGCCAGTAAGTTATGGTCCACTGTCCGTGCCCTTTCGAACCCCACAAAAGATAAGGGCAATATAGCCATAACCTTCGGCAAAAAAGAAACTAGCAATCCTCTTCAGTGTGCGAGCCAGTTCAATAAACAATTTATTGAACATCCCAAGTCAGATGGCCTCAAGCGCAAAATTAGAAGACGGATTCGCAGCCGAATTGTTGACTCCGTACCAATTTATACTCCGGACCAGGTTAAAACAGTCATTGAGAATGCAAAAAATTCTAAGGCCCTTGGACCTGATGGCATTTCAATGGCCATGCTCAAACATCTTGGTCTTCCTGCCATTGAGTATCTCACGGCAGTCTTTAACTTGTCAATGTCTACGCTCGCCATCCCCGACATCTGGAAACAAGGTCGTATAGTCCCGTGCCTTAAACCAGGGAAAAGTGCCAAACTAGGAACTTCCTACAGACCGATTACGATCCTGTCACCTGTAGCAAAGACGCTGGAAGCCCTCATCCACCCCACACTCGTTTCACATGCAAAGCTAGATCCCCATCAGCACGGTTTCAGACGCATGCATAGTACAACCACCGCTCTGGACGCGATCACTACACGTGTAAGAGACGGACTAAACCACAGTACACCTTGCCATAGAACTATCATGGTGGCGATTGACCTATCAAATGCGTTTGATAAGGTTAATCACTCCATGCTTCTGGCAAACCTCCTCAATATGCATGTTCCGACTCAAGAAATAAGATGGATTGCCAACTATCTAGCTGGTAGGCAATCCTTCACCGAGTTTCGAGGCAGTCGTTCCAAACTTAGAAAAATCAAATTAGGTGTTCCTCAAGGTGGGGTTCTCTCTCCAGGTTAAACACCTCCGGAAGGCATTGAAGTTATTTCTTATGCCGATGACTGCACTGTACTCGCCACGGGAGCGGATAGGGATGTCATGCGTGAAGATATCAATAGATATTTAACGCGACTAGAAGCGTTCTTCCATAGCAGAAACCTCACCATCTCAGCGTCCAAATCGTCTGCGACCTTCCTTACCACCTGGTCAGGTGATTGTAAGTGGCCGGTTGGGGTACGTATTGGCAACAAACCAGTTCCTGCTGTTGCAAATCCAAAAATTCTCGGGCTTCACTTTGAGAAAATGATGACTTCAGCTCATCACGCGGAAGCGGTATGTGAAAAGATGCGCAGTAGGAACAAAATTCTAAAAGCACTGGCTGGTAGCACCTGGGGCAAAGATAAAGAGACAATGCTAGCCACTTACAAAGCGGTGGGTCGAGCAGCGGCTGATTTTGCGGCGCCAGTTTGGTCGCAAGGTCTCTGTAACACAAGCTGGAAAAAAATCCAAGTCTGCCAAAATGCTGCTCTACGCACAGCTACAGGATGCCTTCTGATGTCTGCCCAGGACCACCTACATCAGGAGACACATTTGATGCCAATACGTGACCACAATCGACTACTTACAAAACAATATTTAGTAGGTTGTTATCGAGAGGATCATCCAAATCGTAACCTCATGGACAAAATTCCCCCTCCACGCAACATCAAACGTGGCCCTCGTGACCTTGAGAGAGAAGTCCAGGGTTACAAAAGGGATCCTTTCGATGAAGATTCATACCGGGCTGCCATTGCAATGATTCACACTGAGGAAGTGAGTAGGTCTATTGCGAGTTTAGGTACGAACAGAGTCCTCTCAGCGATCCCACCACCTATTTCGCCCGAGGAGATTAGGCTCCCGAGAGCCACCAGAGTGACCTTAGCCCAACTTCGGTCAGGCTTCTGCTCACGCCTCAATTCGTATCTATCTCGCATAGACCCAAATATACTAAACGTATGCCCAAACTGCGCTGGCACGCCACACGATGTAGCCCATTTGTTTCAATGCCCAGATGCACCCACTAATCTCACCCCCCTCTCACTATGGGAAAACCCCATTGCAGCTGCCACGTTTTTGTCCCTGGAGATTGCGGACGAAAACGATGACGAACTATAAAACGAGTCCATATAGATACACAGCGGTTCACACCTTTCTGTACCGCTAAAAGAAGAAGAAGCGTACACCATGCCATAGAACAATCTTGGTGTCGATTGACCTATCAAATGCGTTTGATAAGGTCAATTACTCCATGCTTCTGGCAAACCTCCTCAACATGCATTTACCGACACAAGAGATAAGATGGATTGCCAACTATCTAGCTGGAAGGCAATCCTTCACCGAGTTTCGAGGCAGTCGTTCCAAACTCGGTGGGGTTCTCTCTCCCACCTTGTTTAACATCTACATGGCAGGTCTCCCAGCACCTCCGGAAGGCATTGAAGTTATCTCATATGCCGATGACTGCACTGTACTTGCCACGGGAGCGGATAGGGATGTCATGCGCGTAGATATCAATAGATATTTAGCGCGACTAGCAGCTTTTTTTTCTTAGCAGAAATTTAACCATCTCAGCGTCCAAATCGTCTGCGACCTTCCTTACCACCTGGTCAGGTGATTGTCGGTGGCCGGTTGAGGTACGTATTGGCAACAAACCAGTTCCTACTGTTGCATATCCAAAAATGATCGGGCTTCACTTCGAGAAAATGATGACTTCAGCTCATCACGCGGAAGCGGTATGTGAAAAGATGCGCAGTAAGAACAAAATTCTTAAAGCACTGGCTGGCAGCACCTGGGGCAAAGATAAAGAGACTATGCTAGCCACTTATAAAGCGGGGGGTCGAGCAGCGGTTGATTTTGCGGCGCCAGTTTGGTCGCAAGGTATTTGTAACACAAACTGGAATAAAATCCAAGTCTGCCAAAATTCTGCTCTACGCACAGCCACAGGGTGCCTTCTGATGTCTGCCCAGGATCACCTACATCGGGAGACACATTTGATGCCAATATGTGACCACAATCGACTACTCACAAAACAATATTTAGTAGGTTGTTATCGAGAGGATCATCCTAACCGTGACCTTATGGACAAAATTCCCCCTCCACGCAACATCAAACGTGGCCTTCGTGACCTTGAGAGAGAGAGGTCCAGGGTTACAAAAGGGATCCTTTCGATGAAGATTCATACCGGGCTGCCATTGCTCTGAGGAAGTGAGTCGGTCTATTGCGAGTTCAGGTACGAACAGAGTCCTCTCAGCGCTCCCACCACTTATTTCGCCTGAGGAGATTGGGCTCCCGAGAGCCACCAGAGTGACTTTAGCCCAACTTCGGTCAGGCTTCTGCTCACGCCTCAATTCGTATATATCTCGCATAGACCCAAAAACATATACAAAATATATGCCCAAATTGCGCTAGCACGCCACACGATGTGGCCCATTTGTTTCAATGCCCAGCTGCACCCACTAATCTCACCCCCTACGTTTTTGTCCCTGGAGATTACGGACGAAAACGACGTCGAACTATAAATCGAATCCATATACATATAGTACAGTATTTAAAGACACAAAACGGCCGTTTACTTAAAAAAAATACGTAATGGCTGAAATTTGCTGGAGATGTTAGGGGACATGTCTTTTATCTAAAACTGAGTTTTCGTATTCGTGGGGGTGGGGGAAGTTGGAGTATATTGCCTACTTATAGGCGAATTTTGCATTTTTCGTTAATATCACTCTTACTGTTGACCCTACAGTAAAGTGATGTATAGAAGTTTTGTTTCTAATCAAATTATCTATCTTATGGTACCTACATTAATTTCATCGGTCAAGTAGTTCCGTTATAGTTACCAGTTAAAGGTGAAAATACACAGTACCAATAATGGGAATATTTTGCTTAAGTAAAACATGTAATGACTGAAATTCGGTGGAGTCGTTAAGGGATGCGTTATAAATCTATATCTGAAGTTGCGTATATATCAGGGAGGTAGTTATAGTAAATTGCCTACTTATAGGCTAAATTTCCGTTTTTGCTTAATACTTATCATTCTTATTGTTGACCCTACAGTAAAATGGTGTATAGAGGTTTCATTTCTTATCAAATAATCTATCAAACGGTATTTAAATCAATGTCATACGTCAAGTAGGCCAATAAGAACAGGTTTTGCATTTTTTAATACCAGTAAAGTAGGAGATTTTTTTGTTGTAAACTAACTGCAAACCTACCCCCACAAAAGTATCTTTCAAATGTTGACCCAACTACCTCGCTATGGTAAGAACTTTCTAATTAATCCCACCCAAAGTTACTCTAGCAATAAAATGCATGTCATAATTTTCTGACCATTTTCGCCTCTTTGCCACTGGTTTGAAATTTTATTTTAATTGGAAATTATGATAGTTTATATAGTTACGATATTTTAATATGTACGTGTTTTGAGTTGCAACTAACTCCACAACCCTATGCACTATTCGTATAATAAATACTGTTAAGGTACCGGTGAGTAGATTATTTGATGGGAAAGAAAACCTCTACCATTTTACTGTAGGGTGAAAAATAAGAATGATATTAAGCAAAAACACAAATTTAACCTATAAGTAGGCAATTTACTATAACAATCCCCTCCCATAAATACGAAAACTCAGATATAGATTTAGGACGTATCGCTTAACATCACCAAATTTCAGTCATTATGTGTTTAACTTAAGCCAAATATTCTCATTATTAGTGCTATTTTGCCTTTTAACCGGTCATTATAACGGAACTATTTGGCTTACGACATTGGCTTAGGTACCGTTGAATAGACAATTTGATTAGAAACAAAACTTTTATACATGACTTTACTGTAGGAATACCTGTAAGAATGATATTAAGGAAAAACGCAAAATTCCCCTATAAATAGGCAAATTACTATAACTTCCCCCATTCCCACAAATACGAAAACTCAGATTTAGACTTAGGGTACGTTGCTTAACATCTTCACCAAATTTCAGCCATTACGTATTTTTTTTAAGTAAAATATACCCGATTACTGTACTAATAGATACACAGCGGTTCACACCTTTCTGTACCGCTCAGAAGAAGAAGAAGAAGAACATCAACAATGGAGGTGTATCGATAGTCGTGTAACTTAGTAGCGACTTTTAGCCGTTTTTTGCCGTTTCTTATAACCTTCAGCAAAATGTATATGTGTAAAGAATTTACGGTATTAATTTCCATAATTAAAAGTAGGCTGTAAGATCGGCATTCCTTTTGGTCCAGAACACGACAGAAAAACTCTCTGAGTCTGGGCCGCGGACTACCAGTTGGGAATCAGTGGTCTAGGCATTAGGTGGTTCGAGATTGCAAAATTTGGTGGAGTATGCTGTATTGTCTCATAGTTGTGTAAGGTCCTGAGCACAAAAATGAAGCATCTTAAAAATATCTTGTGGCTAAAAATGGCCAAACTAACAAAAAACACCCAAATGTTTGCTGTTTTTAAGTTATAATAACTCAAAAAGTACAGTCTTGCGAAAAGTTCTCCAGTAATATATGTGAGGTACAGTCATTGAGTAAGTATGGAGGCGCAATGCTCATATATTCCCATGGTAGCTTGGCGATAGAATTCCTATACATGCGCAACTGCATACACACTGCGTCGCAACACCCGCACGATCCACAATCCTACATAAGCATGTTTACATTTGAGAGGACAATATGTCAAATGCTCGTTTAAAACCGGTCTGGTCCAATATTGGTCCAATTAGAATGTTTACGTTTTAGAAAACAATATTTCAAACTTCCATACAAAATCCAGTTTAGCAACTTTATCGCTGCACTTCACTTCACGTCTCCACTCCTCAACCGATTTCGTTCATCTCTCACGTAGTGTTTCGGTTCCTTATAACTCTCTGTTCTGATGGTACAGTACAGTGAGTACTCGTTAGTCCGAATCCTCGAATTTCCTAGTCATCCGGATCACCACAACGATTGCATTGCAAACTCTTCCACCCGAATTTCGAGGGCTTACCTATTCAGAATTTTACTTTTTTCTTATAATTCGAGCACTTTTGTCGTTTTTGGAAAGAAATCGAAGAACAAAAAAAAAATTCTTCGAATATAAAAAACTTTTTCCGGAAAAAATGCATAAAATTGGTAATTTCCTCCCAATTCAGAACAAGTAAAAGAACTCCACCGAATCCAAGCTTCTCGCTAATACAGATCGACCCCGGTTTTATCAGTCCAGATTATCGCGTACGCACCGTAATGGTGCATCGAACGAGACATAAAACTTAAAAATCTGTTCAAGACATTCGAATTCATTTTAATGGATTTTCGTTCTGTTTAATGAGCCCATACACAGGCGGATTTCGATTTTGACAAAACGAAAATTCTTAAAAATGGATTGGAATCCAACGAAACTCCATATAAAACAAAATAAGAGCTGGGCAAGTTGTCGTTTTTTATATGAAGTTTCGTTGGATTCGGGAAATCTACGGATTCAGTGTGTGTGTACGGTCTAATATAAACAACAAGAAGAAACAAAAAAAAGTATCCACCACATTTTGCAATCTCGACTACTATTTTTGCAACGTCGCCGTTGTCGCGTCGTTATTACTTCACTTGGCAGCAACATGAAGCATAGGCATCCAATACGAAAGCCTATTTGCCCTTCAAATTCAAATCCAAATTCAATATCGCACTAAATCTTTTTGCCTGGGGGACCCATCCAACCAGCTGCGTTCCCCATTCACTTCTCTGCCTCTCCGTTTCCGAATAGGCCGAAAAGTTGCCAAAACGAATTTGCATTTAATTTGATGGAACGAAAGTGCTAACGGGAATCTATACATAGAACACACAGCAAGTTAGTTGCCTGCCATCCCAACCCACCTCAAGGTTGATTGGATTCAGGACATCATCTACTGCAACGTCATCTCGCGAGGCTCCCTGCAGACGCGTGTAAGAGAGGGTGAACGAGAGCCAACAAGGATTCATCGAGAAAACATTTCCGGGACGTGATACGATTTCCACGTCACAATCATGGGAGAAAGGCAAGACAGTAACGGTTAGATTTCCGCTATATTTTAGCGAGGCGGCGCAGATGACACACCACACCTTTTCCCCCGTGGGATCATAATAGGAGTGTTGTTCCCTTATTTTTGCTTACCTGTATTGTGTTCAGCTCTTGACAGTTTTGAACGGGCAGCAAATTAGCACTTTTCCTAGATGTTTTGCCTGCAATCAAAACATTTCATTTCCATGAGCACATTTTTCATGCAATTTTTCCAAAATATCCACCACGCAACACACGAAAATTGCACAGTTCTTTTCCGGGAGAAATGACATACAGTTTGGCAGCACTTGGAACACAAACTCGCTTCTTTTCGCTCGCTTTTGATACGGCTAGATATCACAAGAAACACTCAAATTTATCCCGGAGAAAATATTATTCACGTAAAATTGGGAGTCGAGCCGTTTCAGAGATTCTATGGATTAATTCGGGGTAGAACAGATCAGAACGAGAGGCTGCCGCCGCCAACGGCGATGTCGTTCGCACGTCAAACCGTCGTCGTGTCGTCAAACCTTTCGCCACACGCGCGTATACGTACACGAACAAGAACACAAACACATACACACAGCCACTAGTCGGGCCGCCGACACGGAACAAAAACACTTCGCGCGACCAACCGAACAAACGACCGACGACGACGAAGATGACAACGGGCCGCCGAACAGAAATTTTTCCCAGCACCTACACACACTCCCGGTGCAGCTATTCGCCTTTTTTCTAAATTTATAACGCACGGCAGCAGAAAAAGGAAGAAATACACAAACACCAGCGCACGTCACACGGCCCCAAGCAGAACACACATAAACGGGGACCTAATGGGCGAAAATCTTCAAAATTTTTGACTTTTACTTCGATTTTTTCACAAGATTCGTCGTTTTCACGCACTTTTCAATTATATTGCAACGAATTTCTCGTCATTCGACGACAGTCGTCCAACGTCAAGGCGATCGAAACGCAGCAAGAACTCTCCGGCCACGAGAAAATGATTTTCAGATTCACAGCAAACTATTGAATTTTCACACGCACAATTGGCCCGTTCAGGACAACACTGAAGAGCGCCACGAAACGGCAAACACTTTTCGGTTCGCGACGAGAAAAGCTAAAGCACACACAAATTGCGACTGCACGATTAGCACAATTTAGCAGAATATCACGACGGACAACGACCAGTGAGTGTTTTCACTAAATTTTCACCGTTTTTCTTTGCGTAGAGACAAAAGTTCTGCTTGCGCCGACGACGGCAACGACGAGACACAGAAATTCAGATTCAGGGCTGCTGGCCTCTGGCTGACGACGATCTGCTCTCTCGCTTCAAAAAATGTTTGGTCCGAAGTGTGCTGCTGCTGCTTTTCGGCCCATTCTCGCACGCACACAGAGTCACGCGCAAGGGTACACGGAACCAACTCACACAAACCAACCACGGTCTGCACATTCGCCTCAAAGGGGTAGTGGATCTGCTGCTCTGCACACGACTGTCCGGGAGCAATATTATTGAAAGTGCAACGACGGTGTGATGTGCTTTTGGCAGTTCAGATTGCATGCAGCGCGATGCACTTTTTGGGGTGTATTGCGAAACGAAATGGTTTTTTTGCGTCGTTTGCCACTTGATTGAATGGCGTGACAGTTTAATCGGGCGAAAATCGGAGTGATATGCAAGCACGGCGAAAAGTCATACTCTCTAGTCGACGACCTCACTCAACCACCCAGACGGCGCCCTCCTGGCGCAATGCCGTCTTCGAATGTGTGTAAAGCCGAAATTTGCCCGAAATCCAATTCACCGCGCGAAAACACTGCAAACACAACCAAACCGTCAACTACAGGAAAGGCAACACGACCTGCTACAGACAGGAGGCAAGAAGGTAACAGCCAAACAACGGGAATCCCGAAACCCTCTTCGAAGAACACACAGTTCACAACATTTAGTACAAAAGACACATACAAATAACGGCATTCACCTTTATATATGCTCTTCGAGATGTTCACTTATCACTTTGCAACTTTTTGCATACACTTCACGATTCAGGAACCGTTTTTGTCCTTTATTACTTCGCCGGGTATGCATGTGCATGGGGATTTGACCACGACCGCTGCTGTGTATCCAATCAAAATTCCAATTGGACTCCCGAATTAGTGAAGCGCCGCATTCACGAATTGATGTTGATTGATGTCGGCCAGTTTTATTGAATTGTCGGTGCCTATCACAAATACCGGCTGCACTAAAGAACTTCACACGCTGCCCACGGTTGAAATGATCAAATATCAATTCGATTCCGTCACTTTGATTTCTGCAGCACTTCAAAACGAGCCCGACGAGCTTTAACGAGGCAGAAAACGAAGACGATGATAGTTGTCAAAACAAAACGAATTCGGTACAAGGTGTGGTGAATAGAAAATATGGTGAAAATTCACGAATAGATGGCGTTGATTTTGCCGGAAATCGGTATTATTTGACCGGAAACCCGTTTTTAAAAGAAAATTTGTTCTAATATTGCATTTTAAAATGTTGCTGATCCATAAATACGCATAGAAAGGATTTAGAAAGGATCGTGGAGGAGGATATAGTTGTGTTGGTGCGAGTGTTAAGTTGTGTCGTGCTGTTTTGGGTAGTAGAAAGTGGGGTGACTGGTGATAGTTATGTGGGACCTGATTGGTCTGTCGATTAGGATGTTGAAGACGGCTGATTTGCTATGATTACTTTCGATGGTTCCTATCGCGGCCGGGTCTTTGTCCCAGAACCACCAATGCATGGCCAAAAGCCGCAAACCCCAAGTGGGGAAACACAAAATATGAACATTTATTCATCCGTTTTTACCCGATTGGAGTAACTCAAGCTGGTCAAGTTGCACCAAATTCTACTCATACGTGCCGGCACGAAACAGAAACAAATACTGGTCCCTGGATGTGCTGCGTTTGTGGTAAGAGGATCTACACAAGTGTGCAATTCTCAGTGCAATGCTCGTGCTGCAAAGAATAGTGCTACTTTAAGAACTGTTTGGGCTCGACAACGCTGATCTACGATCAACACCTTTACAGCACCGAACTGTAGAATCTGCAGTCAACAGTCATCATCGGCTTCTCAACAACACGCTAATCAGGGTCAACAGCCGTCCCCTCTGTCACCCCCGTAGTTTCTACCCGCCCTACAACAGCACAACATACTCTCACTCCAGCACCACCACAACTAGTTGTAAACTACTCCACCACGAAGATTGTACACGCAAGCTGCAATGGTTTGTAAACCAAAGTCGTCGAGCTAACCGACTTTATGGACAGACATCATATTCAAGTTGCTGCAGTTCAAGAAACAAAGCTAAAAGCCGACTCATCGACTAAATTCCTACGGAGTCTATAACGTTATTCGACGCGATTGACCTATAGCTTGCTTTCTTCTTATTATTATTTTTTTAGCGGTGCAGGTGTGAAAACCTCTGTGCTTGCTTTCTTGATTCATAGTATGTTGCCATACACTGTAATTGGCATCACCGCCGCCGATACCGCCACTGAACTACAAGCGATATCCATCAAATCAGGAAATGTTTACATAGGTATACTAAATATTTGTATATCACCAGCCTTAAGTTGACCCAATGGTTTTCAGGCCAACATTACTCCGCTACTCACTGGACAATATCGCTTATTACTGGTTGATTTCAATCCTCATAATGACCTATGGCGCTCTAACTTCGACAACGACACCAGAGATAATCAAATCGCAAGTCAACTGGATGATTCTGATTTCTGTCCATTGAACGACGATACGCCAACCCACGTTGCAGGAAACGAAGCTCACCTGACATATCCATTGCCAGTCCTGGGCTCATAAACAATATCACATGGGAACCATTCATAATGTTTTCATCCGACCACCTACCAATTGTTCTCACGCTCGATAAACCGCCTCAATACACATATACAGCGAAAAACCGTACTCGCATTTCAACAAAG
This sequence comes from Microchrysa polita, assembly GCA_949715475.1. Lineage (NCBI taxonomy): Eukaryota > Metazoa > Arthropoda > Insecta > Diptera > Stratiomyidae > Microchrysa > Microchrysa polita. The sequence continues at coordinate 133,511,797 of OX454415.1, read as the reverse complement.
CCGACTGGGATGGCTTCGAAAGGCACACCAGCGTAGCCTTTTCCTCCCTACCACCTCCCACTGTTGTAATGAATAATAATTTAACAAAACATTTAATAACCCACTGAGCGCTTATATACCGGCTCTTAATTTAAACTATCTTAAAGCATTTTTGGAGATAGTACCTTTTCCATAGGGTGAATATACCGTCCTAGTCTAGTTCGCGTATTAACTTTCTTCTTCTTCTTTTTATTCGAATTGGTTGTGGAATGTGCAGATGTTTAGAAATGGTTTATCTGACATTTCGATTATTTGGACAATATTATGATTGGAATTTGTTAATCTCGCGTTTTTTCTAACCAGGAATTTCGTATAAACTTTGTAGCGAAACGAAAATCGAAAACGATATCATTCCAGTAACAAGACGACTTCGCTCTTCCTGGATAAATTTCAGAGACAGCCGCTTGGCTAGGCATTATGGATTGGTAAGCACCTCGCCATCTGTTGCGAGCGGGACTAAATTTAGTTTCGATTAGTTAGTGCACCCCGTATTTGCCGTCCAAAAATAATTTAAATTTGTCTAAAACTTTTTATCTTTGCTCCGGTATATAAGCGGTCACTGAGCGCTTATAAACCGGCTCTTAATTTAAACTATCTTAAAGCATTTTTGGAGATAGTACCTTTTCCATAGGGTGAATATACCGTCCTAGTCTAGTTCGCGTATTAACTTTCTTCTTCTTCTTTTTATTCGAATTGGTTGTGGAATGTGCAGATGTTTAGAAATGGTTTATCTGACATTTCGATTATTTGGAAAATATTATGATTGGAATTTGTTAATCTCGCGTTTTTTCTAACCAGGAATTTAATATAAACTCTGTAGCGAAACGAAAATCGAAAACGATATCATTCCAGTAACAAGACGACTTCGCTCTTCCTGGAAAAATTTCGGAGACAGTCGCTTGGCTAGGCATTATGGATTGGTAAGCACCTCGCCATCTGTTGCGAGCGGGACTACATTTAGTTTCGTTTAGTTAGTGCAGCCCGTATATGCCGTCCAAAAATAATTTAAATTTGTCTAAAACTCTTTATCTTTGCTCCGGTATATAAGCGGTCACTGTAATATCACTAATAATAATATAATTTTATACCCGACTGTATTATGATTGTCAAAGTGGATTATGTCAAATAAAGTGCAGTTATAGAAGAACTCTTGCGTATATAACTCGTCATTACATGGCGCAGCCGTATCGATTCGGAAAAAGTAAAGTTAAAGGTATAATTCGTTCGAAATATTGTTGAACGCGTATTAGATTGTGGCTAACAAGCACAGTATTTGTGATCCGGATGACGGATGCAACTATTAAAACCGAACCTGAACAGATTTTAAACGGCAGTCAATACAGCGGAATGGAGTTCCACGCGCCAGCGCCCATGCGGTTTTCCGGTAATTTGGCCGAGAATTGGCGCAGGTTTTCTGAACGTTTTCAGATTTTCATGGAGGCGTCAAAAAAGGACAAGGAGGACCCTAAATTGAAAACTGCGATGCTGCTTAACCTACTTGGAGACGACGGGATCGAAATATTCAATACGTTTCGCCTGGCGGATGACGAAAAACGTGATTTTAGTAAAGTTTTCAAAGCTTTTGAAAACTATTGTAATCCACGAAAAAATATCATCTACCAGCGGTATATTTTTTACTCACGCAAGCAAAAGGCGGGCGAAGAGTTTGACGTATTTCTAGGTGACGTTCAAAAAATGATCAAATTGTGTGATTTCGAGAATCAAACCGACTCGATCCTCAGGGATATCATAATCCTCGGTTTAGATGACCAAATGCTGCAAGAACGATTGCTACGTTTGAAGGACGAAGAGCTAACATTAGAAAAAGTTGTTGAACATTGCCGTGTTGCAGAATTAACGAAGCGTCAGATATCGGAAGTACAAAAAAGTATTCATGTAAGTGAAATTAAACATCATCCCAAATATCGTAAAAATTTTAAAGAAACAAATTTTAGTAAAAACAAATGTACAAAATGTAATGGAGAACATAATTTCAAACAAAGATGTCCTGCGAAAGGTAAATTGTGTTTCAAGTGTGGGAAGCATGACCATTTTTCCTCGGTTTGTAGAACTAAAAAGATAAAAGAAATTAAGGTGTCACATAATGATAAAAGTTGGGATAATTTGTTTGTTGAACCGATTTCAATTCATGTCGTAGAGAAAGGCGTAAGTAGTAATTTGACTAAAGGCGAGTGTTGGTACGAGTATGTAACCATTAATGAGGAAATTATTAAAATGAAGCTGGACACAGGGGCAGAAATCAATGTTATTTCCTTGGCATTAATCGTGAAGTTAAATTTAAAAAATAAAATGGAAAAGAGTTCGGTAGTTTTAGAAACCTATGGCGGTTTTAAAGTGAAGGCTGTTGGTATTGTCAGGTTACCTTTAGTGATAAAGAATCAAAAATCAATCCATGTTTTCGTTGTCACGAACAGTAATACCAGTCCAATTCTAGGTATTGCATCCTGTAAGGAATTAGGATTGATAAAACGAATCGATTCTTTAGTAGAAAATGGTATAACCAAAGAAGAGTTTTTGAAGATGAACTCGGATGTGTTTTTGCCGGGAGGGAAATTTCCTAACAAAATCAAAATTAAAGTAAAAGAAGATGCTAAACCAGTATCATATCCACCGAGTAGGATTCCATTAAAACTTAAGGAAAAAGTAAGGGCAAAGTTAGAAGACATGATTAAAGGGGATATCATTGAAAAGGTGGATGAACCAGGTGAATGGGTTAATAAAATGGTGGTAGTACACAAAAAGAACGGAGACGTTCGAATATGTTTAAATCCGCAGGAATTAAATAAGAATATTATAAAGAATTACTTCGAAATACCTTCGCTAGAAGATATACGCAGTAAGGTTGATGGATATAACTTTTTTACCGTATTGGATTTACGTGAAGGGTTTTGGCAACTTGAATTGGATGAGGATTCAGCTAATCTGTGTACATTTAGTACTCCATTTGGCTGTTTTAGATTCAAGCGTTTGCCATTTGGAATAAATATCGCTGCGGAAGAGTTTCAAAAAATGAACTATAAATATTTTGGTCTGTTGCCTGGAGTTCATGTCTACATAGACGATATTTTAGTATGCGGCTCTACAATAGAAGAGCATAACAAAAATTTAAAGAATGTAATAAAAGTAGCTAGGGAAAAGAACGTCAAATTTAATCCTAATAAAATGCAATTTTTGGTTGAAAATGTAAAATATTTAGGATTTATTTTTGGCAAAGATGGTATGAAGCCTGACCCCCAATATATGGAAGCGATTAAACAATATAAACCACCCAACTGTAAAAAAGAGTTACAACGGTACTTGGGTATGGTTAACTTTCTTAGAGATTTTATTCCTAATCTATCGCAATTAACATGCAACTTAAGAGAGTTACTTAAAAAGGACTCGCATTTCATTTGGTTACCTGCACACACAGAAGTGGTGAACAAAATTAATGATTTGATTGCGAATTCAGGTGTTTTAACGAATTTCGACTCCAAAGCTGAAATAGTTATCCAAACCGATGCTTCAATAGAGGGTCTCGGTAGCGTAATGCTTCAAAACGGCAGACCAGTCTCATTCGCATCAAGAAGCTTAAATGATGCTGAAAAAAATTATGCATGCATTGAGAGGGAGTTTTTAGGCATTTTGTTTGCCTGTCATAAATTCAGAAACTTTATTTATGGTAGACGAGTTAAGGTACAAACTGATCATCAGCCTTTAGTGGCTTTGATGAAGAAAGATTTAAGTAAAATTGGTTCTTCTCGATTAAAAAGAATTAGATTGAAATTAATGGAATATGATATTGATGTTCACTATCTCCCGGGATCAAAAATGTATATTGCGGATTCATTATCACGGGCTCCTTCGAATATAAAGGGCGTTCATGATGAATTAGTAGGTGATAATGTAGATTACTCAGTTCATGAAGTAATATTTTCGGAAGATCAGAATAAACAGTTTAGAGAAGCGTTAGAAAACGATGCATTATTAAGTCAGATAAGAGAATATTGCAAAACATATTGGCCAAAATCTAAAGATAAAGTACCAAGTAACTTGAAATTTTACTGGAATATTAGAAACGAAATTTATGTAGAAGACAATTTACTTTATTATAACGATAGATTGATAGTTCCAGAAAGCTTACGGCAACGTTTTCTCATGGCATTACATGAATCGCATTTTGGGATATCGAAATCAAAAGCACGTGCAAATATGCTTTATTATTGGCAAAACATGAATAGAGATATAGAAAAGCTATTAGCAAATTGTCGAATTTGTGAAAAATATCAATTTGCAAACGTAAAGCAAAAATTAATAAATCATAGCATTCCTGATTTGCCATTTAACAAGGTAGGGTGTGATATACTGGAATACGGCGGCAAACCGTTTATAGTTCTAATTGATAATTTTTCGAAATACATTGAACTGAAAAAACTTAGCTCGAAAACCTCCGAAGCTATAATTCCAATTTTAAAAGAAATTTTTGCAGCCCATGGAATTCCGGAAACTTTTATTGCGGATAATATGCCTTTCAATGCTAAAAACTTTCATGAGTTTAGCAAAGAATATAAATTCACAATAGTTACGTCTAGTCCAAGATATCCAAAGTCTAATGGATTAGCAGAGAAGGCAGTGGGGATATGTAAACGAATGTTAGCAAAGAGTAGTGAAGATAATATTGATATTGAAGTCTGTTTGATGGAATATAGAAATACTCCAATATCTGGAATAGATTACAGTCCAAATGAATTACTTTTTAGCCGGATTACTAGAACAAGATTACCTGTTGTAAAATCTAAATTATACCCTAAGCTTATAACCGATGCTACCAATAAATTGCACCAAAAACAAAAAGCTACCGAGAAGTGGTACAACAGAGGTGCTAGAATGCAAGAAAGAGAATTTAAAAAGGATGAGTTTGTTATAATTAGAGATGGAAATAAATGGATTAAGGGGCAAGTAGTAGGAAAAGACAAAACACCAAGATCTTACTGGGTAAAAACAGAAAATGGTACTATCTTGCGTAGAAATACATTCCATTTAAGAAAGTCTAATATTAAGCCTATCGTCAAGCATCATTATAATGATTTCCTAGAATCATATTTTGAAGAAGTTAATCAGAACACAGCCGATATAGTCGATTCAGCAAACAATGATCCGAATAGAATCTCACCAACAACAAACAAAACAAATGAATTAGGTTGTTATAAGACACGCTATGGAAGATTGGTCAAGCCGCCCGACAGGCTACAATTAACATAAGAAACAGCTATTGTATGATGCAAAGGACATCACATTTTGAGTTTATGTTTTTTAATCTTGAATTAGTTTAAATAAAAGTTCCATATTTAATCCTTAAAAAAAAAAAAAATTAATAATAAATAATAAATAAAAACCAAACACTTATTTTTAAAACTTTTATTATTTGCTTTGAAAGGGAGATGTTGTAATGAATAATAATTTAACAAAACATTTAATAACCCACTGTAATATCACTAATAATAATATAATTTTATACCCGACTGTATTATGATTGTCAAAGTGGATTATGTCAAATAAAGTGCAGTTATAGAAGAACTCTTGCGTATATAACTCGTCATTACACCCACCGTACGTTTAACTGAACAAATATTGAGACTATATTTGAGATTATTCTGACTGCTGCCAAAAGACACATCTCCCAATCCTGAGACCGCATTTTCTATCTTCCGCGGCTAAATTGGCAAAAGTGAGGAATGAGCTCAGAATAGCAGACCGCAGTGATCCTCGTATCGGCGACTTAAACAAAGGGATAACATAGCAAGTTAACGACCACAGAAGACAATGGAATGCTTATTTAGAAGCCTGCCACGTGAAAACCGGTGTCGGTAACCTTTGTGAAAACTATGCAACCCCGTCAAATAGAAAGGAAAGGTAGCCATGAAATTCGGCGATAAGCCTTATAGCAACGACGGCAAATGCGCTCACAAATTTAGCCAGCAATTCGTCGAACATCCCGAAAAGGACGAGCTCAAGTGCGTAATTACCAAAGCTATCCATAACAGCATCTTCGTGTTACCACCAATGAAGTGATGCTTTCAATAAAAAACACAAGAAAATCGAAAGCGTTCGGTCCAGATGGTATTGCTATGATCATGCTCAAACACCTTGACTCACCGGCCATTGAGTATAGCACTACTACGAGTACGATGAACTTATCCTTAAGATCTATAAGTTATGGAAAAAGGCCGTATCGCACACACCACCAACGGGACTTCAAATCATCTCCTACGCCGACGACTGTACCATCATGGCAATTGGAAACGACATTCCTCAAAAGTGGAATCTCATTAACCAGCACTTGTCCTTAAAACCTTCGCGAAAAAAATTAGGCTATCAGCGCCCAAGTCCTCCGCCAAATTGTTCACCAGATTCAACCAGGACTACAACACACACTACCGATCCATATTGACACCCACGTCATACCAACTACACGAACTCCCAAAATCCTTGGTGTCACCATTGACAACTCCGGCAAATTCAACACCTATGCTGAAAATATCGCTGCTAAACTTAGGAGCAGAAAAAAATTCTTAAAGCTCTTGCCGGTAGTACTTGGAGTACAGATAAAGAAACGCTATTGGGTGGTTTCACATTGTAAGACGAAACCTGACGGCTAATAAACGGATGGCGAGAGCTTTTGTAGTGGCCAGCAGACAAGCATTGTGCATTTCACATTGTAAGAACGCGTCTTACGAAAGAAAAAAAACCGTGACATTGTTTTTCTTTCGTAAGAACCGATCGATTCGTAAGAATTGTACGACCGATAAGACGATTGCATCTACCGATAATTCAGGCGTTCTGCGACGACAATTAGCGCGTGTTTTACTTGCATTTTAATCTTGTCGACTCATCACTTCATTGTACACTAACTTTGGAGCATGCATGGCAACATTTATACATACTTGCTGTGTGATTATTGTACGCCCGTCCATGTTTTGATCGGAGAGTGTGAAATGAACGCACGTTTGGTTCATGTCGTGCAAGTTTACCCGTACGATTTCGTCTTACAATCTGAAACCACCCATTGGCTACGTAAAAAGCCATTGATCGCCCCCCTAGTCAATTAAATGATGACTTTGATGAGTCATAATCAGCTTCTTACCAAGCAATATTTAGTCGGATGTTATCGAACTAACCAACTTATGGACAAAACACCTCCTCCGCGTCGAATTAGACGGTCAATCAGGGACAAAAAGCGTGAAGTTCAGCAAAATAAAAAAGTTTCCTTCGATAACTCCAACCAAACCACCAGCCATCTCTCCTGATGAGCAACAATTACCAAAAGTCACCCGCACTTCCTTGGCTCAACGCCGATCCGGATGGTGCTCGCGACTAAACTCGCCAACATCTACCCGGCCTGTGGAACCAGTCCGCACGGACCACATTTTCGATTGTCCGGCTGCTCCCACGCAATTAACACCTCTTGCATTATGGCTACAGCCAATTGAAGCAGCCTTCTTTTTGAATCTCGATCTCGAGGATGGGATGCCCACCATCTTCGAATGAATTATCTGCGATTATTTCAAATGTTTCTCTCCGTTTGTGCCGCTAAAACAACAACAACAACATATCGGCACGTACAAATAGAGTTTGAAGCAACTAGGCCGGTCAAGAGGTTGCTCCATTGGGATAAAAATAAAAACTGAGTGATGTGTGCAATTTTTACTTGCCCACTTGTGTCGTGGAGTGATAGCGGTTCTTGGACATAGACCGAATCGCTGTAGAAACCAAACTTACTTAATCTTACAGTCGCTATTATTTTTTCTGGTTAGAATGGGTTCGAGGTTCTATGTCAATGATTGCATTTTAAAATGAAAGGCAAATTAAAAATTCGTCGTTGCTCTACGCACCACTATATTATTGGCCAACATGGTTTCTTTATTTTTGCCCAAGGGTCTCTTGGCCAGGGCGTTGAGAATTTATTCCTACTGCACATTTTTTTATGAAAATTCCCGCTGCATGGTAAGCTGATGTTATCATTGACTGGAGCATTTTAGGATTAGCTACAGAAGGAACAGGATTGTTGCCAATTCCTACATTAACCGCCCACCGACGCCCCCTAGAGCAGTGGGTATGAAATAACGCAGCAGATTTGGACACTGAAATAGATATGTTACTGCTTTCAAAGAAGAAGCAAGATGCAAAAGAAATACATACATACATATATTGCTTTGGATTACAACAATGATAAAAATAGCGCATCACTATAGCTCCATCACATCAGCTATGTTTTCATTTTCGAAGAATCATTTTAGCTAGAATCAAACAACCGTTATCATTAAATATTGCATGCTAATCAAAACAAATCCTTTTCACATATACGCATGAGTATAATAATAAATGTACATTTATTTCGCGGAAATATTTCAACATAGTTCAGGTCTTCATAACAATTGTGTTTCCATTTTTAACAGTACTATTACTTATTATAATGAAATTTACTTTTGTCAAATAATGTCTTATTTCAATACAATCTTTCGGATGATCTTGTCTAGTTTTCAATTAAGGAATAAAGTCATTTTGATTGAAGAAATGTAAATAACTCTCGGAATATGTGTATATCTATGAAATATTTGTGTTACTTTCCAACCAAATAAATTGTTTAAATGTTAAAAAATGCAATGATTAGTAATATTTATCATTATGTTATATTTTTTGGAAGATTTTTGAATTTTTAAGTTTTTTCCTTTTCATTGTTTTAGTAGATTCGAGACAATTTTTCCTGAATTCCTTTTAAATATTAGTATGCTTGCATTAAATCCTAAGTGTTGATTTGTATGATTGATTTTGTGTTAATATAAAAATGTACAATAGAAATAAATATCAAAAATAAACAACTTTTAAGAGCACAATAAAAACAATAAAAAAATCTTATTTATAAATAAGAAAAAAGGAAAAGTATAAATGTCACTGACAATATTGAGTAATTTTTTTTAAAAAGAGTTTCTAACTCATTTCGACAAATTAAAATATTACTGTAAAGTTTTTTTTTGTTCGTGTGTTTTTGGCGCAGTGGATTTTGAGTACAATATATTGGACGTTGCGAATACTAGGAGCACATTCATAAATGTTTATAGATTGTTTCATTATACATATACGTTTTTTTTTATAAAATCCGTTAAATATGCTAATTCCTGCTATTGGGACTATGAAAAGATTTCCAATATGTATTAGTTTGAAAAAATATTGGCATATATTGCCCTGCTAAATGTATTTCAAAAGCTTCAACAACCGATATATATATTCGCTGCACTATTACCCGTTGTAAAAAAAGTCAATCCACATTTATACTTGTTATTCATTTTTCTTTCTTGAATAAAGGCCACCACGATTAGGATGTTTATGCATACATATTGTAACTCTAATTGTAAACGGTCTTCTCGACCCATTCGTCCATACTAAATGTCGCCATGTTTGTGCCGTCGGAATCACGTTCTTTGAAAATAGCTGAAAGGATTTAACAAAGATTTACAATTATGTATCCATTAAATTAAAAGAAAAAAATCTTACATATCATTGTCTTAATCTTCACCGCACACATTATAAAGTCATCGAAACTGATTGAACCATCTCGTGATCCGTATCGATGAGACAATGCATTCAGTACTCGATTATTTAATCTGTAGCCAGCTGAATTTAGAGCATCGCGCAATTCAAATGCACTCAAACGACCCGTATTGCTACGATCGTAGGTCTTAAAAACGGCCTTCCAATGTGCTATGTCATTGAGCAGGACACGGAACTCTTCAAAGCCCAATTTGCCCGACTGATCGACATCCATCATGGCAACCATGGAGCGGCACACATCTTTCGAGAATCCGTCGTAGTTCATCACTGAAATATTAAAGGAAGTTCAATAAGTTTTTGTTTTTTAAATTAGGATAATTAATGCACACAAAAAGTTTCTATCGCTCTACGCAGTTATGACGTTAATAGTAAAAATAATAAAGTTCATATAAAAGCTTATTTGTAATGTGGCAATATCGAAATATTCTTAAATATCTTACAATATAGGGTCATCCAATAACAACGAAGAACTATCGTCTTTTCATAAAAACGTATCCTGTAACTTTTTTCGTCAGAAATTGTTAAGAAAGGTTAACATTTTTCACGAGCCAAAAGCTTTTGCAATTTAATAAAAATGCAGTGACACCACTCTTTCACACTTACCGGAAATGTTTGCATTTTTTGATTCCTGATCTTTTCTAATGGATCGTTTCCAAGTACGATAAGTTGTTTGAATCTTAGATCTCCAACTTTTTGAAACAATAGCGATTTCACGTTTACTTACAACGATTAATTGGTCATCATGGGGAATTGTTATTGTTACAAAAAGGTGGACGTCCAAGAGCAGCCAACTAACCGTTACATGTAAAACGCTCTTATAACGTTATTGGCATGTTTACCGAAACAGTCGATTTAACATAACTATATAAAAAATATTCTACACGTCCTGATGAGGCTCCTATTTGTACTATAACTAAAAAAAAAACAAGCCGAGCGTGAATTGGTTTACTTCGCCTAGGAGTTTTGATCCGATTGAGCTGATTTTTGGCGTTTCCAACAGTTTTAGTAAATACTTATAGTAAATTGTAGATAAAAAAAAGAAAACAGATGTAACAAATAACCTATGTATTTTCGTTTTTGATTTCCATAGATATTTTTTGAATATTTTAGAGCTGTTTCGTTTTTTTTTTGCAGTTTATGCCCTAGTGTGTCAGGACTATAAGACGAAAAAACAAACTGAATTGTGTTTTTTGGAGAAAGGTAAAAAGAAAGTTGTCGTGCAGCTAAATAATTAGTTTCTACAAGCCATTTTTAGGCTATTACTACAGCCACCGAAATAAATATAAGTTCACACACAAATTCTACAATTTTTCGCTTCTAATAATTCCTGGACCGTTATCAATTTCGAAAATGATTTTTATTATGTTGTTTACAAACTTCCGTTTCGAAATACTGTTATTTTGGAGAAATCATTTCCGTCAGTTTCACTGAAGACTCAACAGTGTCCGAATCGTGCGTTAAGTGTTGCGAAATATTTATACGTTCACGTCCGTTATTTTTCAATTTCTTGCACCGGAAGTATTTTTTTGTGGGAAACAGTCTGCTAATATTTAACAAAACTTAACAAAGACATTTTTTAATTACTGGTTGTTTCAGTTTGTTTCTTGGCAACATGCCACGTGGCGTCTCCCTTACAGTCGAAGAACAAGGTGCAATAATAGCGTATAAGGATTGCGACCTCTCAAACGGCAAAATTGCAGAAAAAATTTGCAGATTATCATGTGTCGTCAACAATTTCCTCCTGCTCCGTTAAAATTATGAAAAACAACGAAGATCTGGACGGCGCGCGGCGACCAGCAGTTACTGCGAGAGAAAAAAGCCACTGAGGAAAAAAAATCGCATCAGAAATCCGGAGCAAAATTAATATGCCTGTAAGTGTGCGTCGTGCCCAGCAGATTCTACACTCCAACAAGGACCTCAAATTCATCACAAGGCAGAAAAAAACGCCTTTGACCCAATATCATAAGGCGAAGCGTCTTCATTCAATGGGCCCAACAACATATGGATTTCGACGAAAAGTGGAAAAGCGTTATTTTCAGTGACGAAAAGAAGTTTAATCTGGATGCCCCCGATGGTGTTCAATATTATTGGCACCATTTAGGACGAGGAAAAGAAGTTGCCATGAGCCGAAACTTTGGTGGTGGCTCTGTGATGAGTTGGGGTGCATTTTCATTTGCAGGGAAATTACTTTTGGCCTGGGTTAAACCTAAAATGACCGCGAGTGATTATGTATAGATATTAGAGACATCGCTCAATGACAATGCCGAGTCAATTATTGGACCGGAATTTATTTTCCAACAGGATAATGCCAGTATCCATCGGGCGCAAACGACAACAGAATGGTTCCAAGAGAAAAACATTACAGTTTTAGATTGGCCAGCCCGTAGCCCCGACCTCAACCCCATTGAAAATTTATGGGGAATACTTGTTAGGAAGGTTTACGCCCATGGGAAACATTTATCAGACCGTATCGGAACTCAAAGGAGCGATCCGCCAAGCTTGGGAAGAAATTGACCAAAATATATCCTGGAAAACCTAGTAAATTCAGTCCATGTAATTAGAAACAATGGAGGACCGACAGGATATTAATTTATATCAAATCGTTCAATTTTTTTTTTAAATTATAAGCTAAAGGCCTGAATAGACCTCGGGCGGAATGAAAATGAAATTTTTGTCCGCTGCGATTTTTTCAATGAAAGTGCATGCTTACTGTCGTGGAACATGTCAGAAATGATGGGGAACTCCATAAGTTACAATCCGAATATGGTTCCAACATTTTTCTCGGCCATTTTCTGTATTATTTTTCGATTCCCCGGTCATTAGATATTTTCCACGGTGAAATGACCGGGGAATCGAAAAATAATACATAAAATGGCCGAGAAAAATGTTGGAACCATATTCGGATTATAGCTTATGGAATTCCCCATCGTTTCCGACATGTTCCACGACAGTAAGCATGCATTTTCATTGAAAATATCGCAGCGGACAAAAATTTCATTTTCATTCCGCCCGAAAAATATATAAGATCATCAATAGAAAGAACCGCATTCATTCCAAATATTAACGTTTTAGGCGTCAGTCAGATCTCATACTTTTTCGTCTGTTACGTACTGAAACAAAACGGCTCATCCGTTCTGCTAGAGCTGCGTACGTTGAATTTATTGAAAACAGTGTTAGAAATAATGAAAACCAGTTATTTTGGTCGAATGTTAAGAATATGCGTTCGTCCAGTTCTAACCCTGCTTCTATTTCCTATGGAGATTTGACTGTTAACTCTCCATATGAAATTGCAAAGTTTTTTGCATCTTTCTTTTCCAGTACTTTTCGCCAATCTAACACTTCCATGCTTGTAAAAGACGTGTGTCATGTCAACCGGCAACCCTGGTGGCCAACTAGAATACGACGACGCCTGGCACTCATAGTCAGTCGTTCACCGTCCGCCGACCGATATAGTTTACCCGATACTCGTCCGCCGCCGTTCGTTAAATAAGTCTATCTGTCCGTCCGCTATAATCTAGTAATAAGTCCGTCAGTCCGAGTTGAAAGAAGCAAGCCGTAGTCCGGTTAAAACCGTCAGCCGTCCGTCCGTGTCCTATTGTCCGTGTAGTGATTAAGTTCAGTTTTTGACAAATAAAGTATTGTTAACCTATATATACACACTGTGTTTCAATATCCCCAGGAAATATCCATTCACTTCGGCCTACTCCTGACATCTCAGAAGTGGGATATTGGGGTATATTGTGGTGAAAACGTAATTACAGTGTTCAAAACGTGTCGAAATGTTAAATTTACGCGATTTTACCGTAAAACAGTTACGCGAAAAATGTCGGCTTGCCGGGCTGCCCAATTTCGGAAACAAGTCGGTTCTTGTCGAGCGGTTGCAAAATCACGTTAGCGCGAGCGAGACGGCGAGTGTGGACATGTTGTCGAGTCGTGTGAGTGAGTTGGAGGAGACGATCCGACAACTTACGACGAAAACAGTCGAGAATGTGCCATACAGCGCGTCTACTCTGATCTTTTCCCGACCGCCATGCGCTCTCGTCACGATGGCTTCGCAATCGCAGTACAGTCAATCACCGAACATATCATCGTTACCACCATCGACGTGTATCCATCTTGCGCCGCCGCCGCAGCCGACACTAACACAACCATCGACGTACACAATGGCACCGACAGTGACATCGTCTTCGGAAAATTCGCCATATGGCTTATCTTATCCCGTATACCACACCGTCCACCCGTCTACAGCACAAGTTCCTGTCACCGTCGCGCCAGTAAATAGTATTTGTGCTCCGCCACCATCATATTTTGCGTACCCGCAACAAACATTCTCATCGTGCAATACGAGCGTGCGTGACATCATTGACATTCTCCCAGAGTTTAACCCTTTTGCTGTCGGGACTCTTAGTTCGGAACAATTTGTTTCGCGTGTGACGGATCTGAAAATTGCGTACGGTTGGAACGAAAAAGTGTTGTTGATGGCAATATGGTCGAAGTTAAAAGGACCTGCCAAAACGTGGGCCGAAAGTTTGCCCGTTTTTGATTCGTGGTCCGGTTTCGTTCACCAGTTTTTAATCGATTTTCCGGATACTAAAAACATTGCGGATTTGCACGTCGAAATCGCCGACGCGAAACGTCAGTCACCCGAAACGTTAGAACAGTTTTATTATCGCATATTGGCGTTGGGTCGCCAGTGTCATTTGCCGGACATGGCGATCGTACGGTACGTCATTCGTGGGTGTGGTGACTCGGATTTCTCTCGAATTACTTCGACTCAAACATTCCGACAGTGCTCCGATTTGCTGATTGCAATCAAACAGTACAGTGCCTGTAACTCTGTAAAATGTGGCAGTGTTGCTAAACCGCGATATACGGACATATCACACGCAAACCGCAGATGGAACGACCCACCATCTTCGCCTTTCCAAAAGTCTGACAAACGCGATAAAAACGTATGTTATAATTGTTTTAAACCGGGGCATATATCAATCCGTTGTCCCCTTCCTCAACGTCGCGAGCGGTGTTCCGTGTGCTCCCGTACCACCCACAAAACGGTTGACTGTCCGGAGCGGTCTACAAAGCCGGTGCCGCAAACAAAAACGTACGAGATCAAAACGAGTCAATTTGGCAGCGTCGAAACGTCAGAAATCGTTAAAACCATCGATGTAAACGGCCACGAAGTAGTAGCGATGGTCGACCCAGGTAGTAATCGCACGTTGTTCCGAGAATCTTTCGCGTACAAAATCGGTGATGTGGTTGCATGTGACGTGTGCATAAACGGATTCGCTGGTGGAAATTACCAGTGTAAAAACAAAACTCGTGCGATTTTGGAAATTGACGGCGGAAAATGCGAAACCGATGCACTAGTGGTCGCGGATGACTATTTGCAACACGATGTTTTGTTGGGCCGTGACGTATTGTGCCGACAGGGCAACTGCTTAGTTATCCGTGGCGAACAGTGTTGGCTCGAGAATGAGCAAGCGATAGACGTTGGCAAATCGTTGAACGAGAATGAACGTCAACGAGTGGAGAGCCTTGTAACCGAACACCGAGGCAGGTTTGCCACAAATATTTTCGAGTTGGGAAAATGTTCCAAGCTGCAAATGTCGATCTCTCTTACCACTTGTCAGCCGATCGCAAGTAAACCGTATCGCATTCCGTACGCCAAACGCGAAATAGTGGAGAAACTGGTTGCCGAACTATTGGACGCTGGTATTGTTCAGCCGTCAACTTCTGCATATGCGTCGCCAATAGTATTGGTTGAGAAAAAAAATGGAGAAAGTCGGTTATGTGTCGACTATCGACGATTGAATGGTATTACGGTCAAACAACCATTCCCGATGCCGAATATCGAAGATCAGTTTATGCAGCTCTCCGGAAACAAATATTATACCGTATTGGATCTCCGGATGGGGTATCATCAAGTCGAAATGGCCGACGAGTCAAAGGCATTCACCGCTTTCGTTACCCACAATGGGCATTACGAATATACACGTATGCCATTTGGTCTCGTAAATGCGCCTGGAGTATTTCAACAGCTGATCAACGAAATCGTCTCTCACATGGATCCCGGAGAAGCGATAGCATACTTGGACGATATCATTCTGCCGAGCCGAGATGTTGAAAGCGGTTTTACGTCTCTTCGAAAATTTTTCCAAATTTTGGAAATGTACGGTCTGACAATGCGGTTGGACAAATGTAAATTCTTGGCCGACGAGATAAATTACCTGGGCCATATAGTAAACGAAAACGGTATCCGACCGGGAAGTGAAAAGGTGTCTGCTATCGAAAATTTTAAGCAGCCATCAAACATCACCGAGGTGAGAAGGTTCTTGGGGCTCACCGGATTCTTCCGGAAATTTGTGCAGGACTACGCACTTATAGCGGCACCGCTAACTCAACTACTTCGGAAGCCGGAACAATTTTCGTGGGACGTCGAACAGCAGAAATCATTCGAGCGACTCAAACTTGTTTTGTGTAACGAGCCGGTGTTGGTATTGTTCGATATTCATGCGCAACACGAAATACATACGGATGCCAGTACGATTGGGCTAGCCGGAGTCCTCTTACAGTCCATCGACGGGAAGTGCTGGAAACCTGTTTTCTACTATAGTCGTCATTGTACCGCAGCCGAAAGTATCTATCACAGCTATGAGCTTGAAGTGCTCGCCGTCGTTGAAACGTTAGATAGATTTCGAGTTTACGTTCTGGGTAGAAAAATTCGTATAGTCACCGATTGTTCTGCGATTGCTCAGATTAAATCTAACACCGAGATGAAGCCACGCGTAGCGAGATGGATGTTACGGTTAATGGAATACGATCTTGATATTGTACACCGTGCAGGGAAACGCCTTGCTCATGTCGATGCGTTGAGTCGTGCTCCCGATTTACCGCCGACCGAACCTGCAACCGCCGGATTCACATTCGCCATTTCAACCGGAAGTGACGATTGGATATATGTGATGCAGTTGAAAGACGATCACCTGCGACACATAATCGCCGTTCTGAAAAACGAAGTTGTAGACGTGCAGGTGAAACAAATTAAATCGGACTTTGAATTAAAACAGCACCGGTTGTTCCGTAAAACGAGTGAAGGACTTAAATTAGTAGTGCCGAAATCGCTTAAATTCCGTGTCGTGCAGCATTGTCATGATAATTGCGGTCATTTTGGTGTCGAAAAAACATTGGAACGAATTGGACAATATTATTGGTTTCCTAAAATGCGAAAATTCGTGAACGATTACATCGCAGCGTGTGTGAATTGTTGTTATTATAAATCTCGCGCGGGAAAACACGAAGGACGATTATACTGTGCCGATGTAACACCAATACCGTTTCGTCAGCTACATATCGATCACCTTGGCCCCTTTAAACGTAGCAAGAAGGGAAATATGTACATTCTCGCTATATCGGACGCCTTCAGCAAATATTTAGTAGTAAAAGCCGTGCGAAATACATCAACCCAACCGGTTTTGAACGCGTTGACCGATTTGGCCAGTTACTTTGGACTGCCTCAAGTGGTCGTCTCGGATCGTGGTACCGCCTTTACGTCTAAAAACTTCGCGACCTTTTGTGAAACTTATAAAATCACTCACATTAAAACCGCTGTCCGAACCCCTCGCGCGAACGGGCAAGTGGAGCGCGCGAATAAGACTATACTTTCGTTTTTATCGACTACCGTGGAAAATAAAAACAATTGGGACGAATTATTACCGACACTACAGTGGACTGTTAACTCACAAAAGAACGCGACGACGGGATTTAGTCCGAACGAAATCGTATTTGACTTCAAGTTAAGGGACTTAACCGCTAATAGTCTCATTTCAGTGTTACAAGATGAGGTTGACGTTGCGAACGAACTCGAGCCGATCGCCGCTGATGTCGGAATGAAACGAAAGCTTGCGATGGAGAACATCACACGTCAACGACTCCGCTGGAAGGACCGTTTCGACAAGCAACATTCATTACCGAGAGAGTACGCCATTGACGACATCGTATTAATCGAGAACGACGCCGCATCCACTGGGGAAAGCCGAAAGTTAGAGCCTAAGTATAAGGGGCCCTATATTATTTCTCGTGTCCTTGGTAAGGACCGGTATTTGATCGAAAATGTGCCCGGCTTGCAAACATCGAAGTCCTTCTGCTCTGTGTATACTTCCGAGAAGATTCGCCCTTGGTGCTTGGAACCACCCGAAGTTTCTGAGGACGATGTTGACGTCATCGAGGACGATTCCGAGGCAGGAAAGGCCGAGCTGTCATGTCAACCGGCAACCCTGGTGGCCAACTAGAATACGACGACGCCTGGCACTCATAGTCAGTCGTTCACCGTCCGCCGACCGATATAGTTTACCCGATACTCGTCCGCCGCCGTTCGTTAAATAAGTCTATCTGTCCGTCCGCTATAATCTAGTAATAAGTCCGTCAGTCCGAGTTGAAAGAAGCAAGCCGTAGTCCGGTTAAAACCGTCAGCCGTCCGTCCGTGTCCTATTGTCCGTGTAGTGATTAAGTTCAGTTTTTGACAAATAAAGTATTGTTAACCTATATATACACACTGTGTTTCAATATCCCCAGGAAATATCCATTCACTTCGGCCTACTCCTGACACGTGCCACCGAATATTATGTCAAGTCTCTCGCCGATAGATCCAGCTTGTGTCCAGTCCGTCATCTCTTCTCTTAAACGCAACTCATCATCAGGTCCAGATGGAATTTCCAACGATTTTCTTAAGAAAACTGATAAGGCGATTTCTATTCCCCTTGCCATAATATTCAATAAAAGTCTGCAAGAAAGTACATTTCCTTCTGAATGGAAACAGTCGTATATTGTACCTTTACCTAAAAAAGGTGATAGTAATGTGGTCTATAATTATAGGCCCATCTCACTTCTATCAAGTTGTTCCAAGCTCCTCTAACGTCTTATATTTGAATTCATTTACGAATCTTTTGGGTATCTGATTTGCCCCAATCAACATGGTTTCTGCAAGCAAAAATCTACAGTCGCCAACTTCGCAGAAATAACAGATTTCATCGCAAGATCGTTTGACAAGCATTTAGATGTTCATGTAATCTATACCGATTTATCTAAGGCTTTCGATACGGTCGACCATGGTATATTACTTGATAAATTATGTACTATCACTTAATTTCCCGTATTATCTCGTATCGTGGCTTTCTTCTTATCTCCTCGGATGATCTTCTCGTGTAGTATTTATTAACTCACTTTCTCCGCCGTTCTGTCCCTCGTATGGAGTTCGTCAAGGCTCTATTTTGGGGCCCATGCTTTTCGGTTTTTTCATAAATGAGTTACCTGCTCTTATGAAAAACCATTGTGATTTGATGATTGCAAGCTTTTCGCTTTAATTTCTGGCCCCGATGATTGTTTATCATTGCAATCAGATATAAACACACTATCAGCGTGGTGCGGCTCCAATCATCTTGAACTTAACGTTTCAAAATGCAATGCGATGATATATTCACTAAAACCCATGCCCTTGTCTTTTCCCTACAATATCGACACGACTGACCTATCTTTCGTCTCTCTTTTCAGTGATCTTGGAGTCATTTTTGAGAGTCGACTTAAATTCAATGAACACTTTTTCGCTACAATTAAGAAAGCATCTAAGCTCGCAGGTTTTGTTTTGCGTTGCTCTAGCGACTTTAATTCTATTAATTCTTCCATTAAACTGTTTGTTTCTTTAGCACGTAGCTGTCCAGAGTATGCTTCATTTATATGGTCTCCCACAACTTCCACATATACTACCGCTTTGGAATCCGTCCAACGTAAATTCACAAGGGCTATAATATACAAGTTCAATCAACCTTATCTATACCGTATGCTGAACGTCTTGGTTGCTTGAATTTGTTATCCCTTCAAAAGCGGAGAGTATTCCTAGACGAGTGCATCCTTTTTAAACTATGTATGTCATGGTCTACTAAAATCATGGCTGACTGAGTATATAATTTACCGTGTCCAGTCATATAATACGCGCTCAACTCTAGTTTTTGAACCACCAACAGCCAAACTTTCAGTTTTCAAAACATGATTGCGGGTCAAACGCAACGCAAATCTTCAAAATGTGTGAAGCGGTATCGTTACAATTGATAGTCATTTTTCAGCGTTTTTCTGCGATTTTGACCCTGTTTCGCCACGAAGTTAGAAACAAAAAAAAAATTTCTCCACTACATTTTGCTATCTTACGTACTAGGGTTTTCACCTGCTTAGGCATTGCAATTTATTTCAAAATATTGTTATTTTATAGCATTTGCAGGTCAAGTCAATAACTTTTCGAGTCAAATATGTATGTACATAGATAAAAATCCGAAACAAATAGATAAATTTCCGAGTCAAGGAAATACGTTTACGAATCTAAAAAATAAACTTCCGGAACACAAAAATAAGTTTCCGAATCAACAATACACGTTTTCAGATCAAATAGATAAATGTCCGAACAAAAAAAAAAAGAATTTTTAATTAAGGGCTCCATTACACAGTCATATTTCTATTATCATATGTATGTCATATGCCTACTTGATTTCGTTTACTGCATGTGGGAAAATTTGAATCGAATGAATTGAGTAGGCTTATGAACAGTGACACGCAAAACTGTTCACGAAATTAAAGATTTTTGCTTTTTTGCCACTGTGAAATTAGGAGAAAGAAATTAATGAAACTTTTAACTTAAAAAAATATTTTATTTTATTCTTAGCAAACAAATCAAAGAAAAATTAAATTATAATATTTAATAAAAAAAAATGTATTTGTTTATTTACTTTCGTGAACACTTTTGCGGGTCGTTCGCATTTTAAATTCTAATGCATCGTATAATCGCATGTAGCCTTAATAATGGCGTCAATACGCTTGGGCATACTTTGGATAAGATTATCCAACAGTTGAGCATCATTTTTTTCCCATTCGCATTGAACTTTTTCCCAAAGCTCGTCCACAGATTTCAGAATATCCTTATTGCGAGCAGCCGTTTTTTTTTAAACAGACCACAAATTAACAAAAGAATGGCTGGAAAATAATAATATTAGGACAATAAAATGGCACGCTCAGTCACCCGACCTAAATCCTATTGAAAATTTGTGGTCTGTTAAACCAAAAACGGCTGCTCGCAAAAAAGGATATTTCGAAAACTGTGGACGAGCTTTGGGAAAAAGCTCAATGCAAATGGGAGAAAATTGATGCTCAACTGTTGGATAACCTTATCCAAAGCATGTCCAAGCGTATTGAGGCCATTATTAAGGCCACAGGCGGTTATACGATGTATTAAAATCGAAATTGCCTGCGACCCGCAAAAGTGTTCACAAAAGTAAATAAACAAATCAATTTTTTTATTAAATATTATAATTTAATTTACTGCTTTTTTTTTGTTTTTTTTTTGCTCGGAATAAAATAAAATATTTATTTATGTAAAAAATTTCACAGCGGCAAAAAAACCAAAACTCTTCAATTTCGTGAACAGTTTTGCGTGTCATTGTATATGACATACATATGATAATAGAAATATGACTGTGTAATGGAGCCCTAAAAAAGGAAAACCCACATCATAAAAATAAAAATCCAAATCGAATAAATAAATGTCCAAATCAGAAAAATAAATGTGTACAATTCAAATATAAAAATGTATAAAAAAAATTATAAATCAAATTAAAGATTTTTTCAATCAAAAAACTTATTTCAAAAATCAAATAAACAATGTTTCCTATGAAGCGATTTAAAAACACATTATGTATCTTAAAATAGTAAACAATGTGCTTTATAATAATTTTGTGGACATTGAAAAATAATAGTAGTTTATTTATCAATCTGAATGCAATTTTATAAATTCAATTCGTATGAAAAGTTAGGATTTTATCATACCCACCTGGAATAGGCCGATAGAAATTATTTTCCTAGACGTTATTTGCCATCTTTAAGCTACCCTAACTTCCCCAAAACTCAAGTCACACCAGCACAACATTCTATAATTTCTATTTTGCATTAGAATCGAAGCTAGACTCAGAATGATGGAGGTTCGGGAACATAACGGAATCTGTGTATTGATAGTAATTTCGGGTCTGTGAGACCCTGTGTCGGTACTTAAAGGTTAAAGTTATTAAGTCTCTATTAAATTTTAAGTGCTGAATATTTTTTCATAAGAAAACGTCGTCGATCAATTACATTCACTTCCTTAAAAAATATTTCTACCGCAATAGGTCACGACTACCGGAAGAGAAAGATAGCAGTTCGTCATCCGGTGGAAATCAGCGATTCCCCAGATTCCCTGTAATGGTATGTGTTGGAATATGCCGTGAGAATTATCTCAGGGCCAACGAAAACCTTTTTTTTTTAAACAATGGACAATTTAGTTTTAAATAATAAAAGAAATCAAATTCTTGTCGAATCAGAACAAAATATTTTAATTAAAACCAGTTTTAATCAAATTAACTGAAATGTACTTAATATTATGTCCAGCTTTTAGTCGGTTCGTACTTTTTTAAGGTAAATGAAAGCTGTTATTTATTTTAATTGGCTTATTTACATATTATTGGATTCCTCACCAATTAAGTATCTAAATAAAAACATGATTTTATTTACTCAAATAACTACAGGGTGTTAAGAAAAAATCGTACTTATTTTTTGGCTATATCTGTGGCATCAACTTCTTAAAATTTAATAAAATTGTTCTTATCGAGAGAATATTATTGACTTGACAATTTTTTTATTTGATTTACTTTTTTGGCATGTAAATATATTTATTCGATATGGAAATTTATTTATTTCATTTGGAAGTTTATTTTTCTGATTTTGAATTTTTTTTTATTTGTAGATTTATTTTTCTGATTTTGATAATTATTTTTTTGATTTGGAAATTTATTTTGTAGATTCGAAAACGTATTTCATTGATTCGGAAACATATTTTGTTGATTCGGAAATTTATCTATTTGTTTCGGAGAGTTATTCACTTGACCTGGAAATGCTATTAATATTAATAAGAAGGCCCTGTTTACACTTTACAAACGCAAAAGTTTAAATTAAATTTTTCACTAAGACCTCTTTTTATACCCTTCGCACATAGAGTGAAAGGGTATATTAACTTTGTCATGAAGTCTGTAACGCATTGAAGGATGCGTCTCCGACAGTATAAAAAGTATACATATATGATCAGCATGACTTGCGGAGTCGATTCGGCGATGTCAGTCTGTAGAAATGCTTCTTTTTGCTGCAGGCAGTTTGTATGTTTGAATCGGTAAAATCACTGTCCGATTTGTCCGGATCATGGGGCTGCCATACAAACCTAATCCCCCAAATTAGGTTCTTCTAAGAAAAACTTTTTTATTTGTGCACCGATTTCAACCAAATTTCACAACAAATGTGTTTCTATTGATGACACATAACATATACAAGAACGGATCAGATCGGACCATGAGGTCATGGGGCTGCCCTACGAACCTAAAAATTAGGTTTTTCTAAGAAAAACTTTTTTATTTGTGCATTTTATTTTTCAACCAAATTTCACACAAATGTGTTTCTACTGATGACACAAAACAATAGATAGAATCAGACCATGGGGTCATGGGGCTGCCATACAAACCCAACCCCCCATTATGGTTCTTCTAAGAAGCATGCTCCCGCATCCCCCAATAAAATTTTCTGAGTAAATCTGAGTAAATATTATTTGCCAGCCAAACCCGACACTTTTGTTGACGCAACGGAACGAAAAGAATGGGAGGAGGGAATTAAATACAAGTCGTAGGTACGCCCGAAAAAAACTTTTAGCCCGAGGAGAGCGAAGGGTATCCAAATCTCTGCCGCGCCCGAAATTAGCCTCGGTATCGTTATGCTTGAACCTGAACCATAATTTTCTTCCTTAATTTAGAATTTAGCAAACGACATTTTTAAAATATTTAGATTTACAAACAAAAACTATTTTTTTTTACACACGTGATATACCGTTTACTGGAGAATTTTTAATCGAAGTTAGCGCTTCGAGATCAGAAAACACCTATTCCTGTGCGAGAAAAATCTTACCTAGTGAGGCAAGTGTTGACGCGAACAAAACAATTTTTCTCCCTTCTCTCAAGTTGGCAAACATGGCAAATCTTAAGCCAGCTTCTTACAAGATGGTGTTAGCATAAAAATTCAAGCCCAAAGACAATGGTTTTATGCCAAGGAAATACAGCGACAAAAAAAATCGAAACCCTAATTTGTTTATTATTATTGAATGGTGGTCCGTCGAGATATTACCGCCAAAACGGGCTATGTGCCTACACCGCAGGTCGAGCAACGCGAAACCATGGAGCGGTATAAAGAACGAGGCAAGGAAGAAGAAGAAGGGTGGTCCGTCGAGATCCATTTTCAGGCTAAGTGATCTGCAGACGTTTCTGAGTGTGGAAGCACGCTCTACGCTCTACGAAAAAAAAACTAAATCGAAAACAAGCGTTGCTGCAATGGGAGCTCAGATACTCCCGTAGAGTGTCATTATTGGGAAATAGCACCATCACCCAACTTGCAGAGGCAAATTCAAATGTCCAGTAATATGGATGGCCTTAGCCTCCTCCAGGACAACATTCTGGTTGCGCCATTTGACTTCCGGGTTGTCCTTCTTTCCGTCCTGCTTTTTTTAAGAGCGTTGTCTTACCAAACGACGAAGTTTGAAACGTTTGTCCTGTTGTTCCAAAAATAAGTACAGGAGCATTGCTCATAACTCGTATATCCGTTTTTTTTTTTCAAACATATCGTTACACCTTGTGGGACTCAGTTGTATTTTTCGTTGTATCAAGTACACACATTACATTTGGATTGTATAATGTTGCAAGCACTATATAGAACTGTTATTCTTTCTGGCATTTATGGAACTTTTACGTTGATATCCGATTTAAGGTCTCCATGAAAATATATTTTTTTTGGCATGCAAAGTTACTTTGTGGTTAAAATTTATAATTTTGCCATGGTTTTCTGCATGCTAATAAATAAAATTATGGTCTAATTTATAGTTGTGCGAAAATAAAAACGAATAAAGTCAACAACTAAAAGCGATCTCTTAGGTCTCAACTACACAATCATTTTTATCATAATAAACTGGGTATCCGAATACTAACGCATAAACGCACCGGGAAATTCTTGATGTGATTATCAACAAAAAAAAGGTGTAAGCATCCCCTCCACATTTTTGATGGAAACACACAAAATGAATCATTTTCCGCTACATTTATGTGGTAGTTTCCCGATACCCTGTATACATATCAATGCCTACACGTAGACTTGAGTAGGTCTACGTATCAAAATTTAGAGAGAGTGAATCGATTCGGATTAGTGATGATTGTGTAGTTGTGGCATAATTTTGTTCGTATTGCACAATATTATTTTCTATTGGCAATACTTTCTTTGACATACCAAATTCTATAGTTAATATTTAAAAACATGCATAAATAAGTATGTAAATGTACCCGTAGTTCTCACACTTGTTCTTAATCAGGCCAGATTACGTTATTTGCGGTGTGGGGTATATAAAATTGACAGATCAAACTAAGTAATTTGCGCAGATTACATAATCTGGCCGTAAGTGTAAAAATTCCTACAAAACAATGAGGATGTTTCCATTTCCCTCACTTATTTGTAAACAACACATAAACGTACCTTAAATCATCAACTCAAGTCAAGGAAATTTTAAGTCAAGGAATGAAATTTAATTTTCAGTACTTAGCAAAAAAAGTAAATTTTGAGCAAGTATATTTGCTCAAATGTATATTTGCTCAAATGAAGATAAATAAACTGAAAATGTTTATCCGTATACTAAAAAAAAGTATCTCAATGCAACCTTGACTTAAGGCGCCCTTAACTCAATATGTATATACGACCTCAGCTCAAGGATACCTTAAACCAGGGGTGTCAAACTCAAAACCTGGCGCGGGCCAAATAAGACTCTCCTCAGGTTTAGGTGGGCCGCAGAAGGAACATTTTAAAAACTTTTATGTAATCGTATTACGAAAGTTGATTACAGAATCTTACTTTTAAAATATGGAAGAGAGCCTGGATCGCTATAGAGGCTTCGGGATTATCCGTGAGAACTGCCTCCTTTCAAAAAAGTACTTCACGAATATTAAAAAATTAAGACAAGAAGCGAAAACGTGAAAATATGATTGATCTTCAAGTAACCACTTTTTGTTAATTACATGTTTTGCGCGAAATTTTGGACAGATGATTAAAAAAATTTAGCACCAGTCATCCAGGTCGCCCGAAATAACATTGGGAGGCAAGTCAGAATAAATTAATTTCAGCCGAAAGGTGGCTAAAAGAGACAAACAGTCGTTTGTGATTTGGTTGTAAACAAACTCATGCACCAATACAGCTTGATAAGTCTAGGTCTAAAAAATCAGGCACTTGGGCTCTAATTATTATGTTGGAATTTCACATCCAGGTGATTTAGTCACAAATTCCAAAATTTCCGTAGTTTTTAAAGCTTTTCCATTTTTCCAAATAAATCTCAATTCATGGTCGGTAAAGCCAACCAATTTTTTATTAACTGCATTTCGGCACAGAATAGTTTCATGAAGAGTAGTATTGTCCTGTGCAAAAAAGATAAGCTGCCTCACCCTAAAATAATCTTGCATAAGCCACTGACGAGTTTTAGTAATTTTTGTAGACTTGAGTTCAACGATTGTGCTGCTTCGACATGGCCGCACGTCTGCCTTAAACAAAGGAATGCCATCTTGAATTGTATTTTTTATAATTTTTCAATAATTTGACAAATTTCTTGTCAAACGCATGTCAATTAACATCATAGATTCGCATAAAAGTTGTATTTTATAAAATTCATTACAAAAAAAAAACAACAGTTTAGTGAAGTGAAGTGAAATTTTCAGAACTCAAGGGTAACAGGCTACCTTAAGTTCAAGTGACGGTTTCTTAAGGTCGCTTTTAGTCAAGGGTGCATTTTGAGTATACGGACTACCATTTTCAATTTATTTATCTTTCGTTAAGAGCGCACCAATATTTTTTTCCCAAACAATTCATGTTTGCACTAATAACAATAAATTAAATTGGATAAAAAAAGTTATTGAAAATGACAATTTTTTCCTTGGCTTAAGGTCTCGTTAAGTATTTCCTTGGCTAAGGTGGCCTTAAGTAAGGGTTTTCTTAAGGTAGGTTTATAAGTACGGGCCATATACAATGTAATGAATGTTCGGTAACTTTAATACAAAATTTAATCTAGTCAAATATTTTATATAAAGGAGCGTCTACATGTAACGATAAATTGTACCACTTTACCGGTCCAATATTTGCAAACAATTACAGTTAGACACTTTTTTGTTATCAGCAATTCAAACGTCTCTTTTATCAAAAATAGTTAAAACACAGTATTGTTTGTGCTGGTTTATATGTTAATTTTACGTTTATGCGAAAAGTTAATAAATCATGAATAGTATAATATGTCGATACAACAATATATCTTTCAAGAAGCCAACAGAAGCGACATGAATGCATGAAAAAGTTTAAAATTAAAGAAATGAATATATATTCTTTGATAGTTGTTTTTAATTAAAATATTTCGTGCTATAAGTGTAGATTGACGATAGTTAAAAATTCAAGTTTATACTCAAAACAAAACAAAACCACACACCAGACTTGATGAAATCAAATAAGTTGAAAAAACTTTAAATTAATTTCAATTGAAATGCAAATGTTAATTATATTTTCTCACCGGATGTTATTGGTTGACGACTGTATGCATCGGCCGGAGCCATTGATTGTTGTTCATTTAAACCGAGCGCTTCACCGACTGGATTATCCTTGCAGAATGGACCGCACAAGAGCGCCAATAAATTTCCGCCCCCTCCTCCATCATCACCATTACCACCAGCACCCCGTCCGGCGTTTACGTAACCAACATTTTCGGCATTGTATCCGTTCGAAGGACCTTTCGGCAGATCTTTGTACATATCATTATAATCATCAAGCCGCCATTATTCAATTCGTACGAAATCCAATCATATTATAGTATGAGCCATTCGTTTCGTTGAATCAGTAAATTTCCATGAACATGTACGAGAGTAGTCACGTGTATTTTCATAATAATTGTTAGTCATATATGTAGAGATAATTTAGATGATAATCGTCATCATCATGCGGATTAATCAGCCGTCGTTGGAAGTTGGAAGCGTTCGTTCGATTAAACGGATCGTCGCACATTCATTTGATGTATGTAATTGTAGAGAAACGAAAAAGAGCGGCCACATTGGGGAAAAATGTAAGCCAAATGTTAGATGAAACTAGCGATTAACTAAGTGATATGTAATGTTTATAAATTACAGTAATGGTAGCGAAATAGAATTTAGATTGGAACGCGGAGTATGAATGGGGAGTAATGGACTATACGCCTTACATATATATCTACGATCAATAATATTTTCTCTTAATATTTTTCTACTGCTAGGATTTGGACACTAAAAACTAGCTGGGGATTATACTAAAACATCTGACTAGACGAATAATAAATCAATGAAGTTATGTTCTACAAGTAACATAAATCCTACATTACGGAAATTTGTATGTCTTTATACAACAAAATTTTAAAATCTACAACATCAAAGGCCGCACACATACGGCAAACCCATGGATTAAAATCCAAATCCGCCTGTGGATGGGCTCATTCGAGCGAACGAAAATCCATTAAAATCCATGGATTCACCGTGTGTGTGCGGTCAGAAAGTCACATATTTAAATACGTTTGGTTGTACAATACAAATACACTTTTTATTAAACACCTAAACACTAAAGGAAAGTAGTCCTTGAATTTCTAATTTCCTTTTACAAGTAACTATCCGTCGATAAACTCTATAAACGAACTCACTTGTTAAAACTAATTGCGTCACAATGTACATGGACGTTATTTTCAGTTCATCAAAATTAACACAGAAGGCAAAGAAAAAATTGTTAGTTACGACATGTCATTATTTAATTTTCAAACTAAACTATAGGTAAACTGTCGACCTGAATTCACCTCAAAGAAAATTGATCTCTGATCAATGCCCTAATTATTATCCTAAGTTTGATACGTGTAAACAATGCCAAGACAAATTTTAATTTCAAACGTTTTTATGGAGCGATAGAACTTCAATGTGCATTTTTTTTTTCGTAATAGAAAAACACTCACCATCACGCATTGTATGATCCAAAATTCGTTTCAATTCCATCCAGTCGACTTCCATATCGTCGCCAGCTATTTCGAGGAAAAGTTTCTCCATAGCCGATTTTTGTGGATCGGGATAGTTTGGCGACGGTGGCTCAGGTACAGTCTGCTCCGGCGGGAAAAAGTAAAAAAATAGATTAGAATTATTATTTTACTCTTTTTTTTAATGTACTTTAATAAATTTATAATATTAGAATCATATCTAGAAAGACTTTTTTTTACAAAATGCTACTTTTCATGCTACATAATTATCATGTTAAGGAGTTTTAGCGTTTGTTAAGGTAGGTTTGAAAAGGTTTTTTTTTTCGAATAATTAATACAAAACTAATTAAGATTTAGTAAGGATAGGGTAAAAGCCTTTTGCATATATTTCACCATAGGCAGCATGTTTGATATGGCGAAGACATTACACCCTAGCGAGAAACATGGTTCTATGACTGAATTAAATTAAAATAGTGTTTATAACTACTCGGAATATGTAATGCTTAAGGTCGATTCACACTTTTCCACACATCCACACTAGAGTGGATCGGCCTTTATACGATTTGCTTGTTTATAAAAACCTTAGAATTCCAAGTAGGAAGAGTTTTAAAGTCAAAGAAAATATGCAATTAAGTGCTCTCTCAACAGAAAAACTGGCTGAGTTTTTTTTTAGCCAAATAAGGAGAATAAGGGAAAAGCCGATCAAATCGTGAAAAAAATCGTAGTTTCCATGATTATGATATGGTTGTGCAGCTCATTGCTGCAGGATAGACATGCTCTTTGGCCGGTAATGGTTATGATTTTCATTGCAAATAGCAATAAACGTTCATCTTCCATGCTTCTTTCAATTCTCATCTATAATAATTACACATAGCACAAAATTGATTGTGGACCGATTTCTCATTCATTTATCTAGTGGTTAGTCTTATCGTATAGACAAGACAGTCTGCGTCTTTTCTATACATTAAGACTAACCAGCCGACAGGTACTAGATAAAAGTTATAAGAAATCGACCCTGTACCTTGTACCCTTTTAGAATTGGCGGAACGATACTTTTGCACATTTGATTTAAGTTGCTAATATAGTAAAGACGGCAAATTCTCTTACTCCGATTATCCTAACTCGTGTCAAACTCGTGATACGTTACACTTCCATAATTCTATGACGCTCAGAGTAGCAACGCAATCTGCAGCGACTCTAATGGGTACGGTACCGAGATTTCAGTACCGGGTTTCGGTTTTTTTCAATACCCGGTACCACAAGCGGTTTCCCTGACTCAGGTTTTTTTTTCAGTACCGACGGTTTTTTTAACCATAAGCCGGTTTTTTTGAGTACCGGGTTAAAAACCGACTCAGGTTTATTTCAGTACCGACGGTTTTTTTAACCATAAGCCGTTTTTTTTGAGTACCGGGTTAAAAACCGGTACCAAAAAACCTGAAAAAACCGGCTCATGGTTGAAGTGAATCGTTCTTTTTAACTCGGTACCAAAAAACCGACTCGTCGGTCGGTTTTTTTTAACTCGGTACCAAAAAAAAACGGGAAATCGGTACTTTAGAATATCGGTTCCGGTACCAAGTGAACACCGGTTTTGTACCGGGATCCCGGTTTTTGGAACAGGCCTAGGTACGGTTCCGACAACATGTTGTCCATTCTGATCCTCTAACTTCGATTTTACGGCTAAGAAATCATCTCCGGAACTTTTTGTTTACATATTCCACATAGGCAGACATACGGAAAACACCGAAAGTTATTGCTGATCCGCAAAACCGCAGTTATAGGAGCAGAATAGACAACATGTTGTGGGAACATATGCGACCGGTGCGTTTCAGAATCGCACCCATTTCATAAGCAATTTTACAGTACTAATTAGTGTTGAACTGCACATGAACGGTGATAAGAAATCATACTAAATATTGCAAACGGATACCTGAGAAAGTCTGGTTAATGCAGCTGATTTGGTTTTGTTTAATTTGTTGTACAGAATCTATTCATCTCTGTGTAGAAATTCTATTACGATATTGTCCTTTCATCGTTCCAATAAAATAAAATAAACCATTCAACGTCAGTCCAACAGTTTTTAAGGGCTTCCCGATTGAGAAGTCTACTCCCAATTTAAGAAAACTTCACATGTCTTCTATATTTAGTTACAGACCTCAATTTTGTAATTTTAAAGATAAAATGAACGACGTATGGAATTGCTACATTTTACCAAGCATCAACTACCTGTGACGGTGCGCAGCCCTTTCAACAAGAGAAATCGCCTTTGGCGCATTTTCCTGTCGTGTACCGGAAGATCAAAGACTATTCATGCATCGAGTGTGTCAAAAGAAACCAAAACGCTACCACACATTTGTGCGCATTTAACAGCAGTTGAGAAGCTGCCGATGCAACAATTTAGGAGTACGAGTAGGGAAGTGAATTGATCACCATCATGGACATATTATCCACCGGATTGTCGAAGGTTCTCTTAAGTGGGCCTAATTCTAAATGGTAGACGTCGTGGCACGGCCTTAAAACCCTAGTTCAGTGTTGGAAAATTGTTTTTCGTTGTCGTTATTTTTTGTATGCCTCATTTGGGGGCTTTTAGGCCCCTAAATCTTTAATATTGGATTGTTTAATTTTCTTATGTATTTTTAAAAATAAAATTCAAATTATGTGGTGGGATTGGAGGGGCATTTAAAATGACTGGATTTTGTAACAGCCTCCGTGTCGGGGGTTTCAGTAAGCTGTATTTTGTAATGTCCGGATTTTCATTAGACGAGATTTTGAAATGGTAGGATGTTGAAAATTGAGCATTAAAAAAATAAAACGGGATTTTAAACCAGCAGGACTTTGTTTTCGGGATTATGTAGGTATTCTGAATTTCTTCTTCCACACTGCCAAGGTTAGGCAGACCAGAGCAGTGGCGTATTATTTGCGACCATCAGAATAGCGTTTTTCCCATTTTGTCATACATGCAGTTTGTTAAAAAAATTTTTTTAATGGTTTCCGTCTTCCGACTGCTGTGGTCTACTATAGTGTTCCCTTAGGCTATTTAAAGTGGTATGTGGAGTCGTTGCTCCGGTTCTATCAACTCAGTGATGAAATGATCAAATTTGCCTGAACGCTTTAAAATTACTTTCGGTCAACTTTTTTTTAGCGATACGTTTTGTAAATTTGTGGGAAACTATGTACAGTAAAATACAGTTAACTCCAACAGGCTTAAGTGCAAAACTCGGATAAGTGCACACAATTTTCATGCACCATTCATTCAATGCGATTTTCAATACATTTCAAAACAAACAACACGCCCAAGAGCACAACATTTGCATTGCAAAAATTTATTAGATCAACCGTTTCGAACCATTAAACTATTTTACGAATTTATGCGATTTTTGACTTAAAGTATGTCAATCTGAGAGTTAAAATTGGCTCTTTATGGGAACAACTTAAGGTTGAGATTGCACATTGTCCTGATGAAAAAAATGTTTAGCAAAAGTGGTAGTTTTGTTATGATTCTAGCGTTCAAGTTATCAGTCTCTGTCTCCTCCTTTGGTGATAACACGGTCGCAGAATTCACTAAGGTAGTCGTTGGCTTGTTAGAAAATGTTAGTGTTTTTTTTTGCGTACAACATTTTTATTGATGTCGTTTTCTCAAAATTTGTGCAAGCAGGGTGATAATTTTGACACTCATAAATTGTAATTGAAAATGTACAAAAATAAATTTTGGGCAACACACTTAAGGGTTGACGACCCAAAAGCCTATAAAAAGCTACTCGACTCGCAGCATCGATGTTCGATGCTCATCCCTCGATGTTCCCCCCTCAAAACCGGCGCCATGCACGGCATTGTTACAGTCAGATTATTGGTCCAGGGGACGGATTTCATATCAACTTTGTGTTCCAATTCCGTATCGGCTTTGTTCAGTGCAAATATGAACAATTATAACTGCCAAAAAATTATAAATTGAAAGTTAAATTTTCAATAATTTTTTGTGGTTGAAATTTTAATTTTTTGTAGCGAAAACAAACTCAATATTACGGAATCCTGCTTAAAAAGGCCATTTGATTGGTTTGAAAAACAAGTGGGTTCCAAAAGCTTTTTTTTGTTTGGACTCCTAAAATTGAAATTAACTGGTTTGTAAATGGCGAAACATTTCGCTTTGAATATGAAATTGTGATTTCAATTCACAATCCTAACCAACCTGGCTGTCCCCGGGTTTGTAATTTAGGAATGAGGGAGATCGAGATGATCTGAAATGGAGTATGGGTATGTCTGGGTCATATTATTGAGAGTTGTAACACAATATTGGACATTATTGGCCTTTTTGATGCTACGTAAATTAGAAAGTTTGTATGGAACACTGATAAGTGCACAACTCGCGCGTGTTTTACTGTACATCAATCCTAAGCGAAACTAGTTCAACACTAGTTCAACACAATGAGTATCACCTTTGCATAAAATTGTGTGCGCAAGCACACCACTACGAAAACATCTCAGTGGAAGGCTACAGAGGATAAATATTGACTCTTTCTTGATTCACATTAGATTATACCGGTATTTTCCGCCTTCCAGGGCAAGTGAACTATAAAATTTATAGATTCGGCTAAGTACCACCTTGTGTACTACATCCCTCCTACCGATTGTTCCCCCACAATAGTAGTCAAGTTTCGAAAAAGCGTGCGCTGTGCTCTTCTCTAGAAGATCACATCTATGGAAGAACGTTTTTTTTATACCGACTGACATCCAGAAAATCAGTTTTCTTTGCAGCTTAATATCCTGTTCTTGCAGTTGTAAGCCAAAATTGTGTGCTTAGAGTCTTTGCCAGGCTTGAGATATACAAATGCAGTGGGTTATATGGGAAGCACACGACGGGCGAGCCGTTTTTTTTACATGTCGTGTACCACGCGTCGCAAATTCACGTCTCGCGAGCCGTGTTTTGAAGCATCACGGCTCTTGCCCGTCATGTGCTTTCCATATAAGCCAATGCATTTGTATATTTCTTAGATTTTGGATACACAATTCACAATTTAGTCGGCTTTAAAAAATTATATTTTTATGTTGAAGATACCTCCTAAAAGAGCTTTCATTCGTGTTGGGCTGACCAGGCCCGGAAAAGCAGTGTCATCCTGTTTTCAGATAAAAGTTTTAAAGTTAAAAAAGAGCTATATTGAATCTGACTTGAGGCGGAAATTAAACATGTCCTTGTTTCCTTATTTAAATAAACTAAGGAAATGTAGAGAATATCTAAATAAATGGATTTTTCCAGTTTGGTGGCCCGAAGCAATTAAATGATTTACCAAGTGGTCCTCGATGAGCAAATGGTTAAGAACCCCTGATTTAGAGGTACGCGTAAGCAAATTTAAATCCAGCTGTGCAGTTTTAATCAGCATATTCTTGAACTTGCAGGAACCATGAATTCCATAATGTTTTTTGAGTTGCAAACATGGCTGCTCCAGGCCTGCATTATTTTAGTGAATTTAACTAACATACAGAATTTAAGCAATAAAAAATGCCAGTTATTCGAAATATCGATTCCTCTAGGGAGAAGAAATGGTAATGTTGGGTAATATGTGGGCAGTGAAAAGGTTGACGGTGTTGAAGAGTTCTGTTCAGATTGATAATTGTAAGTATTTTCTCTTTTTGGTGAGGAGGAATTTTGATTCTATAAATGCAAAACAGCATCTCGACTGAGTGCCTCTGGTCCCGGCCGTGCCACCCAAAACATAATGTAGTGTTTATAAGTACCATGCAGCTGGCATTGAAATTATGGCAGCATGCTACTTGGACATACATTCGTTCGATTTTTAAGGTAGTAGCTAAAACTCTCATCAATTCAAAAAGAGGCTTTAAGGCTTTAAGTTAAATAAACTAATAGCATTAAAAGCTATAAATAATGCTGTAGAGTAGATGAAGGCGGTCGCGTTTATGTAGGTCGTGGAGATGCAAATAATAATTGGGTTCACCCGTTAGCAAGCAGTTAAAAACTTCAACGTATCAAGCAATCCTTTCCTCACCTATTAATCCAAACTAGATCTTGAGTTCATTACGACATTACAAGATAATATTATTATTCGATGATATATCCTATTTATCGATAGATCTAATTAACCTGACACAATGCACACTAAACCTAATCATTTCCGGGTTTATCTTATAGAATCCGGATATAGATGTGAATAATATGAATAGAACTAATTAGATCATTATCCAAAAATCAAATTAAATCATCCTAAATCAATCTAAACTTCAAAACTAGCATTCTATTAAAACAAACCACACTCTATAGAGTTACCCATTTGACATAAACTTACATATCCTCCTCTATGATCATCGTAATCATCATTTCCGTACGGTTTAACCTGAAGACGAAGTTGATTAGTACATGTGGAAACATTATGGTTAGTTTTCCATTTTTTTGGAAGCAAAAGCAAAAATGTATAATAAAAACAACTAAATGCAAAAAGATAGCAAAATTATCTCGGACAAAGGTATCTAATCAATCGGCGGGGACATATACGAAATTAATTCGAAAATTATTATTATTAGTATTATAGGAAATTAAATCGTTAAATGATTAGATAGCATTATTAGGAATATGTACTTGAAAATTATTGATATTATGCATTTTGGGTGTCAACAAATTGTTAGAAATTATTGTACACAAATATTTCTAATTAAAGTTAAGCAAGGAAACAATTTCTTTGTCCGGGATAATTGAAGACCATCACAACTATAAAGTTTTGCTAAAAGTATTGGGCTGAAAGATGTTTGAAAAAAAAAACACTTGGTGAAGCTAAAATAATTTTAATTATTTTAACTTGAAATTCAAATGGAAATGAAATATCGTTGAACCCCACTTAATCGAAACGACAACTAAAATTTACATTTCTAGACGTTATGAAAGAAATTTTTTAGTGAAATTTTCGCACAAAGACCAAAATGACTATGTTCAG
This sequence comes from Microchrysa polita, assembly GCA_949715475.1. Lineage (NCBI taxonomy): Eukaryota > Metazoa > Arthropoda > Insecta > Diptera > Stratiomyidae > Microchrysa > Microchrysa polita. The sequence goes on along the minus strand of OX454415.1, from coordinate 133,476,058 downwards.
GGTGAAATTTGTCCAACGCAAATAAAAAAAATAAAAATCAAAAGGGCCTTAGAAATCGCACTGCTTGTCATAGAAAGTACCCTGTCCATTACTTTGTTGTTATTTATCGTTACCGAACGCGTTAACCAACATTTTAGTTATCCGAAATGGCATCAGCCACCTTTACTTCGGTTAAGCAAGGTTTTACTGCAGGAAGTTTCAGTATTCGGCCATGCTGTCCATATACATCGTTCAATGATGTTTTTAGGAGTATTATTCAATTCCGATCGGAGGACGCTAGCAGCATGCAAATTATACTTTACACAGGTGAAACATTTCGGACAGTTTCTTTAGAAAGCAAAATAGTGATTTTCTGCCAAATACTAGTCCGCACAGCATATTTGGGTTAAAATAATCTTAATATTGATAAAATAAATTCTCAAACATCTTCCAGCAGTAAAATTAAAAATGAATTGTTTAAACTGAACCCAATTTATCGCTCTACTTACAATACCACCATCATTGTAACCAACGTCTTGGTCGTTTTCCCTGGAAAAATACAAAATTATGAAAATTAATAACTCTCAGATTACGAACATTAAAAATAAACTTACTCCATCGTATTCTTATTTTCCGAGAACACCCGAATCAAGAACTCTCCCTCTTCGTTTGGATCGAATGTGGACGGCACAATAAGATAATGTCCTGGCGGCAACTTGAATCGACAACTGACCTCACGCAAATTGATAAATGCAGGCGAACGCGCTACCGACGCATTATACTTGAAGAAAGTCAACGGTTGCGGTTTCGTGCGTAAATCTCGTTCGGACAAATGATAAATGGCAAAACCAATTGTCAAACAATCCATGCCCATATTACGTCGTGAACGGCGATTCTTTTGCATCAACGCTACAATCATTGTACACTTGCCCTCGTCGTCATCCTCATCGGGATCTTCGAGCGTCACAATATACTGTGGATTGCGGTGGAATGTGTCCAAGAAATTACGACAACCACCGGCCGTTGCACCAATCGTCCACTCACCCTCAAACACAGACATTTCCCATTTTTTCTTTCCGTGACTTTGCTGCTCCTCGCTCAACGAGTCGGGTGACAAGTTACAAATTTCAACACGATCGAAATGTGTCAAGAAATCTTTGAAAGACATCCAAAATTCACCGTCAACATCAAACGTCAGGCCAATCTCGACTTTATCGTGATCAGAGATGAATCGCCATTCAGGCGATCGATCACTCCACGGTCCATTCCATTCGGCCTCGTTACCCCACGGATTACGTAGACGCAACATAGGAATCTTACCGGCCATATTTGGCGTGGTGATATCTAGTAACTTGACTTTTGTAATTGAGTAGGCATGACCTTTGATCAGGCCTTGTGGCGTTTCGGCTTCAAGTACATTCGGATCTGGCTCAATACTACAGCCCATCATCGAACTACGTTCGTAGCCTTTCATCAAAATGTTAAAAAGATTTGGCGGTGCTTCGCGAAGTTCGTACATTTCTGTTACGCCTCCAGTGAAATCTTCCATAGCTTCGCACGTAGTGCCGCCTTTCAAGGCTTCATAAGAACCGTGCAATTTGGCATACGCCTTTTCCAGTAGAGCACTCCAGAATTCATTTTTCTCTGTCGAATGCATGTACACCAACTCACCGTTGTACGTCGGTAAACGATCATCAATAACCACATCAATCCACTTGCCATATTGCCAAAAACGGAAATGAAATATTCCGGCATAATCTTCGTCAAAACTTTGATCGGTCGGCACGACACGGAAGAAGAGATTTTGATCTTGAGTTAAATTGGCAGCGGCTGCCAAAAGCCAACAATCACCCAATTCGCCTTGCTGTACGTCGAATCGTGAGTAGCCTTCGACGAAGAATTGCGGATCGTCAGCGATTTCCTGAAAACGGATGAAAAGTGAAATTTAGTATTCAATCAGATTGAGGGATAGTTTATGTGAAACTTACCGATGGACGCAACCATTCGTAGTATCGGTCAGGTCGACGCGAAAACATAAGCGAAGAGTTCTCGGCCTTGAATTCGGGATCTTCGAAGAGGGTGCCGCTTGCAAGACATTGGCTACGGATTGTGTTAAAGTCTTGGATATCTCCACGTGATCTTAGTCCACTTGCACGTTCGCCAAGCTATAGAGGAGAGGATAAAAAAAATGTCGAGTTAAAATAGTTATAGTTTTGATGATTGCGAATTTCATGTTTCTGGTTTTTATGAGATTTAACCCAATTAGGTTATTTACCATCGCAGAATGAATTTTGATAGGCCAAACGCGGCCAGGACAATTCTGTCAAAAGGTTGTAAGTGAACTATTATCGTATTCAGGAGTGTTGCAGTACTCTGCATCTTCTTCAAACCAGGCTGGTGAGAACGTAGTCGAGCATGGGATCCGGAGTCGTAAGAGTTAAAGTATAAATTCAGTAGAGACTATGAATTTTCTCTGAACGTTTATGGGTGAAAGCACAACTATTAGAATGGCTATGGCTTCGATTTTTTTTTATATTTTAATCATTGGAACAAAACTAAAACACATACAGAGTAGGACAAATAGCTGGAAGAAAATCCAAAGGTGCAGCAATGCTGCTCTGTACTAGGGATGAGCATCGAACATCGATGTTTCAAAACATCGATGTTTTTGGTCCGATGGTCGATGTTTTTACCATCGATGGTTTTGCGTCGATGTTTTTCACCATCGATGGTTTACGTTTCGATGGTCGATGGTTTTCACCATCGATGGTTTTCAACTATCGATGTTTTTTTCCTCAACATATTATTTTTTTACAACTCAACTTTGTCTTTATAAGTGTATGCAAATACCTTCAAACAGCCCAAATAGGAAAACAAATGTGAATCCATCGTAAAAATACAACATGCAATCCATATCGTGAACAGTGTACACACAAAAAGGAGTGTCTTTCTTTATATAGTAGGGCACAATTTCCAAATGTGGTTTGGCCCTGGAATAGTTTCAACCTTTGGTCTGGGCCAAATATCAGTGTCCTAAGGTTTAAGCGGGCCGCAGAATAAAAATATGTATTTTTGAAATTAAACTCAGAATGTTGCATTTAAGATGTGACTATTAATCTAAGTCAGTAGCTTCCTAGGGATTACATCTTTTGAAAATGCTCTTCAAATAAATTGAGAACCTTAGATAAGTAGTTAAAACGCCAACATTATTTGTGAATTAATTTCCGTCAAATTTTGGACAGCTGATCCGAACATTGTGGAACCGGTCATTAACATCCAGAGGAAGCCTAAAACAACCTTGGGAGCGAAACTTCTTAGTCTGAGTTACATCAAATCCGGCCAGAAAGAAAGGCTCAAAATAGACAAAAATTGGTTCTGTGATGAGGTGTGAAACAAACGCATGTACCAGTAAAGCTTAATAAGCTAAAAGGGAAAAATGCTGTACTTAGGCTGAAATGGCCATATTTACAACATTTCACGTTCATATGATTTCCTTATCAAATATACGATTTCGGGGCTTTAGAACTTCGTCCCTCAAATAAATATCAGCCCAATATGTTTGTGTCCGATATCCTGAAGAATGCGAACGCGAGTTATAGTGCAACGTGCCATCAGATAGCTAGCAAGTTCGGCTAATACTAAAAAAAAAAATGGACCGAATTTCGGAACAAAACAATTTCACGAAAAGGTTTAACGTTTTCTTCCACAAAAAAGGGATGCCTAAAGCAAATGTAACTCAAATAATCGTCAGCGATTTTTTTAAGCGTACATAAGCCACCGACTTCTTGGGGAGTTTTAGTAAATTGTTGAAATGAGTTCAATAGCTCGAATTTGTGCTGCCACACATTTTTTTAATTAAGTTCTTCGACCTGGCTGCGGGCCGCCAGTTTGATATGTCTGCTCTATGCGGTGGAGTCTGGGTACGATACGAATGCAAAAAAACTCAAGGAGAAGAGTTATATTCTGGTGGGTGGGGGAGGCATTGAATGAAAACCATAATCAGCTTAATTTTTGATATTGAAGTGATTATTTTTTTTGAATACTCAAAAAACCCAAAACATCGATGTTTTTGGTTCGATGTTTTCTTACCATCGATGGTTTCGTCTCGATGTTTTTTCGATGGTAACCATCGATGTTTTTCTTCCGATGCTCATCTCTACTCTGTACCTTATGGTGTTTTTTCATAAACAAATTTAAGATAGGTCCTCACACCAACGATCGCTGATTCTGAATCTGAAGACAAAACAAAGAATTTTGTTCGGCGTCTGCCCCAGGGTGATACCCCAGTTTTTCTGAGTAATACTCATCGAATCGGGACAACGGAACTAATAAGTTAAATTTGGGTCGCTGAGCTCAAATTTCAGGTCAAAATACCAACAACAATTTATTCTGAATCCAAATATGGGCACATCTTAAACTCTTTTCTGTGTGTGGCACAAACGAGTTGTACTGGACTCATCCACATTTGAATTGATACGCAAATGCCCCATCCATAAATACCCAAACAATTTATTCCAAATGCCGACCGCAACTCTTTTTCGGGTACGCCGCCACCGAGTTATAATACACTGAATAAAATGACATTAGCCACCGAATATTCACAGCGGAAAAGCGCTTCAATAAAGGCAAATACCCGCGTTGGTGTGAATACGTACCTATCTATCACACAACGCAGTGTGTTTCCATCTGGTCGCGAAAAATCCCCTGTTGCGCCAGTGTGAGGAATGCTTTAGATCAGTAGCTTCAAACTCGTAAATATGTGCTGACCACTTGGCCTAAAATGGTTCACTACGGAATTTTTAAATGCAATTTAGGATAATTTTTATAAAAACATGTTAGAATTCTGGAACTCAGGGTCTTATCTAATTTGTTGATTCTGTTTTTGTCATGCAAGTATACTAAAAAATAGGGAACGTCACTTTATTTAACGAAAATAAAGGGGTCCCTATCCAAGATCACATCTGAACATTGACGTAGAAAATAATAATAATGAAGTACAGCGTGTTTGTCCTTTATCTTCTTGAGTTTAGATGTTACCAGATCTTCGCGTCAAAAAGCTGTTTGGTCGCACTTATATACTAAGGCAGGAGTTCCCAAACTGTGCGTCCCGACACGCCCTGGAGAATCGCCAAGTTATGGAAGGGCTTTAGTACCTGGATACGTTGATGCCAATCTTCTGGTTTAAGATGAGGTATTTCAACGTTCTGATTTTTTATTTTTTTTTAATTTTAAATGAATAAATTTGAACCTGATTCTGAGTTTTATGGAAATACCTTACTTATCGGTGACTGCTAAAAAGCTTATGAGTAGAAGCAGGGACTTAGAAAGCAGGACAACATATCACTGGGATTAGATATCTACGTGGCAAATTTGGAGTATATTTTAAGTTATTATTGTGTATCTAAATTTTGAGATCTAAATTATGAAGTAGTGTTTTTATCTAAGAGTATCATGTCCTCAGTACTACAGCTTCGCACTGGAAATTTCTGAATATTCCATGCATAGCTTCTCGGCAGCTGAAGCATTCAATTCATAGGTTATCATTTTGAAAAATTAAATTTGGATTTACGAAATTATGCTTAATACAGTTGAAATGGATTGCATTATTATTTCTTTAAATGTGTGACTCCATTTAGGGATTACAACGTTTCCACGAAGACCAAATTTAGGCTGAACAACATTCAACTATTTAGTAGAATAAGAACCACGTATTTACCAACGCCTAATCTAGAGCTGGTCGTACTACATTCATAAAATTTACATCGAACAAAGGATAGGACACACGCTTTGAAATTAAAACCGGAGGACCGACTTAAAACACGTCAAGGGAAGGGGGCTCAACAGTCAATTCCGAAATTGGAAATGGCGTAGCTAGTGCCTTATGGTCCACTAGGAATAGGGAGAGGGGAAAACGAGACCGAGTTCTAATCGTGCGAATAGCACGATGAGTGTATACCCTATACCCATGTACAGACCTAGAATGCGCGTAAAACCGAAAATATTCAATTTAATTTTTTTTAAGGGGGGAGGGGTAGATGGGCTGAATCTCGCACATCTTTAATATCTTATAACGGCATCCAGCAGCTATCATTTGCGATAAATTTAAAGTTTTTCGGGACATTCTATCAAAAGATATGGCGGAATATTGCTTTGTAGGGGATGTAGTGGTAGGGGAAGGCAGACCTTCTCCACTTTCCACTAACTTCAAGCGTAAGTCACAATTAGGCATTGATGAAAATTTCAGGTCCCTAGCGACATTCTGTCTAAAAATATGGCCGAATTACACTATCACGGAGGGGTCATTTGTATGGGAGGTAGGGGAACTCTTGGTCCGATTTGGCCCATTTTCAATACCATCCAAGCTTTTATCAAAGCAATCATCTGACCGAAATTTCAAAACGCTAGCTCTATTATTTCGGGAGTTATCGTGCGAACTGACAGACACACGGACGGACAGACAGACAGACAGACGGACATGGCTTATTCGAATCAGGGACCGACCCTGATCATTTATATATATACTTTGCCATACCTCAGGTGGCTCCTTTGAGGTGTTACATAAATCGTCGTAGCAAAAACAATATACCCTATACCATCTTATGGGTATAGGGTATAAAAAAGAATTATAATGGCCGCTAAAACGATACGCAGATGTCTGCTTTGAGAGGGACGTCACAAAAAAAACTTAGGAGTCACAATACGGAAAAGATTAGGAACCCCCGTTCTAAGGGATTTACTGTGAAAACATTGAAAAAGGTTTTCCAATGCACTTATGTATGTAATAGTTAACAGCGTGAAAGTATCGACTTCAAATTATAACCTGTCAATTAAATTTTTGGTGGTGACCGTCTTTTTAAAATGCAGACTAAAGGTACGTGTTTGTAGGGGCGACTCATGTGACGATCGCTCAGCGATCGAAGTTAAACCACCGGTTTTGAGCACTGAGTATATTTTCTAACACTACGCTCGCACATCGCTTTAAGTGTGTCCCTTTAAGAAATCGTAAAAACGACGAGGTCCGACCATAGCAAGCGGTGAGTTGATGCAAAGCATTTAAAATGTTTGCAGGGTCCTTTAAAAATGAGAAAATGAAAAATATGGTCATCTCTGCGTCTAAATCCTCCGCATTTTCCTCTATCTGGTCAATGTTTATTGGCGAAAACAAAATGTTTAGCGTGGGTCTCGATTCCATGATGTCTTCGGCCCATCATGCCGCAACAGTCTGCGCAGGAGGATCAAAGTCCTAAAGACTATAGCTGGCAGTCCTGGGTCAAATAAAGAAACCGTAATGGTCATCTACTGAACAGTGGATAAAGCAGCGGCTAGTTATGCTATCCCATATGCTGGCGGTGTGTATAATAATAATGGATCAGTTTTTGCCAATAAGCAATCAAAACTTTCTATACTATCAAAAGAGTATCTTGTCGGTAGCTATTGTAGTAATCAAACCACTTGTAGACCGAATTGCTCTCCTCTCATTATGCCCAGATGCCCCCACTGACCTTACAAGTATTTCACTGCGGGAAAACCCTTTTCGGAGCAGCAATGTTATTGTCCCGTGCTACTTCGGATGAGAACCACGACGAACTTAAAAGCAGATCCTCAAATAGGCACAGTGGTTACACACCTTTCCGCACCGATAACAGAAAATTAACTTAGGCGAGCTGATTGTAGTAGAGAGGAAGCTCTAGAAGCGAATATACTCGTAGTCCCTAACAAGGCGCTCTGAAAGTGGCAATTCAGAACTTTAGTAAAATTTTCGAAACTTGCTTGAGGGCATTTGTCCATGAACTGGAAAAAGGCAAAAATCCAATACACGCCTCCATAAATCGTATAAAATGGTTGGAGAATCAAGCTGTTTGCTCCATACTGGTAGAAAAACATTTTAGGGGATCATGGCGAATAGTTGAAAAAAAATGACGCTTGACTAAAATTTATAAGCGCAATACCCAAGGATTGAAGCGTTCAAGGCTGCAATCCATGCTGTCCCTCAAAACGTTGTCAAAGACTTCCACACTTGCTTGGCCGAAGGCACCTTGTAAATGTAATGGAAACGGCAAAGGTTGGTACTCCTTCCAAAATCAAATAAGCCGCCTGGAGAGCCAAGCTCATGTTTGCCTGCTCGACATCGTGGAAAACTATTTGACAGAATAATTTTTAACAGACTGTTTTCGGTTGTGGAAGAAAAAGGAAATTTGTCAGACCGACAGTACGGCGAGGTCTTCGGTGGATTCATTTGAATTGGTTACCAATTCTACAAGCGAATTGCTTCTAAATGGCACATTCGTTTTTGTGGTGATGCTCGATGTCAAGATCGCTATTAAATCCGAAAACTGGGGCTACATCGGTGCCGCTTTACATAGAATGCATGTTCCAGACTACCACGAGCTACGTCTCAAATCGTCTCTCGCGTCTCTCGCGGACCACCAGAAATAGTACTTTCAATAGATTTTAGTGTCCTCGTTTGTGGAAAAATTTAGTTAGTTGTAATTAAATTGATCACTCGATTTGGTCATTATCATGGGCCAAAATCATTCACCGTTCAGCTCAGGCGGGGATTGCAGGTTATTGAAAATAAGTCCAGGAATACAAACATAGAGGCCTTTCGGTGGTGAAATATGCCCTCACAGAGCCGCCATGAACTGCTGGGCTAAGTCTGCCTATTATGGAATTCGATACAAAGAAAGTGTTTTCATTGCTGCTTTTGCCCTCTTTGAGCCACGGAGCTAACTTAAGCCAACGGAAAATTGAGTTTACTCAGTATGAATTAAATACATTTTTTTATGCCGACTTGCATAAATTTAAATTAAATGGAAGAAAATCGGCATTGAAGAGTATTTGCTGGTATAATTTCGTAAAGTGTTTCGTAGGGACCTCCAGTTAGTATGTAGTTGGTTAGTTTTAGTTTAAATAGCTATCTAATAGCTAATCTGGCTGGTCTAGTGGTTAGTGCGCGCACCTTCAATGCACAGGGTCATGAGTTCGAATCTCACCGTGAACCATGGTGTTTTTCGAACTCCTGAGCTTGTGACGGACTATGATCTCACTCAGATGTTAAACGAGTACCCATTTATGGGGATAAATAACACTGCTGAGCGTGATGCTGATCTCATTACCTCAACAAAAAGCAGATAAGATCTTGGAAATAGGATGTCACTAACACATCTTGCGGCCTTAGTCCAATGTTGGACTGTCGCGCCGGTTATTTATTTTTTTAATAGCTACGAAGTATGTGGTCTCATTATGCTAATGATAGGGAGCCTTTAGCAAAAGCAGCGAAAAAACATTATTCTATCCTATTTTTGTTTCTAATTCGTTGGTTTTGACTTTTGATTAGGTCTGTGTAGTGCATCCCTTCAGGTATCTCCCCGATTTAAGCTTTCAATTATGTATCAAGAGAAATACAATGGGATGACAAAGCCTGTAATGAAGCTTGTTCTTTATATGGCTACTACTTAATAAGTTGAATAGTCCCAATTAGAACTGATTACAAAGCCATATTTTGTACGTTTGTCTGCTATAAATCAATCAAACAAATGGATGAAGCTCTAAACCGTTTCCATCATTCAAAAAGTAAAAATACATATCAACAGACAACATTTCAGATAATAATACACTCCTTGACAAACAAAACGCCACCGCATAAGGTCATGTTTATTATTCATAACCTGATAAAATCAAATCGATTTTCAATGCCTAAATTCTCATACCGCAAACTCACTCATTATCATATCCTCATGGCTTATCAGACAGATCTATGACACTATAGTCACCGGACACTTGTAGGGTCGCAGAACATAACGAGACCGAGGCTAATTTCGGGCGCGGCCGAAATTTGAATACCCTTCACTCTCCTCGGGCTAAAAGTTTTTTTTTGGCGAACATATGACTTGTGTTCAATCCTTCCCCATTCTTTTCCTTCTGTGGCGTCGATAAAACAATATTTGTGTGTTTTTGGTTAAGTGGGAAAATAAAAATATTTACTCAGAAAACTTTATTGGGGGGATGCGGGAGCATGGTCCCATAGTATGACGCATTAAGTTTTTTGAAATTGGTGTGGAAAAAATGTTTCTTAGAAGATCTAAAATGGTGGGTTGGGTTTGTATGGTAGCCCCATGACCCCATAGACCGATTCCATTCAGACATGTGTAATGTCTTATGGCATCAATAGAGATGCACTTTTACGAGTTTTGGTTGAAAGTGATGCACAAATAAAAAAGTTTTTCGTAGAAGAACTCAACTTGGGGGGTTGGGTTTGTATGACAGCCCCATGACCCCATTGTCCGATTCCGTTCATTTTCACATATGTTTTGTGGCATCAATTGAAATGAACTTTTATGAGGTTTGATTGAAATTGGTGCAGAAATCAAAAAGTTTTTCTTAGAAAAACTCAATTTGGGGGTTTGGGTTTGTATGACAGCCCCATGACCCCATAGTCCTATTCCAACCATTCTTACGTATGTTTTGTGGCATCAATATAAACACATTTGTATAAAATTTGGTTGAAATTGGTGCACATATGAAAAAGTTTTTCTTAGAAGAACCTAATTTGGGGGGTTAAGTTTGTATGGCAGCCCCATGACCCCATAGTCCGATTTGATCCATTCTTACATATGTTTTGTCTTATCAATAGAAACACATTTGTGTGAAATTTGGTTGAAATTGGTGCACGCATGAAAAAGTTTTTCTTAGAAAAACCAAATTGGGGGGGTTAGGTTTGTATGGCAGCCCCATGACCCCACGGTCCGATTTAAGCGATTCGAACATACAAACTGCCTGCAATAAAAAGAAGCATGTGTGCAAAATTTCAGCTCGATAGCTTTTAAACTGGCCGAGTAAAACGCGTAGCAACAGACGGACAGACGGACAGACAGACAGACGGACATCGCCCAATCGACTCAGCTCGTCATGCTGATCATATATATACATATTTTATATGGTCGGAGATGCTTCCTTCAATGCGTTACAAACTTCATGACAAAGTTAATATACCCTTTACTCTACGAGTGAAGGGTATAAAAAGAAACAAAATTACCATCACCATGTTTATTACCAAATAAATCGGACATCCATCGAAGGTTCTTTCACGTGTCCTCGAGACACTGGAAGTTGGTCTAATCTTGTCTAAATTGCCAGCACTTGGAAGCGGCACCGTCGACGAAAACTTCTGACTACTTTCTAGCGGTTTCACTGTAATCACAGTAGGTAGGAAACTAGTCGAGCCGATAGATTTAGAAAAATTCGATTTTCCTTTTTCATCGAGACCGACGAAATTCTCATCGTCAATAAAAGGAATATTTGCAATTGTTAAAGTTTTAATCGTAGTGTACGGTGTAGATTGCGGAACTCGTTGTAAATCGAACGCATTGAGACGTTTCAATTCACATTTTCCTTCGGTGGGAAAGAAAGGCTCTTCCTGATGTGTTGGATGCACTCTATGTTTTGCGAACGCTTTTCGCATCGTCACACTTTTCTCACTGGAGCTACATTTTTTCCCAGTCGGTTGTGTTTCGCGATAGTTGGCCAGTGCGGTGGCCGTGGAGTTGACCGCAAACATTTTCGTAAAATTCGGTTACAGATTAAACTTTTATCGGAATGCAAACTGAATTATTCAATTATTGTTAAACAAATCAATGAAAAGTGATTAACTCTTTTTATGTTCAAAAAGAATTTCTTTTCTATGTGAACCGAACCGTCCATGACTAGAATTGGAGTGATACTATTGAATCCTTGTAAAAAGATATAAAGTTCTAGCTGGTTTTATGATATAAAACCAGCTAGTGGATATGTATATCGTATGCAACCGGCCGGTTTCGAGAGAGCTCAGCAGGACAATATGTGGGTGAGTCGTGTGTGTCCTACTACAACGGTAGATAACTTATTCCCATGTTAAACATTAGCGGGTAATTAGATAGACACGAGTCGTTTTAGTGGAACTATTATACCTGTTGCGATCATGGAAGGAGTGAATAAGTGTTTAGTTACATTTGGCACAGTAACAGATAATATAACTTTTTCTGTTAATTACAATACTGGAAAGAGCACGTGGAAATTGTTGACTAAACTCACCAATTTAATTGTACGAGTAGATCATTTTATGACTCCCATTTGGAAGGCAGACAATTCCTTCGAGCCATGATTGTGAACTCTCCAGTCGGGGTTCTATGAACTCATATTCCTGCCTCGCCTTATAATGGATTATAAAATTCGCAATTCTTCTGTGATAAAGTGCTTATGAGTTTTTTAAACAAAGTGATAGAGTGTATACAATAGCAATTTAATGGTATGTCGCCACGCATTCTAACAAGGACACACCCGTAGAGAGGAGCCTATCCCAATGAGCAGCTAGCATTTGAAACATTCTTGAGAATGCGAAAGGTGTTTCCATGAGAGCTATGCTAAATAATTTACTCATCGAATGATTATCAATCAAACTCGAGGACATCAAGACATATAGTGATCAGAATTTGATTTGATGTAGTAGATATTGTAGAATAAGGTGACCAGATCTTTGAGTGACCAATGCTGCACAGAAAAAGGTTTTTTTTAAGCAAGGGGATTTGGGGTGTTGATGATTTTTTTGCGGCCTGTTGGATAGACTCATTCATGCATAATAATTTTTTAACGCCCGTTCTAATTAGAATTGAAATTACAAATTTACTACTGCACATATGGATGAAAGGCCATCAGGTCAAGGAAGAGTTGAGTTTAATTTCAGAAAAACACTCACCCTTGCAAGTGTCTTGGGCAAAAACAGATTCCAAGACTAGAGGAAGAGTATTATTAAGGGTTGTCTCTCTGAAGGATATCCAGACTCTGTCAAGTTGAAATGAAGCGGTTTGACATTGTTGGGAGTAATCTCTCTGACCTTTGCAAGGTCTGCTTGTAGAATTAAAATTTTTCGATTTTATGGGATCGTTCCTGTCATATTTCTATCGACTGCTCGTTATGTAACGCTCACACTTAGCTCTTAATTGGAGGAGTGATAAAACGCGTTTTAAAATTCCATTCCATTCCATCTGCTCAAAGCTTGTATCTCGCCCCTGTGAAACTCTCCGAAAAAAAAATGCTGACTAATGTACACACGCTGTACAAATACATATTATAATTGGGGGCCCACTCTCTTGCACATTTGGAGCGCCTCTCCAGTGCTAACTATTTTTCCATCTTATTCACCCGTGACTCGCATTGCGCTCTTGGTGCTAGCCTTCGTGGTGGCACTGAGAGAAACAAACAGTTGCAGCTCTAACCAATAGAAAAAAAATATATAAATATATATTAAGACTACCGATACCGTCGCAAAATAGGGATTAACAGAGAAGTTGCATGGACCGGAAACCAAAATTACTTTGGAAAACGACATGATTGGGGCCAGGATACGCAACTGGATTGACGCAACGATGGTGAAGGCTAACCAAATGTTTACCATTACCAATTACCAGTCCACTTGGGAGGAAAGCCAAAAAAGTACTCAGCTATACACAGAGTACCCTAAGTTGGATAACGGTCGTAGTGACAGGGCATGGCAATTTTGAAGTGCACCTTACTAAAATAAATCTTTTGTCGGGCTGGTGAAGTGATTAGTGCGGGCACCTTCGGTGCACAGGGTCATGGGTTCGAGACTCACCTTGGACGAATACAGTTTATGGTGTTTTTTCGAACTCAGATGTTAAACGAGCACAAATAACAGTGCTTAGCGTGCTCTTGATCTCCGCACCCCAACATTCATTTGACTAAAATGAAAATCGTAGAGCATGATGTATGCAGATTGTGTCTGGAAGAGGCTAAGACCGCAGCACACATTGTGTGGAGTACCCTGCACTAGGTAGCAGGAGGCTGAGGATCGTAGGCAAATCCGCAATATGGAAGCCATGAGTGAGCTTCGCTTCAAAGATATACTACGAGTACACAGTGATGAAGAAAGAGGTCGATAATTATTATCAGTGATCATCATCAATGTGGCACAACAGCCCGACAAAATGTTTCCAATGTTGGATCCCCTGAAGATGGTTGGTCCTGGGCGACCCGCAGCTTCCCCACTTTTAGGGCTGGCCCCGATTCTATCGCATAGATGAGAGTTAGCGTATGTGCTAGAAACAAGCAGCGAGCGTGTTCAATTCAATCAATCTGTTTTGATTATTATTTGATAAGTACATGGATGACAGAACCGCTTGATATGATGATACACTTTAGATGATGTATGGCAGGTCTAATTGCAATCAAATGAACGGATCTTTAGTGCTTTTCCCTTGGTTTACGTCTTTGTTTTGGTACAGCATAGTGCACCTTCTCTCTGGAAATTGTAATATCGGTCTGACCGTATCCAGTACTGAGGGTGAAAACGTCCTAATTGGGAGAGCGGTGGGGGTCTGGTATGCCGTTATGAAATAACGAGAGTAAATATGGGGAAAAGGACTTCGATTTATTGGGAGTTGGAGGTTGTGATTGATACCAGTTTCAATAGGCAGTACGAACGAAACTTTCTTTTTGATTTGATCTCAACCATAGCATACTGAAGACGGTTTATTTTGGGGCCATATAGGTTGTGAGACTGGGAACAAGAGTAACATTGAGAAAAAGGCCGCAGCTTATCAAATGTTCGAGTGCTTATCAACCGAAATAGATTGATAAATATAAAAACTTACAAATTCTAAAAGAGTTTTTTCGGCAAAACTATACGATAAAACGAAATATGTATGACGAATAACTTTTATCTATACAGGGCTAAGGCGCAAATCGTACACTGAGCGCGAAATTGAAAGAAATTACACAAATGTTCCTCGCATATCCGAGTGCCATTACGCAATTCAGATCAGAGCACCCCACCTCAGTACGATTATATTTTATACGGACGGCTGAAAGATTGATACAGGTTCTGGTGCAGGAATTGGTGGTTCGTATCAGTCTATTCATTGCAAAGAGTATTCAACCGACAGTGTTTCAGGTAGAAATACACACAATTGAAGTATGCACAATAGAATGTCAGAAAAGTGGGAAATAGCAATATTTACTGACGGCCAAGCTGCAATTAAAGCGCTTCCGAGATACACTGTCACATCAAAGCTCGTGCGACGCCACAATCTAACTCTGTTTTGGGTGCCTTGGCATCGAAGCTATCAAGCTAGCAGATGAACAAGCTAGAAGAGCCAGCCCCTTCTTTGGCCCGCAAGCCTGCTGCGATAAACCACTCTGCACTGCAAAAGCGAGATAAGTGAGTGAGAAAGAGCTAACTCTCACTGGAATTCACTTTCATACACCGGGCTTCGGCAGGCCAAGCTCTTTGTGGCCATAAGCCGAATGTTTCGGCATAGCGTTTTTTCTAGAAGAGGACATTCCCTCTCTTAATATATATGTCAGCTAAATCGATTTATCGAGCGAAATCGTTTAGATGAGTTCATCTAATCAGAGCAGGGACAATAGTAAAATATACCTGTGGTCGCAGTGCCTATGACATCCATCAGTCAATGTAGGTCACCGCATGAGCTTTTTGGGCGGGATATTTTAATGATGGATCATCACAAAGCTTCACCAAACCCTTGGAAACGACCGAACAGCGATTGTATATCGTAAGAGTAGGTATGTAACGACTGACACTAACTCAATTAAAAGAAAGTCTCTTATTCCGCAGCTTGTTGTAGCAAATAGAACTATCATTCAATCGTAATTTCACGGTTAAGTTCATTGTCAATTTAATTTTATGTATTTACAATCACTCATAATTTTTTCAGTTATAAAATGAACAAAGATCACGACATGTATACCTTTTTGAATCTTCTTATACTCGGCAAAATGGATCGTAGACTACTCTGAATTCTTTCAAAAACATCATCTACTTCACTGTCGATCATATCCGCACCGCTGCCGCCGGCTTCATAAAGAAGCGGATCATCATCTTCAGCCATTTAATTGCCACTCTTTTTTAAATTGATATAGGCACTTGACAATGAATTTACTTGTACACAATTTGTAGAGAAAAAGCTTATAAACCGTACTGCACTTATCCGTTGACTAACATTATATCATACACAAGAGTGAACCATATGGGTAGGAAACATTAAAAATTATATCATAAATGCCTACATATGTATTGCAATCGGTTGTGATAAGATAACACCATGCCATGAGACTCTTACAAGTGGGGTAAGTGGAATAATAAAAAAAAAGTTAACAGGGTGATTTGCTACCATATAGGAGCAACATACGTTTTATTGTATCAAAAATTAGAAATTACTAAATTTCCAGAAATGCTTTGGGATATAAGGACCGATATTATAATGATCGTGATTTTCAGTTGTGAGTTTGCCTACAGGATATCATAGTTATGTTAAGTCTAATCGAAGCCCAACTTTTTTGTAAAGTTTAGACAATTCAGGATCTATTTATACTAGTTCAAGTTTCTCTCAGGTTTTTCGTCTGAAAAGCAATTAGCAATAATATTAAAAGTAGTCGAAATCCTGAGCTGGCATTCAGTAGCGCAACAGTTGACAATCACTTTCTTATTTCTGGTGCACTCTAACTCTAATACTTGCAATATAATGAATGTGAAATTATTACTTATCGCCTATGATCAACTATCTTTGACGCCTTTCCAGGTCCATTAACTTGTCAGACTCAGCGTTAGATTATAGCCAATAAATAAAAGTGACTATCGCCTGTCATTTATCGCCTTACAGAATACCAGCTCTGATTGCGTATAAGTGGTTTAATTTGAGTAAACGTGATAATGCAATTAGAAGAGATTCTTGATTTAAACCTGAACGTTTCTTCCATTCAATGAAAAAAATGCTATAGCACGGAGAGGAATTTTTCAATAAATAATAAAAAAAACAATAAGATCCCAAAAGTATATTAATATATCTACAAAAAAATTATAATTAAAAATATGCTCTGCCGTCAAAATATATACTTACAACTTTCATATGCGCAATACTTGGCAATACGCGTTTTGTGTCGGCCTCTTTTTTCACAAAGATTTCATTGATTGCCGAACCGATCACATCCTTGGCAGCGTCTGCAAACGCCGTACCGGCTGCATTGAGAAATTCCTTGCCGGTTTCGGCAAGGAAACCTTTTAGGCCATCCATTTTGGATGTGTTTTTTTTTTCGTCTAAACGTTACGTACTTTCGATAAACATGAACACATTAATTGCGCGGGCTCCATGAAGCTATAATCGCTTCTAGATGTGTGTGAGATGAAAGATAGGAAGATCGATGCTATAACTTTAATAAATTTAATTTAAGGCGAAATATAAAATTCATAATATTGTCGAGCGGAAAGTGTTGTTTGATCTATGCGCGATATTGTATATTCTATTGTTTGATGTCATGACGTTGAAAGTGGTGCGATGATGCATATCAAGTATACATAGTCGTACATAAATGAGTAAAATGAATCACAATGGTGATTGATTGCATTATAAAAATTGCAACGTCGGACAGTGTGTTCTGGTGTTGTAAGCAGAACACTAAAAGTAACATACAGTCGGACCTATAGATAACTCGAATTTCAAGCGACCGAAGAATTCCTTATATGATTATACTTCGAGTTATCAAAATTCGATTGTTAAAAGTCAACTTCGACAAATCGAGTTTATTTATGACGCTCACTGAAATATCAATAAATATACATATAAATAAAATGTAGCCAAATTATCGAGGCAAAACACAAGCATTTAATTCTGTGAACCGCTTGTATTTCATGCGGAATTTCTAACTATGAAGTTCCTTGTAGTAGAGGAGACTAGATCAATTTGAGTTGGAAAAGGTTTCCTTTATTGTGTCGTTCTTCCGTTCGTAAATAGATATTCGTTTCCGTGTTCTAGAGGCTTCAATGCATTCAATCTTAAACTGTTAAATTTTTCGAGTAGTAAGGACTCTACATCAATCAAAATTCTGGATGTAGAAGTTTTTTTTGGCGATGTTTTTATGTTAAATTGGAATTGTGCTTCGAGTTAAAGAGGCTTCCACATCATTTTCTTTGACTAACTGGGTTTATGCCAATCGATTCGCCAGAATTCGTATTCGAGCTATGTATACATTTAATTGACTTATCAAGTTTGGAATGCGGAAATTTATACAGAAAATTCATGGGGCCGGAAGAGATCTTCGAGATATTGAGGATTTCGAGTTGATGAGGTTCGAGTTATCGAGTCTCAACTGTATAAATAAACCATTTCCTTCCCCTAGATAGGAAGGTATGCTTTCAAATATATGAGTATGGCTATTGTCTGGTTGTTGTAGTGGTTAGTGCGCTCACCTTCGAAGCACAGGACCGTGGGTCCGAGTTCCACTTAGATGGATTCATTTTGTGATAGTTTACGAATTCGTCCCATGTAAAGGACTATGATCTTATTCAGATGTTAAACGAATACCCATTATGTAATGGGGACAAATAACTCTGACGTGTGTTGTTGATTTCAATACCTCTACAAAAAAAACAGATCTTAAAATATTGCAATTGCGATACCATACTAAAGCGCGAGTAAATGGCAGAGTAGAGTCGAATTTTTCCAAAATCAAAAGAAAAATCTTTCCGCTCTACTCGTGTAAATGATTACAACAGGGTAGAGTTTGACTCTACCAACTAGAAAACAGTCGTGTTGGAGTGACTAGCACGGTATGGTAGGAGTAGTCGGTGGAGTGGAAGGTACTATACTCGACTATTTACTGGACTTAATGTAAACCGCGCTTAATGCCGTCTGATTTTATTCGGCCTTCATACAAATCTGCAGACCAGCCTGAGATCTCGGTCTCAAACTGGATTCTGAATTTACCACAAAATAAGAAGAAGAACATGTCTACTGTCAGTATAATATGTTATTTCTTCATGAGTTCGTACTGTCAGATGTATGCACTTGAATTTGAAATCGACTATTTGAGTTGCCATTTCAGGCCGGAGCGTCCATTTCGTTCTCAGACCGCGACCGACGAGACCGAAACGAATCGAAAGAGGTTTAACACATTTTGGACTGTCGCACCATTAAAATACAGCAATGACTTTTTCTACAAACTGGTTGAAGGTGTGCTAGCCAAGGAAAAAAATTGTGGCACACGAACTGATTTTCTATGAAAAGCAGAGTTTGTGGGCTCCTTATAGCTTTTCCAAGAGATAAGCTATTTCCAACTGGATAATAATGCCGATTACCGTTTTAGGGAAAAAATGCGGGAGTTGATTTTCAATTTGATTGACCATTTCAGACGACAACACACGTGACGATAAAATCTTTGTCAATACATACTAGAAAAACACAAATTACGATCAAAAGTACATAAACTTGAATATATAATATTAGAAATAATTGATTTATTGAAAATATTCCAGTTTAACGACCTTTTGTTGGCATGGAATCACCGTATATGCATAAGGTATAATATGTACATTCAATTGAAGCGAATACAATTCTTCACTTTAAAAAGACGAAGTCAACGTAGGCGTAATATCATACCTTTTTTGGAGTAATAATTGTTCAAGTTGTGTACGACGTGTACAGCATCATACGATAAATTAGTAAGCCTTTAAATCAAAATGATCAGTCTTTGTGCGTAAGAGAAATGATGACCATGAATCTTTATTTTTAGTTAATTGACTTGAATTTGACAATTTCTCTTATTTTATGTGTTATTAAGCCGTAGTTTCATCCGAGAGAGATTAATGTTCTCAACTGGGCCTAACAACAAAAAGTATTGATTTAGGAAAATGAAATAGAATGAGAAATACTTAAACCATATAAATGTTAGCATTTCAATTTTAATTTGATATTTTAGTGCACAATAATCGAGTCTTTGATATTATGCCAAAAAATTAAATCGAATGAAGTGTGTAAAATTATTGCATTAGCAGACTCGATACTTTTGAATTCTACGACAACGATGCCTATTAATTTTCAGCATGTAACGATGCAGCGTGAATTCAAAGCTACAGCATACATTTATGTGACAAACAAGTGTGTATTTATATATTAGCCGGTAGCCAGTAGAGCAAATTCGTTTCATAAAAAGAAACGATAGAAATTCGTTACATTGACAAACGTCATTACCTGTGGTAATATCAAGCTAAAGGGGCAATAAAAAACACTGGCAAATTTCTACTATATAATAAGCACATAGCGTTTCATTGCTAACCAGTGTTCGTCGAATGTTTCAAATAGAATCTTAAATTAAAATATAATTTGAAACCCAATTGGCAGCCAAATCAATGTATGGGTTTTAAACTTTTTTCGTACTGTGTACTCTCTTTGTAAGGTCGACAAAGCCGGACGAGTCCCAAAAACATAAAAATTTCAGGTGCAAAATATCATTATAAAGATGTCAGCGGTTACTGTCTATTTTCAGGATATCTCTTTTTTTTACTCTTTAATTTGCTGGCATATGTTGCAGTATTTTTTAAAGAGTTTTGAGTTTAACGTTTCGGTTATGCACCCTTTTTTCTGCAATTTTTCGAACCTAATATTATAAATCGTGAAGCTTCAACGATTGCCATGGGCGGGGTATGTACAACGAATGGACGATAATCGCATGCCCAAAAAGGTGATGAACGCACAACTAATTGACAGAGCGACGTTTCGTGGCCGAACGAGAGCTCGCTAAGAGAACTCAGTAGGTGAGGACGCCCACCAGCTTCTGAGCTTCCGAAAGTGGAAGAAAAGGTCAGCCCGACGTCGGGCTATCGTGCCACATTGATGATGAATATTATATTTCGCCAATCTATTTTTGAATATTATTATCACCCGAAATTGCAGAAAATTTTACACATTTATGTCCTGTCGATGTCTAAACCGAGCCAGCCATCCATATTTTGTTCGTGGAAAATCACCTCAGACTTTGAAATATCTGTTCCCAAAATTGTCTTGTGAATGAGCTTTACCATTTTGCATTCAAAGAAGAGGAAACCCTATGCTGTATGTTGTATGAAAATTTTGCATGAAATATATAAGTTAGCACAAACATTTTCAGTGATTTTGTTGCATAGCTAAATTTTCAAGTTCACAGAACATTCACTGTGATTCAGTAAAAAAGCGAAGAAATCCAACAGCAAAAATTGATTGGAAATGTTGGGGCTGAATTACATGATTTCACAAAACGTTCGTTTATAACTGAGTAAGTTTTGCTGAACAGCATCAGTGAGATCTTAAGTTTTCTGTGATTTATTTTTTTTTAATTTCTCGTCTTATTTAACAAACAAAAGCTAATTTTTGTAAATTGGCGCCCCAAATCATGACTTCAAAGAAAAAAGATAAAAGAACAATGTTTGTTTCATTTTGCAAATAAGATTTGTGATTTTTAAAATATTCGTTAGTGAATAATGCCTCCATTGTAGGCGAATTCACTTGCTGAGAGTTGTGTAGCACGTTTGACTATCTAGCAAATGAATTTCATTGCAGTATCAACAATTTATTAGAAAATCTGTGTATAGTTATCCAAGCAAAAAGTAGCTTCTAAACTCGCAAATTACATCGGTATCACTCTGTCGGACTGAATTATGAGAAGTGAAATTCAGGGTATAGAGAAAATTACCGATTAATACGTACTTAAAATGCGGGTTTCCAATGATACAAAAGGTGCATCGTCCTGGTGAACAAAGTTTTATTTTTTCCCTAACTAGGTGCTACCTTTCTCGAAGACCGACGAATGGATTGGTATTGCCATGTTCAAAGGCGTCCGCCTGAGAACCCCGCAAAGAGAGCGATATCAATGGAAGTTCCACTTGATGGACCCAAGGCCAGAGGCAGACCGAAGAACACCTGGATGTGTCAAATGAAAAAGCAACAACAACGCATTGGTCTCGGCGATGACACGATCCAAGATAGAGCTGCCTGTAGAAATATGCTGAGAAATTATCGCCAAAACGGGCGATGTGCCTACACCGCAGGTCGAGCAACGCGGAACCATGGAGCGGTATAAAGAACGAGGCAAGGAAGAAGAAGGTGCTACCTTTCGAAAATAAATAATAACATAGTAAATTTTCAATTCAAAAAGCCCCACAATTTTTAATCGCCCCAGGCCCGTTAATTGTAAGCAAATTTGCATAAATTGCTGGAGTCATTAAAGAATAATCCATTGATTTCCACAATTTGTGAAGACTCCTATTTTTCGAGGAATTTGCAAAACAAAAATCCGACAACATATATGTACACCTTCGCTAAGATGATTTTAATACTACTATCTTGAAACTTTTACATACTCGTACATATTTATCTAACACTTCCAAATGTTTTTATCCGCTTATTTCTGTTACTACGCTGAATTTTGCCAAAATGCGAGTTACGCTCTTATTCATTGAAACGACAGATCAGTTTGGCATTTTGGAAAAATGCGACTTTGCCATTTATTTACCGGCCGACGGCGTCACAGATTCTTTCCCTATCATCGAAGTATTTAATTGTATTTCTGAATATTAACATTACAAAATACGCCCACGCAATCGAATATTGTATATTTTTCACAAAGCATGATTTTGTCATTTCTTAGTAAAATAGATACATATCATTTTAAGTTATTACTATGTCTTATGTTTGTACATGCATGCATATAACTATATGAATAGCCGAAAGAATAGCAAATTTTGATGATGACCAAAATTACCGGAATATCGAATAAAAGTTTCAGTAATTGCTTCTTCATAATACAATGACCACATTGGCTTAGGTTACGAAACAAAAAGTATTTTCCACAAACATGTTCCGTTTCATTTCAAAACTACCGACCATTACGGATCAGAAACAGATCCCCCAAGTGTTGCGGATTTTCACTTCACTGTTTGAAAGAAATTTACCATTTGATAGTTGAACCGTGCACTTCCGGATTAATTTATTGTCGATGACAACTTTTAAACCAATTAAACTCGAAATAAAATGAAACTCGTTTGAAACTGAAATTTTTTTTTTTAAGAAAAATGGCATATTTGGTCGGCAAAAATCCTACATCGGAAATTTTTTTGGATTATGGTTGGGAATGGTCCCCAGATTATAGCATTAAAAGTCCCAACCGATAGGAGGTCCGCAACCTTAAAAAAAGGGGGGAAAGGGGCATTTTTTCGTTTTTTTGCGATTATTTCAAAAACCGTAATAGATGCAGAAAAACGGTCTGAGGACGAAAAAAACTACATTAAATAATCTTTGCAATGATAACACATTAGACTTTAGTCGAATATTTCGGCGTAAGACTAGAACATAAATTAGAATATTTTCATTTTAAACCTTTTTTAAAAGCTCCATAACTTTTGAAAGAATGCCGTAAAATTTTGTATAATTATTAGCAATAAGTTCAAAATCATTTTAAGGTAAACATTGAGTCGCTCCGGTCGAGGACCTCCATTATCCCCCCATTCTTAGTTTGTTGGGATTGGAGGTCATAATAACCCCACCCACAAAAAAATCAGCTCATTCAGATAACAACTAAGGGTATCTCCCATACAAAGTGACCCATCAGAAGTTTGTTCTACGTACTACTCATTTTATAAACTGTAGAACAAAGTTCTCTTGGGTCACTTTGTATGGGAGGTACCCTTAGTTTTTATCCGAATGAGCTGATTTTTGGTGGGTGGGGTGACTCCGACCTCCAAACGCAATAAACCAAAATTTAGTACTCTGCTCCAATGTTGGGGGGAGTTATGGACATGCCATTTTGACAAATTTAAATGGGGGGATAATGGGGGTCATTGACCGGAGCGACTCAGTGTTTACCTTAAAATGATTTTGAACTTATTGTGAATACTTGTACATATACATTACGGCTGAACTAGCATTCAAATATTCTAATTTATTTTGTTAGGCTAACGCCGAAATATTTAATTAAACTTTAATGTGTTATATATCGTTGTATAGATAATTTTATGTAGTTTTTTTCGTCCTCAGAACATTTTTGTGTATCTCTTGCCGTTTTTGAAATAATCGCAAGAAACCGAAAAAATGTCCCCTTTTCCCCCTTTTTTTAAGGTTGCGGACCCTCGATCGGTTGGGACTTTCTATGCCATCATCTTGGGACCATCCCCAACCATAATCAAGAAAAATTTCCGATGTAGGATTTTTGCCGTTCGATGGCCATATTTTCGTCCAATTTTCTTAGACTAGTATCAGCTGTGAAGTGTTAATTGTCACATTTTTCATTTTCCACTAGATGCCGGTAGGAAAACCAAATCTTGTTAGAAAACAAAATGCAGTGATTGACGAGAATTGCGATAAGTTTAGAAAAAACTGCAACGTACAATCATCTTGGTAGAAGTTTGAGAAATAAATTTGGTGTAGGGTGAAATCATAACAACTTGACTTTGAAGCTCTGTAGAAAGTAAACCGCTCATCCGATTTCAATACAAGTCGATTTTATTTTGGAAATTTTGTTTGTCTACCTACAATAAACATTTTATTTCAGTATTACATCTAGTGTATTTTTAGAGATTGAAGCTTTACGAGCCTAAAGAAATGTTTTTTAATTAAGTTTAGACGCCTGTGGCAGCTATAGGGTTAAGAATTCTGGTACCGCCCAGTCCACCTTTTTTCTAGAAATCACACGAGGAAATATTTTTCTGTGCGTGTACTTATGCGGTAGTATTTTGACACCCTGTATATTTTTTTCATAATTTTTTTTAGTCGATCATAAATGGAAAATAAATCTATATTTCTTCTCTTTTAGTATGCTTTACACTTAGCGTCTCGCGTTGGCATTTAAAAACGTAGTCAACACGAGATCATTAAACAATTATAAAAGAAAATACAGGAAAATGTTAGAAATTACATATCATCAGAATTATTTTTATACATATCTCCAACAAATCTCCGCACTGATTCATGTGGCTATTAATCTGTTCTCAATTGACAGAACAAACATTTGTCGACTATAACGACTACACAACATAACGCACAGCTTGGAAGTAAACAAGTGGTTTGCATTTATGTATGAAAAAGTAGCAAAAGAATATTCATTTCACATATCCGTTTTTATTTAAATATTTGAATAGATAACAATCGAGATTGAAGCCGCTTTTTAGGAATGTGCAAAATTGTTATCGGAATCTAAGCTGTATGACGATACAATATAAAACACGTAATTATAAGAATAAAATCCTCCCTTTCAAAATCAATGAGTTTTCAAAAGGGGGGTGTAAGGAACATTGAAATAGGTGACTATTTTCGTTTTTTTTTTTAGGTATAAATGTTATTCGATCCAGGGAGGTGAACTAACTAGGGGTAAGGGAACGATAAAGACTCGGCAAAAATGTATAAGCAAGAAACTTAACCTTTTTTTCCATTCAAATGGACAGAGTGTCAGGCCTCCAATCATGCGAATTTCTATGTATGATTGCCAGTGAATGTGATGGATGTGTGAGAACCGACCTTATTGAAACGGTTGGATATTCTGTCATACTAGCCCCGCAAACGCAATTGCGTTTCTAAGACCGCTTAGAATTAAATCTGAAACTGATTTTTGTATAATTATATTTTTTTTAGCTATAAGCCGTGTCCAATAAAAACAACCAGTGGTTGCTGAAATATGATTCTTGATTTGTAAAAAGATTTAATTTAGGTATGTAATGATGTAATCGCGTTTTACAAGGGCAACAGCTTGAATCTTGTTTTCGTCATCATCTTCTATATTTCGCTCTATTATATTGTCTTCATTTAAAGTCACAAAATTATTATGAAATGCAATAAAAATGAATTAAACGTGAATTAAAATTCACCCCTCGATACTTCTTTATAAAATCCTACCCCTTAATTATACAAAACCGCACCTCTGACTGGCATCTGTCACTCACGTCACTCGTGACTACCTGTGAGAGTTTTGATGACACAGCCATGACGTCACGTAACGTAGATATATTTCTACTTTTATATACCTCAAATTCCTAACCTATTGGCGCTAGTGCTATGCCTCCCGTGGCGAGTTATCATTAATTTCGAGGTCATATCCACTGGAGCGGAAGATGGCCAATAACAATCAATTTGCACTTGAAACATACGAATAATTACTGATAAGATACTGCCACACCATAGATAAGCCACATTTGTTTGTAAATAAACAGAAGAAATTCCCCGGCGAATTTTATTTCGGGTTTCATATGCGCCACATCTTCAAGATATATTTGTAGAAATCTATCAATAAATCATCTCATTCCATTTCAATTATTTTTAGATCACATGAACACAATTTTCTTGTTGTAGCCGCTAGATTGCCGCAGCCACAGAAGCAGAATAAAAATGTAAATGTATCTCAAAAACACTTTAGACAAAAAATATGTGCTTGTCAAAAAAGATTCGTCGTTGCTGTCTTCCAAATGTAATGACATCATCACATACAATACACGCGCATGACTTCTTATTCCGCACTGTCGCCAGCGTGAAAATACGCCAGGGAAGAAAAAATCGTACGAAACTAGAACACTTTCCGCAATACCTTTATGAATTTTACTTTCCAAAGGATACAAATAGGATGTTTGTTATTTTCAATCGTATACACACCAGAGCACTTAGTGACCTTCACTATTTATCCGTGTTTGTGAGAATTTACCGCAGGTAAATTGAAGAAATTCCAAAAGAAAAATATGAATTTCCCCCGTTACTATACTTGAGATTCTCGCAACTAAAGTCAAACTGAACTGAGCGATATGTCGATGTTGGTTTGGTCGGAGAATTTTCGCCGTGTTGGCAAGAAAAGATACTTCATGTGTCAGATGAAGGTTTTCAGGCGAGTTTGAATAGATGTCGCAGAATCAGAAATGTACAGTCACGGTCAAAATTTCAATTATCTATTATAAACTAGTTTCGGATTTTCGACCTCAACTCTCACATAACTAACTGGTTTTATACATAAATAAGATTGGGTCGGTTTTCGTACCAATAACCCGCTCAAAATAAACGTATTTTAAGTTAGACAATTTTTGCCTTTTACAGTCAATCTAATTAAAACTCTTCTTTAAATTTTAACTATTGAAATTGATTACAATTATATTTTTTTTCGAAAATCCAGCAACCAACAAAACAGACCACAAATCGCAGGAAGAAAAATGTTTTTCAGTAGTTAAAAATTTTGGGCAAACTTAGCATTATCTTAAAGCAATTTTCCGATTCGCAAAATATTTGTGCAAAATAATTTTTTTAATATTGTGCACACAAATTTGCAAGTTTGGAGCAAGCCTCATTTTTAGTTTTTTGTTAATCTGTCTTCAAAATAATGCGCAAAATCTCCCACTCTAATTCTTTCCCTAGAAATATCACAACTTTACAACTTCTACTAGCACCAAACTAAAAATGAACTCGTGCATAGCCAAAACTGATATGCATTCAAAGAACTTAACGGCATATCAATTACCAGAAAGTAACCAGTTCATTCGTTAGAGCATAAGAATTTGACTTGGCGCTGTAAATATTATAAAATAAAATAAGAGTAAAGATATAAGAGTACGCTTGAGATAATGTTTTTTTTTGTGTTAAACTCTCTATAGACATCAAAAGATTTTGCAAAATCTTGAGATTTTAGATAATTTTCCATACATTTTCAACGATTTTGTAACGAGAACTTAACCAAAATCTCTATAAAATCGTGGGTAAGTGTGGTGAAATCCGCGTTAGAGAATAAATGTCAAGACTGCGGTCAGGGCCGTATTTAGCATTTTTAGCGCCCCTGGGCTGTAGCCGAATTGCCGCCCTCCGCCACTGATTAAAGTTTGGTAGCAGTAGCAATCCCATACACATGGTAGGCAAAACGTAAGCGGGTGTATGATATTGAAACATTTCATATTTTTTACATTTCCAATCGAGTAATCTTATTCGCGAAATGTGTTTCAGACAATTAAGGTTGTTAGGTGGTCACAAACTATGAATCGAAACGAGATTTTAAATAACTTTTTCTTTTGTCTACATGTCAAATAACCTAAGGTGATCAGATGTCTCAATGACCAATACACACACTACTTATTGGTTCGTGGTTTAGAAAAATCCAAACATCGTCACGATCCTTAGAACTATCCCTGAAAGGATCATTAAAAATACAGTAAAACTTCTGTGTAAGTCGGTATTTTCATTAAATTAACTGAAGAATTTAAAAATATATAATACATTTCTTTATTACGAATATTTTTTTGGGTCCCAGCTTAGTATTTGCAGATATATTTAATTTTAAATTGGGCTTGGATAACTATGAACCAGTGTCATGTCTTCCGTAATAATATTTATTTGTGAAAAAAGTTGTTCGTGTCAGGCAATCGGGAGTTTCTTTTGATATAATTTCAAAGAAGTCATGTCCATGAAAATATTACGACACACCGACGTGAAATCTTGGCAGTCTGTCAAAAAAGTCGGAAAAGCTTATTTAGAAGGAATGAAAATTGCTGATTAAAGTTCGTAGTTTTCGCGCTTACATTGTGAACATATTTAAGAGCACCACGTCTTAAAGGTGAAGTTTAACCGTTAAAAGAGTCGTCCGTGCGTTCTAGCAAGAAAAATTTATCATTGCTGATGAGATCAATAGCAATGAATTCATGGAAATTTCTCTGGTTAAACATTTCACACGTATTCATGGGTATATTGATCTATGAAAAAAATGCTTTAATTTTTATTAATTAATTTTCTCTATAGAAAAAATCACTCCGGTCCTTTGGCGATTCGTTATAGAGAAGCTCAACAGTATTTCAAGTGACTCCAGTGCTGTACAATTTAATGACCAGCGAAGACCTAGCCGAAACATTAATACCAAAGCCACCTATATTAGAAAGCCGGGAAGCAGCGAGCGAAACTGGGGAAATCGGCCCATGATTGCGTTGGTAAACACGTCAAAACCACAACAAATGTACGGAAAAAATGTGCCGTCCGGGTTTGGAACACGCGAAAATCCACTAAAACTGAATATTTATCGCGAATTTGTTATTTCACTGTTTTCACGACCTCTTGGTGCCTAACATATTAACTTTTGGCGACGCAAATCGACCGATAATATTTATCGTGTAAAGTTTGTCGCGATACCGCCCGATTTCCCTTTAAGAGGGCCCATAGACTCAGCGATTTATCGGCCGATCAAAGCACATTTCTGTGGAGAAAGCACATTTTTTAAGTTCCACTACCGAATTCGCAAGAGAAAATGAGCTTTTTCCACAGAAAATGTGCTTTCTCCACAGAAATGAGCTTTGATCGGCCGATAAATCGCTGAGTCTATGGGCCCTCTTACGCAATGTAAATTTGAAATTTTTTCCAACCCATGATTGCCTGTTAATGTTAAAGTTAATGAGCTTTTTCTGATTCCTGGCTTTCAATGAAGGGGGCTCTGATTAATACCGAAGATTTAATATGGAAGGCCTTAACCCATTACACGACAAAGTCTAAAGTCTGTTCCCTGATATTTGTGTACGAGAAGTATTTACAATCGCGGTTGTCACTTTTTTAGGAACTATATAAATTATAAATTGCTGTATATGTCACATATATTTAAAAAACGTTGCGGTATTTTTGGCAAAAAAAAACATCCCAGCAAACTCACCAGACGACAAACCCCATCACTTGAATTTTAGCCCTAACTTTTCAAGCGATCATTAAGTGGAAATACAATTAAATGCGAACACGATAACGTTAAACTTCATAAAAGTATAATAGGAGCAAAAGGAGTAGAAAACTCAAAACTAAATTTAAAATTTTTGAAAAACTTCTGATATAAACAGGTTTTAGGTTTTTAGAGGAATGGTATTAAAAAACGGACTATATCCAAAAAATCAATTATCCGATTGAAACTAAATTTGAAAATTGTTTAGGTTTCCCTTATATTTTAGCAATCGGTGGTACTTGCAGGATTTGCTTTTCTCTGTCTGTCTCTCTCTGATTAAATCTTTCAAGGTCAGGTTCATAGGCCCTTCCAATTAGCAAAATTTTATGAACAATTTTATGCAATAGGAAATTTTGTCCAAATATGAGCACATCTCAGAGGATTGTTCTACAAACGGAATTAACAGTTTCCTGAAAAACCAGGCGGACCAGTAAATTTTTACAATTTTTTCTGAAAACTGTATGAATATTTTTAAGTCTGAGTCGATTTTTATAAAAATTCTTCACAATAATGATTTTCCAATGATAGGGAGGCACTCCGAGGTAGCCTCGGAGTCGACACGAAAATTATTTGTACTTGTTGGTGTATTTAGTCATTACAGCACACACTTCGATTGAGTGTCATCTGGGGCGCAACAGTCGGTCATTTCCATTGTTTTGATGGGAATGATATAGATCTTGTGAGGTAGGGAAAATGCTGTACAATTTGCTGAATGCTTTTGGATGCTCGACTGTACAGGAAAAATTGTGTACGTCTGGTCACCTTAAATTAACCGGGAGTCTCGATATCGATCGATTCCTTTTTGCTTTCATTGAAAAAGATAACCTTGATATCCTGATGTGGTTAGATAAGTTACTTCGTTGGAAGCGATTTACACTCTCCTAATGGTGTTTGTGACTAAAGACTTTTTATTCTTTCCAACCTGGGGTACTTAAGGAGGCTTCTTCTCCTTCTTCTTTATGGCACGATAGCCCGACGTCGGGCCTTGGCCGCCTGGATTGAAGAACTCCAATTGTCGCGGTCACGCGACCTTGTCCTCCAGTTCCGAAAGCCTAGCATCTGGTGGGCGTCCACTGTGATGCTTGAATTTACTGGCGTTCTAGTTTTTGAGGAGGCTTGCAGTCCAGATATCAGGAGCTCCCGGTCAAGTACTTATGTGTTGAAAACATTTCATACATTAATTGTCTACTTCATATAAAAGTGAACATAAATCATAGATATCGTTAGAATTCGTTATGAAAATGTTTTACTAGTACAGATCTACCCGCAACCAGAAGGGCATTCGTAGTTAATGCTTTGAATGCAATGAAAAGTTTAAAAAAGTTGCCGCTCCGTTCAGTTGCCCAGGGGAAATCCGGCCATGACTACAGTAGAGGCCGTCTAATCCAAATAATTGCTGAAGATCGATGGAGACTCGCTGAAGGGCTCAGGCATAGCAAGCGTATGCTGCAATCTAACTGGCATACCAGCTGCACCGAAGCCCTCAGTCTTAGTAAAACGAACCTCAGGGCCGCTCCGTTCAGTTGCCCAGGGGAAATCCGGCCATGACTACAGTAGAGGCCGTCTAATCCATATTCCGCTCTGTCCACGTAAGTGTGTTTTTTTTTAACTTTCTAACGACATTCATTGACATTGATTTTTATTAGTTAGATTCTACTTCTTGTTCAACAAATTAATATGTATAAATAAGCGTTTCATTCGTGCATCAAATTTTCAGAGGGACAATTTAGACGGACTTTACTGTACTGTCATGTAAAGTATTCGAAATTTCACAATCAACCTATATTTTGCTGCCATGTGTGATTAGCCTATTAACGTATTATAGAATCTACCAGTATAGGCAACAGTCGGCTTTCCAACAGTTCGCCTACTATGCCGAGCATGTGAATGTATCTCACAAATTGGGAATTTTCGTTTCTTTCAATAAGCAACTTACTGTGATAGTAAATCCACCAAAATTCCACGCAAACTAAATAAATAATAAATAATTACTGTCACATGAATACATACTTATAATATATTGAGCTAAACTAAAATATCCTACTGATAGGAATTATTCTAAAGTGCTACGAAGAGGTTTGGTTTTAACTTATTCGATTAGATTCTTTTTTGAGTGTTTTGATACATAGCCGAAGTGCAATTAACTAGGCACAGATAAAATACGATGTAAAATAAAATAAAAATTCGGCTCATTCATTTTGCGTGTCTTTATGAAGACTGCAGTGCTAGCAATATAAATATGAAATAATCCAAACTAAAAGCTATATTTAATAGATTGTAAAAAAATAATTTACCCAATAAGAATTTTGATCCTGCGGCACATGAACTGCCGTACACAAAATTTCAGACGGAGGCGCGCGCGACGACGGTTGTTCGGTCGGCGGAGCACTTATATCGGAATCTTCGACAAAACCCAACGTTGGGTATATACTCGGTGTCGGTTTGGGCGGATTTAAAACACTATCACTGAAACCGTAGGATAACGCAGCACCTGTAAATTAGAGAAAAATAAGAAACCATTAAAATTAAAATCACAGCCATTAGAGCTAAGGCTTTTATTAAAGACGATACTCGAGTCTTCGCGTTCATAGACTAGAGGATGTAGCCTTTATATGCGCGGAGACTAGAGTACTTTCAAATGAGGAAAGCCTAAATTTAACAGGAAACTTTATAGCAAAAAATATAAAAAGGGTAAAAATTAACTAATAATAATAAAAATATTAATTTACCTGGTAACGAGGGATAGAGTGTAGATTCTCCAGCCGGTGCTCCATTACCAGGACCGTCTGGTGTATCCTTTCCCGTCGCATAGGCCAACGCTTGATTATTCACCCAACCGTAACCGTTTGCGTGCCAATTACGCGGATAATAATTAAAACCGTACGACGACATATTGCACTATATATTTACTTTTCAATAATATGGAAAACTAATGCTCACTCAATAAAAACACAATTTCGCACTTGTACGCGAATTTTAAGCACCCGTCACGCGATCGATACCGCGCGAACTCCAAATTGATTTTTGTGTATGATCAAACAGACGGAACACTAAATTAGAAAAGAAGTAAAAAAAATTAAGAAAACTCTGTTAGATTTATTGATCTGAATTTATTTTTATTTTCTTCATACATAAGCTAAGTATGGGAAACAGCCTTGCTTGTTATCTTGTGAATATGTATAACATACTGCTAACATTAAAATTTCGTCAGCAATAAGTAAACGTTTTGTGTATATTTGACGTCTACAAATACTATTGAGCTATTTCGTTTAAAAAGTGCTAATTTTAGCTGCGATATGTAATTGTGCTTTAACGAAGAAATTGTCGAAAATGTGCGATCTTTTATAAATTGTCGTGCAATTAATTTTCTACTTCTCCATCTAGCTGGAGAATTTAGCTTTTCTTGGTTACTATAAATATTTCTGCACATTTTTTCAGATAATTGATTTTTGTTTTGAACGCAAGGTGATGTGATGCTAACACATACTCGTATATATAACAACAAAATATTCTTCTGAATGAGTCTGGGCAGTTTAAAGTTCGTGTAATTGCTGAAGATCGATGGAGACTCGCTGAAGGGCTCAGGCATAGCAAGCGTATGCTGGAATCTAACTGGCATACCAGCTGCACCGAAGCCCTCAGTCTTAGTAAAACGAACCTCAGGGCAGTGACAGGCCTTATAACCGGTCATTGCATCCGACGGAAACATCTGCATACAATAGGGATCTACACACAAAACCCACTATGACGCCTCTGCAACGAAGATGAGGAATCAGCCTCGCACGTTATTTTCGAATGTCCCGCTCTTATGAGCTGGAGACAAAATTTCTTTGGGGCTCAAGCTACCAGAATGGGTGCACCCAAAATAAACCTGGTTAACTTTCTTCTCAGCCTTTTACGTAGGACAGAGCTCATAACCTGAAACTCTCTCGCTTAGATGGGAAATACAATAAGCCAATAGGCTGCAGTATTGGGCGCAACCAGCCCAACCTATCAAAGCGCCCTCTCCATCCATCCATCCAATTGCTGAACAATTGGAATAAATTCATACACTGAACCATTTTGAAGCATTCAGGAACATTATCTATCGCTATCAGCTCTCGAGAGAAGAATGTTCTGTTCCTTCTTTTCGACACTATAGCGACACTTTGCTTACCAGGACATATGAAAATATCGGAAACACGAAAGGTCTCCTTATGAGAACGGATAGCAGAACAAGCCAAATATTGCTGTCGATTTTCAATCATTAATTAATTGGCTCTATGAACGAGTGTTAAATAACGCGTGCTTTGCACTGCAAACAGAGAATTCTGGGAACGGTGCTAGTTCGTATTGAAATAATTTATTCAAACTTTTATTGGACTTGTTAGCAATACACGCTCCTTGAATAAGATTAATGAATCAAACGGATAATTCCAGTGTTTTCAAGTTTTGGAAATAGTTGGTATTTTTTAACGCATTATGGGCCGATTACTACTAGTACATCTTATGTAGAGGTTAGTCTTATCGTATAGACAAGACGCACACCACTTTCCGAAAGCTTTTACATTATATTGAATTGAATTTTCGTTTACGTGGCATTACGCCAGATTTCGCTTGGTTACCATTGTATGAAATCGTTTGTTTTATGAGTTCGATAATCCCTATCGAACTCATAAAACAAACGGGTAGAAAAATTTATTTAGGTGAGCTTTGCTTAAGATTGGCTTCCACAGGAACAAATTTTTGATTGAAGTAGGGCTTACTTCAGATCCTTCAGGTAGATTTTGTTCGTTTACATATGCGCTTTGTGGATTCGATAGAATCACATTTGAAAATTATAAATAAATAAATAAAGTTTTTCTTAAAAAAAAACACATTTTTAGAGGGTGGTGTTTGTATGTCAGCCGTATGATAATATGCGCCGATCCCATTGGTTTTCACATAGCGCACACCTAGAAGAACAGTGTCACACAAAACTAAAAAAATGCGAATTTGAGTTAAGTAGAATGGATGGCATCTACATAAATACAATAAATTTCACAAGTCTATCTGCATAAATAGCCCTTATAGAGCAAAAGTGTAAATATTCCTTTCTAAAAAATCCGCAGACAAAAAGTGAATGCATTGTCATTTTTTTTGCACTATACCCTTAAATATAAATATTATTGCCTCAGTAATAAAACGAAACCGAGGCTAATTTTGGACTTATGTGGAGTTAACCCTCCCACATTCTCAAATTACGCTTGTAACAGTTTGTTCGGCGGCGGCTACGTTTGTTCGTGATTCGTCATCTTTACATTAATGTTTGGTGATGGAAACACATTTATACTCGTATGAAATCTGTTTGAAATTGGTGTACAAATAAAAAATAATTGGGGGGTTGGATTTGTAAGGCAAACCTATGACCCCATGGTCCGATTCCATCCATTTTGACACATGTTTGGTAGCATGAAAATAAACACATTTCTGTGAGGTTTGGTTGGAATTGGTACACACACAAAAAAGTTTTTCTTAGAGGAACCTAATTGGGGGCTTTGGTTTGTATGGCCGTCCCATGGCCGTCTATTCTTTCATATGTTTTGTGCCATCAATAGAAACACATTTTTGTGAAGTTTGATTGAAATTGGTGCACAAATCAAAAAGTTTTTCTTTAAGAACCTAATTTGGGGATGGGGTTTGTATGACAGCCCCATGACCACATTGTCAGATTTTAGCGATTGAAACATACAAACTGCCTGCAACAAAAAGAATCAAGTGTAAAAAATATCAGCTTCATAGCTTTTAAACTGGCCGAGCAAAACGCGTCGCAACAGACGGACAGACCCCCAATCGACTAATGTCGTCATGCTGATCATATACATATTTTACATGGTCGGAGATGCTTCCTTCAGTGCGTTACAAACTTCATGGCAAAGTTAATATACCCTTTCACTCTACGAGCGAAGAAATGAAACATCGTAGCTTTAAGTACGCTAGTAATTATCTTTTCTGGGGTGTTCCACTGTCATATGCGCGGTTACTTATTGATCTGCCCATCAACTTACAAAGAAACCCTTCTAATTATTCAGGTTTCACTTAAAAAAAATTATTTGTTCACACAACCTCCCTTGAATTCAGCACTCTTGGTCAACTAGTATTTTCGCATTCAAGAGTATGGACGCTTAAAGGGTACTCATTTAGAGTTTCATTAAGGTTCGTCTATAAATGCAAAGCCCGTTCTCATGTTATAATGACAATTTTGGACGTTATTCCAGGAAATCGAGAAGATATGAAGAAATGAAGCGTACTCCAATTTCATTTAGTTTTTGTATATGTTACCAGTCCGAGTCTCTGTGATTCGAAAGGGATTGCGCTAACGGCTACTCCAACTAGAGTACTCTCCTTTGAATGGTCTGGTTTTTTATTAGATACTTATACTTAACTTGACAAAGTTAGGTTCATCAGTAATCTCACATTTAATAAGAGTATAATAAACAGAGAAACAATTTTAAGCCCCAGTTACCAAAAAACTTGTCTTATATTTTATATCATTTGACGCATGTACTCTCAGTAATTACTTATTTTCATAAATACTGTCAAAACTACTTTCAAAATTGAATTTACATATGCGAGAATTTTCTCTAACACATAAAATGTTCTTTCTGATTAGGTGTTGATTTTGGAACCACGATGTTTTTGAATAGTCCACCAAACGTACAATCGTTTAGCGAAAAATAAAAAAAAAGTTAAGTGAAATTAACAACTATTTTCCTAAATCTGTTTTGGAAACACACTTACGTTACATACCCATAATAATACAACTTCAAAAAATAGCGGTGTCCACGCTCCATTTTGAATAGATTGTTGGATAACTATGTACTTATTTCTTCTTCTCTGTACCGTAACCCCTTGTGGGGCATGGTGCGTTCACTCAGCCGTTTATAGGCTACTTCGAGTCAACGTTACATTGCATATAGAGGAGTGTATATAGGTATAATGTTGCAGACACTATATATTTCCTGGACCACGCCGCGATTCGATCTCCAGACCTCTAGATTACTAGCCTCGTAGAGTGCGACTCAACCAAGTGAGTAACTATTTAGTCAATCAATTTTATCTACAGTGAAGTTTTCATTTTTTTTTTTCTTTTTGCATACTAAAATATACATATTTAAAAACAAACTAATTTCCAAAGAAGAACAACGACACAATTCAAAAAGCTTTTATTCGCCTTAAAACCGCCATTGTCAGCATGAATTTGGGAAAAATTTTCGAAAGATAGTCGAATGATGGTATGAAATGGATTACTTAAGCATTAAAAATATTTTAAAGCTTACGCTAACTTCACAATTTAAAAAATTAAACTTCAATATTTGTTTTTGGCTGCATTTTTTAGTTTTGATACTATTCTTCTAAGTGTGCGAATGTTGTGTGGAATTGTAGTCCAATAATATCGTATTTTCGTCAGGAAAAAAATACAGAAGTTTATTTCTCAATTTTGTTATATGTATTTTGGGGCGCTGATTCCGAATATCAACTTTGCACCTTAAAAAACGTGCCGCAACCTTTAAAAAAGGGGGAAAGGGGGGCATTTTTTCGTTTTTTTGCGATTATTTCAAAAACGGTCAGAGATACAGAAAAATGGTCTGAGGACGAAAAAAACTACATAAAATTATCTTTGCAACGATATATAACACATATTTCGGCGTTAGAATAGAACATAAATTAGAATATTTTCATTTTAGACCTTTTTTAAAAGCTCTATAACTTTTCAAACAATGTTAGTTCAGCCGTAAAATTTTGTACAAGTATTAACAGCAAGTTTAAGATAATTTTAACGTAAACGCTGAGTCGCTCCGGTCAAGGACCCCCAATATCCCCCCATTTAAATTTGTCAAAACGGCATGTCTATAACTCCCCCCAAAATTGGAGCAGAGTGCTAAATTTTGGTTTGTTGCGATTGGAGGTCATAGTCACCCCACCCACCAAAAATCAGCTCATTTGGATAAAAACTAGGGGTACCTCCCATACAAAGTGACCCATGACAACTTTGTTCTACAGTTTATAAAATGAGTAGTACGTTGTTGTACGTAGAACAAACTCCTGATGGGTCACTTTGTATGGGAGATACCCTTAGTTTTTATCCGAATGAGCTGGTTTTTAGTGGGTGGGGTGACTATGACCTCCAATCGCAACAAACCAATTTTTAGCACTCTGCTCCAATTTTGGGGGGAGTTATGGATATGCAGTTTTGAAAATTTAAATGGGGGGATAATGGAGGTCATTGACCGGAGCGACTCAATGTTTACGTTAAAAATATCTTAAACTTGTTGTGAATACTTATATAAAATTATACGGATGAACTGGCGTTCTTTCAAAAGTTATGGAGCTTTTAAAAAAGGTCTAAAATGAAAATATTCTAATTTATGTTATATTCTAACGCCGAAATATTCAATTAAACTCTAATGTGTTATATATCATTGCAAAGATAATTTTATGTAGTTTTTTTCGTCCTCAGACCATTTTTCTGTATCTCTTACCGTTTTTGAAATAATCGCAAAAAACCGAAAAAATGCCCCCCTTTCCCCCCTTTTTTAAAGGTTGCGGCACTTTTTTTAGGGTGCAAAGTTCATAATCGGAATCAGCGCCCCATAATACATAAAGAGTGAGAAAAAAACTTCTGTATTTTTTTCACGGATTGGTACTAAATCGACACGATATTACTGAACTATTGAGACACACATTTGTGTAAGGTTTGGTAAAGATTTGTCCACTTATAAAAAAAAAAGTTTCTTGAAAACACGCTTTTTGAGCTCTACAGCTTTTCACTTACAAAGTGAAGGGTATAAAAAATCTCCAACGACGATGTTGCGACTATAGGCCATGAATAGCAAACAAGGCAATTTTTTCATTAAATTTAAATTATTTTTTCTAAACATTTTTTCAGCAAATGAAAAATAAAAATGTTACTCTTATGTTTTTTAAAAATAGCCGCGGGAGAATGGATAACAAGAGCACCAATTTCATAATTATTGATACTCGTACTAAGTAATCGACTTCGGGCCCGGTTTAAATTTGCCTAAGGCCGATTGTCCGTTTTTTGGCTAAATCCGATGACAACGCTGAAGCTTTGTATACAATGTTTCGAAACGGGTGTATGTACTCTTTTTTTGTCCTAATGGGTATGTACATAAAAACACGACCAATTTCGCTATAGTAAATTTTTTAAATTTTTTGCATAGTACATTGTCATTCATTGCCGTCGTCGCCCAATTAACTTAAAGCAATTTTTGTCATTAGTCCGTTGCACTGCGTTTGGACTGACACTATCAACCATCAACGTAAAAAATACACACAAAAGAGCCACACGACGATTGCCTTTCAGAAATTAGTGGGTAAGAAATGTCGGCGTTGGGGAATATTCAAAATATGCGTGCTGGAAATTTGCCAAAAAATTTTCCCATCTTTAGTAGACATCAGAAGTGACTCCGCGACAAAATGACGTCAGCAGTCGATATACAGAATACAGACTGCAGACGACTAGCTTTAACTTGTAGTCTCGATAATCGTGGAACTTTTTATCTAATGTTAATACTCGTGCTAAATAAATAATTTTATTTGCATTTCACGCATGTTCGAACACCAACTCACTTCTACTTAAAGCCATGAAGAAATGGAATAAATACAAAACGCAGTATTTCGTGTAAGATGCCGCCGGCATGATTCATTAACTATTCCGAAACAAAAAAAAAATTCAATGACTCGCGATTTTTCCCGCGAATCAGGTGGACGTTGCTTTTGATGTAATTTGAATCACGGAAATACAAAAACAAAATGTTCATAGCTTTTCCTAAACTGAAGCGAAGTGCGTACTTTATCAAGTTCGATGTCCTACCTAGAGTATGTATGGACATACATTATATCGTCATCACAAGCAAGACTGTTTCTGTTGTTAAAAATACAAACTAGTTTAGCCTTTTTTGGCTAACAGACTATCACCAAAAAAGGGAAACAGACCTTTGTTTTTAGATAAAGATACAAAAAAAAACTCACCTCACAAACACGTCGCTTTGTCGAAGTATGAACACAAACACTAACCGATATGCGAAATATGCAACACTTTAAATTCCAATGTTATAACCGCCTTTGTTTGAACACAATGCTTACACCGCACAAGGATAAAATGATTGCACCAGACCTGCTGCACGCCTCGTTTCAAGGTCAGCTTATTGGAGGTGAGGTATCTCACTTCGAGGCCACTTGCACTTTTTTACTACGAGAACCGTTCGCCGCCGTTCAATTCACAAAGTCACTGTACACTTTTGCACTTATTATTATTGCACCGAATATCCAGAAAAATTTTCTAGAAAATCAATTTATCAATATTATTATGTATTCTCTTTTTCACCAACCCACTATCGTACCGCGAAAATATTCTAAACCGAAACCGCCACGGCGAACGAGTATGAAAATTCACTTTACACGCGAGGAGGGTGACCGGAAAATGAACATAAACGAAGAAAAATCGGACGAACGTCTGGTATAGATTTGTGTAGTTATTTTTGGACTTTGCTGGCTTTA
Organism: Microchrysa polita; assembly: GCA_949715475.1. Lineage (NCBI taxonomy): Eukaryota > Metazoa > Arthropoda > Insecta > Diptera > Stratiomyidae > Microchrysa > Microchrysa polita. The sequence goes on along the minus strand of OX454415.1, from coordinate 133,436,014 downwards.
CAGCTACTCCAATTCATGGAAAAACTGGCGCCTTTTCGTATTGCACGACTGACAACGTTCAGATGAATCAGTCCTGAATATTTCGCGAAATATTTATCTACTTTACAGATTCGCGAAATTCACAAGCACAACAGAATAACAGAAACGCACCGCGTCATATGATTGCTAACTTTTGTAAACAGATGGGGGCCACGAAGTTGACGTTTATCGTGTGAGGAGATTACAGTGGCTTATAAAATGTGTGATTGTGATTTTATATGATTACAAATTTGTTTGAAGTCTTTAATGGGGAATTAAATTAGATTTGTATAGATGAGAATTTCTTCTTCGGCAACTGAAATCGAATGGTATGTATGTACTTAAGATGAGATTGATAGGCTCTATACATATTAGAGTAGGAATGTTAACTCCACGGTAAAATAAAGGCAAAAATAAGAGTTTCGGTTTGTCGTGCTGGCTCAAATTCCAGTCGACAAACACAAATATACGATTTGATTTTAGAAAATCATGAAATGTACGGCAGTTATCCAACTGACCATCCGAAGAAATTAAAGTTAAAGGCACGATTTTTTCTTTCACCAGGGGGATTATATAGTCTGGCTGGTCTAGCGGTTAGTGCGCGCACCTTCGGTGCACAGGGTCATGAGTTCGAATCTCACCGTGGATCATGGTGTTTTTAGAACTCACGAGCTTGTGACGGACTATGATCTCACTCAGATGTTAAACGAGTACCCATTTATGGGGATAAATAACACTGCTGAGCGTGATGCTGATCTCATTACCTCAACCTCAACAAAAAGCAGATAAGATCTTGGAAATGGGATGTCACTAACACATCCTGCGGCCTTAGTCCAATGTTGGATTGTCGCGCCTGTTATTTAGGGGGATTATTTCCCGATGCGCTTATGGTATAGTTTCCGGACAACCTGTATACAGTGTGTCCTGAAACTGCCGCATAAACGCACCGGATTATGATTCCTCAGTTGATTTCCAGCCAAAAAGTTGTACGGAACATACCCCCTCAGCTTAACCCTTTAGCTGCCACAGGCATTTAAATTTTTTTGAAAAAATCGTTTTCTTGCACGACTCAAAGCCTAATATCTCCAAAGCTAAAGCAGCTAGAACAGTGTAACAAAATGATTATTATAGCCAACAAATTTTCCCATAAAATAAAACTAACTGCACTAAAATCGAATAAGAGATTTGGTTTTTACAGAGCTTCAAAGTCAAATTTGCATGATTTGACCCAAAAACAATCTTTTTTTACATCTCAATTTTCTCCAATTTCTGCCAAGATGAGGTGCTTGTACGATTCTTTTAAAAATTGGCGCATAGTCTTACGATCATATCTTTCTTACATCATTTTCTTCTAGCTCCATTATCTCACAGTTTTTATACGTTAAGTGCAGAAAACTAGGGTTAATTTTAGCTCGAATTCAATACAATTCAATTCAGACTGTCCCTAAAGATCTGCAATTGGAAAAATCTATTCAAATAATGTCGAAATCGAGCCAAAATTAACCCTAGTTTTCTGCACTTAATTAATACCTGTTAGAAATAATCGCGCTAGAATAAAATTATGTAAGAAAGATATGATCGTAAGACTATGCGCCAATTTTTAAAAGAATCGTACAAGCACCTCACCTTGGCAGAAGTTGGAGAAAACTGAGATGGAAAAAAGATTGTTTTTAGATCAAATCACGCAAATTTGACTTTGAAGCTCCGTAAAAACCAAACCTCTTATCCGATTTTAGTGTGGTTAGTTTTATTTTATAGGTAAATGTGTTGGCTGTAATAATAATTTTATTTCACTATTCTAGCTGGTCTAGCTTTGAAGATATTAGGCTTTAAGTCGTGCAAGAAAATTATTTTTTTAAAGGCATGTGGCAGCCAAATGGTTAAGCTGAGGAGGTATGTTCGTACAACTTTTTTGCTGGAAATCACATGAGGAATCACAATCCGGTGCGTTTATGCGGCAGTTTCCGGACACCCTGTATACTTTAAGTTGATGGAAAGTGGGGTAGGTCCGGCCACCCCTACCCCTATTTCCCCCACAAAGCTATATTCAGCCATATCTTTTGATAGAATGTCGCGTAGAACTTCACATTAGGTGTGTTTTTTTGGTTATCCCGTGCAGGTTTGGGTAACGAAACTCCATATAAAAAAATGACAGCTGACGCACCTGTCATTTTTTTTATATGAAGTTTCGTTACCCAAACCTACACGGGATAACCAAAAAAACACACCTAGTAGTACCAAATGGTAGCTGTTGGATGAATTGATAAGATGTTAAAGATGTGCCAGGTCCGACCCATCTATACCCTCCCTCCCCTACAAAAAAAATTAAAATTTTGGGTTTTGCATGTCTTCTAGGTCTGTAACTGGGCATAGGGTATACACTCATCGTGCTATTCGCACTATTAGAACTCGGTCTCGTTTTAGCTCAAATTGCTCCTAATATTCTCCAATTTGATAAGATTTATGCAAAATTATCTCAAAATTGAGCCGCAGCAGCGGCCCAATGCAATTAAAATGGTCAACATGACGTTACCCATTTAAATTGGATTGGACGGCATTATCGTTGCTGCGTTCATTCTTTTTCAGCATTACAAAAAAAAAAACAGACCAGGCTAATTTCGGGCGCGGCCGAAATTTGAATGCCCTTCGATCCCTTCGGGCGTACCTACGATTTGTATATTATTTTCCTTCAGTTTTCACAAAAGGTAGTTGCGTCGGCAAAACAATGAGGGGTTTTGGTTGGAATAAATGGGCAAATAAAAATATTAGGCGCGTTTTATTGTGTTTATCCCGTGCAGGTTTGGGTAGAACTTCATATAAAAAAATGACACTTACCCAGGTAAAGTTCACGCGTGCAACTACCCTACACGGGATAGAGCTTAGATGAATCGAATGTAGATGGCGGACGCATAGGGGAAATATGAGGGAATTTGTTTTTTTCAACCCAAATGTGAGAGTTTTTCTCATCACGAGAAAAGATTTTGCAAAGAAATAATAATCTTTTGTGATGAAATCCACCACATCTAAAAAATAAGCTGACAAAGGTGAGTCAAAGATGCGCAAAAACTGTCAAATGTCAGCTGTTTGGTCTTAACCGGGATGTTACCCGCGATCGTTTTTTTTCTAATCAGATTAACACGCGATACGAAAAAACGTCGCTAATCACACAGAAAATTTTAATGTGGGATGCGGGAGCATGACACCATAGTACGATTCCATTTTTTTGCCTTTTTTGTTGCTTTGATAGACACATTAATTCAAGGTTTTGTGAAATTGGTGTTAAAAATGTTTCTTAAGTTGCGGTTTTTTTCGCTATCGCGGTTAACTTAAGATCACCTGCTCGGCCAAACAGTTGTTTTGCATCTTCATCTCTCACTCTCTTTGGGTTATTTTTTGAGATTTTGTGGATTTCGTCACAAAAGCTGATTATTTATTTGCAAATTCTAAAACCACCATGGAAAGATCCTCACATTTGATTTGAAAAAAAAAAATTCCCGTATTTTCCCCCTATGCGTTAGCCATCTACATTTGAATTCTCTAAATTGTATCCCGTGCAGGTTAGTGGCACGCGTGAAACATACCTGGGTAGGGTAAATGTAACTTTTTTATATGGAGTTCGAAGTTCGCTACCCAAACCTACACGGAATTTATCAATAAAACGAACCTTATTTGCATGGATTTCATGTGAAATGATACCTATACTCTGAAGGGTTAACAATTCGGGATATAACGCATACAACTTTTTGCCTGTATATAGCAAGCAACTGCTTTTTTTTGTGTGGAGTACAGGACAGAACAGCTCAACGTCCATACAAATTTGACGCACATTATCTTCTATTCAGGGTGTTCGGGAACTACCGCGTTATTTTATTTCCAGCAAATAATGTGTACTGAACTTACCCGGAATTCTTAATACTGCCATGCACATTTAAAAATTAGAAAAAAAGAAATTATTTTCTCACACGATTTAAACATCAATATCTGCAAAACTAAATCAGCTAGAATATCGAATGGAAATGATTGAGCAGAGCCAACATGTTTCCCTAAAAAAAAAAATAACGGCACTTAAATCGGTTAAGTGGTTTAGTTTTTACAGAGCGATTGTAATTTAATTTTCCGGCGTAATTTTTTCGATAATATTTTTTCAGCCGTCTTGATGGAAGTTATGCTGATTTATACCCAAAAATTTATTTAAATTGTAGAAGAGGTATGTGATTTCTTGGTCCCATTATATTTAGGTTAAGCATGAAGGAAGAATTATAAATGCAAAATTTCAAATCTCTAGCTTTATTCTGTCAATAGTTAGGAAGCATAAAAATGCTCAAAAGAACGAACGAAATCGTCCTTTCTAAGGAACCCCATTATTTTTGAGCCTTAAAATTAATAAATTCGTTGCTCTATAATTTGACACCAATTCTGCTGTTCATTCAATAAGAAATTTTCATACAAAAGTGTCCATCCTCCTTTGTTGTGCTGTTTAGTCGTGGACTCGATAGAAAAAAGGATTGCGCAAGCTAAACTACATACATTAGTTGTGTTTTTTTGGTTATCTCGTGCAGGTGGTTTGGGTAACGAAACTCCATATAAAAAAAATACCAGCTGATCCACCTGTCATTTTTTTACATGAAGTTTCGCTACCCAAACCTCCACGGGATAACCAAAAAACACACCTATTGTGTATTTAGTTTTGTTGACAAAGAGGGGAAATTTTGGTTTTTCGAAATTATCTGGAAAACTATTGGTCCGATATTGTTTCTATTTTGGCGTCGGAAAAGAAGAAAATGTGCGATTTGGCAGATTTCGGGCTCACTTTGTATGGGAGGTACCCTTAGTTTTGATCCTATCGAAGTAATTTTTTGTCGAGAGTATAAGGACAAGACTCCTTATACTCTCTCTCCTTAAAGGTCCCTCTAGATTATAGGCGCCAAATGGCGTCACATGCAGCCAAATGGCTGTTGTCATTCCATCCAAACTAGTCGCCTTTTGGCTATGCGTCCAGTTTTGATATTCAATATGGCAACTCAATCAACCGCATTGACAACCGCTTGTCAAATTCAAAGTGACAATTTTGCAACTTTTGTTCGTTCTTTTGTGTGAAATTGAATAATTCTTGAATGGCCGTTTAATAATTCCGATTTTGAAAATTAAATTAAAAAAATCACCAAAATGAAATTTTGGTTATGTCATTTTCTGTCTCCATTTGGCTGCTATAGTGTGGATGCTAAGTAGCAGCCAAATGGCTGTACGCGATGCCAGTTTTTGGATGCGCAGGCATTTGGCGACTAATCTAGATGGACCTTTAGGCGGTTAAACAAACTTTATTTGCCTGGCGTAATTGAGAGAATGGGTGAGGTTATAAAACACAACGTTCGCGTAACGTTTCGCGTTTTCCGAAACGTTTCCTATTGTGTTCTGTAAACGCATAGATCCGGATCAGACTTGGTGTTCCCATCGCCATCTCTCGGAAAGTGACAAATGTGACAATTGACACATCACAGCTGATACGTTTTGCTCGAAAATTAAAATTTCCAGTTTTAAACGAGATGCAGATACATTTTATTTTGATTATAAATAGTTTAATAAATAAATGAGGGCGGAAATGCACGGTTCGACGGCAGATTGTAAATTTCTGCCAATCAATCAAGCTATGCCTCGCAAGGGGGCGCTTAGAGGATCTGTTTGTAGGGAGAAGTTTCTGATCCGTAACGGCCGGTTGATTTGAAACGTTGCGCGAAACGTTGCGCAACGTTGTGTTTTATAACCTCACCCAATAGTTACAGGAATGCCTTCTTGAGAAGTGGTAACAGGAGAGTAGGAGGTGTTATTAGCCAGAGCAAGATAATTTTTTGGTATAAATTAAATAAATTTAATTGGCAGCACTAGCACCAATTCTTATCACTCTACCTTAACTCTATTAAAAGTTACAGTACGAAATGTTAATATCAAAAAATGGAAATTCCACATAATACTTTTAGGTCTAGGGTATAATTTTCTAAGAAAAGATTGTTAAAGATAGAAAATTTAAAATATATGAGGACCTACAAACTCGGTCTAATTTTTTTCAATTGTCAGGACAGGCGAACAGGCGGTGCTTGCGGCATCGCGGAGACCAGTCGGATCTGAAAATATTTTAAAAGGTGACACATAAGTACACATGCAGCTAAACAAGGATGACCAAAACCAAACAATGACAAAAACACGTAAACAGATAGGAGGAGTCCCATACCTATCTTTCACACTCAACCAGGGGAGGAGATCCATCCCACATATTGCCCACAACCATCTACCCAGGTTGGACCAATATTTATTAGAATATACCCAGGAGAGGAGTTCCATCTCCGGATCCTGTATATTCTAATTTCAAGGCCTTCTACCCAGGAGAGGAGTTCCGTCTCCGGATTCCGTAGAGGCATACACAAATCATAAAATAGTAAATTACATATAAACAATAAATAGCAAAAGTGTTTGGTCATCCTTTAAACGAAATATATAAAACACAAACACACGCATACACACATGTACTTAGTAAGTTAAAAACTTACCTCCAAAGCATAGCTCCTAACCACAAAACTGAACTCTATAAAAAAAAACACCTACAAGCACTTGCTTTACTGCACCACACTGAGGAAAGATCAACCACTGACTGAAGGATAAATTCAGTGAGATCTGTATACGCACCATGCGTTTCTTATCACTTTTAGGTGTGTTTTTTTGGTTATCCCGTGCAGGTTTGGGTAACGAAACTCCATATAAAAAAAATGACAGCTGACGCACCTGTCATTTTTTTTATATGAAGTTTCGTTACCCAAACCTGCACGGGATAACCAAAAAAACACACCTATTGTAAACATAGATACAATACAAAGTGATCAAGCACTATACAATGTCGCTTAGAAAAACCCTTTGTTACAAGATCTAGAGTATATAACATTGCAAAGGAAATTAAATGTAGTTTATTTCGTTCTTAGGGCATTTTGCGATTGAATAGTTTTCCAGATATGTTAGAAAAACAAAAATTTCCCCTCTTTGTTCCCTTTCCCCCTTAATGTGACGCTCAAATTAGTGTAACTTTTTAGTGTGTATACAGGGGAGAGTGTGCAAAAATTTAGCTTCAAAACTTTTTTCGATGTTTTGGGTTTGGCCCTTTTTCTGTTTAATTTCCCTTTACTACATCAGCCAAAAACAATTATGTACCTACCCAGCAAAAAATGGAAGGCTTATTTAAGGTTTATATCCATACGCTGTATACCTTTGAAGTAAGGGAAAGCTTCGGTAAGGAATTACGCGTTGCAAAGGCATTAACCTGTCAGATACCTTACCGAAGCACAGGCCATGTCATTGGCGATAAGGTTTAGCTCAAATACGTTACTTTTACCTTATAATAAAACTATTTAAGCCATTAAAAGAGATTTAACAGTAGCTTTTAATAAGTTATACGGATGCCTGAAAAAAAGATTATAATACCTTTTCATATCCTTATGTAAATGGTTTGAAAAGGTTTAGAGAATGCTAAAAAATTGTTATTTCTCTGAACTATTATGCCATCATTCTTCTTCTGTGTACCTCCTTGCGCGACATAGTGCATATCCGCACATGCCCGGAAAAGTTTGACCACGCCGAGATTTGATCTCCGCGCCTCTAGATTACTAGCATCGAAGAGTGCGACTCAACCAAGTGAGCCACAGGCCGGTCATAGCAATCTCCGCGAAAAATGATACTTAATTTCAATTTGGAATGAAACTTAAAATAAGACTTACTTAAGAACTTTAGAGAGTTTTAATAAGGGAATGAAAAGGTTTTCAGGAAGAACCATTTTAGATACCTTATCTAAAGGCTTACAAAAACTTTAAATTACTGAAACGTAATTTTGGCTTATTTCTGGTATGAATTAAAGTTTGAACTAAATTATAAAGTGTCTTACGTAACCATTATTATAATTACTATTTATACCTGTCTGGAAGTAAAGCTGACAATAAACTAAAGTAAGTCTGAATTGTGCCTTAGTTTAATATTAAACAAAGCGAACGCAAATTATCCATGACAGAAAGTAGCAATAAAGCTTTCGTAAGAATTATTATAAGGCCAAAGCTGAAATCGTTTCCCTTACCTCTTCCTTAAACCTGACAAACCTGACCAGATTTTTTGCTGGGTATATGAAGATTGAAAAAACCATACATACGTACAAAGCAGCAACAGCAAAATTTCTACATTACTTAAAAACTGCGAATTTGTCTTTAATGCAAACTAGTGAGTGCGATTATAATTCAATTTTCGTACGTAGCATCTTCATCTTCTTAACACATTATCCATTCTATTATGCTACTAAAATAAAAATTCAACTGAAAATTAAGAATCACCATTCTAAATTGTATCTTTTTGTATTAAGATTACCTCAACATAGTGAAGACTCGTTCTGAATTCCAGAACGCCAGCCGCCTCTTTAGCTCAGTGGCAGAGCACTGGTCTTGTAAACCAGGGGTCGTGAGTTCAATCCTCACAGGAGGCAGATATTTTTTTTATTTTTTTTGTATGTATTTTCATAAATGGGGTGGGTATGTAATGTAATGTATGTATAGAATATCCAGAGGAAATATTTCTGATGACATATTACAAAATATGTATGCACTTAGTAATTTGTATAATTAGGACAAGGAAAAGGGGATATCTGCCTGCAAATAAATTGGCAGAATTGCTAAAGGTGATCTCCTGGATATAGGGTAAAACGTCATTCATGATGTATTACACAGGGGAAGTATTTTTGCTGACTTTTATCTATAGCTGGTCCGGTATTCGACACATAATTATGATGAATCGTAAGGCTAGTTAGTGATAATATCACTCATTTTGCCAGGAAAAATGTTATACTGAAAGGTTAAAAAGGATACAAACTTTTTCTATGCGCATAATATTTTTCCTAGCAAAGCAAGTCCGACATCTTCAATGTCTATAGATTCTAAAAAGCCAAGAAAATAGTTACAGCACATTATGTTTGCGTAGTTATGGCACTGGGATCATATAAACGAAAAATGTGAAAGCACACAACATTTTGTCCTTTTTACCTTTTTTATTCAGGCCGTTCTGGCTCCTTGAATTAAAGAAAAAGCACCGTATATATAATGTCCTTGGTGACCCTTTGATATGATATCCATCGTGCCTATCCCTGGTCAAGGATAAATCTGTGTCCCTTTTACGGACTTTTGACCCAATCCTTGCAAAATGAGTTTTAGGATTCTAGAACCCTAGAGATACAGAAAATTCGTAAAAAATTTTGTCCTTTAAAATCAATGATATTTGGTGCGATTTCAACTATCGAGTACAAGTAAGAAATGCAAAACTTCCAGAGAAATGTGTCTTCGAATTTACATACATAATTTCAAATATTTGTGCTTTTGAAAACTGTGAAACCGTTATGCATTCTAATTCCATAATTCGCATTTGCTTCCTTTATTTCCCGTTAGGCCGCACGTACACCGCGAATCCATTTAATTGGACGGAATGGGATTTAATCCAGTTAATTCATGGATTCAAACCTGTATGGATTCGCCGTGTATGTGAAGCCTTATTCCCATGGAATTGACCGTTTTCAGTTCTGAATTTAGTTTAGAATTCAGTTTCAGTAACGCTTAATGAAATTAGTATCAATCGAAAGGATTCGATTCCCAATAAATCGATTTTCTTTTCCCCATAGTCGCCTTCGTTAGCCCGTATCGGACGTTTTCACTCAGTACTGAATTGGATGGGACCAGGCCAAAATTACAGAGTTAACAATTGGAACGGGCAAGGAGGGAAGCTTGACGCCCCCTCTCCCTTGCCGATGATCATGGTTATTTTTTTTTACTTCTTTTGCCCTTCAATATCTGATGGTGTCAAAATGATGGTTTCACTACTAGCATGGCACGAACGTTTCTGCACTACGAATAAACTTCTACGGTAGGAAACGATCATTTTGTGTCTGGTTTTAGTCCGCCATCTAGATGTTGTTTCTGTTTTGGTAACTTGAATACTCCGAGAAAGGAAAACTAATAGGTTGTTATCCTACTGCTGCTGAGAATGCAGTTTCGAAGACAAATCATTATTTAGTTTTCATGCCTTTAATATCGATGCTGGAATAGCCACTTGTCAGTGTCATTACTGAAGAACATGTAAATCCTGCTATCACACGTTTCGGTCTCAATCATTAAGAAAATTCCTAGCTACAGTCATGATGAACAAAATTTTGGCTTGAACACAATTAATTGATACGACTAGCATCAGGGGCGTACGCCAGAACAATATTTCGGGAGGGGTTTTAGGAACGAGATTCACGTTGGCAGGGAGTCCAGCGTGATAAATTAAATGAGGCTATTAGTCTTAATCTGAAGTTAGTGGCAAACATAAAAACAATTATAAATACACAGGTAATCTTTCTTCGCTAGTCAGAGCTGGGTCATAGTTTTCTACTGTAGACTTCTCTGTAGTGCCTTCCTAGCACTAGCTTCTCTTAACCTTCAGAAGAAAAGGAATACATATATTGCCCGCAACTTACCGAGTACTGAGTCCCTCGATCATTGTCGATAAAATTTCTTCATAAATTTGGTTTGTAATATCTTCACTTTCCGTCTTCATATAGAGAAAGTCTCATTTAGTGTCTCAGTGAAGTCATAGTCCGTTACGTGATGAACTCTAAAACTATTATAAACAGAATCTGTTTACAGTGGGTTTCGAAACCACTGCCCTTCGTAGGCGATTGCCCTAGCCACTATTCCAATCAACTTACTGTCTAAAAAAATAACATTAATACATCTGAAAATTTCGGAGGGGGTTTGAACCTCCAAAGCCTCTACGCCGGATTCATGGAAGTTGAGACTTCGCTGAACAATTTACGTAAATAATGTAAAATTTACATCAACTATCTGAAGGTTAAAAAGGAGAAAGAAAGACGTCTTTGTCTTGGCAAAAGATATGCTCTCTTGAATGCCAATTTTTTTTTTTATTTAATTTAATTCAAGATAGAATTATATTTTCCCTTCTGTATATTTCCTTACAATTACACTCACCTTGAAAACAACAAATGATGGATCAACATTATCACCCCATCCTGTACAGCCACCACGTAAAGAACGGGCCGCGAACTTGTATCGACCGTATGGCATTCGAGCACCACATTTGCACGTATCGCCCTTACATAGTGGCCTAATTACAACACGAAATCAAAACAGAAAAAAGTAAACATAAATAATACTGAATGCATCAGCATTTCTTGTTTTAACACAATTATTACCCCGTCTGGAAGGATCGTTTGTTCAAGTTGCCGTTTTTATCTTGAACTGTGATTGTATAAGAATATGAATACATCGTGCTAAAATGATTTTTGTCACTCGTTCAGAATTAAATAAAACTATTTCTTCGAAAATAAATAAAACCGCGCCAATTTTATCACTTAACACCGAACCAACCGAACTCGTTGAAAAGGGACCGCCAACCTTTTTTCCCGCGTGATTATCACCGAACTACTGAACCAACTAACAAAAAGTTCCCTACCGGCCTCAGAACTGCTATCTATGCTTTGAATATTTCTTACTTCTTTTGGCTAAAAATACATTGTGAAATATAGAAATTTGCTTTTTCTTGTTGTACATTATTCGGTCGGTCAATTTCCTCATATTCAAAAAAGATTTCCACCTCTCGTGGGCCATCATATGTATATCGCGATCGGGAAGATCAGATGATGAGAAAAATGTTTTCTCTGAGATATACGGAAATGTTTTGTTGATATTTATTCAAAAATGTTTGTGAAATGTGTGTCGAAATGTTTTGAAGGTTTGGTTGATGTTCATTATTCAGCGGTTTTTTGGTTATTTGAAGTTTGTGGATAATGAATTTATTGTGAAGATTCTTTTTTTTTTAATATTTCAAAGAAACGCTCAAAAAGCTGTACAACGGTCTAATCCTGTAATTTATAAGCCTGCCTTCGTATCAATTGATCATGTCCCTAGGGTCAACGTGAAGTCTTCCGGATTTACATAACCGCCGAGCCGTCCCGGAAATGACTGGTGGCTGGCTGGTTTAATAAACTAAAGTCACAATTTTAACTATCGTTGTCATTTTATTGATTTTATCTAAAAAATGTCAAAACATGAAAAAAAATCCTTAAAACTACAATTATAAATCTCAACCACATTATTTATCTATATACAAATTAACTACATTAATAACGGAAAAAATTAGTCGAACATGAAGCAGCAATTACAAAACACAATAGCACTTAGCCTTTTATCACTTATACAATAAATCATCACCACGAATATATTGAAATGCATATAACTCGCATATTTCATGGATCCGATTCAAGTCTTTGTTGCCATTCATTGGATACACTCTCAATCTACATTTAAAATATAATTTAAATTACTAACAAAAATATATATTGTATGATTCCCATAATCGTCATAAATATTATAAAATAGCGAACCCATCTAGGGGTGTTTTTGTTTGTTTCATACATATTAGAAATGTTTGAATATAAAAGCAGAAAGGAAGAGTGAATAGTTATAACATTATCATAGTTTGAACGTGTAAATCAAATTTGTATAAAATATCATTAGACACTTAAAAATAATCTCGACTGATTGGCAATTTGTTTTCTATGACAAGTGAATCACACGTACGGAATATCAGCGAAATCGTTCATCATCATAATAACATATCGAGCCTGTATGTGATCAAACAGTGTTCTTCTGAAAAATTCTACGATAATTTATTGCGAGTTAACTACATTGATTTAAAATTGTAAATCAATTTATTGAAACATGTTTTCTAAAATCGGACCTCATTTCGGCAAATTTGCTCATAAATCTCTTTCGTTAGCGGTTCATATTTGCCTTTAGGTGTCTGATAATACAACAAATCACTAATCGTATTCGGATCGTAGCCTTCTTTTTGCAGATCCACCTTGCGCAATTTAAAGGTACCGGTCAAATCAATTTTTGTCAAAAATCTTAAAAATTGCGGTCGTGCATATGTCGGCAATACTTTCTTGATACTTTCCGAGAATTGTTCCAAGTCAACAACACGTTCAGGATCATAAATAGCCGCCATGCCGGCACGTCCTTCTAAATTCGGAATTTCCACACCGTACACAATACAATCACGATATCCAGCCACATTGCTAACTTGCGCCTCAACTTCACCGGTCGAAACGTTTTCTCCTTTCCAGCGGAATGTATCTCCGGTTCGATCCTTAAAGTACAAATAACCTCGTTCGTCGGACACGAGTAAATCACCGGACAAAAATGCCATATCGCCTTTGCGGAAAACATCACGCACCACTTTTTTTTCGGACGCCTTACGATCGACATAGCCCAAAAATTCACGTGATGGATTGCCTTCGATAATTTTGCCAATAAATACGCCCGCTTCGTTGGGCTTGCACAACTGGCAGAGTCCTTTTTCGTTACGAATTGGTTCGCCCGTATTCGGATCGGCACGAATGATAGAGATCGGATAGACGGAGGGGATGATTCGCGAAACGAAACCTATCGCTCCGACGGTATTGTCGTTGTTAACAATGTTGGCATTACCTTCGGTGGCGCCGTAAAATTCGCCGACTTGAGGAATGTTGAAACGTTGAATGAATTGTGGCCAGATTTGTGGTCGTAGTCCGTTGCCAAAGATGACGCGAAGTTTGTGATTGGAGTCGGATGGATTGGGTGGGGTTGCCAAAATGTAACGGCACATTTCGCCAATGTATTGCGAGACCTGAAATTAGACATACAAGTTTAATTGGGTGTATTGAATGATTAAAGATGAATGAAAAGTGCACAGGTAGTGCCAATAAGATGAGTGAAGCGTGGTTCTTGTTCATATTATTTAGTGGACCTGAGTGGCCTATATACTGTACTGTAAACCTTTATCTGGCATGACACACCAACTGACGTTTTATACCTTACACTTGTCTAGAAGATAATTTAGTATAAATTGTCAAGACGCGGGTTCGATCTTCGGGGCGACAAAAAAACTGGTAAGTGTGTTTGTGGTACACTTAATAGACTTCAAGTCGGTAACCAGAATTGGACCCACGTAGTTTATATTACTCAGGATGATCGGAGCCATTTCAAGTCGTAATGGCAATTAAAAAAATTTGGAAGCCAAATGAGGAATTATTTTCTTAAGTAGTCGGTTGCCATCCCCTGCAAGACCATAATTCAATATTACTTTACATTTGCATTTACATGCAAACCGCTTACAATTAAAACTTGTTTGCTTTAACTCCTTTTGGGACACAGGGCATCTAGTGCACCTACTATTGCATACGCAGGGGTGTCAAACTCAAAACCTGGGCCAGGGTCAAATAATAATAATACTGTCTTCAGGTATGGAAATTTCGTAAACGTCTATAGAAAATTGCAGCTTAATTTTAGACAGATGATAAAAACATTGTAGTAGCGTCTTTCCAGAAAAATCCAGGTCGCGCAAACAACCTTGGAAGTAAAAATTGTTTGACTAAAAGGATATAAAGAACTTCAAGTGGAAAGGTGGCTAGAAAAGACAATAATTTGTTTGTGATGTTGTTTTAAGCCAACTTTTGATCCAATACAGCTTGATAAGCATAAGTCGAAAAATCGGTCACTTGGCCTAAAATTGTTATGTGTACGAATTTTAATATCCAGGCGATTTCCTAACCCAATCCTGAATTTTCGGAGTTTTTAAGACTTAGGGTATTGGCACACGGGGATAATTTAGTCTTCGCGACGAAGATACTGCACGACTAAAAATTAAGAGACTGTGATCCGCACACGACGATACTAACGACTCGACGATTAATCATGCTTGGTCGTTGTGCATGTAGGCGGAAAGTATGCAGAGATGATGAGTTATATGTAGCGAATATCAATTAAAAGAAAGAATTGATAAACTTCGGTTAACGAACGCTTTCGAGCATGTACAGAGCGAGACTGGAATCCGGTTATGAGCAATCACAATATGCACCAAATCGTTATTCCTTTTTTGCTCTCATTCATATTCGCCAAGTACATACGAATCAAGACGCCCTATGCCCCACAAGGGGCTAAGGGAACTGTAGTAAGTACGACGCATGGTCGCCGTATACGTCTGCTTGCACAACGACCAAGCATGTTGAGTCTGGGCGATTTAATCGTGAAGTATCCAGGCGTTAGATGCTCGAGACATATGTATATCTCCAAGTGCGGGTTATGATTTATATGTGCAAGTCGTCTCGTGCCCGAGTCGCGTGCGCGTGAGATCAAAGTATCCCCGTGTGTGGAGACCTTAGCCTTCTTCCCAAACAAATCTGCATAAAAATGCAACCCTGGCAAATAACTATCATGTTCGGTGAAGCCAAGACATTTTTCTGAACCGATTTTCGACACGAAATATTTTCACGAATATTTTTCTTCAGAAATGTACCTTGGGCCGCCTGCAAACAAAGGTAGGTACTCCAAATAACCATCAGCAAACTCGTTGTAGTATACAGGGTGTCCCATTCATAGTGGAGAATATTTTAATGGTAGGTAGTATGGTTCATTTGGGGAAAATTAATGTACAACGGGACCCCTCTATTTTTAACCGTTACAATGTAATAGCATTTTTTGTCAAAATTCCCGACTTTCTGAACTAAATCAAAATTTGCCGCACCACCAAACGTTTCATCCAAGATATGACTTCATTTTCTGAAACTACATAAAATTTCCAATAAAACGACACCTCGCCCGTTACGAAGTTGCTCGTATCTTCCGAGATACACCCGTTCAAACTATGAAGAAAATCTTAAAATTGGTTTTTCATCAAAAATTCAAATGATAAAATCGTATAAAATTTTCAAATTTCTTTAAAGTTTGAACAGGTGTATCTCGGATGATACAAGCAACTTCGTAACGGACAAGGTGTCGTTTTATTGGAAATTTTATGTAGTTTCAGAAAATGAAGTCATATCTTGAATGAAACGTTTGGTGGTGTGGCAAATTTTGATTTAGTTCAGAAAGTCGGGCATTTTGACAAAAAATGCTATTACATTGTAACGGTTAAAAATAGAGGGGTCCCGTTATACATTAATTTTCCCCAAATGAACCATACTACCTACCATTAAAATATTCTCCACCATGAATGGGACACCCTGTATAGAGGAAGATTTCTAAAGAACATATAAGTTTGCTTCGGCCTGGCCGGGGGTCGCGCAAAAATTTACGAGGTGGGCCGCATGCGGCGAGTTTGATATGTCTGGTTTCTGGCGATGTCTCGTAATTCGTATTCTCATGAAGGGTCATAATTACATTGGGACTCAGGCTCATGCTCCGAAAACTCACGACCTGCAATTCAAGGTTGAGGAAGAAAGCTGCATAACGCATGTGGAGTTAGGAGCGTTGGAGCAGCTGGACAATCGAAAATATGGGCCATACCGTGTGGACCGGCTCTGCAAGCAGGGCAGGTGTTGCCGACTCAATTATCAATTCGTGACAGATATGAATTTAGTCGCGGGCACCATCCGGATCGAAGTTAAGCCCAGGTTGTGCGGGTTGCTCTGGGTAGCTGTTGTTCATCCCTAGATATGGCTGGTGGTTTAGTGCCAATTACGCGGTTGCTGGAGAATTCTCGAGTTGCCTTTTGGACTCTTGGGTGTGTATACTAGCTATAGCCTTGTAGTCGGAGTTATCGACTCTTGTACTCATGGACTTTTCGTCTAATACGACACGGAGAAAGTGTCTTGTCTATAAGATTGTTGTTCAGTTGATTAGAGCTCAGACGGTGACAGTGCGCAGTGCTGCGTTTTGACAGGTTTGTATATGCCCCATTTAGTGTTGCAGGGACCATTCGTTCACGTGGGTGCTGCATAGTTAACGAGTAGGGTCGACCAATGGCTTTGTAAGTTACCAATGGCTTTGTAAGTTCCTAACAATGTTTCATTGTCGGTGCCCCATGTTTTGCTTCTGCTTTTGAGTTTATCGCGTTGGGGTCACGTATTGTTGGTTTCTCAATGTCGCCAATGTAAATGGATAGTCGTGTGCTATCATCCGGATTAGATTTAGATGAGGGCGCGTTTAACTCGAGTTCCGGAATGTAGACCCATTCGCTGAGAAACCAAAAGGGCGTCGACTGCAAACGACTGGGGTATCTTTCAAAGATAATGCACAGCGCGTAGCAAAGACCGCCAGCATGAAGTTATGTCATGATATTACTTCACATATAGCATATTTGAACAAAGACCGCTGAGTCTGAAATTTCCAGCAAAATGCGCTCCGAAATATGCTCAAGATCGGCCCCATAATCCTCAAACTTTTCGTAACTTTGCGTTTTTTTTTTCTTTTTGGGTCGCATCTTTGAATGGCTGTAACTTCTGAACAGAGACAGCTAGGACTCTTGACCGATACATGCTCTATATCGGTCCCGTGATTCCCTTCATCAAAAATTCACTCAGTTTGCCCTTGGTCTCCCCCTATGTGATTTCCTTTTGGGACGCATCTTTGAAAAGCTGTAACATCTGAACGGAAACATAGCCAGAAATCTGAAATTTTCTGCAAAATGCATGCCTATTAGCGTGAAGCGAGCTTTATCTGTTGGAACTGATAATTGTGACAAACTAAAACCACAATGTGAGCCTGAAAAGCGCAGCTCACTGTTTTCACCTCAGACAGTTAGTATGAAAATATTTTTTTCGTACTATATAAGAGGCAGATTACTGATATGAATTTCACTCTACAGTCATCTTATTTAGTTTGGGGAGAACTCCTTTTTGCTTTTCCGAAGGTACAATGTGCCGGGCGTCATTCAAATCACTCTTTGAGCACCGCTTCTTGTCTTGCATCTTTTAATCTGGGTGCTGCTTGTCGAAATTATTTTTCTGCTACAACATCTTTATTTTACAAATTCTAGCCCAAGAAAACAATATAATATTCACGAGTAGCCCAGCCAATCTTAAGATATAAATCTAAGGAGATAAGCCGATAGCAATTTGAAAAGCCCTAGCGTTTAAAACTTCGTAACTTACCGTGCAATTATATTTTTTAATATCCGGGAAATATCCTGATGCCGAAAATTTCTTTCGTATCACAACCGTTGCACCAAAAATGAGCGCCTGTCCAACACTCATAACACCGCCAGCCGTATGATACAGCGGCAACGGTGTATAGAACACGTCGTCACTACGGAAATTCAATAAATAGTGAATACCGGCGACAATGAAGACATATCTAAGGAGAGAAATCCGATTAGTACAAATTGAAATACAGTCCGCATGACCGCACTTACCTCGAATGCGATATCACAGCAGCTTTAGGCAATCCCGTCGTACCCGACGTATAAATATACAAGAGCTTATCATGATGTTGTGCCCGCTCAATATGTGACGGAACCTTATCCTTTGACGAGCCTTGCATCAACGTACACATGTCTTTGGCCATACCTTCCACCGGTTGATTCGTTCCATTATTAAACTGATACAGTGCCAAATGCGATGGCAAGTCCTTGGTAATATCGTTCAATGCTTCCGTAAAACTTTCGCCATAAATCAAGGCATTACTATTGGCCACCGTTATACTATGCAACAGTGAGGCGCCCATTAAATTCGTATTTATCAACGGTGTGATAATTCCAATTTTCGATAATCCCAACCATATTCCAATGAATTCCGGACGATTTTCCAGCAACAAGCAAACAACATCGCCCCGTTTGTAGCCATGCGAGTGGAACAAGTTCGCCACACGATTGGAGAACTCATTCAAATCGCGGTACGTCCAAACTTTATCCTCATAAATGATGCATGTTTTGTCCGGATGTTTGGCCACTTGAATTTGAAAGATATCCGAGATTGTGACATTTTTCCGTTGATATTTTCGCACCAGAATTAAAAGTTTAAAATAGGCAATCAACGCTCTGCAATGTAGACATGAGAATTATAAATGAATATGGCAAAGTGCTAATTAATAATAGACTAGTCTGAAATGCTTAATATAGGTCATTCGAACAAATTCATCAATTTATATCAAAACTTCACGCCGTACTAAGCCGTCTATTTATACAATAAATTTGCATAGACCATCGGAAGCATAAATGGTGTGCAATGAAAATGTGCTGTAGTCGCGCAAAGTGTACCTGCTTTAAAAGCATTGGTAAGTGTCTGGTCGGCCAAGGTTCACATTGAGTAACCTTTCAAAATGGCCGTACGTAGTAATTATTATACTACGTGCGAATGCATGGTGTTATTTAAATAGTGACAATTAAAAAAAAATGCATTTCTAGCGACGCCAATGTATTGTATTTAGCTTTTTTCTAGGGAAAGAGTATTGGCTCGAAAATGTATCAATGAAAATTTCAAAGTTTTGACAGCTACATCATCTTAAAATAATATTATTGAATATTTCTGATACTCTAGGTCAGGGGTGTCAAACTCAAAACATGACCCGGGCCAAATATTACTGTCGTCAGGTTTAAGCGGGCCGCAGGATACAAATTAAGAAATATATTTTTTTTTTCAATTTTAATTATAGAATATTTCTATTAAAATTTGACAATAAATCAGATTCACTACCGAAATCGGCATTATATCCTTTCCAAAATGTTCTTCAAACAAATTTAGAAACTTTAGACCAGTGGTTCTCAACTCGCAGATGTCAGCGGGCCATATGCCGGACCAGGGTTTTAATTTTTGCATTTTGCTTGTTTCAGTATTATGCTCTTTCGGGTTGATGCACTTTTCCTAATGGTAAAGGTTTTTAGGTCTTCGTAATAGTAGGACACGGTACCTTCAAACTAAATGGGCGGATGTTTCACCGCTTCTGCTACTGCTTGGAATCGTGTTCTGTCCACCAGTGGTGTAAAAAAAGGGAGGGCATCTGTTGTCAGCACTTACTTTCCTATCGCTCAGAGCAAATTCATTAAACTGAGTGGTGAAGAGCCCTTCTAAGCAAGGTATCTTTGGCAATTGTCAGGGGAACTAGCATTGTGTGTCACTTCGATCGTACAAAGCTTGAAAATTCCCCAAAAATATTTTGTAACGACATCCAGTGTGTAGTAGCCACGGCAACAGCAACAAGGCCAAACACTTTCACTTTTATGCTCTTATAATCAGGTGATTGTTTGTTTTTCTCTTTGGAAAAGACCTTTCTCGCTACTAAAAATATGGTTGAAAATATCAGGAGGCGGCCAAAACTTCTCGCGAATGTTTTTACGGATAGTCAGGGCTTTCTAACAATATTCTGCTAAATAAGTAAAATTAGACTTTTAATTTTAATGGCTGAGTAAAAATCAGGACCCTACTGCACAAGCGACAAAGCAATTATGTACAATTTTTTGGTGGCGCAAATTCAAAAATGCTAACAAATTTTCAGAACTAAACATAACCGTTATAGTAAAATGAATTTGCAACTAATAAATTCGTCCGTTCGCGATCGATTTCTTCAACCTTGGCTACTAGAGACCACGTTTACACAGATAAATTGCTCAACAAAATTTAAATTTTTGATTTAGTAACAGAGAAATATTTTTTTCAGTGACAGACAGATTCTTCAGTGGACCACCTCTAAGGCTCTCACGGAATACCTTAGGTCCGCGGAACACCAGTTGGGAAACAGTTGGTAATCCAAAACTACCTTGCCAGTAAAAATTGCTAAGCTGACCTAAATGAAGTTCGGATAGAAAGGTAAGCCACCGACTTCTTGACGTGTTTTAGTAAATTTACTGATAGTCAACTTGAGTTCATCATCTCACATTTTTTAATTTTGATGCATTTGTGCTGATACACATTTAGTTTCTTCGAGTTGGCCGCGGGCCGCACAAAACCGCAAGGTGGGCATGCGGCCCGCGGGCCACGAGTTTGACATGTCTGCTCTAGGTCAATGATCAATATGAAAAAATATTTTAAAAGTAGTAAATAATAGTTAATGGTAGCGATACAGAGCAGCCCGCGGGAAACAGGCAAGGTAGTGCTATTAGAATTGGCTTCCGGCAATCACTTCGAAATGAATAGTAACGAGAAAGTCAATACCAAATATGTATCTGTTCCAGTAATAAATTACAAAAGATAAGACATCCCATACCTTTTTGTTAACAGCTTATGCTACTCTGAGTTGACACAGAATACCATATACATATTACTAAATCGAGTGAAACCCGTATAACGAATCGCGACGACTGTCATGTGCTATCTTATACATTGAACGATGATTCTATTGGTTACAAGATTTTATTAAAGAACTAGGGTAGAAATACAATTAAACACGCACTATGGAGAATATAACACGTTTTTTGCTTCAATTGAACTTTGGTCAGATGTGGCAAGAAGGTCTTTATGCGATGAATGAAGCTGTTCCCCGTATATGCGCTAAATGATATTCTCTTTCTGCTGCCTTGATAGTTGAGTTTAGATTTCAACATGCAGGAGAAGTGTGTATGATATTTAATAATAGCGATTTCGTGTGTTCAATTGCATTATTACGAATGGAGATTATAGGTGTGGGGCGGATAGTGGCAAGAATTCAATTAATCTGTGTTCTTTGACCACATGAGGAGATATCCCATTTCAATTTTATAATTACGATGCAAGATTTGAAGAATATCTTTATTGAATATTTCCCTAACTAATGTCCCATTGTCACCTTCTCATTATCCTTCAGTTAATGATAGAGTATTGTGAATGTCTCTACATGCATGTAGTTAAGGGCAATGAAATTTATCCTCCACTTGTCAGCAGCGGTATGTACTTGCTGTAGTTCCGAGGAGTAGTCTGTCGATGGGTTTGTATTGGCCGTTGCTCCTTTGTCATTTTCATCAAAAAAGAAACTCTCTGAATTACCGCTCAAAAATTATCGTCTTCGATTCTCGACCACTGACACACACTTCTTCAAAAAAATGTCACCTTTACCCGCAAAAGGACCACATTCTACACTGATTGACTCACTGTGAAATATTTTACACAGAAGGAGGTGAATAACAATAATAGCCACCGAGAAACATCAGCTGTAACAGATAATATAACTTTCTAAAAGTCATAAAAAAATACAAACGGGCCCGGGAAATATTGAAGAACGGAGAGGTATATATTTTTTGAGTCTTTAGCAATTATTGCCAAAACGACAAAAGATACAGAAAAATAGTCTGAGAACGGAAAAGTTGCATAAAATATCAATGAATTATTTATTTGAGCTGATTTTTGGTGTGTGGTATAATGGTGCCCTCAAATGGCGACAAACCCAAATTTAACCTCCTCCTCCTTATTTTCATTCTCAGACTATTTTCCTGTATCTTTTGTCGATTTGAGAATAATCGTTAAGAACTAAAAAAACCTTCCTCCTTTTTCCAGGGGGTCCCCCCTGTCGGTCAGGACTTTTTCCCCCATAATCAGAGGGTCGTCACCAACAATCCTGCAAAAAAAAAGATACAGAGATGCATGATTTGCAATGTCTTTGAGCTTTTTTTGGAGATTAGACAAGCTGCCTTGAATGTAGCGACTATTTATAACCACTTTTGGTTACTCATACTCCCTAATATCCATGGCGTAGTTTTTCTGCTACGATAGGGGTTTTCTCAAAGTGATTTAGGTGTAAGGTCAGGCATTGAAACATGAAGCGCTGCAGCACAGTTTGGATGAAAGATGATTTTAGTGACTGGGTTTATTCGAGAGAGATATACATTTTTACGGGCGAACAGAAGCCCGACTGTAGTTGAGATAATGTCGTCATGGTGGCTGCTGCTTTGGGGAAACCAAACTCCGTATTATGGAGTATCGTCGGCTTGTTTGTGTTGACCATTCTAAAATGTGGGTGTTTGTTGTGTTGCTGATTACTAATTATGTCTATACCTGGAATAAGATCGAAGAGGTGGTATTGTGCATTACCTAAGTCTGTGGTCAACCTATTAGTGGGATTTTCCTTCTGAATGTAATAACTATAACTATCCTTAATCCTGGTGTCAACTAATCCTTTCGTTTGTCCGATGTATGTACTGTTACAGTCCTCGCATGTTATTCGATATATTTCGCACTTCTCCGTAGTTTTTTTCGGGTCTTTTTCATTACTGAGTAGCGCTTTGATCGTAGCTTGATCTCAGCTAGATCTTACTACTTCGATTTCATGCTTCGCCATTAATTTACTGACGTTATTAAAGAATTCTGGGGAATGGACCACCCCCATTGGCTTGATTACCTCGTTGTTTCTGTCTTGATCTAATAATGTTTGATAATTCCGCTCTTGCCGTTTCCGTTTTTCCTAATCATGTCTATTATCATCACTCGTGGGTATCCGTTTTTCTGTGCGGTGTCTACAATGTAGGCTTCCTCCTTCTTAAACCTTTCTTCGGCCAAGAGCACCGTTAAGAGTCGGTGGATCATGCCGTTGTAACCCGCTGCCTTGTGTTGGAACGAGTGATCAGATGTGCTGGGGATGATTCACTGGGTGTTGGATGGCTTCCTATATACATATATCGAATTGCAATTCCTTATTATTTCTTATTACTAATATTTACAAGAATGATATTTGGCCATTAGTCTCGACTTCTATAGTGAAGTTTATGTTGTTATGGAGCTGGCTAATTTTCTCCAGAGTAGTCGGTTTTCTTGACGATCGCAAGAATATCATCAACGTATCTTATCCAAATCCTTGGCTTCATGCCTTCTTCTTCCATTTTTGCCTCCAAAGATGCCATGAAAATTTCACTCAGGACAGTGGACAGGGGGTTTCCCATTGCGATGCCCTTTATTGTTTTGTAAATTTTCTCTCTAAAGGGTTGAATTAAGATTGAGAGTGAAATTCTTCCCGCTGCGATTTTATCAATAAAATGCATAGTACTTACTGTCGTGGAATATGTCACAAACGGTGGGGAATTCCATATGCTACAATCCGAGACCGGTCTCCTCGGCGATGAAATAATCGGGGAATCGGAAAAAAATATATAAAATGTCCGAGAAAAATTATGGAACTGTTTTTGGATTGTAGCATATGGAATTCCCACAGCATTCCCAACATATTCCACGACAGTAAGAGTACATTTTCATTGAAAAAATCGGAGTGGAAAAAAATTTCACTCTCGACGTCAGTACTAGGCTTAAATGTGAAATAGTTTTTCGCCATGCACGTTGATGCTCGTTTTGTATAAAGTTTGGCCTTTCCTCGTCATTCATGGGTATCGTCCTGTCGTATTAACCATTCCTCCAATTTCCATAGGGTTTCCTTCACCGGAATACTTGGGAAAAAGGCCTTCATGTCATATGATAGCATGTCATCTTCGTTGACTTGACACTTGACCTCCGCTGAGTTCCTCACACTTGTGCTGCTAGTGCTGTATACGTCTCCGAGTTTCCTCTATTAACCATTTAGCCAATTATAATGTTTAAGTGTTTTGGGTTGACACCTGATACGTGATAAAGATGGGTTGGGCATGCTGAGTTTTACTATGTTCGGTATTATGGACTTACACTAATTTATGGCCTTCTCTACACTCTTGACTGAATCAGCCAGTAGGTTAGACCTTAACTCGAAGTAGTTACCCGTTTGTAGTTTGTCGAAAACACATTTGTTGTAATCTTCCTTGTCCAAAATAACAAGCGAGTTACCCTTATCGACTTTTAGGTAGTAGACCTCTCTCTCAAAATATCGAAGCCCACGCCTCATATTATGTGGAGGAGGAATTTTGTTAATGACCTGATTATTAAGATGTTCTCTTCGATAGCAACAAAGAAGATACTGCTTTCATAGTAGAAGGTTGTGATCATGAATTTATGTAAACATAGCCTCCTGATGTAAATGGTCCTGGACGGACCTCAACAGACAGGGATTGGAATTGAATGATCAGATATATGTATATTGAGCATATCAATCAACAGCAGTGAGTGATTGACTTTGTCAAATGCACTTGACAGATCAGCACTAAGCAGAATTAATATGTGGCTAGGTTGTGTCAGGTTCAACCCTTTTGTGATGCGGTTCATAAATTGTTCGATGTTCAATAAATTGGCTATATTTCTAACCTCTTGGCTAACCTGCACGTTTTTTTTTGTTGATTTGCCCCTGGACATCATCGGCTTCCCTCCATTACAAAAATGTGCTGTATGGACGAAATCCAGGGATGCTGAAGGGGATACAAATGCAGAGATGTCCCTCTAAGTTGAAAGAATCAGGGTGGGAAATCGCCGCATGTAGCCCCAGTCTACACAAAATAAAAAGATGGATCAGGTGATCAGAAATGCCTGGAGTAAGACAATACCGTCCAGCTAACTAACCATGTTCTACGAGGCGACTGAATGCCTTCAATCATTGGCCGGAAGAAGTGACCTAAAATTGGCATCTCTTTGGTTCCTTTTAACCCCTAGTAGGGCATCGACTACGCTTCTTTTCCTTCTCTCCCTATTAGCAGCTATCTCCTTTAGCCGAACCCACGATTGGCTTATAGATTTTCTCTTTGCCTCTACAGACCTTCTGCATGTATTTCTAGGTCGTCCCACACGACGGCTTGCAACGGTTCCCCTGCCGACTCAAGTGTAGAGTCTGTTTTGCAATAATTTTAACTATTTTCGAAGTGTGCGACCTATCCACTTCCGCCTTTTGATCTTCTTCTTCCTTGCCTCGTTCGTCATACCTTTAGGCACATCGCCCGTTCTGGCGGTAATGTCCCAGCCTCAGCAGATTTCTAAAGGCGATCCTGGATCGTGTCATCGCCGAGACCAATTCGTTGTTGTTGCTTCCGCCTTTTTATATCGGCGCCTATCCTATTTTGGCCAGTAATTTCGAGGAGGCCAGTGAAATCGTAGGATGCGCCCTGCGCCGTAGACACTGATTCGCGAAAGTTTGCAGTTTGGTTGTAATGTTACTAATCACTTTTCGCGTGGAACACCCATTTAAAAGCACCGATTTTACATTGCTTTCGAAGATCCGGATTTTAATATTTCTGGAGATGTTGTAGTTTGGCCAGAGAGGATTCAAACTGAAATATACTGCTCGGACTTTATTTATGCGCGATTCTACATCGGCTGTCACTACGCTTCCAAGTTAAGTGAAATTTTCAACTTTTTCTATCGGTTTTCCAGAGATAGATTTTGTACTTTGTCCTCCTGGGGTCAAGCTCAGGTATTTAGTCTTAGCAGCATTAATTTTCAAAGCGACACTTCGACTTTGCAAAGTATCTATGGGAGAAAGATAGGAATTAAGGCAAGAACAGAAGCCTGCCCGAAATTGTGCTGTTGTCACTCTGGTGGCTCTCGGGAGCCGAATCCCCTCAGATGAGATAGGTAGTGGAAGCACTGAAAGGACTCTATTCGAACCTAAACTCGCACTTTTTCAGTGTGAATCGCTGCAATGGCGGCCCTGTATGTTTCTCCATCGTAAGGGACCTGCTTGTATACCTGTACCTCTGACTTTAGGTCCACCACCACCAACCACGGCTGACATTCGGTCCATAAGATTGTGGTTGTGATGATCCTCACGGCAGCAACCAACACTGTTTTGAGAGTAGGCGATTATGGTCACGTATTGGCATCAATTGTGTCTTCTGATGTAAGTGATCCTGGGCAAACATCAGAAGCCAACCTGTGCGTAGAGCAGCATTTTGTCAGACCTGAATTTTGGACCAATTTGTGTCACATAGACTATGTGACCTAACTGGGGCTGCATAATCGGTTGCTCCTCGACCACCCGCTTTATAAGTCTCTGGCTGGTAGCATCAGGGCCTGCTTTGAGAATTTTGTTCCTACTGCGCATCTTTCCACATACTGCTGCAGCGTGATGAGCTGACGTCATCGTATTCTCAAGGTGAAGCCCGAGATCTTAGGGTTAGCTATAGTAGGATTATTGCCAATACTTATATCCACCGCCCACCGACAATCCTCCCACCAGTTGGTAAGAACTGTAGTCTTGTGGTCCTACGGAAACTGCCTCTACGGGGCGGACCGCACCCGTTTTCTTCGTGGAAACGGCCAAAAGTTGCCAAAATACCTCCCTGGCAAGAGCCTTGAAGGTTCGATGCAGGAAGGTTGTGTTTGTCTGTGTATATGTGTGGATTCGAGTTATGTGTTTTTTTCGTCATATTGGGAGCATTACATCTCGGCGCGGCTGCTCTCAATTTTATTAATTCGCGCCGGCATTGAAAAAAATCCAGTCCCAGAGGTATGGTTTTGTACTGTTTGCGGCCAACGAATTGGTTCGAATGCCAGGTCAGTGCAGTGTAATTGCTGCTTGGAGTGGGTACATCTCAGGTGTTCTGGCTTGAGAAGGGTTGGTTAGCACTCCATATCATATGTTGCACCGGGATGCATAAACTCAGAGCGACCACGGGCTGCTCCTAGCCCTCCACCTCCTCCTCAGCCCCCAGCACCCCCAAACAATATGATCAGGAATGCTAGACCTAGTTTAAGCCCTGCTCCTCCTCCAGCGGTTTTCACTCCACTGTCCTTATTGCAGTTTAACTGCAACGGCATTCACCAAAAAATTACCGAGATCACTCACTTCATGAGTGTAAACAGAATTCTGATTTCTGCCATTCAGGAGTCTTTGCTCCATTCGAACTCGTCTCTTAGCGTCCATGGCAATTACGTTATACTGCGCAAAGATAGACCAGCCGCCAGGAATGATTACACAAGTCCGTACATTATTGTGTATTAGATGCAAATGTCGACGGTACGGCGGAAATGCAAGCCATCTCAGTTTCATCAGGGAGTACTAATATCGAAATTTTTAATGTATATGTTTCACCACACTCTAGTTCCCCTTCTGGCTACCGTTCGATATTGGTCCTCTCCAGGGACGTAGCCAGGAATTTGTTTCGGGAGGGGTCCAAACTTCGATTTCAGAAACTTAATTATAAATCAATTTTTTTTGTGTTGCTAGTGAATAACTGTTTTACTGTGTTTTTGATGATACAGAAAAAATACATTACTAAAAAAGTTTGTTGACATTCATGCCTTTTTATTCGATATACATATACCGATTGATTTCATCCGCTTGCAAACAAAAGTGGATCAACGTATATGATCCCTGAGGAATGCCTGATGTTGGTGGAAATTGATTTGAATTAGTTAAAGTTATGGTTACAATCACGGAGCGGTATTGTCTGGTTATTCTGTTAATGAGGGGCCACCGAAGTGAACGTTTTTTAGTTTAACTTAGGTTAGATTTAAATTTATGAATCGGTTTGGTAAAGTGGGACCAATTTTTGAGAGACTTTAGGGTGTAATTTTAATATAAGATTTGTAGTATCAGGTTTACCTCTGAAAAACCAAAATTATTAGTGGCCGAACTAGAGGTGTAAAGGATGTAACCCTGCTCATCCTCCAGTTCAAATAATTGAAGGATTGCTAGTTCGTAGAAAATTTTCAGTCTTAGCTTTGTCGCATTTTTTAGTGTTGACACGAGGCAAGACATAGCTTAAATTCCAGTGATGAGAATAGATTGATTGGTTAAATAAGCAATGAAAGTGGATACCTTATTGTTTTTCTGCGCAAATTCCTTTAAACAAATCGGAGAAAAATCATCTGGGCTGGTGTTATTAAAGATGTCAAATTAATTTATATATGTTTTTAGAATCTTGGTCTTTTTTCAATTAATCAGAGGGGAAAAACTTGGAGACTTGAGAACTAAACAAATTGGAGGAAAATTAACATACATAACGTTTTCATTTAAGTTGGTTAGAAAAAACAGCGGTCGATCAAACACCTTGAGTGATAAAACATGAAGCTGTTCTTGAAAACCAATACTTTCAGCAAAATCGGATTCAATGTAGGTTTTCTCGGTTTTGTCCTCCGGGCATTGTAAAAATTTAACAAACAAAGGAACAACTTTAGCATATCTAAATTAAATTAGCTGTGAGAGAACTGAGAGAAGAGGTTACTTTCCAAAACGGGGTAATTTATTGATAGAGCCAAATAGGACAAGAAAATCTAATGTTAACTGCACGGTGACTCAAATAAACTCATTCCTAATTTCTAACACACGTTGACTTCTTTGCAGCTATCGCTTCTAACGTGATTCATAGCCAATATCCCTTAGAAAAGTATTTCCAGCTACACGAACGTTTTGACATGTTCATTATAACAGTTTTTATGTTATCATCACTAAAATTTCAAAGCCCATTGAAAACTGAGGATTATGTGTATTTATCTCACACTTATTAACCACGTCTGCGATCATGTTAAGAAAAGATTTTCTGCGATCCATAAAGGGATTTAACGCACCAGACTGAAATCAACCCATTGAAAACATTTCGGGAGGGGTCCGGACCCCATGGACCCCTCCCCTGGCTACGTCTCTGGTCCTCTCCTATCTGGAGAGCACAGGATCATTCTTGGTGACTTTAACGCGCACCATGAGCTCTGGCATTCTGACCTCAACAACGATGCCAGGGGTATAACTATCGCCAAATCTCTAGACGCCTCAGATTTCTGTCCACTCAATGAAGACTCGCCGACTCGAGTCACAGGCACTTGCAGTAGCTCTTTTGACTTAACACTTAACTATTGTAAGTGCCAGCCTAATCAGTGCTACTCGATGGGAGACGCACACTGCTCTCTCGTCCGATCACCTCCCAGTCATAATAAGAATTGACAAACCAGCAAACCTGACTAAGTCTGAGAAGCGAACGTTTGTCAATCACAAGAAAGCCGATTGGGAGGGTTTCAAAGCATACTCGTCGGCGAAGTTCATCGAGCTACC
This sequence comes from Microchrysa polita, assembly GCA_949715475.1. Lineage (NCBI taxonomy): Eukaryota > Metazoa > Arthropoda > Insecta > Diptera > Stratiomyidae > Microchrysa > Microchrysa polita. The sequence goes on along the minus strand of OX454415.1, from coordinate 133,406,375 downwards.
TACACCAACTAGCGTTCATAAGGCCGAACGAAATATTAGGAACGTCATTGCCAAAGCAGCGGCACGTTATATTCCGGCTGGACGTATCCCGAAAATTCGAAATAATTTCCCTACCAGTGCCGCCAGATTAGCCGATGAACGAGACAACATCAGACGCGCTCACCCAGGTGATACCAGAATTCAGGAGCTTAACTCCGAAATCAATAGACAAGTAAAAGACTATCGGAAGGCGAAATGGAACGAGCACCTCAATGACTGCAACCTCAATGAAGGTGTCAGTAAACTATGGTCTACTGTCCGCGCCCTATCCAATCCTAGGAAAGGAAAAGGTAATAATGCCATCAAATTTGGCCATAAGAGCACCAGCGATCCCCTTCAGTGCGCAAGCCTGTTCAATAAGCAATTTATTGAACATCCCAAGTCCGATGGCTTAAAGCGTAAAATTAGAAGACGGATTCGCAGTAGAAATGTTGACACTATACCATCGTATACTGCGGACCAGGTTAAAAAAGTAATTGAGAATGCTAAAAACTCAAAGGCCCTCGGACCTGATGGCATTTCGATGGCCATGTTGAAACATCTCGACCTTCCAGCCATTGAGTATCTCACGGCAGCCTTTAACTTGTCTACGCTTGCCATCCCTGAAATCTGGAAAACAGGACGGATTGTCCCCTGTTTCAAGCCGGGAAAGAGCGCTGGTCTCTGTGAATACTACCGACCCATAACAATACTTTCACCTGTCGCAAAGACGCTAGAGGCCCTTATTCACCCCACTCTTGTTAAACATGCTAAGCTAGAACCTCACCAGCATGGCTTCAGGAAAATGCATAGTACCACCACTGCCCTCGATGCGATCACTACACGCATCCGTAATGGGCTAAACCACCGACGTCCTTGCCACAGATCGATTCTTGTGGCAATTCAGCTAACGAGTGCATTTGACAAAGTCAATCAATCGATGCTTCTCGCGAACTTGCTGAATATGCATATCCCTGCTCAAGAGATCCGTTGGATTTCCAATTATTTAGCTGGTCGGCATTCCTTCACTGAGTTTCGTGGCAAACGTTCTAAGCTGAGGAAAATCAAATTAGGAGTTCCACAGGGTGGGGTACTCTCTACCACCGGAAGGAATCGAGGTGATTTCCTACGCACCGTACTCGCCACAGGGGAGGATAAGGATGAAATGCGCCTCCAAATGAATCGCTATCTTGGGCGATTACAGGCTTTCTTCCAAAGCCGAGGATAAAGAAACCATGCTAGTCACATACAAAGCGGTGGGTCGAGCAGCTGCTGATTATGCGGGGCTGCATTTGGTCACATAGTCTATGTGATACAAACTGGACCAAAATTCAGGTCTGCCAAAATGCTGCTCTACGCACAGCCACAGGTTGCCTCTTGATGTCTGCCCAGGATCACTTACATCAAGAGACAAAATTGATGCCAATACGTGACCACAATCTCCTACTGTCCAAACAATATCTTGTTGGTTGCTACCGTGAGAATCATCCCAACAACAGTCTCATGGACCGAATTCCTCCACCACGACATGTCAGGCGTGGTTTACGAGACCTAAAGAGAGAGAGGTCCAGGGATACAAGAGGGACCCTTACGACTATGATGCATACCGAGCTGCCATTGCTGAGATTCACACTGCAGAAGTGAGTTGGTCTATTGCGAGATTAGGTGCGAATAGAGTCCTCTTAGTGCACCCTCCACCCATTTCGCCTGAGGAGATTAGGCTCCCGAGAGCCACAAGAGTGACATTAGCTCAAGTTCGGTCGGGCTTTTGTTCACGCCTCAATTCGTACCTTTCTCGCATTAACCCGGACATTCAAAACATCTGTCCAAACTGCGCTGGCGCTCCACATGATGTGGGTCACTTGTTTCAATGCCCAGCTGCGCCCACTGACTTAACCCCTATCTCACTGTGGGAAAACCCTATCGCAGCAGCTATGTTTTTGTCCCTTGACATCACGGACGAAAGCATCGACGAACCATGACTCGAATCCACATAGATGCACAGCGGATTGACACCTTTCTGCACCGCTAAAAGAAGAAGAAGAACATGTAGTCTTTATCGGCGAGAACGGTGTTCGGCAATCGTTCGCATAAGAAATCACTTCGATTCCTTCCGGTGGTGTAGGAAGGCCGGACATGTAGATGTTAACAGGCCTGTAGAGAGGGTGGGGGGAACGGGGTGATTCCCCCCGGGCCCGTAATTTCAAAGGGGGCCCGGATTTTGACACAAAAGCTGTGCTTCAGTGTCCTTTTTACATACAAATTGCTATTTTGAGGTCCTGAACTAAGAATCCTTATAGGTACTATTTCTAGCGTTTTACCATCAATACATACCCTGCTCAAGGCTTGGTGCCCCTAGTTTATTATGAATTTTTAGGACTAGGGGCCCGAATCATCAAATTCAATCAACAAATCAACATGATCGTTTTGTTACTAAATTGATAAATTCAATCTGCCCTTGACTTCGAAAGTGCATGCATGATCTTATATACAGACAATTAAGAAATCCCGACTTCTTCATCCAGTAGCGTAACGTTTTTCAAAAAAAATGTGTTCGAAGTAAAAATAAGAACCCTGTACAGCGACATTTTTTTCTAGAAGGACTTTTCCGGGCGATCATTTTGGGAACGTACTGTTGCTGCCAAAGCACTTTTTTTCAAGGTACCAACACCCAGATGTTGGTCACTTAAATTATTGAATCTTTATTATTGTCTCTATCAGTACTCGCCAACTCGAGAGAAGACCGCGAATATCTTACGAAATAAGTAAAATAGGAAAAAAAGACACTTTTAAATTCGTAGCGGTGTGCATTTCGAAACCCAATTTTATAGAGTAACACAACAGTCTGGGCCACTGCGAGCGTGCTAATAAATTACAGATTTGAGCCTTCCAACCTTATTTTCCGCATACGGGATTTTACCATTTCTCGGTCAAGTTCATAACTTGGGAGCATCGAGTTCGCAAGTTTAGAACATAAAATTCAATATTTCGGGAGCTAAATCGTAACTGTAAATCCATGTTTGAGCACTGAACTTTTTGAATTTTAATAAAAATATGAAATGATATATCTTCTATAATGGGAAGGCATTAATTTGGTTGTCCATAGTTACGGATTTGATATTTCAAAGTTATGAACTTTAAGAAATGGTATATAACGTAAAAATGTGTTTATTTACAATTTTTTAACCCTAGAGTGGGCGCGCTATGAGCATTTTGCCGCCCTCACCAAAAAACCTTAATAATTCGTAAAATAATTCTTCGTTAAGTTTGCGCTTTTCAGTAGCTGCCCCTATTTTCATCCAGAACTCGTGCCGAAAGGCTGTACGTCGTCAGTGGGCGGAGTGGGGCTGGAGAAGGAGGTTGTTACCATCAGGCGGCAATTTGCTCATCGCGCGCCTTCTCACGTAGGTAAAAATATCCCATATAAAAAAAACATATTTTTGGCAAAGATGGAATTTTGGGTATGTTTTATGGTGCATTTATTGCACTAACTATAATAACGCTGTTAATTTCCTTTTTTATGAGTATTACATACGATAATGAAGAATATATTAAAAGTCTATTAAAATGCGTTGCGTTTTCGAAAACCTTTAATAAACCGAAGTTCTCAAAATAGATTTCAATAAATATGTTAATTTGTCATTGCTTATTTGTGTTTTACTTAAATCTGAAGAAAATCAATTAATTCAGTTGCCTTATTTCTACTTAAAATGGTCACTGAAAAGGAGCGGCAAAATGCTCCCCACGCGCCCACTGACGTTTCTCGGAAAGACGCGCCCACTCTAGGGTTAAGGACCGATTTGTGGAACAAAAATTTCCTTCGATTCATAATTTTTCATGGTATGGGAGGTGTGGGCCCGGAATCATTGTCCCCTGGGCCCGGATTTTCTCTCCACGGCCCTGGATGTTAAACAGAGTGGGAAAAAGTATGTACCCCACCCTGTGGAACTCCTAATTTCATTTCTTTCAACTTAGAACGTTCGCCACGAAACTCTGTGAAGAAATGTCGACCAGCTAGATAGATTTTCTAGCGTATTAACGTATTTCTTGTGCAGGAGCAAGCATATTCAACAGGTTGTCGAGAAGCATCGAATGATTGACCTTATCAAACGCATTTGATAATCCCCACTAGAATAGTTCTGTGGCACGGATGCGTGTAATGATCGCATGGAGGGCAATGGTGGTACTATGCATTTTCCTCCATTCCAGTTTAGCATGTACAACAAGAGGGGGGCGAATAAGGGCCTCCAGCGTCTTTGCGACACGTGACAGTATCGTTATGCGTCGGTAGGATTCGCCAAGACGATCCGTCCTGTTTTCCAGATTTCAGGGATGGCGAGCGTGTAGATCGTTAAAGACAGCTGTGATGTATTCAATAGCTGGAAGAGACGTTTAAGCATGGCTATCAGGTCCAAGGGCCTTGGAGTTTGTAGCATTCTCAATGACTTTCTTAACTTGGTCCGCAGTGTACAATGGCACAGTGTCAACAGTTCCGCTCCGAATCCGCGTACAAATTAAGTTGGACACCCCTGCTCAATAGTCTCAGGCATTTTCTTCACAAAATAACATGTATACTGTATTTCTGTAGTATTCAGACTCGAATGTCTGTTGCTCAAGTGAACCTACTTGTTATACGAAGCCAAATTTCGGAAATAAAAAAGCAAACGCCCTTCAATTTTTTTGTCGAAATTATACTTACTCAGATATGGTCAATTTATGTACGGCAGATATTGGATGTTCGAATATGTATGTACAAAACTACATTTAAGCATATTGAACAAAGTTTGGGGGCCATGGCCAAATCAGTAGAGCTGACCTCAATTGATGTTTACAATCATGGTTCATCAAATAGTCGATCGTGCGGGATCGGAGGTACAAACAGAACAAAGCGATGCTTGATGCTAATTTATCTCTGATAATGGGTTCAATGCCCTTCCTAGTCCAGTACATGTGTTGATCAGGGTCAAGAAACGATAGTCAAACTGTATAATAATCCAAACTCAAATTATTTAAATTTTAAACAAAACACGCGTCGCAAATGTACGTTTCAAATGTATGCACAACTGTTTCGGAAGTTGATTAAAAATTCTCGAAACGTAGTCGCGGTCTTTGCGTGCCAGGTTACTTCTCTAGATTTGGCTAAGTGTAAGTGGCCATTCGAGGAGGAAGTCAATGCAGGCTAGTTCGAATGATAAGAGCATGTCTATGGTATTGTTCTGATTTTTATCAAAATAGCCAATTGGGATAAATTTCGTTAAACCTTCAACACGAGATGAATCTCTACACAAAGCCACGCAACACTTTCTCTTTGTTGCCAGCGGATCAGCTGAGATTTGACAGTGATGCTCAACGAGCAGCATGTTGACCAATATCTCTCTCGTTCTTTTACACTTTTCCCGCCACATTCTCACTCGCACACTCTGATACATGCAATAAATGTTTCTACACATTCAATCAATCTGAAACAAAACAGGAATCACACTATCATGAAAAGATACAGAAAACTTTCACTCACTTCACATCTCGCGGTGTTGTCACGGCCGCAATGTAAAACCAACGCCATCCCACTTTTGACACGATAATAGCCACGACGGCTACAAACAGAGCCGGCAAACCGTACGTCCAGCCCATGTAGTACCACAAAATCGCGACAACGGCCACCAAGAATGCAACCACAACCGTCACGGCGACGAAACGAAAACACACTGCTGCTCGACCTGCTGCTGATGCGGGCTTGGAACAATCTTGCTGCTGTTGCTGGTGCTCCCCACCGATGATATCGTCGAGGCCACTGCTAAGAGCGCCGCCGGAAGTGACGGATTTGTTGTTGTTATCGTTTCCATTACATGCTCCCGGCGTGCGAGAGGCGAGTCCCTTTTCGATGTCGATTTGATCGGCGTTTTCGCTTGGCGACGGCTGTTGACGAGAAAAAGAAGAATTTCGTGGAAATATTCGATACTTAGCCTGTGAATATTTGCGAGCGAGTAGACGTTGTCATAAGATGAAGGAGGGCGAACGCATTGGCAAGTGACTGCTCGAGCGAAATAGGAAGTTGCGAATGAGCATAGTTTCGGGCGTTTATGCAAAACAATTGCGGCGGAACAGCATGAACGAATGTACACGCCTGTGAGTTGTGGAAAACACTTGAAATATATGCAGAGAAATGGATAAAATACGATACAGAGGCAATAGAAACGATGTGCACAACTTCTTGCGAAATTTGACAGAGCCAGAGACATGAGAAAAGGTGGCGAAGTAAGTATTTCTTTATATTGATGCGAGAGCCACCTAACTGTGAACGGCGAATACAAATAGATGACGAAACGACTATTCGAATTTGAAAATTTGTCAGTTCTGATTACAGCCTAGTACTGACCTCGTGAGTGAAATTTTTCGCCGCTGCGATTTTTTAAATGAAAATGTATTTTTACTGTCGTGGAATATGTGGGAAATGCTGGGGAATTTCATAAGCTCGGCCGTTTTATGTATTTTTTTCCGATTCCCAGGTTATTTCATGTCAAATGGCCGGGGAATCGAAAAATAATACATAAAATGGCGGAGGAGAATTATGGAACCGGTCTCGGATTGTAGCTTATGGAATTCCCCACCGTTTGTGATATATTCCACGACAGTAATTATCCATTTTTATTGATAAAATCCCTGGGCGAAAAATTTCACTCTCGATCTTAATTCAGCCCTTAAAGTAGGTACTAACATCGTCAGTTCACGTGAAATCCATGCAAATACTGTCAAAATTATGATGATCGTGAAATCGAATTCGCTTGGTGGTACTCACTTCACATGAAAGTCTCCACACCCGTTTTAGACATTTCGCCATCGAAAATAATGCAGTTGCACTTTATTTCACAATGAAAAGATGTCATCGACAATCAATCAGAACGCGAGTGAACATTTATCTTACATTAGGTACGTTTTATTGTGTTTATCCCGTGCAGGTTTGGGTAGAACTTCATATAAAAAAATGACAATTACCCTGGTAGAGTTCACGCGTGCAACTACCCTACACGGGATAGAGCTCAAATGTAGATGGCGGACGCATAGGGGAAATATGAGGGTATTTGTTTTTTCAAACCATGTAAGAGTTTTTCTCATCACGAGAAAAGATTTTGCAAAGAAATAATCATCTTTTGTGATAAAGTCCACCAAATCTAAAAAATAAGCCGACAAAGGTGAGTGAAAGATGCGCAAAAACTGTCAAGTGTCAGCTGTTTGGTCTTAACCGGGATGTTACCCGCGATCGTTTTTTTTCGAGTCAGATTTACACGCGATACGAAAAAAACGTCGCTATTGAGTGAATAAAAAGCAAGTCTCCACGGCACCGTTTTCACGGGAGACATATGCAAGTTTTCCGCTAGGTGAACTCAGTACATACCTTTAAAGTAGGTACTAACATCGTCAGTTCACGTGAAATCCATGCAAATACTGTCAAAGTTTTGATGATCGTGAAATCGAATTCGCTTGGTGGTACTCACTTCACATGGAAGTCTCCACACCGGTTTTTGACATTTCGCCAGCGAAAATAATGCAGTTGCACTTTATTTCACAATGAAAAGATGTCATCGACAATCAACCAGAACGCGAGTGAACATTTATCTTAAATTGAGTGAATAAAAACCGCAAGTCTCCACGGAACCATTTTCACGGGAGACATATATGCAAGTTTTTCGCTAGGTGAACTCAGTACATACCTTACTACAACAAAGGGGTGAACGTGTAAACATTTCTAAGAAAAATTATAATTAAGATTTTTTGGAAATTAATGTATGGCGGAATGTTTGCGTGGGGTCGCTAACCCGAAAATTATGTTTTGGGTGATATTCATAGAAGGAAGATGTTTAGATATTTTTCTGGAATTTTGCGCCGAAAACAAATGGGTGGTATTTATAAGAGAACTGGAATAGGTAAGTTTTGATTTTACAATAATTGATTATTCTCTAAAACAAGGTTGTTAAATTGCCAATCGTGCGTAGCTAAATAAGATAAGAAAACTGTTCTGATAGAAGCATCAATCTCCAGTCCCGATTGTAAAGAGATTGCGAAACATCTCAACAACGGTGTGGATACGACCAAGAGAATACCGATATGGGAGGGAGTATCTCGGCGGCTGCGTATACTACTGCACTTGAGGAAAAATTGTCGCCCATGCTTGATAACATCAATAATCTAGGCATCCATGAGTTCTGGGAGGAGCTCAAAGACAGCATCAAGGGGGTCGCAGAAGAGGTCGTGGGCTATAAAGGCCGGCGCGGACGAGCAGACTGGTTCGACGAGGAATGCAGGAACAAGAAAATTAGAAAATTCATCTTAAATCAGAAAAATTTTCTTGGAACAAGAAAATACATCTTAAATCAGGAAAAATTATTCCTTGACTGTTTTTTATTGTATTTTTTTCTTGTGTTTAGCAAATAATTTTTTTCAGTGTAGGCTGACGATATCACTAGATTGTGATCATAGGGGTAAATTCGAGTACGTTATTTACGGATTTAATGACCACGGCCCTAACGATAGTCAACATATGGAGGACAGCAACAGGGCGAGTACTATTCACAAGGAAACTTGAGCCAACCTACTTAAGTGTACCTATTGCCTACTTAAAACAGGTTCAATTCCTTGGCATCACACTTGATGGTAGATTAAACTGGAATAGCCACTTGGAAAATGTTCTTAGTAAGGCCACGCGTGTCATGTGGACTTGCCGGAACTTCAATGGCAAAACTTGGGGCCTTTCGCCCAGAATGACACAGTTATACAGTACGCCAGTAGAAGTCCTGTAATCACGTATGCTTCTCTAGTGTGGCGGCCAAAAATACTGCAAACCTACACAATCAAGAGCCATCAAGCTCCCACGACTTGCCTGTCTTGGCCTCACTGGTGCTTTTAGTGCTACCTCCATCCTAGCCATGGAAGCTATATGGGGAATGACGCCACTCCACATCTTCATATGGGAAACTGCAGCCCTAAGTGCTTTGAAAATATACTTATCGTCTGATACTCGTATCAATGATCGGAGACATATGCGTATCCTGCAACAGGTTCCTGGCCTATCAATCTTCCTGGTATCAGATTATAAGATCACGGAACTGCGCTTCGGCAGGAAGTTCGCCCTTCACATACCGGATCGGGCGATATGGGCTAATGGCAACCCGTGCAGTGATCCAAGAAGCATCATTTGGTTCACGGCTCTAAGACCGATCACGGTGCTGGAGCAGTGGCGCCGGAACGAATTTTTTATTGGGGGGCAAGATTTTTTTTCATATTCATATTAAATAAAGCGGTTACCATATACCGGACCGGCTCTACTATATGTGCAGAATGTGCATTTGAACAGGGCGCTTCATTAAGTGAGGCAAACAAACAAAAATTTCAATTTTGGATTAATCTTAATTATCTCATTTTTTAAATCAAAATTTTGTATTTTTTTATGTTCTTTAATCGGAAGTTTGCGCTTTTATGTTTTAAATTAACATTTTAAAAATTTCGAAAATCTCGATTTAAAAAAAAAGAAGGTAAAAATTTGCATTTGAATTTTTGGGCGATTTTAATTTTTAAATTGTGATAGTTAGAACTATAATAACCTCTACATTAGGTCTCAAACCCCAATTTTCGAAAGTTTCGTTCAAAAACATAAAAATTCGAAAATATTGAAAAATCGGATTTGAAAATTAAAAAATGCGAAACTACAAAATGTGCAAATGTTGATTATTATGTTTTCAAATGGAAAGTTTGGGTTCTGAAACCTTAGTTAGAGAATATTCAATCGCAAATTTCTTTACAAAGCTGAGGGTCCTAGTACTTGCCACAAGCCAACCCCCCTCACCTTAGTATAAGCTCTTCATTAGATATATTGCGCTGATAGTGTAGTTGGCACATAATAAACCTAGTAGATTGCAAAACGTTGGGAAAAATTAATTTTTGTTTCCTATGTTTTTTGGGGTTCTGAGCACAAAAATTTCGTTGCGAAACAGGGTCAAAATAGTATAAAAAACACCAAAAAATGACTACGAATTGTACAGATACCGCTTAACGCATTTTAAAGAGTAATGGTGCCTTGGACCCGCAATTATGTTTTTTCTAACATGTTCAAGGGCAGGTTATCGGAGAAATGTATACTTTCGAAACTTTAAGCTAAAAAAAAATTGGGGTTTTTTTGCGGTTTCGATCCTGATTTCCAACGAAATTTTGGTGGTAAGCTCCGGATTCAAGCTCAGCGCCCCAATAAAACATAAGAAACAACAAATAGATTCTCCACCGCACACTTTGCAATCTGAAATCACCAAATGACTACACTATTAATACTCATTTCTAGACTAGAACCGCTCAAGAAAGTGGAAAGTCCCCTTTTTCTTAAACGACGACAATCTAAAAATGAATATCTCTCGAATTAGGTATGTATGTTAAAAGAATATGTAGCTCATACTGAGGGGTGGCTCACTTTGACTGTAACTATGGATATATCTGAAATTGAAGAAACGGCTTTCAACACACAGGGCGCCATAATACCTATGGTTTCCTTGGGAAACGAATTCTTTCTTTTAAGAATTTTTCAGGAATCTAAATTCCCTGTTTGATCCTTGTGAACATGGAGAAGGATTAGATGTGTCAGAATGAAAACCTTCCTCGTTTTCGTTGATCAAGGGTCAATAGTTTCGCTATCGTTGGCCTTGTCGTTAATTCGAGTACCTCGAATTGTTAAGGAAGAAGAAATTAAAAAGGAATGACCGCATGTACATACTCGTAGTATACATGCACTAGATGCACGTATGCAACTTTCTGCGAACAAGATATTCCATCATGGAATAAAATATCCACTACTAGAATTTGAAATTGAATATGTACATTGTCTATGTATAAAAATATAAAATACGATTCTTCATTTTTAATATAATGCAATATATGTAGTAGTACTAATTGCCCCTTTAGCCAAAATATTGAGGGGTCAGTTGCCCCCGCTGCCCCCCCCCTGTTCCGGTGCCATTGTGCTGGAGTATTTGGACCCAATACCAGGATCTCGGTTGCAATGGGTAAATGGCGTCTTCCAAGCACGGGGTCTCCGTGGTGCACATATCGCCTTTTGCCTTTATAGCCATTCGGCAATTAAGGCGTTATCCTCACTCAAGTTTACTTCGACAATAAATGTAAAATTTAACAAACAAATAGCTTTAGTGTCGGCATACAATCAAAGCTCATTTCTGTTTAGAAAGCTCATTTTCTGTGGACAAAGCTCATTTTCTCTAGTGAATTCGGTAGTGGAACCTGAAAAATCAGCTTTCTCCGCAAAAATGAGCTTTGATTGTACAATCGATTGGATAATTTATGCCGACTCTTATATTATCCCGTGCTGCTTACCTAGATAGTGCTGAGAGCGCTATCTCAAACAAAGAAAGTAAGTAAGTAATTAACAAGACAGCAAACACTCCGAAAGAGATATCGGAGTTATTTGCCACTTACTTTGCTACTACTTTTCGGCAAGCTAAATCACCTTCTTATTCTTCTTCCTTGCCTAATGCATCAAACTCTCTGACCCACATTACATCTGAATATGTCCAACTTATTATTTCCTCCCTTAAGTCAAGCTCATCTTCTGGGGCTGATGGTTTATCGAACAGTTTCCTAAAAAAACCCGTGGCTCAATTTCTCTTCCGCTTTCTATTATTTTTATCAAAAGTCTTAGTGAAACTTTCTCGGAACAATGGAAGCTACATTGTTCCTATCCCTAAAAAGGGTGATGCCAATATGGCTAAAAACTATCGTCCTATTTGTCTTTTACCTTCTTGTTCAAAGGTTCTTTAACGAATTGTGTCGAATTATGTTACAGATAATTTTGGACATCTAATATGGTCAAATCAACATAAATAAATAATAAATAAATAACAGGCGCGACAATCCAGCATTGGATTAAGGCCGCAGGATGTGTTAGTGACATCCTATTTCCAAGATCTTATCTGCTTTTTGTTGAGGGAATGAGTCAGCATCACGCTCAGCAGTGTTATATATCCCCATAAATGGGTACTCGTTTAACATCTGAGTGAGATCATAGTCAAATCAACATGGTTTTTGTAAAAATAAGTCTACTGCAACAAATTTGGCTGAGTTCACTAATTTCGTAGCTAAATCTTTCGAAAATTATTATTTTGGATGATCATTCGTCATTAACTTCTGATATACACTTCCGCGTCCCATTATATAACACAAGGTCCAATGCTATATTTAATCCTCCAACTGCAAAGCTGTCTGTATACATGAATTCTCCTTTACCTAGAATTATGCTCAAATACGATGAACTTCAGATTGGTTCTTTTCCCACTTCAATTTTAGTCTTTAAACGTAAATTGTTACTGAAACTTGATGGTAATGAGGATCTCATTTAGCTAATTGTCTGTTTATTTTAATTCTTTTCTATATCTTAGTTATAATTCTCATTTTTTTTGTTTCTTGTTTTTAATACCTTATTATTTTTTACTTCAGTATTTACTTTTTGCTTTCAAATTATAATTTTCAAAATTGCAATTCTTTAAATACATTTTTAATAATGTCTGTAGATTATTGTATTATTGGGATTTTAATTCTGTTCAATATCGAAATAAATAAATAAAAAAAATTCTTTCAGTAATTCACCACTCAATGCGGGGCGCCCTGTATAGTTATAGATTCAGAAAAAAAGAATATCATTGTATGGTTGAAGAATCAAGTGCTGAAAGGAGGTCTGAGGTTCCGCTGGCACTAGCTATTCAATTTCCATTCATTTGCTAAAAGTGTGTTTTATTTTTTTTTTTAAATTTATGCTTCTTTAAAGAAGAAGGAGAAGGCATTCGATAGAGTACCTCGTGATCTGATATGGTTGGCCTTGAGAGCACTTAATGTCCCCGAGGCATACGTCAGGATGATACGAGACATGTATGATGGAGCTACGACTAAGGTTAGATGCACAGCCGGTGAATCAGAAGAATTTCCGGTGAATGTCGGAGTACACCAGGGCAGTGTATTGAGTCCGTTGCTCTTCAACATCATCATGTGCTACTTATTAACACGTGTCTCCGACGGCCTAGAAATATCTCTTCTTTTTGCTGATGATATAGTCCTCAGTAGCCCAAACATCGTTGCCTTGCAAGCTGCGCTTACAAAATGGTGTGACATTCTGGAGGAGCATGGACTGAGGGTAAGTATAACAAAGACTGAGTTCTTATGCTGCCAATTCTCAGACCCAAATGCACCGATACCAGAAATCTATGTCAAAGGAGAGCAGCTTAAGTCTTGTACCAAGTTCAAGTACCTTGGCTCGATGGTGAACAGCGGAGCTACATGCGATGATGACATCAAACATCGCACAAAGGTTGGGTGGATGAGGTGGCGAGAAAACTCTGGAGTTTTCTGCGATAAGAAAATGCCACTGAAGCTAAAGGGCAAGTTGTACAAAACGGTTGTACGTCCCGCACTCATGTATGGATCAGAATGCTGGACCATGTATGAAGGTTACGCTAAAGAAATGACAGCGACTGAAATGAAAATGTTACGCATGTCAGTTGGTGTAACCAAAAGGGACCACATCAAGAGTAGCTACATCCGAGGCAGCTTGTCCATAGACCAACCAATCACCGAAAAGCTCGAAGACCGACGAATGGATTGGTATTGCCATGTTCAAAGGCGTCCGCCTGAGAACCCCGCAAAGAGAGCGATATCAATGGAAGTTCCACTTGATGGACCCAAGGCCAGAGGCAGACCGAAGAACACCTGGATGTGTCAAATGAAAAAGCAACAACAACGCATTGGTCTCGGCGATGACACGATCCAAGATAGAGCTGCCTGTAGAAATATGCTGAGAAATTATCGCCAAAACGGGCGATATGCCTACACCGCAGGTCGAGCAACGCGGAACCATGGAGCGGTATAAAGAACGAGGCAAGGAAGAAGAAGCTTCTTTAAAGCAATTCTGCTGCATTGTAACTGTAACTTCAAAAGATGTTGTCATCCCCAAAATTTGACGCTTATCTTCTTCTTCCTTGCCTCGTTCTTTATACCGCTCCATGGTTCCGCGTTGCTCGACCTGCGGTGTAGGCACATCGCCCGTTTTGGCGATAATTTCTCAGCATATTTCTACAGGCAGCTCTATCTTGGATCGTGTCATCGCCGAATTTGACGCTTATATTTGATGCTAATATATAAAATTTTAATTAGTTGTTACTACTCCTATAGAATTTTGAACAAATCTTCAGATTTAAATAAATTGAAAAGTAAATAAGTTTAGCAATGAATGAGGAGCTATGCAAAGGTTTCAGAAACCAATCTATAAATGCTATAATGGAATCTACCATATTTCGTCACTTAATTTTCATATACCTTTTGTACTTATATGTGAATAGGTAATTTATAATCATCCAAAACATTTACCTAAAAAGTACTCATTTTTTGTTAACTTTCTTAACCTTGGAACCACTTTTTTTAGCATGATCTCGGAATGAGTTGTGTAGATAGATCTTACACCAACTGATCATAAAACAAGTCTGTTGGTACTGCAATATTAATAAATATACGGCTCTTGCCTATGCACGTTAAATAGTGTTTATTGGTCCATTAAACCGGTGTGGTACCTTAACTATATGACCTCAACATCTTCATACTTGTCCGTTCGTATGCATCTTTTCTTCACCTCGATTCAACAATTCGGTATTACTTAAGTTTAAGAGCAAACATAAAAAATGTACAGATACAGAATAGCGATATTTCTTAACAAACTTGTTGTTAATAAATTTTAAGAAAATACATTAATGAATGCCCTAAAGCGAAGTTGATCGTATGTATATGTACGGTTAAAGTTGAGTAATAGATTGCAGGGTACTTACATATTTCTCGATAATTAAAAAAAGAAAGGTTTATTAATGGTAGATATCACTCTTTAGACTTAAAAAATATAAATAAAACTATTTTTTTACACCCAGAATAACCAGAATAGTTTTTTTGTTATTTTTTTTCTGTATAAAAAAATTTGTTTGGGGTTAAGTTGGTTGCATATAGGGATTTATACTTTTGGATATTTGGTTTCTATGATATTTTGAACAGCTTCTAATAGAAAGATGAACGAAATTCCAGTTCAATGGTTTTAAAGCTAGGAGATTACAGTTTGGTTGAAACAAACAGACGAACAAAAAGTCAAAGAGAGTTCAAATTTCTGAAATTAAACTGCAACTGTTTGTCAAAATTATTTTTACATCTTCAAACAATTAACTTAGATATGAAATCTGTACCTATATATGTATTTGGTATTTTCATCACTTGTCGCTCAATAGTACTTTTCATTTAAAAAGTAAATTATGAATGGAAATACGAATATTATATTTCAGATATTTTGTGCACGTGTATCGCTTACATTTAAGTAATTATTTTCGTATTTCTATTTTGAATTGCAGTATTGCACAACTAATATTAATAATAATTTGAATAAAAATAAAACATAAAACTCAACTTGGTAAAAGTCTGAAATTCCTCATGAAAATGTGAAAGCCAGCTAGCTGCATATGCATTTCTATAACGTCGGTCAATAAGTAGTAATCGTGACTGTAGATAAAAAATGTATCTCTCCTTCGCGCAGTGTGATAAATCTGCATCTTTGATCATGAACTGATTGGCGGCAATCATAGGGCGATTTACACAGTCAATGTGATGCTCAAACCATTATGTTTGAAATACATTTGACGCGTCAGCATCGGCATCGGCATCAGCAGAAAAATTTCAATTTAGAACACACGCATTTGCCTTTGATGACCCACATTGACAGCATCAGCAGAAGCAGAAAAATACTTCTGCCGCTGCTGTCAATGGGGGTCATCAAAGTCAAATGCGTGTGTTCTGAATTGAAATTTTTCTGCTGATTCCGATGCCGATGCTGACGCGTCTAATCTATTTCAAGCTTCTGTGTTGCATTGCACCCACCATCCAGACCACTGAAACCAATCTTTGATATGCATGTGACGTTTGTACTCACATTCATTGAGCTCCAGTCCAAGATTATTACGATGCAAATTATGCAGAGTTTCGATGATAAACAAACAACTCTTAAGAAATATGTGATTTCAATGCGATTAGACTTTATACATTGCGGTCGAATTGTAAATATTCAAAAAGTGAAAGTAGTATTGCAATCAAGCATAATGTTGCAATAAAGAAAAATTGACTTATTGATCGATGAGAAGTTTAATTCGCCAATCTCTGCACGAGATCAGCTTATATACTATGAAATTGTTCAATATTTATATTTGCTCGTAAATTTCACTATCATCATAGTGATTGCAAAAAGAGCTCATATGGTGTTTTGTTTTCTTATTTAGTGGCAATCTTTTTAATTTATTAAATCATGAATGAAAGGCGCGAGTTCATCGAACCGGCTACCGGTTTTCAATGCAGCGATTATGAAATACATGTACGGAATATTGCTTATATTCCGGGGAAATAAAAAAAACATTTGTAATTAATCTCATAGAAAGATATTTCTATAAATTTTATGAAACTCGAAAAATGCCTTTTAATGTTTTGTTTTGTTTTTAATTAAAAATAAATTAAATAACAGACCGAAGATGTGTTGTATGTGAACAATATCAAACTTTCTACATTCATATATGTAATTATTTTCAGTGCATTTGAGGTGGCAATCAACACAAAGTTCATTTCGGAAAGAGGATCATTTTGAGGAGTCGTTAAAGTAAATAATTCGCTAGAGCATGCTTTCGATCACAACACTTTTGCAAAAAGCCGTCAAATTAATTTGAAAAATTCTTTATGCGTAGTTTATTAGTATAAATTGGTCAAACACATAATGTGTCATCATATGTACATACATACCTACATATTGAAGGTTGCATCTGTTTTTATTTCTTTAGCAGTGCCTGCCTAATCTAGACTTTTTTTTCTAGAAATTATTTATCAAGAAAACAACTGATATTTTATTTATCCAAGAATTTAGCATTCAATTGAGAAATTTTTACACTGTCGATTTTTCCTTCAGAATTTTTCGTTAATTTGGGTAAGTAAATATTGTTTTGAAGTTTACACTTTAGCTTGTATACCGAATTTTATTTATTGATTCATTTGACCTCTAAATTCAGGTTGCTTCCTCAGTTCGATTTTTGTCTTGTCATCTTTATGAGGATTATAAGTTTGTGGGGAGTCTCTCACCCAACTCAAAGCGTAATATTCCCAAAAAATACTGCAGCCATAATTACCAAAATAAAATGCTTATCATAGCCAGTAAAAGTTGCTTAAAAATATAACTAACCGCACTAAAAGCGAATAAAGGGTTTCATTTCTACGGAGCCATAAAAGAAATCATTTTTGTGAGTTCACCATAAAAGACATTATTATTCTTCTACCTCAATTTGGTAAGTTTTATACAAATTATGCCAAAATCGACCAAAAAAATGACGAAACTATTTAGCAAATAATATGTCGGTGACTAATTTCAAAGTAAAAATGCATTTATGGATTTATGTTTTAAAAATGTCTATCATAATAAAGGGATTTTTTAGATTTCGATTTTTTTGTTTATTTAGACTGTCTACCTCAACTCTAAAGTAACAATTTGTATGCTTTAAAAAAGCACTTCACCCTGTAGCAATCATATAATAACACAAAATCAATTTATCGTATGAGATGGGTTCGATGCTAGCTGCGGGATTTTGTTTTTCGTTTTTTTTTGCAAACGCCAGAAAATGACGGAAAATGGGTGCGGTTCCGACAACTGTGACGCATTTTGCGAACTGTTTTCTATTTTGTTCTGTAAACGCATATTTCCGGATCAGATTTGGTGTTCCCATCGCCATCTCTCGGAAAGTGACAAATGTGATAATTGATACATCACGCTGAAGGATTTGGTTCGAAAATTGAAATTTCGGTACATTACGCTTTCAGGTCCCCAAGGGAAATTTTTGATGTTTCCGATATTTTCCGCTATGTGTCCGCTATACGGCGGACGGTAAGATAAGTGTCGCTAGTGTCGATAAGAAGAACAAGAAAAATTTCCCTTGGGGACCTGAAAGCGTAATATACCGAAATTTATAGTTTCAAACGAGATTCAGATACATTTTTATTGTGAATATAAATAGTTTAATAAGTAAATGAGGGCGAAAATGCACGGTTCAACGGCAGATTGTAAATTTCATTCAATCAATCAAGCTATGCCTTGCGAGGGGGCCCTTAGGGGATCTGTTTGTAAGGAGAAGTTTCCGTAACGGTCGGTAGATTCGAAAGAGAACGGAATATGTTGTCGGAACATACGCAACTGTTCCGTTTCAGAACCGCGCCCAATGATGATATAAGAACTCCATTACACTACGTCATATCATCATATTTATATTATCATATCCTTAAGCCTAGTTGATTCATTCGTTTTAAATTCTTATACGTGCACCAATTGAAATCGAGTAGGCTCAAGGATAGGATAGAGCCCTAAGACACATCATGTATTTTTTCGAAGCATAATTTAGTGCTACAATAAGGTTCTATTGGATTACAAAATACCGAGCGCACGAAATACGAGGTTATTTTTTGGAATTAATGCGGATGTAATATTTGTTGTATATTATCCTTTCTGGGTAATAAATAAAAAATTAGCTTAAAATAATTTTTACTATTTTTTCGTTTGAATGAAGGTACTCAACGGCAAATTTACACACAATTTGGATTTATAATTTCTACAGAGCTCCTAGCCGAAAACTTTAAATTTCAATCCTAAGGATATCGCTACAGATAAAAAAAAGTGAATTAATTAATTAACTCCGTTACCGTTAAAACGAATTAACAAAGAATACCTGATAGAAAATGTCTTCGATGAGCCCTTTGATATCTGTACCCACAAACCTCTCTTCGATGAATAATAAAAAAGTCGACTTTTGCACCTATTGTGGGACACCCTGTTAACGTGGCCCTACAAACGTCAAAACTATTCATAACAAATAGCATTTCCATTTAATGTATTTGTACCAAATTTCATGTCGAGCAGTTTAGCCAATAACGAGATATTTAGTAAACAAGTGGAAAGACGCCAGCCTGGCATAGTGTGACACGCCCTTACCAAATACATATAAAATTCGTTATATTTCCGGTTGGGATAAAGGTTTAAACAAAGCAACAAAAACATTGTTGTTGGACGGTGAATGTAGCATGCTCAAAAAATGATTTGAGTTATCCACCGTCCAGTTTGCCCATAGTGGGACAGCACAATAGTATGCATACTCCAGCGAGTTGCGGCACACGGAGTGCATTTCGAGCCGGTTTCGAACTAGTATTACATTGCGCGCTGCAATTCTCATCAGATGCCTCTACGTATGCAGCGCGTCATGTATACGTAATACCAGGAGAGGCATTACTGGACTCACCCAGGCAAAGGTGTACGATCCTCTTATATAGGACACGAAATACACCCTGGTATTGCCTCGCCCCATTTAGAATGATTCAATACCAGGGTGTATTTCGTGTCCTATATAAGAGGATCGTACACCTTACCTTTGCCTGGTTGAGTCCGGTAATGCCACTCCTGGTATTACATGACGCGCTGCACACGTAGAGGCATCTAATGAGAATTGCAGCGCGCCATGTAATACTAGTTCAAAACCGGCTCGAAATGCACTCTGTGTGCCGCAACTCGCTGGAGTATGCATGGGATAAAGGTATTGAAAGGTATTGGAATGCAAATTTGCACCTATGTTTCCAAATAATTCTCGTGAATTTTCAGATTTGCAATCATAAGAGGGGTTACACACGCACAAACGGAAATTTTACAAATTGACTTTTTTTCCTTTTTCTTGGCAAATATCGTATTTAACGTATATATGTCCATACTCACCAATATTTGTGCAAAGTTTTATATCAGTACTTATAGCGGTTTAGAAAAACGGAGGAAGGTACCGTAAACTTGACTTCGAGATCCATAACTCCGTTACCGTTACTCAAAACGGAAAAAAGTGACTGATATCAAACATGTACTCGCGGAGCCCTTTAATTTGAGTGCCCACACGCTCATTTCCGATAAAAATAAAAAAGTCGACTTTTTTCACCTCTTCGAGGACACCCTGTTATCCAATAAAAACCAAAAAAACGGCACCATTATTGGACTATTATTCTGCGTTTATACCCTGTAAAGTACCCCTATTATTGTAAGAAGAGAATATTCTATGAAGTATTACAGGGAGTAGAGAGTAGTCTCGCTGGTCTAGCGGTTAGTGCGCGCGGGGATAAATAACACTGCTGAGCGTGATGCTGATCTCATTACTTCAACAAAAAGCAGATAAAATCTTGGAAATAGGATGTCACTAACACATCCTGCGGCCTTAGTCCAATGCTGGATTGTCGCGCCTGTCATTTATTTATAGAGATACAATTGTTACTTGGGCTGGATCAAAATTAAGGGTATCTCCCGGACAAAATGATTCAAACCATCATATTGGTTAGAGAATAAAAAAGTAAGACTGCATTCTAACCAGTTACATTTTTTTAAACAAATTATATCTATCGAATTTCAGTTTTTATAATCCAAAAATAATTGAAATTTAGTGTTACATGTTATCGGTCTCTACGAACAATATTAATAAATCTGAAGTGAAGAGAGATAATTTATTTAAAAATCAAAATCAAAAAATCAACACGCGGTAGATTAAGGCATTCTCCTGACTGAAATGATTTTGTTATACAAGTAGTTTTTGTGCATCTATATTTTAAAAATTGAAAACCGATTCAGTAAAAAAGTAATGAATAGATTAATTTTAGTATAACGTCTTATCTATTATATTGTTGAAAATTATAATGCAATGAAAAGTTCATTCACACGGTTGTATACACACGCTCTGTTTTTGTTTTTTTTTTTTTTTAATGAAAGTAGGTACACACATACATTACATTCCGTGAATTTACGTGATCCAATACGTAACGAATATGAGTGTGCATAGAGTATATTATGCGAAACTCTTTCAAATTAACATTTTTATGTTGTGTTGTTTTTTGTTTGTGTGTCAGGTCAAAGTTAGATAAACCGCAATTAACTATTATAATTATTCATTCTCTATTATGCACAGAGGAAAGTATTTTCGCTTTTACCAAATATGTTTATGATTCTTCTTCTCAATATCGTATAGCCCCATGTGGGGCCATGGTGCGTTAACTCAGCCGTTTATAGGCAATTTCGAGTCAACGTTATATTGCATATCATTTCGGAGTGTATATAATGTTGCAAGCACTATATATTTCCTATCGGCACATGTACGGACATTTTTGACCACGCCGAGATTCGATCTCCGGACCTCTAGAGTACTAGCATCAGAGTGCGACTCAGCCAAATGATCCACAGAGCGGGGATGTTTATGATTAATAGTGTTTATTTAAAAAAAAAATGTTGAACCAAAATAACTTATATCTAATAATCAACAAGACACCAGAAAACTATCCACATATTGTTATTATTTTTTTTCTAAAATCAAAACGTTTTTTTAAGAGGTGAATAATGATGAATGATGTTCCTTGGAAAAATAAAAGACAGGTATACAAACTGAGAAAAGAACGCAATTAACCAAACCACGTTTGTTGTCCTATTTTATGATTGATTTTCAGGTTTTGTTCAAATTAACCACATTATGTCGACATTAGGAATAGCAATAAATTATGTAATATTAGGTTGGATCTCTACATTAGTCAAATAGTCAAGTTCACACCTAACTAAAAGAAAGAATACTTTGGTATAATAAATTAGTGTCTTGAATATAGATTACTGCCGGCTGAACAAAGGATACAACAACCATTATGGATGTGGATATTACAGTAATAAATGAGTTCTTCACAGCAAACATATTCTAATACTATAGTGTCTAATTTACGTCAATTCTTTAATGAGATAGTTTCTTGATGAATAATAAAAATTGAATTTTTACGGAATGAATATTTTTTTGTCTTATTGAAATGAAATCTAATTTTTGAATTGAATTTTTTTTTTACATTTTTTTATCATAAAAAAAACTAGATTGATTTTTTTTATAATAAAAAATGGCTAAGTGGATTTTTATTTTTTAACAAGTAAAAATTTATCTTACGTTAATTAAAAATCCACGACAAGTATGGTTGAACGGTTGCTGAACACTGTTGCACACCAAAATAGGTTCAAAGTTGGTGCAAAAATAAAATAGTTCGATCTCTGTACCTATAACTGTGCAATTTCCATATGAAATAAATTTTTATATAAGTGGATAGAGCAAAAAAAAATTGATAATAAAAAGGAAAAATTCTACGTCGTACTCGTAGGATAGTTATATATTTTTAAAAACAACAAAAATCACCAGAAAAATTTCGAAAATACGAAATAAGAGGCCCAACGCGTTAGACTAACCACATTATACGAAGACAGGGTATCTCTCAGTTTTGCCTCGAAAATCAATTAAATCATAATTAACGAAATATTTGAATAAAACGTAAACAAAATACCATGGAAAGAAAGCAAAGCTATCCTTTTGCATGAGAGCTTAATATTCAGAATAAAGGTTAATATTCAGAATAAAGGTTTACCCCACCTTTATGCTTAGCTAAAAAGAGGTTCAATCTGAATTGGGTAGATGAAAATATCTTCTACTATCCGTACAACAGGCATGCTGAAGCCTTTTCCAGTCAGTAAAGGGAGCATCCATAATATGGCATTTACGAGGTACCAGTTTCTAATCCTGAAAATGAACGCGACGCGAAGGTTGAATTTGAATGCTCAACGTTCTAGATGATACGTTGTATGAGCAACTCACAAATGTCAGCGGACCACTTAGCCCATGGATGTTCAACCTTTTGACTTTTCGGGGCAACATTGGCCGAAGCCGAGTGGGTCCGGGGAACATGAAATGAATACCTAAAATCAGCTATACCTTTTCTTCGAGGGATGTAAACGGTGTTAACGTCCGAAAAAGTTAAAATTTGATAATGACTAATAATAATAAAAATAGAAAAAATTAAAATACTGAAATATGTATGTAGTATTATTATATTCAATGAACCCATTAAGAAAAAATGCAACGCAAAACGATTTTGGATGTTTGAGGATCGGCTTGAAGTGACGTATAAAAGAAATTTAGAGAGCCTTTCTTGTAAATTTTGCAAGATTTTTCATACCCAGACAACCGAAGCGGCAGCCAAGGAACTTGGGGAGGGGGGGGGGGGGGGTCATTATTATCTAGTCCAGAATAATTTCGCAAATTCTATTCTATTGGCATATTAACAAATTAGTTTCCATTCTTATGTCCAAAATGTCGTCTGTCCCAATGAAATGCAAATATATTGCCGGGCCGCATTGATGACTTCATCAACCTTGGACCTGCCCTGACTTAGTCATTACGACCTAAATTGTTCTGCGAAATGTCATTACCGTTTCCTCTTTCTCTATGATTTTTAATTCTAAAATAGCACGATTCTGGAAAAAATTGACGTTGAATTGGCGTTGACCTCAACATTTGACCTGCGCTGGACGGCTTTATACTTTCTTGCCGTTGGGATCGCCCTTTTCTCCGTTCTAGCCTAGGAATTGCAAATTTCGACTCCTGCTCGATGTCGATGTGAAGTGGTAGTGTTTCACCGACCATGGCGATGACTATGGTGACTATAAATCAGCCACGAAAACATCCCCGATGATAGTGCATGAGCGCCAGCAGTTTTCAAAGTTGCGAGCCATGCACGAAAAAAATCGCAAAGGAAAGGGCAAACAAGGTCAAATTTTCATGCGACCCGTAAACATAAAAAATGACAAATAGGGACAAAGCTCAAGCGGGGTAATTTTTTCATGCTACCCAAGAACAAAAGAGGGGCAAATTTTTCGAAATCAAAAAAACGTTTTCAGGAGCCGATACAGAGCATGTTGCGTCACACATTTTGATGAAATTCTCAGTATCTATCTTAGCTGTTTGCGTTCAGAAGTTACAGCCGTTTAACGATGCGACCCAGGAAACTCTGTTTTCTGTAAAATGTAAGTATACACAGTCTTAAGTCGGTGTGACTTACAATAGGAACTAGCTTTAGATGCTTGCAAATGCATTTGCAAAATCGCGTAGTAATATTGCATTTTTGTAATTATTCATCAGGTTCTTTCGCAAACCACTACCTCCGAGACTCTTACGGACAACCTTCGGTCCGCGGATCATCTGTTAGGAAATAGTGTTCCAGAAAGATGGGCCTTAAGCTTAAAGTAAGTTCCTTTTAAAGTCGCAGATCAATCTTGTTTCGCAATATGCTTTAGCTTTCGACTCAAAAGTTTATTTTGAAATTTCACCAAGATTCAAAGGGCCTTTCCACATTATAAGACAAAACGGTACGGAGAAAAAACTGTACGGTGGGAGCTTTTACAGTGGCCGGCAGATAAGCATTGTGGGTTTCACATTGTGAAAACGCGTCGTGCGACCGAAAACAATCGTACGTACGATTATTATCCATGCAGTTTGTTGCATGGACGTAGCCAGGGGGGGGGGGGGGGCAGGGAGGGGCGGTCGCCCCCCCCTGGTCGATGAAGATGGTAAAAAATCCTTATTGATGTAGTAAAAAAATCGCTGCACTATATAACATTTTCAAAAATTTTCTGCTGCTGGCGCAGCAAATCCTTTTTCACCACTCCAAGTGCTGCCGGAGAAGCCATGATTGGGATGCAGTGAGGAGGCGCATACAAATAGATGACAGCGAGTGGCCTCTCGTAACTGACGGAGGCTGCGTACCAGCACACACATTTCACTTGTGTGCTATTGTGGCTGCGTGAATCCCATATTTCCTGTTTAACCCTTGTTTTGCCACCCAAAAAAACTTACACTATCTGCCACCCGGGTACCTGGGTACCCCCTATGAAACTCTTGCTAAAAGTCCATTGTAGCTGTTTGTATTTTTACAAGGAAAGTTAAGAATAGATCGTAGTTTTGTTTAGAGAACTTAGCGTATCCAAAACATGCACTGAATTATTGCCGTTGGCGTGGAGAAGCCAGGCATTCAGTCACTGCTGAGAGAGTTTCGATGGACGAATAAAAGAAAACGATGACGACAAAAGAAACGCTGAGGAGGAGAGTAGCAATGAAAATTTCTGTCACGGAATCTCACTATCGTCGGTATTTTGAAACAAAAATGCATTCCTCAAGAAATGAAACTGACGAACTGTTGACCGTTATTGTCGACGCTTTTGGACTTGACGAGGAGGTACCATCTGTTCGTATGTTCCGAAGAAGAAAAAAGCGGTGATTCTTCCCATTACCATCATATCACCGGTACCACGTACGTTACTTACTATGAAAACAATGATATGCTTGCAAAAAAAACCAACGGGCGCAGAATTTTTCTACACCACCTCTCGGAAGAATTAGCTATACTAATGATAGGAGAGTGATTTTCTAACCAGCAAGTCATGCGAAATTATGGAATGAAAACCACAATCGAAAGGTACTAAGGAAGGCCAGTAATAGAAGCGGTTACTAACAGCAACGATCAAAGAAACGATAGAGGTACAAAAGTTGACGCATTTTTACGATATACTCGAAATGTGTATACGATATTATATACGAAAATCATTCTTTTTATATCGGGGTACCCGGGTACCCGGGTGGCTCATACGTGTTGTTTTTTTCAAATGCAAAATTTGTTAAGTAAAAAATTTCTATAAATACGTAGAAGGCAAATTTCGATACAAATTCGATTAAATCATTGAGATTCGAGAAGGTTTTGGACAATCTTTCCTGGGAAAAAAATTATTTAGCAAAACGTATCAAGATGGGTACCCGGGTACCCGGGTGGCAACACAAGGGTTAATTTCATGGCTTCTGAGCAGGAGTACACAATTTCAACCGTTAGTTCCCTTCGGGAAGTTAGTGGAATTCAACTTATTTTCATCTGAAAGGGTGACAAATGGTATACAGCTTTGCTTTGTTAGCCCTGGAAGGTCATGCTTTGTCGGATCGACTACGCATCATCAAATTTATCCCATTTTTCATTACAATTCTTATTATTTGAAGCTGAGTTTTCGTACAGCACTTACCGTGCCGATGTACGAGTACTTGCCGGGTACATTGCGGCTGGACGAAGTAAGCAGGGTAAGTTGGATTTTTGGAAATTGGCGTCGTCGAAACGACGAAGGATGAACTTTGTGTAACTTTTACAACTCCAGTATTTCTTATGGCTAGTTGTCGATTCGACGATAAGTCTGTGTCTTATAACTAGCTCGTAACAAATATATATATGTTTATTTTGGAAATGTGGGATCTATTTTTTCAAAAATTATGGAAAAAAATATTTACTAGGACAAAAATAGGACAAATCAGGAAAATGGCTCAAAATTCTTCCTCATTTTAGGAAGATTGCATTCCGCACTCATAAAAATCGGCTCCAAAATCGATGTTTTTCCATTCTAAATAAACTAACGATTGAAGATCTGTCAAATTTATAAATATTTTGAGAAAGGGTGATTTTTGTGAGGCGTCAAAGTAGAGTGTCGTCGAATCGACGAAGCATGACATTTCCGTACTAAAAAGAAGCATGACCTTCCAGGGTTAAGGACATTGTAAAGAACGGGTCTCATATTTCAGTGTTTTTCAAGTTCTTCTTTTTCTTCTCAGTACCGTATAGCTCCTTGTGGGTCATGGTGCGTTAACTTAGCCGTTTATAGGCAACGAGTCAACGTTACATTGCATATCATTTCGAAGTGTGTATAATGTTGAAAGCACTACATATATGTATTTCCATTCACATGTACGGAAATTTTGGACCACGCCGAGATTCGATCTACGGATTACTAGCATCGTAGAGTGCGACTCAACCAAGTGAGCCAAAGAGCGGGTCTTTCAAGTTATTAAATCAAAATTTATTTTCGAGCTGAATCATACCAGCAATAAAATTTAGCCACTGTTAATACTTTGATAAATTTAGAGGAAATCTTATTAAAACCGTTAACCATATTTCAATCAATAAAGGATTTATGAATATTCTGACGTTGCTACTTTGCTAAGATGAAAGTGGCAGACGAAACAAACTAATTTCGCAAGTGGAATATGTAGTCCGAGATGCAAAAAATGCGCTGAAAATACACAAAGTACGCTCTTAAGGCAGATATTGGAGGCCAGTTGAATGTAGTCAGAATGCAGAAGAAAATCATTCTCGCAGCTCCATTTTGAAAATTTGACTCTAAAATAAAAAAAAATGAAATAACATGCGTGGCAGTCCACCAGTAAACTAGGGTCGCACCGCAGATGACATGACATCCAATTTCCAAGATCTAAAATGCTGTTTTGTTAAGGTGTTGAGATCAACAGCACGCCCAGCAATGTTATTTATCCCCATAAATGGATACAATCTGAGCGACATCATAGTCCGTCACGTAGGTCGTGAGTTCGAGAAACTCCATGAAATGAATTCGTTCACGGTGAGTCTGGAATGCACAAGGTCATGGTGCACCAATCCAACCACAAGCCAGGCTACTGTGAAATTTGCTAACAATATTTCTGCGACCGGAAATTTCAACCCCTAAGAAAATCATGATGTTGAAAAAATTTTGGGCTTGCCCCCCCCTGACCGAAATCCTGGCTACGCCCATGGTTTGTTGTTGTAAAGTTTGTTCGTGTGGTAGTTTTCTCATAGTCTGGATTGGCCCAAACGGTTACATCTTTGCGGATGTACTTAAAGAAGTTTATGTGAGTTCATGCTTTAAGTGCAGTGGTTCCCAACTCGCAAATGACTGCGGACCACTTTGCTTGAAATTAAATCACTTCGGACCAATGCGCCTAACTTTTGCAGATAATATAATTCATTGGATGCGGGTTTACCGGATTAATTTTAACTTTTTTAACGAAGGATTGAGGTTTGTCTTCAAATGTGGCAAAATTTGGACACAGTGTGCCAATTAACTTAAGAAAACAATTAGGTACAGACAATAGTGTCACATTATGTGAGAAAAAATACACTGCTTCACGAAAATCACCGGTACAATATAAACTGAGACCACCGAACCGAGCTTTATGTCACTTAACTTAAGGTCTGCACACATCGAATTTTCAGATCGACCACATACCTAGTAATGGAAGTATTCAGTATATTATTTATACTATGATATTTTTCAAAGCTCATGCCTATTATTTTAGGTAATCACGATTAAAACTCCTTTTTTAGAAGTACATCATAGTCCCCATAGCATCTCGCGGACCACTTATGGGTCTCTCACGGGCCACCTTCGGTTCGCGGACCACCTGTTGGGAAACAGTGTTTTAGTGAATCAGAAGCTAGAGAATCAAAAATTTTGAGAGTTTTCTAGAATTTACTGTTTTTCCGTTTTAACAGAAAAATTAAAATCAATTAAGTAGCAATGATATCTAGATAAATATGTCAAATTAAAAAATTGAATCCGATGGTCACATACACCTTCCGATTTATCTCGCAATCAATAAATCTGGCCGATCGATCGGAGGGTCTGTGGCGCCTCATAGAAACACATATTTCAGAAATTTTCAAAATATGCATTATGAAGTTTTGGCTATCATCAAGATTGTGTTACATATTATTATCTTCCAAACAAATGAATAATCGTCAAATAATAAAAATAAAAACTTGTGCAAAAATGTTAAGTCGAAAAATTAAAATACTCCTTGAATCTACGCCTAAGAACAGATTTATGATAAACAAACATTGCAGGCGACTAAAGCTTATTTGTACAAATATTTAATTAACTCTTCTTTCATTTATGTCGAAGAAGGTGTCAATGAAATGTGAATGTGTTATTATTGCCAAACTTGCCAATTATCGCCCATTCATTTTCAATCAAATGAAGAACCCACGCGCACAATATTATTCTATGTTCATATAAAAGAATCTACGTTCAATGCTAAATTAACCTACGACGATGCGTGAACATATCTACGGTGGGTTTGTGCAATATCATGTTGCAATCATCCATGATTTGTTTAATAATAATAGCAAATATGTAATTAATAGTATTTCTGACTTATACGTATGAGTATGTAATTTTTCAATAATAACACATTTGACTCATCTTGAATAAATCTGGGACACGACATTGATATACATATCTAATTGTTTGGCATAAAATTTGCGTTAAATTGGATTTTAAATTATTCGAATACGATAAAGATTTGCATTTATATAAGTCTTTGGCTGGAGAATTTATAAAATCTTCTAATCTGATTCGTCTCATTTTCGACTCGAGACATTTTCAGTACGAATTGTTAATTGGCTCTTTCATGAGTGGAGAAATTTTTAAATCCAGAAAATTATAGGATTCATCGATTTTTCTTTTTTCCAAATGAATTGTAATATGTACTATTGAGTATGAGTACTGTTTCGAAAAAAAAAAATCTTTAATCAACAGATTGAATTACCATTCGGATATTATATGCAATATAATATGGAAGACATCGTATACAGTGAAAGCTCTCATAAGCGGACAGTCACGGTTCCGTATTTTTGTCCGCTTAAGAGAGATGCTAACATGTTAACATTTTTGTATAGATACATATATGTATTCGTAAATTTTATATGATTTGAAAACATCGAGGACAGTAGTTTGGCGCAATTTTGCCCCTTTTTGCTTAATTATAGACAGTTTTGGAAATGGGTCTTCTAATTTTTCAAATGGTCAAATGTAATGTAATCGTTACGTTACTTGAAATTTTTTTTATGTTCCGTATTTGGCATAAAGCTGCTTCAAAACAAATTATTCCATGCGCATCCGAAGCTCTTCATCTTCCCAAGCAACTTCTTCACTATTATCCCATTCTTCGCCTAATTCCAATTCAACACTGCGATTATCCGTTTGCAAATTACTGCAGGTATTTATAAATGACTTAATATGTTGGTCGCAATCGGTTTCTTTTGTTTGGTGCCATCTTGAATGATTTTCAAAACACGCACCCTTATGAAACCAAACCTAGAGTTACAATTTAGCAGAAAATGCAAGGGTTTGGCCTTTTTTCAATCAAAAACGTCTGCTCGTAGAACCATTACTTGGGAACATCTCCAACAAATGGACGCGAAGCTCCCATTAACGGACATTTCTGAGAATATCAACGTCCGTATGAAACAAATGTGTCCGGATATGAGAGCGTCGCGTCCGTTTATTGGAGATGTGTCGACGTAATGTTCCACAAACTACTGTCCGTGTCCGTTCTTTGGAGTGTCCGCTTATTAGAATGAAAGTTACACACAAATCACTGGAAAAACATATGTTCCAAATAATTTGTCCGTTTATTAGAGATGTTCGCTTATCGGAGCTGTCCGAAAAGAGAGCTTTCACTGTATAATAATTTTTACGTAATTTTTTTTTGAAAAATTTGGCAGTAAAAAATTTAATAATAACCCTAACCCAGATCTTTTTGTGAAAACTCGAATTATAATATGCATGCAATGTAATTGAATCTCGGGCTCATCTTTGCTAAACAATTATTCATGCAATTTACAAGAATAAGTCATCATATCAGTATCTCATTAAAAAATCACCATTACGCGAGCTTACATGCATATTAACATGTACATACGTTAGTCAGGCCATTACACCTTCTCATTATAATCCGTGACGTGAGCAACAAAGGCCATTGTAGAATTTTTTAAATTAACACGTCTTTTCTATCACTGTTCACCATACGAGTATTCACATTAGTGTTTCTGTGCTTGTAGGTTTTTGGTGTCATACGAATATGTTTATTTATTTTTCAACTTCTTCTTCGTCTTTTATTTTTATTTTATTCGAACTTGGCCTTCACACATGTTATTATAATGCATTGACTGAGTATTATACATAATAATAAAATGTTAACTCACTCGCTGTAGTGTATTGCGTTGTGTATGTCATGGCATTTCTTTTCATTTATTTGAGCGCGATTTTTTGAAGAGCACCTTTTTACAGAATGTTTTTCTTTTTGACAAATCAATAAGACTTGATGAATGTGATTAGAATTTGTAATAATGATTATTATGTTTGTGAACAATATTGACGTTGATTGACTTCGCTAATTTGCTTATGTATATTAGAATTATGATGAAGTTCTGGGTCAAGCGTTATTCTAAGAACGGTTGTATTTTTTTGTGATGTATAATTCAACAAAGTAGTAGTCTGGTTGGTGTAGTGGTTAGTGCGCTCACCTTCGGAGCACAGGGTCGTGGGATCCAGTCTCACCGTGAGCGAGTTCAGTTTATGATGTTTCTCGAAATCACGACCCTTGTGACAGAAGGGTCACTCAGATGTTAAACGAGAAGTATCGGGATAAATACTTAACTCTTCTGAGCGTGGTGTTGATTTCAACACCTCAACAAAAAAGTGGTTAAGATCTTGGAAAATGGATGTCACTAAAACATTTGCGGCCTGTGTCCAATGTTGGAATGCCGATTCTGTTATTTATTATTTTTAATTAAAAAAAAAGAAACAACAGTACTCCACGGTTAATGCAACCGACCCTCCAAAGATCCTGAATCAATAGTCTAGTCATATTAGCGTTTCAAATAGAAAAAATAGAGTAAGGCTAATTTTTTTTTAATCAGTGGGGCCACAGGAGTCTAAAACTCATTTTGCTAAACAAAAACATTTGATCGGGAAGGTCCCAAAAAGGACAAACAAGGACACCATTTAATCCTTGACCGGAGGTCGGCATCATATCAAAGGGCAAGTCGAGTGCATTATATATCCGGTGTTTGTTTCCTCTTTCATGGACCCTCAACGGAATAAATCGCGTTTGAATGGAAAATTATAGTGTTTCCCGTAACTTATCATCTGTATCTTTCCAAAGAGGTGTGTGAAGTTGGCGACGTCACTTTCGATTTTTTAACTTTTTTTTGCTCAGTTCGTTTGCCCATCGTTAGCCCACGTTTGCCCAGGAAAAATTTTCGTTTGCCCACCCCCTCAAAAAAAGTTATTGCAAAAACAAAAAAAATTTTGTGAAGTTGGCGACGTCACTTTTTATTTTTTTATTTTTTATTACACAGTTCGTTTGCCCATCGTTAGCCCACGTTTGCCCAGGAAAAATTTTCGTTTGCCCACCCACCCAAAAAAAGTTATGGACAAAAAACATTTTCAATTTCACTCAATATTTGGAGTGCCTCATCTGGCCACCCTATGCACGCCTCCGGGGTCTGACTTGTACGTTTCGATTGCCCATTGGGTGCCCTCAACAACCCACTAAAAATCGTCGTTTGCCCACCCCTGCGAAAAGAGATATTCACTGAAAACCGT
This sequence comes from Microchrysa polita, assembly GCA_949715475.1. Lineage (NCBI taxonomy): Eukaryota > Metazoa > Arthropoda > Insecta > Diptera > Stratiomyidae > Microchrysa > Microchrysa polita. Next base: position 133,374,142 of record OX454415.1, on the reverse strand, counting down.
TACTAGTCAGGAATTTCACTCAACAAAAAAACTCCTATTTTGGTAAATTTTACGACTTTGCGTTCGATGTTTTTTAATTTGTTTACATATTTTGTTAGTCCTTGTTAGCCCACATTGTGGCGGGAAAAAATTTCGTTTGCCCACTCTCTCAAAAAAAGTTATTGGCAAAAACATTTTCCACATATAAATTTCGCTCAATTGGTAGTGTGCCTGATCTGACCACCTTATAATAATACTTCCGTGTTTCAATACAAGGTGTTCGGAAACTTCAGCATATTATGTGATTCCTTCCCAAAATGATGTTTGTAGCATACTGCGAACGCTTTTTGATGCTAGAGCCTAGAACCATATCTGAAAAGTTCACATACGTTAGCTTTTCATAATACACTCGGCCGCAAAACTATCGACTCAACCTAAAAGCGCGTGTATTTGTACGTTTTTTTCGAAAAGTATATATATATATATTTTAGTATTTGGTATTGCCTCCTCTTGCTCTAATGAGAGCTTCCAGTCGATTCTGCATTGATCTGATCAAGTTGCTGATGGTATTTTGAGGAATACCTTTCCACTCCTCTAATAGGGCTGCCTTCAATTCTTCAGTGGACGAAGGGACTGGATTTCTGGCTCGGACTCTTCTCTTGAGTTCGTCCTATAAGTGTTCAATGGGATTGATGTCGGGACTGCGTGCAGGCCAGTTAAGTGACGACATATTGGCTTCATTCAAGAACTGTCAAGTGAGGCGCGATGCATGACACCGGGCATTGTCGTGCATCAAAGTGAAGTTCTCGCCAATAAATGCTGCACAGGGCACAACGTGGACACGGAGAATATCGGTAACGTATCCCTTAGCTGTCAGTCCTCCTCCTCGGCCTCCTGTGGGCACGAATACGAGATCCATTTTTCCCTCCAAGGAAATGCCAGCCCACATCATACAGGAACCGCGCGCCGCCATATGCAGCCGCTCAGTTTGACGCCAGTAGACTCGACATCTTCTGTCACTGCCATGTAGACACATTCTCGACTCGTTCGTGAACAATACTGAGCTGCATTCCGTATCGCTCCAAGTAAGATGATCTCAAGCAAATAAGAGGCGCGTTTGTCGGTGTCGTGCAGTCAATTTGGGGCCCCTGGCAGGCCGTCTTCGATTGATATTCGCTTCCTTTAATCGTCTCCTTACTGTGCAGACACTAACAGCTACTCCGCGAACACGCCTCAGGTTCCGCGGCGGAGCAACACCCGTCAGGAACCGATTTCATAACGTACTTGTAACAATGAAACGGTCGTCTCTCTCTAAAGTGGATCGAAGGCGGCCCGTTCTTGGTCTCGAATTAAAGCTAACAGTCTCTCGAAATGTTCGCTAAATCTCGAGTCAGCAGACTGACTCATTCCAAGACGGTGAGCGACGGTTCGCTGACTATGATTTTCCGACAATAGGGCTACAACTTGTGCCGCATCATCTGGCGTCGTATCCATTGATGACAAAACAGTGATTGAAATTACTTCAGATGTAAGTTACCTAACTTTCCTTATGCAACTGATAGTGAGAAACCGATTACGGGCGCTTCTATAGTGGTAGTTTACCTCACCTGACCTTTACCTAAAATTTAAATTTTTCTGGGTTTTTTGTTACAAGTGGCAATAATTTAAAAAGTGCGAAGCAAATATTGATAAAAAGGGTACAAACAGGCAGCTAAGGTTTCAATCTTTTAAACGACATACGACTTTTATGAATAACTATCATACTTTCCAAAAAACACGTACAAATACACGCGCTTTCAGGTTGAGTCGATAGTTTTGCGGCCGAGTGTACATATAATAATAGGCGTGTTTTTTGTACGCCGGTCTAGGTTAGTTTAGCGTAACTACATGGGTTTACAATAAAAATATGACCCATACAGGTTATGTCTTATTCTACTTCCTTGCCTTGTTCTTTATACCTACCGCTCCATGGTTTCGTGTTGCTCGACCTGCGGTGTAGGCACATCGCCCGTTTTTGCGGTAATATCTCAGCATATTTCTACAGGCAGCTCTATCTTGGATCGTGTCATCGCCGAGACAAATGCGTAGTTGTTGCTTTTTCATTTGACATATCCTGGGTTCCTCGGTCTACCTCTGGCCTTGGGTCCATCAAGTCAGGTTATGTATTATTGTAAAATAACCTACACCGGAGTACAAAAAACACGCCTAATATTTCTGCTTGGAGACAACGAGCTGGGTACGTGGGGTATCTCCCCTTTACAAAAGATTTCAAATATATTAGTATTGATATAAGTATATACATCAGCAGTTTCAAACGTCTTTTACATCAATTTCTTATATTTTCGTACATAACTCAATTCCAACTAAATTTGGGATCTGCTGATATACCATCAGGAATTAGCCAATGAAAAATAAATATTCATAGAACGACATCTTGAAGTAAACTGGTTGCAGATGTTGAAAATAAAAATCCAAAGACTTGCGCCATTTTCCTTGCAAACGTACATCTAAAGACGTGAAAGGAGACCAAACTCACAATCCTCAAAGCCCGGAAATAATTTTAGGGTCACAGATATGTTATCATTCAATATCCAATTCAGAATTGGAAGATTTTTTTATAATATAGTTGTTAGTCGCTACCTAGCTACATAAGGCCCTCTAGATCAGACGTGTCAAATTCGCGGCCTACGGCCTCGTAGTTCTGTGCGGCCCGCGGCCATGTCAAAGCAGCATCAACACAAAAATTGTGAAATTGGTAAGGTGAACAAATTCATCCATTGAACTCAAGTCTACGAGAATTACTAAAACTCGCCAGTGGCTTATGCAAGTTTATTTTAGGATTTTTTCCTCCAAATACTACCAACAATTTGAGGCTGGTAATTTGATTTTATAAGACAGCTCATCTTTTTTGTACAGGACAATACTAAGTCTCTTCATGAACCTGTTCTGTCCCAAAATGCAGTAAAAAAAAATACTTGCCTTTACCGAGCATGAATTGAGATTTATTAGCAAAAATGGCAAAGCCTCAAAAACTACGGAAATCTTGGAATTGGTCACTAAATCACCTGGATGTGAAAATCCAACATAATAATTACAGCCCAAGTGCCTGATTTTTTTAACCTATACTTATCAAGCTGTATTGGAGCATGAGCTTGTTTAAAACAAGCTTTTGTCTCTTTTAGCCACCTTTCTGTTGAAATTAATTTATTCTGGCTATGTATTTTGCCTCCAAATGTTATTTTGACAACCTGGATGACTGGTGCTAAAATTTTTTTATCATCTGTCCAAAATTTGGCGCAAATCATGTAATTAAGAAAAAGTGTTTACTTGAAGATCAATCATATTTTTACATTTCGCTTCTTATCTTAATTTTTTAATGTTCTTGAAGTACATTTCCGAAATGCGTAAGTTCTCACGGATAATCCCGCAGCCGCTAAAGTGATCCATACTCTCTGCCATATTTTAAAAATAATATTCTGTAATCAACTTTCGTAATACGATTACATAAAAGGTTTTGAAATTTTCCTCCTGCGTCCCACCTAAACCTGAGGAGAGTCTTATTTGGCCCTTGCCAGGTTTTGAGTTTGACACCCCTGCTCTAGATGAAAGGAAGTGCAACAGTGAAGGCACCTGAAGAGATGCACATCATGCCTGTCATCATCACTTGATTTTTCTTTTTATTAATGCCTTAAAAGTGGGCTGATATTATAGAACTTTTCCTCTAAACTGTTGCGCCAACCAACGAACCTAAGGTTGTTCCTATTTTACCTTCATTTTTTTGTAATATTTCCAAAATAGCGTTTTAATTCAATAAGAATTTATGAAAACCTGTCTTTAAGGGCTCCATTTCTTCTTCTCTGCACCGTAACCCCTTGTGGGGCAACCTTAGGAACAACCTTGGTTGGCGGGCATGATATGCATCTCTTCAGGTGCCTTCACTGTTGCACTTCCTATCATCTGGAGGGCCTTATGTAGCGACTAACAACTTTATTATAAAAAAATCTTCTAATTCTGAATTGGATATTGAATGATAACACATCTGCGACCCTAAAATTATTTCCGGGCTTTCAGGATTGTGAGTTTGGTCTCCTTTCACGTCTTTAGATGTACGTTTGCAAGGAAAATGGCGCAAGTCTTTGGATTTTTATTTTCAACATCTGCAACCAGTTTACTTCAAGATGTCGTTCTATGAATATTTATTTTTCATTGGCTAATTCCTGATGGTATATCAGCAGATCCCAAATTTAGTTGGAATTGAGTTATGTACGAAAATATAAGAAATTGATGTAAAATACGTTTGAAACTGCTGATGTATATACTTATATCAATACTAATATATTTGAAATCTTTTGTAAAGGGGAGATACCCCACGTACCCAGCTCGTTGTCTCCAAGCAGAAATATTAGGCGTGTTTTTTTGTACTCCGGTGTAGGTTATTTTACAATAACACATAACCTGAATTGATGGACCCAAGACCAGAGGTAGACCGAGGAACCCAGGATATATCAAATGAAAAAGCAACAACTACGCATTTGTCTCGGCGATGACACGATCCAAGATAGAGCTGCCTGTAGAAATATGCTGAGATATTACCGCAAAAACGGGCGATGTGCCTACACCGCAGGTCGAGCAACACGAAACCATGGAGCGGTAGGTATAAAGAACAAGGCAAGGAAGTAGAATAAGACATAACCTGTATGGGTCATATTTTTATTGTAAACCCATGTAGTTACGCTAAACTAACCTAGACCGGCGTACAAAAAACACGCCTATTATTATATGTACACTCGGCCGCAAAACTATCGACTCAACCTGAAAGCGCGTGTATTTGTACGTGTTTTTTGGAAAGTATGATAGTTATTCATAAAAGTCGTATGTCGTTTAAAAGATTGAAACCTTAGCTGCCTGTTTGTACCCTTTTTATCAATATTTGCTTCGCACTTTTTAAATTATTGCCACTTGTAACAAAAAACCCAGAAAAATTTAAATTTTAGGTAAAGGTCAGGTGAGGTAAACTACCACTATAGAAGCGCCCGTAATCGGTTTCTCACTATCAGTTGCATAAGGATAGTTAGGTAACTTACATCTGAAGTAATTTCAATCACTGTTTTGTCATCAATGGATACGACGCCAGATGATGCGGCACAAGTTGTAGCCCTATTGTCGGAAAATCATAGTCAGCGAACCGTCGCTCACCGTCTTGGAATGAGTCAGTCTGCTGACTCGAGATTTAGCGAACATTTCGAGACACTGTTAGCTTTAATTCGAGATCAAGAACGGGCCGCCTTCGATCCACTTTAGAGAGAGACGACCGTTTCATTGTTACAAGTACGTTATGAAATCGGTTCCTGACGGGTGTTGCTCCGCCGCGGAACCTGAGGCGTGTTCGCGGAGTAGCTGTTAGTGTCTGCACAGTAAGGAGACGATTAAAGGAAGCGAATATCAATCGAAGACGGCCTGCCAGGGGCCCCAAATTGACTGCACGACACTGACAAACGCGCCTCTTATTTGCTTGAGATCATCTTACTTGGAGCGATACGGAATGCAGCTCAGTATTGTTCACGAACGAGTCGAGAATGTGTCTACATGGCAGTGACACAAGATGTCGAGTCTACAGGCGTCAAACTGAGCGGCTGCATATGGCGGCGCGCGGTTCCTGTATGATGTGGGCTGGCATTTCCTTGGAGGGAAAAATGGATCTCGTATTCGTGCCCACAGGAGGCCGAGGAGGAGGACTGACAGCTAAGGGATACGTTACCGATATTCTCCGTGTCCACGTTGTGCCCTGTGCAGCATTTATTGGCGAGAACTTCACTTTGATGCACGACAATGCCCGGTGTCATGCATCGCGCCTCACTTGACAGTTCTTGAATGAAGCCAATATGTCGTCACTTAACTGGCCTGCACGCAGTCCCGACATCAATCCCATTGAACACTTATAGGACGAACTCAAGAGAAGAGTCCGAGCCAGAAATCCAGTCCCTTCGTCCACTGAAGAATTGAAGGCAGCCCTATTAGAGGAGTGGAAAGGTATTCCTCAAAATACCATCAGCAACTTGATCAGATCAATGCAGAATCGACTGGAAGCTCTCATTAGAGCAAGAGGAGGCAATACCAAATACTAAAATATATATATATATACTTTTCGAAAAAAACGTACAAATACACGCGCTTTTAGGTTGAGTCGATAGTTTTGCGGCCGAGTGTATTATGAAAAGCTAACGTATGTGAACTTTTCAGATATGGTTCTAGGCTCTAGCATCAAAAAGCGTTCGCAGTATGCTACAAACATCATTTTGGGAAGGAATCACATAATATGCTGAAGTTTCCGAACACCTTGTATTGAAACATGGAAGTATTATTATAAGGTGGTCAGATCAGGCACACTACCAATTGAGCGAAATTTATATGTGGAAAATGTTTTTGCCAATAACTTTTTTTGAGAGAGTGGGCAAACGAAATTTTTTCCCGCCACAATGTGGGCTAACAAGGACTAACAAAATATGTAAACAAATTAAAAAACATCGAACGCAAAGTCGTAAAATTTACCAAAATAGGAGTTTTTTTGTTGAGTGAAATTCCTGACTAGTAACGGTTTTCAGTGAATATCTCTTTTCGAAGGGGTGGGCAAACGACGATTTTTAGTGGGTTGTTGAGGGCACCCAATGGGCAATCGAAACGTACAAGTCAGACCCCGGAGGCGTGCATAGGGTGGCCAGATGAGGCACTCCAAATATTGAGTGAAATTGAAAATGTTTTTTGTCCATAACTTTTTTTGGGTGGGTGGGCAAACGAAAATTTTTCCTGGGCAAACGTGGGCTAACGATGGGCAAACGAATGACGTAAGAAAAAATCAAAAAATCGAATGTGACGTCGCCAACTTCACACTTTTTGAGAATATATATATATGGAGTGAAATATCTATGTGGAAGGTTTTTTGCCAATAACTTTTTTTCAGGGGGTGGGCAAACGACGATTTTTTCGGGGCATACGAGGGCCCCTCATGGGCAATCAAAGTGGCTAAGTCCGATTGCCCTGGAGTGTTTAGGGTGGCCAGATAAGGCATTCAAATAGTTGAGTGAATGTCTATGTAGAAGGTTTTATGCCAATAACTTTTTTTCACGGGGTGGGCAAACGATGATTTTTCCTGGGCAAACGAGGGCCCTTCATGGGCAATTAAAGTGGCTAAGTCCGATTGACCTGGCGTAATTAGGGTGGCCAGATCGGGCATTCAAAATAATTGAGTGAAATTTATATGAGGAAGGTTTTTTGCCAATAACTTTTTTTCAGGGGGTGGGCAAACGAAAATTTTTGCTAGGCAAATGAGCGCTGGCGAGGGGCAAATTAAATGTGTAAAAACATTTTAAAAATTCGAACGGGAAGTAGTCAAATTTACCAAAATGAGATATTTTTGTTGAGTGAAATTCCTGACTAGTAACGGTTTTCAGTGAATATCTCTTTTCGCAGGGGTGGGCAAACGACGCTTTTTAGTGGGTTGTTGAGGGCACCCAATGGGCAATCGAAACGTGCAAGTCAGACCTCGGAGGCGTGCATAGGGTGGCCAGATGAGGCACTCCAAATATTGAGTGAAATTGAAAATGTTTTTTGTCCATAACTTTTTTTGGGTGGGTGGGCAAACGAAAATTTTTCCTGGGCAAACGTGGGCTAACGATTTGCAAACGAATGACGTAAGAAAAAATCAAAAAATCGAATGTGACGTCGCCAACTTCACACTTTTTGAGAATATATATATATGGAGTGAAATGTCTATGTGGAAGGTTTTTTGCCAATAACTTTTTTTCAGGGGGTGGGCAAACGACGATTTTTTCGGGGCATACGAGGGCCCCTCATGGGCAATCAAAGTGGCTAAGTCCGATTGCCCTGGAGTGTTTAGGGTGGCCAGATAAGGCATTCAAATAGTTGAGTGAATGTCTATGTAGAAGGTTTTATGCCAATAACTTTTTTTCAGGGGGTGGGCAAACGATGATTTTTCCTGGGCAAACGAGGGCCCTTCATGGGCAATTAAAGTGGCTAAGTCCGATTGACCTGGCGTAATTAGGGTGGCCAGATCGGGCATTCAAAATAATTGAGTGAAATTTATATGAGGAAGGTTTTTTGCCAATAACTTTTTTTCAGGGGGTGGGCAAACGAAAATTTTTGCTAGGCAAATGAGCGCTGGCGAGGGGCAAATTAAATGTGTAAAAACATTTTAAAAATTCGAACGGGAAGTAGTCAAATTTACCAAAATGAGATATTTTTGTTGAGTGAAATTCCTGACTAGTAACGGTTTTCAGTGAATATCTCTTTTCGCAGGGGTGGGCAAACGACGATTTTTAGTGGGTTGTTGAGGGCACCCAATGGGCAATCGAAACGTGCAAGTCAGACCTCGAAAGCGTGCATAGGGTGGCCAGATGAGGCACTCCAAATATTGAGTGAAATTGAAAAGGTTTTTTGTCCATAACTTTTTTTGGGTGGGTGGGCAAACGAAAATTTTTCCTGGGCAAACGTGGGCTAACGATGGGCAAACGAATGACGTAAGAAAAAATCAAAAAATCGAATGTGACGTCGCCAACTTCACACTTTTTGAGAATATATACATATATATGGAGTGAAATGTCTATGTGGAAGGTTTTTTGCCAATAACTTTTTTTCAGGGGGTGGGCAAACGACGATTTTTTCGGGGCATACGAGGGCCCCTCATGGGCAATCAAAGTGGCTAAGTCCGATTGCCCTGGAGTGTTTAGGGTGGCCAGATAAGGCATTCAAATAGTTGAGTGAATGTCTATGTAGAAGGTTTTATGACAATAACTTTTTTTCAGGGGGTGGGCAAACGATGATTTTTCCTGGGCAAACGAGGTCCCTTCATGGGCAATTAAAGTGGCTAAGTCCGATTGACCTGGCGTAATTAGGGTGGCCAGATCGGGCTTTCAAAATAATTGAGTGAAATTTATATGAGGAAGGTTTTTTGCCAATAACTTTTTTTCAGGGGGTGGGCAAACGAAAATTTTTGCTAGGCAAATGAGCGCTGGCGAGGGGCAGATTAACTGTGTAAAAACATTTTAAAAATTCGAACGGGAAGTAGTCAAATTTACCAAAATGAGATATTTTTGTTGAGTGACATTCCTGACTAGTAACGGTTTTCAGTGAATATCTCTTTTCGCAGGGGTGGGCAAACGACGATTTTTAGTGGGTTGTTGAGGGCACCCAATGGGCAATCGAAACGTGCAAGTCAGACCTCGGAGGCGTGCATAGGGTGGCCAGATGAGGCACTCCAAATATTGAGTGAAATTGAAAATGTTTTTTGTCCATAACTTTTTTTGGGTGGGTGGGCAAACGAAAATTTTTCCTGGGCAAACGTGGGCTAACGATTTGCAAACGAATGACGTAAGAAAAAATCAAAAAATCGAATGTGACGTCGCCAACTTCACACTTTTTGAGAATATATATATATGGAGTGAAATGTCTATGTGGAAGGTTTTTTGCCAATAACTTTTTTTCAGGGGGTGGGCAAACGACGATTTTTTCGGGGCATACGAGGGCCCCTCATGGGCAATCAAAGTGGCTAAGTCCGATTGCCCTGGAGTGTTTAGGGTGGCCAGATAAGGCATTCAAATAGTTGAGTGAATGTCTATGTAGAAGGTTTTATGCCAATAACTTTTTTTCAGGGGGTGGGCAAACGATGATTTTTCCTGGGCAAACGAGGGCCCTTCATGGGCAATTGAAGTGGCTAAGTCCGATTGACCTGGCGTAATTAGGGTGGCCAGATCGGGCATTCAAAATAATTGAGTGAAATTTATATGAGGAAGGTTTTTTGCCAATAACTTTTTTTCAGGGGGTGGGCAAACGAAAATTTTTGCTAGGCAAATGAGCGCTGGCGAGGGGCAAATTAAATATGTAAAAACATTTCAAAAATTCGAACGGGAAGTAGTCAAATTTACCAAAATGAGATATTTTTGTTGAGTGAAATTCCTGACTAGTAACGGTTTTCAGTGAATATCTCTTTTCGCACGGGTGGGCAAACGACGATTTTTAGTGGGTTGTTGAGGGCACCCAATGGGCAATCGAAACGTGCAAGTCAGACCTCGGAGGCGTGCATAGGGTGGCAAGATGAGGCACTCCAAATATTGAGTGAAATTGAAAAGGTTTTTTGTCCATAACTTTTTTTGGGTGGGTGGGCAAACGAAAATTGTTCCTGGGCAAACGTGGGCTAACGATGGGCAAACGAATGACGTAAGAAAAAATCCAAAAATCGAATGTGACGTCGCCAACTTCACACTTTTTGAGAATATATATATATGGAGTGAAATGTCTATGTGGAAGGTTTTTTGCCAATAACTTTTTTTCAGGGGGTGGGCAAACGACGATTTTTTCGGGGCATACGAGGGCCCCTCATGGGCAATCAAAGTGGCTAAGTCCGATTGCCCTGGAGTGTTTAGGGTGGCCAGATAAGGCATTCAAATAGTTGAGTGAATGTCTATGTAGAAGGTTTTATGCCAATAACTTTTTTTCAGGGGGTGGGCAAACGATGATTTTTCCTGCGCAAACGAGGTCCCTTCATGGGCAATTAAAGTGGCTAAGTCCGATTGACCTGGCGTAATTAGGGTGGCCAGATCGGGCATTCAAAATAATTGAGTGAAATTTATATGAGGAAGGTTTTTTGCCAATAACTTTTTTTCAGGGGGTGGGCAAACGAAAATTTTTGCTAGGCAAATGAGCGCCGGCGAGGGGCAGATTAAATGTGTAAAAACATTTTAAAAATTCGAACGGGAAGTAGTCAAATTTACCAAAATGAGATATTTTTGTTGAGTGAAATTCCTGACTAGTAACGGTTTTCAGTGAATATCTCTTTTCGCAGGGGTGGGCAAACGACGATTTTTAGTGGGTTGTTGAGGGCACCCAATGGGCAATCGAAACGTGCAAGTCAGATCTCGGAGGCGTGCACAGGTTGGCCTGATGAGGCACTCCAAATATTGAGTGGAATTGAAAATGTTTTTTGTCCATAACTTTTTTTGGGTGGGTGGGCAAACGAAAATTTTTCCTGGGCAAACGTGGGCTAACGATTTGCAAACGAATGACGTAAGAAAAAATAAAAAAATCGAATGTGACGTCGCCAACTTCACACTTTTTTTTTTGTTTTTGCAATAACTTTTTTTGGGTGGGTGGGCAAACGAAAATTTTTCCTGGGCAAACGTGGGCTAACGATGGGCAAACGAACTGTGTAATAAAAAATAAAAAAAATAAAAGTGACGTCGCCAACTTCACAAATTTTTTTTTGTTTTTGCAATAACTTTTTTTGAGGGGGTGGGCAAACGAAAATTTTTCCTGGGCAAACGTGGGCTAACGATGGGCAAACGATTTGAGCAAAAAAAAGTTAAAAAATCGAATGTGACGTCGCCAACTTCACACACCTTTTCCAAAGCCGTAACTGCGCGAATAATTCAAGTTGTCACTACCTTCTCCATTTTTAAAATCTATAATATCTGAAGATTCTACCATTAAATTTGCTAAGAAATTTTTTTTTTCGGAAAGCTCTGAAAAAGGACATAAAAGGATCGAACGTGGGTATGCGGGGTGTCTCTGATCAAGGATTAGTTTGTGTCCTTGGTAACTTTCCGATCAAAATTTTTCTTAGCAAAATGAGTTTTAGACTGCTGGCACCCTACTGAATCGAAAACAACCAAAATTAACCTTACTATATTTTTTCTATTTGGAGACCTCAATTGGGATATTTTGACTGGACTACAAATGTTATTTTTAAGAGCCTAATCTAATGGTGCTTTGCCGATGACATGTCATCACCAATATGCCTAAACTGTGATTATCTTTGTTATTTATCGATACTAGGTAAATACGGCTCGGAAATGGATGCAAAACTACGATCGCTGAGCGATCATCACATGAATTGTCTCTACGAACACGTACCTTTAATGCGAAAATTTCCTTATGGTATGATACAATACATTTTTTTTACGCGCATTGTTTAGTGATAACGTTAAGGCGACCAACTTTCTCAGAAGCCAATGCGAAACATACAGCGTGCAGGCTGTCAACAAGAATGGTTATAGGTATGCGAGCCCCAGAATTATTTACACTCCTAAGCCCCTCAGTTCAGCGAAGCGTTTTAGAGAGTTTGTTTGATTTTCCAATATTAAAGAATTCTCCGAGCCACATATTATTCACCACCGAGAAAACTGACGGTTTTTAGAATGACGTAAGAGATTGCAAATTAATGCGAACATTTGTTTTCCACTAACGCACTCAACAAGTTTTAGAAAACTCATCTCTAGAAAATGGTATGCCAACAAGCGGTGGAGCCGATAAGCTTAAATTAGATGGGTCTCTTCGTGGACGAGTTTTTTTTTCAGTGGTTTCAACTTGGGTGGCTTATTTTGATAAATGCATCATCTCGCGAGTTAGGTCGGGGAAACTTAGCCGAATCCCGATATTGGATATTATGTCCGGAAACATATTAGGCAGGGCTGCTATTGCGGCTTGTCCGAAATTTGCCAACTCAACGCTAGATGAATCAATGAATCCATTCGCGAGAAAATCGGGCCAAGTTGAATGGCTGCCAAATGTGAATAAATGTTTTCTAAAATGACTGAAAAGAAATTGTGATGAAAATTGTGACTTTGACCAAGAATAATCTCATAGCAGATTTTTTAACGTTTTTCTGTCTCTGTGTTTACGCTCTGTGTTTATTATTTCTCATGAGGTTCAATATTTATTTAGTGGACGTGATCTCCTATTCATAGCAGACAAAACGAAAATTAAGGTCGTAATCACACTGATTATGCCCTGTGGCATGGGTTAAGAATAATGCCTCCGCTTCCTCCGGCGTGTCGTAGAAGGCGACTAATGGGGCAGGGGAGAATAAAACTGTCCTGGGCTTCGTACAAATCACCACAATCGCGCGCGACGTTGTTTGTGCTAAATTGTGTGGATATGAACGAAGCTTAATATAAATTGACCCCTGTGGTGTTGGGGTTAGAATTATGCCACAGCGTTCCCGGCTTGTCGTACAAGGCGACTTGAGAGATAGGGTGTGTAGGCTTGTAACTTGCATACCTGAAACTAAACTACACTCGAAACATTGAACGAGCCTCGGATACCACGGACTGATTTACCGGCAACGACCTTTGGCTACAAACAACGGACTACGATTGGTTTTTGGAACGTTCGAACGTTGTGGGGCGAGTGCAGTAGTACAAGACTCACTGAAGTCGAACGGGAAATGACCGCATATAGAATTTCGATATTAGGACTGAGCGAAACAAGATGGACCGGATCGGGAACGACCTTATCACCTAGTTCCCAAACTGTGCTGCTTTACTCTGGTAGTGAACTTGAAGCCTCACCCAGAATGGCTGGAGTCGGCATCCTTTTGAACAAGGAAGCTCGCCAATCTCTTATAGATTGGAGGCCTATTTCCGACCGAATAATAACTGCCAGATTCAAGTCCAGAGTAAGGAACATTACTATAATTCAGTGCTACGCCCCGACTGAGTCAGCCGACCAGCACGCTAAGGACGCCTTTTACCACCTGCTTGGCGACACCTTTGACAAGGCTCCCAGAGGTGATATAAAAATTATTATGGGGGATCTCAATGCTAAAGTTGGGTCTGACAATGTTGGATTGGAACATCTTATGGGCAATCACGGTCTGGGTGTTAGGAACGACAATGGTGAGTTGTACGTAGAGTTCTGTAACTCTCGTCAGCTTGTCATTGGCGGCACCTTGTTCAAACACAAACCTTGCCATTTAGCAACCTGGATATCTCCAGATGGCCGAACAGAGAACCAGATTGACCATATAGCCATCTCCAAAACATGGAGGAATTGTCTCGTGGACGTCAGGGCTAAGCGTGGTGCTGATGTAGGCAGCGATCAACAACTTGTCATCGCAAACATTCGCTTGCGCACCGCTGCTATTCGTCGCACACAAAACGAGCGTGTATCGCCACGATTTAATGTGCAAAAACTTAAAGATCCATCAACAAAACGTGCAGTTTCTAGTGCATTGCACGAGATAGCTAATGCACAAACGCCAGATACTCCTTCATCAATTGATGATAGATGGAACATTGTGAAGGACGCTTTTATATCGTGTGGCGAAACATTTGTGGGCAGACTTCAGCGAGGTAGGAGACCATTTATCAGCGACGATACATCGTCTCTGATAACTGCACGGAAGAGAATTAAAGAGCAATTGAACTCGGCTACTGACACTACAGTCAATCAACAACTGAGGACCGAGTACAATTCTCTTCAAAAAAGAGTGCAGAGAAGCGTAAGACGTGATAAACGCAACAACATCAACGCGTTAGCTTTGGAGGCAGAAGATGCGGCTTACCGTGGTGACAGTGGGACCCTTTACAAGCTCATTAGGCCATTGACTGGCAAATCTTTTACCCATGAGCATCCTGTAAAAGATAAAAACGGGTCTCTGCTAGTCACAGACGAACAACAACTTGTCATTGTTAAAATCCCTAAGAAAGGAAATCTCAAGGATTGCAATAATTGGCGTGGAATCTGTCTCCTCCCTGCAGTCTCTAAACTGATGGCCAAAATAATCTTGGACCGGATCAAGACCACGATCGACCGCACTCTGAACAATGAACAAGCTGGAAAATCTATAGGCAAATCGTGGGACCAGCTAAAGGCGATGGCTGCTAATAGGCAGAGGTGGAAAAGAGGCGTAGTCAATGCCCTATGCCCCACTAGGGGTTAAAAGGAACCAGAGAGAGAGAGAGAATCACACTGATCGGGTTGGCAAAACCTCGCGCAGAAAATAAAAATTGGTGAAAACACACGCCCGAGAGCAACAAAGATGATGGGGATTTCAATTTTGTCATTTGTTCGTTATTGGGTCAACTGCTAGCAGTATATGGAATTGTATTCAAAAGTACAGAAATCGCTTCACCTTTATATTTGACCGTCAAAATGCTTATATCAAAGTTCGCTACTTGCTTGTTTCGGTGATTTAGAGTCGTAGATACAAACCATATCCTTCAAATAGTGCTGCAAGACAACCTTAAAAGAAATTTTACTAGACGGTAGAGCTGGTCAATCATACCACTTTTTTTCAAGTGGGGTATTCAATAGTTTTCGCCGTAGCAAATTCCTGAACAGTTAATATTTAATATTTTCGCAACCGTAGAAAATTAGTTTCGATTAAGTAGATCGAATTGGGTCATCCAATTTCGCAATATCCGAGACTGTGATATCTTAAGACTTGAAGACACCACGTGTAACAGTGAAGAAAACTACGAGTAGCACTACGGGGGTTATAACGCAAAAACTGTGCATATCTGCGAAAAGTTGTCCATAATTGAACAGCCTGACAATTTTGGTCGTGAGAACCGTCATTATTTTGGTGAATTCGAAGTTTTCCACCAAAATTTCGATGCAAAAACAGGGTAATAATCTCAAAAACGTCACAAATGTTGATCCTGTTTGGATTTTTTAGAAGATTAAGAAGATTTATGTATTAGTCGACGCACAATAATGTGCTTCTGCTCTCTATTTTATTAATGAACAAAAATTCAGTGAATAATAAAAAAAATGTTGGGAATTTCCAACGATTTTAACCATGTTTTGCCACGGAATTTTGGTGGGAAATTCAAATCCATTCTCAGTATCCCATTTTGCGATCTTAAATCAAAATTGAATACTTAAATGGTAAATGTGCTCAATGTTGTTAATGTGCTTCCTGGGAAATTGTCATTCACTAATAGTGCTTTCAATATGGAATGCATAGTATTTGATAGAAACGCCGGACTTATGGAAAACTCTGAATGTTTTCCGGGACAAGCTCGTAAAGGATCCGATAGTTGAAATAGATTACACGCGTCAGCAGCAGCATCGGCAGAATTTCGTAGCTGACAAATATGCTGAATGCCAAGTCTTCTGCTCAACATTTTTGTCAGCAATATAAAATGCATTGGACTTGACGTTTCGCGATGACGATGCTTCTGCTGACGCGTCTAATCTATTTCAAGCAAGTTGTTTGGCTTAGCTATAACTCTATCATTTTTATCAGATAAGGTCAGGGGCGAACCCAAGGGGGGGATTTGGGGGATGAAACACCCCCCGAAATTTTAAAATGAAAATTATAGGTATGAATAAAGTTCACACAAAATATCTTTATTGATAAATCAAATACCTAAGTGATGATTTTCACTATGCCCGACGTCAGACTATCGTTTTAAAGTGCCCATAGACCTTCCAACCGATTGAAGCAATTTTTTGATTGCCCGATAAATTGGAAGGTGTATGTGACCATCTAATCCATTTCTTTTTATTGTACGTGTGGAACATATTGCCATGCAATTTTTCAAACAATCTGTCATGATAATCATGTGTTTTCAGTTGCTGATTTATTGACATACACACATGAGTGTGTAACAAGCGTTCTGCTGAAGATGGTTGCGCCATAGTTTGCGACCGAAATGCATTCAGATAATAAATAAGGAAATTCTCACATAAAAACAGTGTTTTCGCGTGTTTATTTTCTTATTTCGATACTTGCTGTCTATAAGGTGAAAGTTTGCCCCTAATCTAACATCAGACAACAAAAAATCGTTCAACTGTTTAGTGATTAAATACTATACAAAATATCAGATTGTAAGTTGTTGACATATTCAACATTTGCAATCGCGTTCAAGAATTAATACCTTTCTTAAATAGCGCAGACCTCCCATAAGTTTCAATTGTCAAAATGACGAAGACGAACGAAAATTGAGTGTCTAGACAGGCCCATTCTCCATCGAAAGTAGCAATGGATCTTCCATCGCCACAAAATCTCGTGTGAACCGCGAGATTGTCATTTCAGATTCCGCGATAAATTGCATAGTGTATGTGCTGTACGGGCGTCAGATCGATTGGTCAATCGATCGGACAGTATGGGCACTCTTAAGCCTAAGGTCTAAGAACATTTACAGCATTGGATTTCATGAGCCACTTTGCAAATACAAATCACCCCCCGGAATAAATTCCTGGGTTCGCCCCTGGTTTTGACTGCGTAAGCTGTTCCGTGTTTTGGGCATCTGTTTTTTTGTCACTCGCAAAAAGGTGTTCCTATTTTCTCAATAAAAATGCTGTGTTTATTCTTCATTGCAATTAAAGTGAAAAAATCACATTATTTAAAAATCGTTAAACTTGTAGATTCTTGGTTCTGGCATATTGGCGATTTTCATCTCGTTTGCTAGAACAAATTATATTCAATGCTTGAGGACATTCGGATAACTCTTCATAATTAGCAGATACATATTTGCTATTTTTTTCTTTAAATCTCACATTTACTGCCACGCCATTATAACCATAATTTTCAAAATTGTTTGCTTTTTAATGATAACTATAAATATTGATCCATTATAACCAGAAACCGAAAAAAGTCTCATGTGTGATGTCCAAACATTCCATCCACTGTATTTGTACATTTCTCATAAGCGAAGAGGAATGCATATCAAAAGTCCAAACATAGACATTGGACACCATAGCGTATAGCCACATACTAAAAATCCGGAAGAGCGGAAAAGAGACACGTAAATGTCACGGTCAACGAAAATTTCAAACAATTTAAGGTGAAACGTAAAATTCGATAAAACGGGTAATTGATTAAAGAAAAGTTTAAACTTAAATATTGAAAAAGTATTATACCCATGAGCATGTACGAGTATAACAAAGCAGAAGCGAAGCAGTAGTATCGAAACTACCAATATTATGTAAAATTATTAAATTTAAATTAAAACAAACTTAGAGTGTGGTTTCACCTCTAAAGGCCTGAATAGACCTCGGGCGGAATGAAAATGAAATTTTTGTCCGCTGCGATTTTCTCAATGAAAATGCATGCTTACTGTCGTGGAACATGTCGGTAATGATGGGGAATTCCATAAGCTACAATCCGAATATGGTTCCAAAATTTTTCTCGGCCATTTTATGTATTATTTTTCGATTCCCCCGTCATTAGATATTTTTCACGGTGAAATGACCGGGGAATCGAAAAATAATACATAAAATGGCCGAGAAAAATGTTGGAACCATATTCGGATTGTAGCTTATGGAATTCCCCATCATTTCCGACATGTTCCACGACAGTAAGCATGCATTTTCATTTAAAAAATCGCAGCGGACAAAAATTTCATTTTCATTCCGCCCGAGGTCTATACTGCGCTTTACATAAAACACAAGATCGAGTACTTATCCGAGTGGAAAATTTTTAAAGTGGATTTTCTGTATGCATTTTATATTACAACGGGCAAGTGTTAACGTGTGCTCAGTGATTTCACGGTTAACAATGGAATCCATATTACGCCAGACAAGCTTGTTGTTTCGTTAATGTAATTTGTGCATGTGCATATTTATGTATTGTGAAAAATCCGAAAAAAAAAACAAATCGTCACAACCCTTATAATATTGCAACGTTGATACGTAAGATTTCGAAAGTAAAGACAATTTTTTTAACAGAATATTTTTATTGAAAACACATATTTGTTACTAAATTACCTTTCGATGATGTCATTAAAAAGCGTTTTTTTTAGGGTAGAGTGCGATTGATAGAGCACTTTTTAACATAATGTACGGTACATCCTTTCAGAATTATCGAAAAGAAATCCGAAAAATACCATTAAATTTACAGTTACTCGTATAGCAATGGGCATAGCTAGGACTTCCTTTAGAGGAGGGGGTGGACAATACAAAATGTTCGTCAACATCATAGTTGTAGCTAAGAAATTTAGTGATGTTGACAACCGCCCCTCTCTGGCCCCTTGGATACACCCATGTGTGGTTCTTACTTTCGTAAAACAAAAGAGTAATATATTTTTGTGATCGGTAATATGTGGGCCCTCTGTCAGGAACCCTGTATCATAAAAGAATTGAATCGGAGCACTTAGGCATAGAATTGGCGTAAAAACCGAATCTGAATGAAAGTGAAGAGTGACCAAATTTCCGCCTGACTTCAAATTAGCCTTTTTAGCCATTTAAATTATTTCCCCCTTGTTTTACTGTTTTTTTTTTATTTTGAATTTCTTAAAAGGCACTGCTACAAAAAGAACTACATACTTTTTGTAGGTACCTACTACGATTATACAAACAATTAAAACCATTCGAACAATGCGGATAGGAATCATCATTAGATCCGCTGTATGACATTCAAATATTGAATGAACCTCAGTCACAGGTAAATATTTATAATTATTAACAGTAGTTTGTTTTTCGCACGTTTTATAAGTATACAGCAATTATGCAAATAGAGAATTATAAATTAACTGTCTGCCAAGTTGGAGTATTGTAGAAATAAACATAAATTTGAAAAAGATGTCAATTATAGGTAATTTCCCACGGTTACATTGATAGTAGTTGAACTAGTTGAACTTTCAATGCCACACATCTTATAAAACATGCAAACAAATTAAAGAAGAACGAACTTGATAAAGAGACCTTTCTATACGGTGCAACCATCTCCTCGCTTGACTAAACGCTTAGTGCATCGTATCGCTTATAAAGTCGGTAATCTCCGGTTCTTTTCGTTTACATATTCCAAAAAGACAGACAAACGAAAAGAACAGAAGATTTTTTCTGATCCGCGAAATGGCAGTTAGGGGATCAGAACGGCAAACATGTTTGCGGAACATACGCAACTGGTTTGTTTCGTAACCTTACCTAATGTAACATGACAATATATGACCTAAATATGGTTTGAATGAAAGTTCGTTTCACATCGAATTTGAAGAATTTTGAAATCGTTAATTCATAATCAGTGTTGCCAACTGAAAATTTAGAAAACGGCTAAATTTAGCCGGAAAACCGGCTTTATTTTTTTCAAAAACGGCTAAAAATCCGGCTAAATAAATTTCAGCCAGAAAAACGGCCAAAAAACCGGCTAAATCATACAAAACAATCACATTACGAACAAATATAGTAAGAAAACTGTTTTATGCAGATTTCTTCTTTCTGTTTTATTACATATGTATATGCTCCAATCGCTGGCATTACAGTTAAAATTTACTGAGTTAGATAGCTCAACTAGTCAAAGTTGTTGTATACAGTTACAATTTCTCGGTCAAGTCCATAACCACATTAGGTCATGAAATTCGTAAAAGGAGCGTCCATTGCGTAACTATGGGCAAGGCAACCGCATTTATGCATGGATATCTTACCATCATCGCACCTGAATAATTTTATATTTTGATTAAATTGAACCATTTTATTCATTTTCGAATTTGAGCCTTCCAAATGTTATTTGATTTTCCATGGTTACGAAATTGATTTTCCATTTTTGATGTGCCGCCTCTTTTTGTACGGCAGCCCCATGACCGCATGGCTGCTTTCCATCAATTTTTACATATACGTTTTTCTTTGAAGTACCTAATTTCGGGAGTGGGTTTGTATGGCAGCCCTATGACCCCATGGTCCGATTGCATTAATTTGCATATTGCATATTTGCATATGTTTTGTGACATCAATAGAAATGTATTTTCATGAGGTTTGGTGTAATTTGTTGCCCAAATACAAAAGTTTTCCTTAGAAAAACCAAATTCGGGGGGCATACATACATTTTCATTAATGAATTGACACTTATGAAGTGCTCTAAAATACATACATAGTTTTTTCACTAGAAATCGTTGAAATCTCGCATGAAACACACTAACTCACTCATTGTTATCTTCGGAACCAATTAAGGTGATCTCTGCGCAGAAACTGACTCTAATTTATTGATAAATGTTTAGATTTAGGGTGCATTGCAGAAGATTTGATAAAGAATTGTCAAGCATTTCTATAGAAGCAACTAACCATTTGTAGTGTTTACGAGCAATGCTGACTATATGTGAGGTTGGCTGAGTGGTAGCGTGTAGGGTGGGCAATCAACAGTTACGGGTTCGATGCTAGCTGCGGAAATTTTGTTTTTCTATTTTTTTTTTTTTTTGCATATTCGGTCAATGACAGAAAATGATGATATTAAGCAATTCCGATCCATTTTAACAAATGTGTTTTTTCTAACATCCATAGGGATCCATTTTTATGAAGTTTGGTTAAGATTGGTTTATAAACAAGAAAGTTTCTCTTAGAAAAACTTAAATTGGGGGTCTCGGTTTATATGGCAGCCCTATGACCCTGTGATCCAATTTCGATGATTCAAACATACAAACAACCTGCTAGCTTGAATACCCATCGAGTAAAACGCGTCTCAACAGACAGACGGACATCTCCCAATCGACTCCCCAAGTCATGCTGATCAGTGATCATATACTCGTATATATACTTTCTTCTTCCTTTAATGAGTTACAAACTTATATACCTTTTCACTCTATAAGCGAAGGGTATAAAAAATTCACAAAATAATTTTAGCCGGTAAAACGGCCAAAGAAAATTAATTCCGGCTAAAAATCCGGCCGGCCGGAATTACAAATTTCTTCCGGCTAAACAGCACGGTTTCCGGCTAAATTTGGCCGGAAAACGGCTAAATTGGCAACACTGTTCATAATTAACACTTTCAGATCGTGTATTAAACTTACTACTCACTATGTTTTCTACCCATTTTAGGTACAGACTGGTGATATTTCCCATTATGCATATGTGTCTGTTTTATGCATTTATGGTATTTTCAAATTCAATTGGCATAGTAAAGTCGAAAGTCTAGCCGAATTGCCTGACATTCTTGTGTTGGCTACCCCCAAGTTCTATAGGTAGGAAGCCTCGTACGTATAGTGGCGATCCTACCTAAGGGTTTTATCCCCTTCCGAAATTATTTGTTTGATGAAATAGATATGAAGAATTGAATTGATTTGAAGAATGCAAATTAATTTCCAATTAATTTTTGTCAATTAAATTGATGTCGTGATTTTTTCAGTAGCGCCTGAAGTATATCGTATTTGCGTTAAGGGGATTTTTACAGATTTTTGGGCACATAGATTGGAATGCGGAACAGAAACTTTTTTCCTCGAGATGTAAAGTCGTTTTTATACCCATCATACTGGCACAAGTAAGAGCTGAAGTAATCTTAAGGTGAGAACCCCAAGTTATGGGGTTATGCAGGCATTTTTCTTCACGACCCCGCCTACCCACTGATTCACCACTAAGAGAAGGAAGATTAGGTGATTTCGTAATATTTATATTTGCTTGTTACAGTGTCAGCTTTGTTTGAACATAAAACATATCTTCTGTTTCAAACCCAAACTTTTTTATTTGTGCATATATTTTAACCAGACCTTAGTCAAGTTTATTTCCATTGATACCACAAAATATAAAAACGGATGTAATCGGACCGTGGGGTCATTGGGCTGCTTTACAAACCCAACCCCCCAAATTAGGTTCTTCTATAAAAATTTGTTTTTTTTTGTTCACCAATTTCAATCAAACTTCACTCAAATGTATTAAGAAAAAATAAAAATGTAAAAGTGGATAGAATTGCAACGGGGCAGTGGCGATCCTAGGTATCGGTTTTGTGGTTCAAACCACCTCCGAAATGAATTGATGCCACAATGATGATTATTTTCTTAAAATAAGAGTATCAGTACTACCTGAAATAACGATGTTTTGACACATTGAGGATACATAGGGCTGCAAAAGTGGCTGAAAACTTTCCCCTTATGTGGTGAGTTGAGGGTTGTGGAAGCTTTGGTCATGTAGATTGAAATGCAGATTGTTTCATATGCAAAATCAGCTACAACTGGTTTTGGGGCAGTTGCCTCCATTGCACGGGATTTTACCGTTTGATTACTTGTCATACAGACAAGGCTCACTAGATCGTGTAATTAGAAAATAGGGACATCAGCGACTGACTTAGTTTATATTCTAGAAGGTGTAAAGTGAAGGTATTTGGTGGTTCTTATCGCTGAAGTAATCTAATCGAAAACAGGCACGATCTTGACATTGCCTCGACCTTGGGTTATAACTCGACCTGTGCTGTCTTTTGCAAACTGTTTTCCATTTGTTCAGAACTGTTTTGTTCCATAACCTAACCAAATATATCTCAGCAATCGTTTCTATTTTTCTGGGGTATTAGATTTTTTCTCAAATGTAAAATTTGAATACAATTTGTATGTATTTCTCAGGGTATAACCAGATGCTGCCAGTTCAACCACCCTCAAAAACCCCTCCCGAAATTTATTTCTGCGTACGCCCCTGCAACGGGGAGTCATGGGATGCCGTCCAAACCGTCCCCCATTTTAGTTCTTCTAAGAAAAACAAATGTTGCATTAATTCCAACCAAACATTATATTAATGTGCCTTTATTCAAACCACAAAAATATGTCAAACAAATTAAATCGTACTATAGGGTCATAGGCCCCTCCCCCCAAATAAAATTTTATAAGAAAAAATATTGTTTGTGTACTTATTCTAACCAAAACTCACTCAAAAAATATAGTTTCATCGACGTCATGAAAACGGTGGAAAGAATAGGGGGAGGGGAGGGTATTAAACACAATTCATAGTTACGCCCGTGAAAATATCAGCCCGAAATTAGTCTCTGTCTCGTTTTTTTCATTTGCAGACGTTGGCAAATTTCATTTGCAGACGTTGCCAACAGTGGCGGTGCGTGCGTTCCAGAGAAAGGGAAGCAGCAAATGGGTCATATATAAAATGCGTCCGAAAAACATATTTTTCAAATAAATACCCTAGAGTTAAATGCATTTGTATTATATGATTAATTATTTTTTATTTATTCGTATATACATATTTATAAAAAAATTTTTTTAGACATTACACTTGGGAGTTTTTCATATCTAAGAGTACGCCATTGTACAGCCAGCCAAAAGAGAGTAATTTTTCTGTGAACACGGCGGAGGTGTGAGGGAGACAATGCTCCAGTAACTTCAAATGAACGTGCAATTTAAATAAAAATTTATTGATATTAATCGCTGGAGATCTAGATCTTTCAATACTGGCTAAATTTGGTCACCATTGTACGCAGAGCCAAAACTACGAGTTCTATAAAATTGCCAATTATGGTCTTCTTTTTACAAAAAAAAAACAACACTAATTTTCTTCGCTTTACATTGGTGTACTGTTTCAAATAAAAAACTCCTAAGTTCAATATCTGAATAAAAAAATAAAAATGAACAATTTCTCACAATCAAAAAATTGTTTACCTTTTCGAATTGATAATATACTTTTTGTCCGCCATCCTGTATATTATACCTACTGGTAAAATATAGACAGAACTTAAAAAACTTAGATTAATGTGCCAATAAAAAATGTCAAATGCTAATTTAAAAAACACTAAGTACGACTCAATTTCTCACATGTATCTTTAAACGTCTGCGTCCGACATTACATTACACTTCCCAGTGAAACCGTATGCCGACGCAAACAAATCCGAATGCATAGTTAGAACAATATTGCATCGACTGACGGATACGCTGCGACCGGGCCAGCATACTTGACTGCTTACGAGTGCGTACATCAGCCAAGTACACACTAGAATCCAACCCCAGAGTTTCCATACAAATGTGTACCACCAGATATGGCCGAAGACGCTGTCGGTTGTATAGCGTCTCCGTATATGTACGTCACTATAGTCCACCTAACGGATAGAAACGCAAGCACACACTTGCAATGTAAACGCATCGCATTGAACGAGTGAAGCTGAATTTCTTGCCGCGTACATCGTTGACAGGGCCGTGGAGAGAAAATCCGGGCCCGGGGGGACAATGATTCCGGGCCCACCTCTTCCATACGATAAAAAATTATGAATCGAAGAAAAATTTTTTTTTACATATCGGTCCTCAAACAAATTGTACAATTGTACAATTATATCTATAATCCAGCCTCCATTTAATCCGGAACACCTCATAATCTGGCGTCCACACTGAATCGGCTCAGTCTCAGTAATCCGGATGTTTTCTAATCTAATATAGTCCGGCATCCGGCATCAGTACGATAGATATTTGAAAAATGTTTTAAAGCGGCCTTCTGCGCATTCAGGTGCATTTTGATATTTAAGTTCTGAGGTAAAATTATGGGTTTTCAGAAAAATACGAGTTATAGGAAAATAAAAATAATAAAAAAACCATACCGGATAAACCATTTGCCAAAAAACTGACAGCAACTGAATTCATTCGTGATGCATTTTTACATACTAAACTCACAAAAAAAAACGGGGTTGACTGGTTAGTTTAACAGTTTGTGTGTGTGTGTGTTTTTTTTTTCATATTCGTCACTATATGAAAGGGTATATTAACTTTGTCATGAAGTTTGCAACGCACAGAAGGAGGCACTTCCTACTATATAAAGTATATATGTATATTATTGATCAGTGTGACGAGATTTTTTTAGTGTACGCTGTGTATAACGAATGAAATCGGGCCATGGGGGCTGCCCCTGAAAATAAGGTTCTTCTAAGAAAAACTTCTTTCTTTATGAACCAATCTAAACCAAATTTCACCCAAATATGTTCCTAGTAATAGTAAAGGCTCACTGTGGTAGAAATTGTTAACGCGAAAGAAGCTTAAGTTTCATTTCAATTTCCGCTGCGCCCGAAATTAGCCTCGGTCCCGTTTCAAGTTTATTTTGAAGACGATTCGAGTTGAGTGGCGAATTTTAAGGAAATACAGAAGCCAAAATCATTCTAGAATATGGTTTCTTCGTTTTACGTGCATTTTTGGGTAACGAATCTTTATAAAAAGCTACTGCTTGAAGGGTTAACTTTCTAGTATGAAGTTTCTTTGTAGTCTGGCTGGTCTAGCGGTTAGTGCGCTTACCTTCGGTGCACAGGCTCATGAGTTCGAATCTCACCGTGTTCCATGGTGTTTTTCGAACTCACGTGCTTGTGACAGACTATGATCTCACTCAGATGTTAAACGAGTACCCATTTATGGGGATAAATAACACGGCTGAGCGTGATGCTGATCTCATTACCTCATCAAAAAGCAGATAAGATCTTGGAAATAGGATGTCACTAACACATCCTGCGGCCTTAGTCCAATGTTGGATTGTCGCGCCTGTTATTTTTATGAAGTTTCTTTACTAAAATCTTCCCGTGATGAAAATAAGTTTATTGTTTAATGGTCGTGCCCCTTACACAAAATACGCATAAAGCGAAACTGGTAGGCTGGTAATCTTCTAGCATTTAGTTCTCCCAAGAAAAAATATTGAAAAATTATTGATTCCCTTGTCCCAACAAAATTATTTAGAAAATTTCTATTCTATTGGTGAAGTAAGATTCCAACCTATATTCGAACTTTGATATGAAGAAAGCCTTGAAATTTTCGACAGTCATTCTCGATAGGATAGGATTATTCATAAATATTATTTTTTAATTCGATTTGAAGACCATACGGGTGAAATCGGCTCAAGTGTTCATTTTACAGATCAATAATAAAGGCTGTACTACACGCAAAATAGAAAGAGTATAATGCAATAAACAAGCAAATTTACTTATTTTTTTTCTGGTTGCAGATTTTTCGTAGGAAAAAGCTATGGTCTATTCTGTACCTCAACCGTTACAAAGCTTTTAGCAAAACAAGGCGGATACAGTTCACAGTTCTAACAAATGCTTGGGGAGCTCAAATCTGTAATTTATTAGCACACTCACAGTGGCCCAGAATGTTGGTCTTTACTCTATAAAATTGACTTTCGAAATGCGCAACGCTACGAATTTAAATGATTTTTATTTCTTCCTATTTTACCTATTTCAAAAAACCTTAAATTTTTTGTTACCGAGTTGGCGAGTACTGGTAGATAGATAGATTTAACTTAAGATTCAACAATTTAAGTGATCAACATCTGTGTGCTGGTATCTTGAAAACAATTTCATAAGCAGCAGCAGTATGTACACAAAATAAAAATCGCTCGGAAAAGTCCTCCTTGAACAAAATGACGCTGTACTCCTATTTTAACTTTAAACACAAATATTTCATAAAACTGTACGCTACTGGATGAAGAAGTCGAAATTTCTTAATTGAAATTTAGTAACGAAACTATCATGTTGATTGAATATGCCGATTCGGGCCCTAGTTCTCAAAATTCAAAAATAGATTAGGGGCCCCAAGCCTAGTGCACAGTATGTTATGAATTGTTGTTAAAACGCTAAAAGCAGTACATATGTATAAGGGTTCTTAGTTAAAGACCTCAAAATAGCAATTTGTACGTAAAAAACAAACTAAAGCACAACTTTTGTGTCAAAATCCGGGCCCCTAAGAAATCTCGGGCCCGGGGGGAATCCCCCCGTTCCTCCCCCCCTCTCTACAGGCCTGATCGTTGACGGACGGTTGTAAGTGAAAATTGTACAGGAAATTGGTTGTTTATAGAATAATAGAAATTTGTGAATAATGAAAATTGAAATTATGAATTTATTGATAAGTCGTTGTTGGTAATTGGCATTCGATGATTTAGCGAAAATATCAAGGGAAGCAGTGCTTCCTTTGCTTCCATGGAAGAACCGCCACTGGTTGCCAAATTAAATGACTTTTGACCAAGGAAGCCCCCTTGCCCCTCTTAACATTTTTCGAAAAGGCATGCTCGAGCTTCTTTTCAAATTACTCTAGGCAGATAATATTTTGAAGAGTGCATAGGCTAACCCCATTATACTTCCCATAAAAAATGACTTCCATCGAATAAAAACTAAGAGTACTTTATATAGTCGATTTTCAATGGATTTTTCTATGTGGCTGCGTGTGCAGGTCCTCTTCTTCTTCCTTGCCTCGTTCTTTATACCGCTCCATGGTTGCGCGTTGCTCGACCTCCGGTGTAGGCATCTCGCCCGTTTTGGCGGTAATATCTCAGCATATTTGTACAGGCAGTTCTATCTTGGATCGTGTCATCGCCGAGACCAATGCGTTGTTGTTGCTTTTACATTTGACACATCCAGGTGTTCTTCGCTGCCTCTGGCCTTGGGTCCATTAAGTGGAACTTGAATTGATATCGATTTCTTTGCGGGGTTCTCAGGCGAACGCCTTTGAACATGGCAATACCAATCAGGCCCGTGCGCAGGGGGGGGTTTTGGGGGTTGAAACCCCCCCCCCCCCCATTGGCAAATGTTGCCAGAATTTCTTATTAAATACTATTGTTCTCATAAGGCAAAAATTTAACTTCATAAAAATGTAAACTGGCGTTGTTAATGTATACCTTGCCAAAAGAATTTTCTCTCGCCGCTAGACACCATCCAGTTCCGGACAGTTGAAGCACATTCGTGGTAGAAACTCATAAGTATTGGTATGCAATCCGAAAAGCGGTATTTTCCCTATACCGAACGTATTGTAATTCAAAGATAAATGTAACCGCGCGGCATGTGTAGATTGTAGTGGGTGAACTATTGTAGGGCATTGCAGGGGATTTGTTGTTGATTGCGACATTTCAAGGCTCTAGCTGCCAAGGTTTAGATGTTACATCCGTCAAAAGATGAGATTTTAAGATGAAAAAATTAGCCATTGTACTCTATTCCGATTCCTTTATCAACCTCTATAGGAAAATGCATACTAATGAAATGACTCAGCATGGGTTTTAGGTAGTTTTTTTTTTCCAAATTTCATTAAAATCCATTTAAAACGGCGTTACAAGCCGTGCTCTGTGGTCATGATTGTTGGGTCACTACTCTGTGATATAGAGATTCATAGAGAGAGAGAGAGTTTCTAAACTCGTCATAACCCGCCGCAAATTTATTATTCAGAAGAAGATGATAAGAAACATTCTTATTGTAGAATAATAAACTAACAATGCGACTAAAAAGTGGTATGGCTGACAACCGTATCACACTCCGAATTTTGTTGTCTTTGTAACGTTGACATTACACATGCCACACGGTAGTCGTCAACGCTCCATCCTCCACTAGGAGTTAGGGTAAATCAAGGTAGGTAAAAGCCTAGGGGAACGACATGGCATCCCTATCGTAACTATGAAGAAATCCTTATTCTCCTCGTGAAATATTGCCACCAGGTTTAGATAAGATTTATACCTCAGGCTCGTCCTTTGGTATTTGGTTTACTATAATTCGGTGACTCACCCCTCGCTCCGCTCAGATCTCACACTGTCAGTCTCGCATTAAGGTACGTGTTCGTAGAGACGACTCTTGGGATGATCGCTCAGCGATCGTAGTTTTGCATCCAATTCCGAGCCATATTTGCATATTTTTGTAATGGTGTTACTTTCCATGTGTCGACCATAACATGTCTGTATAGAAAATATGCGCGTATAGTGGTCAGAACCGATGGTTTAACTGCGATCGCTGAGCGATCATCACACGAGTCGTCTCTACGAACACGTACCTTTAGAGAATTCGCCAATATTTTTGCGAAGCAGTGCTGTTGCGAAATAGGAGCAGTGAGCTAATGGAAAGCAATTTGTTGGATTTAGATCTCTGGCTCGTCCATACATTTACTCAAATCCTATAGCTCGTCTGTTAACTAAGATCTCGCTGTCTGTCGCCCTTTTCACAATTCGCCAAAAAGTTGATACGTAGCGCTGCTTGGAAATAGGATGAAGCGAGCGCAACAAGCGGTAAGTTAATGTCAGGCAATTCGTAAGCTTTATATTTCTGACTCGTCCATACATATACTCAGACCCTGCACCTCGCCCTTTACTCCGCTCAGACCTCGCTTTATCTGTCTCGCTATTTAGTATTCGCGACGTAGTGCTGTTGCGGAACAAGGAAAGTCCAGCGAGCGGTAAGCCAATGGATGACAATTCGTAAAATTTAGACCTCTGGCTCGTCCTTAAGTTTACCTAAATCCTGTGCCTTATCCTTCGCTTCATCCAGACCTCGCTATGCCTTTTGCGCTTTTCAGAATTCGCCTAAATTTGCGACGCAGTGATGGTGCTAAGAATGATAAGGCGAGGTGCAAACGCGGCGATCGGTAAGCCAATGGACGCCATTTCGTGAAATTTAAACCTATGACTTGTCCGAATAACCTGTAGCTCAGAATACTCTGCGCGCTCACACTCTGTCTGTCGTGCATTAGAAAAACAGCCAACATGTTTGCGACATAGACCTCAGACCTGGAACCTGCATATATGACTCTGGATTTGCTTGACAACCGAATTCCACTAGTTTGTGTACAGCATTGGGCTTTTGGGAGTCTGGTCACCTTATTATAGCCTGTATATTTTAAACTTTAAATATACCTTTCAATGAAAAATTTGAATATATAAGTTAAACCCCCCCCTTGGATGATTCCTGCGCACGGGCCTGATACCAATCCATATGTCGGTCTTCGAGCTTTTCGGTGATTGGTTGGTCTATGGACAAGCTGCCCCGGATGTAGCTACTCTTGATGTGGTCCCTTTTGGTTACACCAACTGACATGCGTAACATTTTAATTTCAGTCGCTGTCATTTCTTTCGCGTAACATTCATACATGGTCCAGCATTCTGATCCATACGTGAGTGCGGGACGTACAACCGTTTTGTACAACTTTCCCTTTAGCTTCAGTGGCATTTTCTTATCGCAGAAAACTCCAGAGTTTTGTCGCCACGTCATCCACCCAACCTTTGTGCGATGTATCATCATCGCATGTAGCGCCGTTGTTAACCATCGAGCCAAGGTACTTGAACTTGGTACAAGACTTAAGCTGCTCTCCTTTGACGTACATTTCTGGTATCGGGGCATCAGGGTCTGAGAATGGGCAGCATAAGAACTCAGTCTTAGTTATACTTACACTCAGTCCATGCTCCTCCAGAATGTCACACCATTTTGTAAGTGCAGCTTGCAAGGCAACGATGTTTGGGCTACTGAGGACTATATCATCGGCAAAAAGAAGAGATATTTCTAGGCCGTGGGAGATACGTGTTAATAAGTAGCGCATGATGATGTTGAAGAGCAACGGACTCAATACACTGTCTTGGTGTAATTTCACCGGAAATTCTTCTGCTTCTGATTCACCGGCTGTGCATCTAACCCTAGTTGTAGCTCCATCATACATGTCTCGACGTATGCCTCAGGGACATTAAGTGCTCTTAAGGCCAACCATACCAGATCACGAGGTACTCTGTCGAATGCCTTATCCAAATCGACGAATACAAAGTGCAAGTCCTTTCGTGCTATACTTTTCCATCGCAATACGAATGCACTGAATCGCATCGACTGTAGATCGACCTTCAACAAAGTGTGTACAGGTCCTCAAGGTAAAAATTTGAATATAATATTAGGAAACCATCCTATAAAACATATTAACCCTCGGATGGTTGGGCAGGGTCTGACAAACCCCATAGAAACTTCAATCTCAAAATATTTATAGAAAAACTTTTTGCATGCAATTAAGCATGTGTCACACACAATCTTTTAAGAATGCATTTTTTTGAATTTGTGATTTAGTTTAAAAGTTATAGAAGTTTAAAGTTGCTCTGGGGTCTGATAGATCCCACCCAACCATTTACGTACGTCTTTTTTACCAAACCACAAGTTTAATTTAGGTCATTGAAGTTTATATAAGTTATGAACGAAATCATAAATTCATAAAACAAATTTTTTAGTGGGAAATGTTATAGGTAGGATTATTGCATTTTTACTACATACCTACCCGTATTCGGTAATGTTGGTAAATTAATTCTTCCTTCAAATTTTTTTTTTCTGAAAACATTTTCATACAGCTATCTAGACAAACTTGAATCTATACGCTGGGAAAACCGTTTTCATTAGGGGTCAATAAGGTCTGTTCAACGCAGGGTGCCCACTCAACTGACACTCCCCTCCATTTTGGGGAAAATTGAGC
Organism: Microchrysa polita; assembly: GCA_949715475.1. Classification (NCBI taxonomy): domain Eukaryota; kingdom Metazoa; phylum Arthropoda; class Insecta; order Diptera; family Stratiomyidae; genus Microchrysa; species Microchrysa polita. Next base: position 133,342,514 of record OX454415.1, on the reverse strand, counting down.
AAATATGTTTTCTGTACCAATGCGAAAGAGCCGAAAACTAAAAATTCTGTTATAACGAGTGCAATCTGTTTGCTGAAATTATCGAAGAAATGCTTGTCAAAAGCCACCCTTAATTATCAACAAAATATTAACTCAAGCAACTAAATTTTGATGTAACCACTTTTATCAATCGGTAGTTGGGAAAAAGTAAATTGTTTAAAACATTAATTTTTTTTTATTGATTTATTTGTGATGAGTTGATATAAATAAATACCCACAAATTATCACCTAAATATTTCCTCCACAAACTCAAAACTGTAATGCGAATTTCACTTATTTTTATTGCAACTTCAGCCAAAGACCTCACAGTACGCTCCAGTCAAAAAGTAAGTACATAATCTGAAAGTCCAAACTAAGCTTTTAGGGACAGTTTTGTCTTGGGGTGTGTCAGACCAACCATTTACTTATGTAAAAACAACCTGAACCATCCGAGGGTTAAAAAAGTGGAACTGCCACAAATCTTCCGATCGCGAAACTACATTAATTTCCCCTGGTCTATTTTAACAATTTGATATTGATATTATAAATAAATCGATACACAATCCATGTGCATTAGTCTCCATGGCAGCTATATGTAGATAAACTATTTGTGATCAATTTCTGATATTCATAGCATTCTCATAAAAATGCGTTCCACATTACAAGTTCGAGGTTAACAATTGCATATGCACATAATGTCAGTATATTGGTACTGACTGATGCATATGCCTTTCTTTCTATAAGGTTGGAATCGGCAGTATTATAAATTGATATATTTCTAGTCCAAGAAATATAAATATCTTGAAAAGCTACTATTTGCTGCATCAAGTTTAGTAGTTTTAATTTTATTTGTATATTATAGAGGTTGGACTTGTGAGTTAATTTTCAATTTCAAGTTTTTGATCTTCCACTCCTAGTGCATTTCTTTTTGGCACTCCTACAACAGAGGGGTAACATTAAAGTTTTTTTTACTATTGTAAAAGCTACAGTGAAATCGTCTACGTCCATAACTCCTTCCCGGGGAGAAGATAAATTTTGGCTGCCAGTCAAGGAGGAGTCCCATACTAAAAAAAATAATTCAATAGGATTAAATTTTAAAATTCACGGAGCCTTTGTACAACATGATCCAACAAAAAGCATTTTATTTTATTTATTATCCTCTACAATTTTGTTGTAGCTTTTACGGTTTTAAAAATAATTAAGAAAAACTAAAAAAGGAGGGCATAAGGAATGGAAGGTGGAAAGCTTGCAATTTAATCAACAGGACCAACCTAGATAACATATCAAAAATCTCAAACTACTTAACATTTTGAAAGATAATATGCTCTATTTCGTGGGCTAATAACAGAATTACAAGAATTGATATGTGCAGAATTTCAGTGAAATAGGTAATTAGCACTCACGAACAACAATTGCGTAGTCTGGTCTAGAGTATAAGTAGTGAATTATTAAAATTATTAACTTACTTCCAGAAGATGACTTCAATTTGATTCTAATTGATAGGTTACACGAGTATATTAGATCTGCGTAGACATGTAAGTGATTACGAAACGTATGGATTAGGTGCGTGTCATTCGTCAGGATCATTGAATGGTTTTGAATCAAAGAATCAATCTCAGATCGTCGTCTGTATTGCATCCCGATCCAGTACTGCATGGGTTTTCTGAAAAACCTAAAGAGGAGTATAAGCCTTATAAGGGTCACAGCCTATGCACAGGATTTACTATAACTTGGATTTTGAATAATGTAAGTTTTGACTGAATTAATAAAGTAGTAGCATGAGTGAGAGGGGCATAAAATCAAATTGGAGCTATAAATTATATTTTCAGGCTTTAGTGGTTCCACCGTTATACATTACATTAAAACTAAATTTGTCCATGTACAAAGAGTTCGTATACAACTTTATCCAGTTCCAAGTGAAGCAAACGCTCATATTATTATCACGTTTATGAATACATAGTATGATTTTTCGAGCGGCAGCACGCAAACGAGATACCGTTCTAGATCGGATCTTGTAATATCGTGTGTAATATTATATGTACTCGCATTCTAATTAAATAACGTACGTAAGATGGATAAGATGAGATGTAAAGTGAAATTGTGTTGTTGAAAATTGTTATAGGTGGTATACTCGTACATATTCTAATTGGGTTTATAGTCCAGCATATAAAATGCATTATTCTACAGCCTATCCTAGATTCATAAGTTAGATGTTAGATCTGTTTTGAGTACGGGTACGGGTAAACATGATTTTTTCTTATGAATTTCTACAATTTATTTATTGTAGAATACAAAGGTGAATTATGGGGAAGTAGTAGTAAGTATTTGTTAAGGGTGCAAAAAAATTATACCGAACTTTGATGTTTTTTAATTAAAATACTTTTTTATTATCACTTTAATTTCATATTATGCGTGTAATGAGGAAATGATTTTTTCTAAGTACGTAAGTGAATATATCTACATAATTTGTAGTTGTATTCGTCATAAGTCGTTTCTTTCTCGGACAGACAGGATAATGTCCAAGTAAAACGCAAACGGATTAAAATTACCCCCTTTCTGTAACAGCTGACTATTGTGTCATCAGTCCCTAACGCAGTGGTTCCAAACCTTTTTCAGCTCGTGCCCCCTTTGCGAGATCTGCTGATCTTGGCGCCCCCGAAAAAATATTGGGAGATGCAAAAATTGCCATGGGCAAGGAATGCTTTGAATTTCGAACATAAGTTCGGAAACCATTTCCGCAATTTAAATTGTTTGAACATTTGTTTGTTATTGCAGCCTATATTTCGGAACTACTGGAATTTTTAGGAAGTATTATTCAAATTTCATGATTTGCGCATCCTGAATTTCGTCGTGAGTTTAGCCGTCATCATGGCTTCAGTAATACGTCGAGCAGCAAAATTGATATTAATATTACTGGAGCGACCAAAATCCGTAATTTTTTTTATTGTAAATCATTCAAAAACTATAGCTGGCTGATGCGGCTCATATCAGCCATATCAAGTATTTTTTTTTCTTTTTCTCGACCTATTCTCAGCGGTGTTCATCAAATGGATTTAGTAGCAGGGAATTATTCGATTAAAATACAATTTTTGCCATTTTGCAACGTTTTGCAACAACCGCTTACCCCTGATGTATTTCGAAAGAAGTTCACAAGAAAACCATAATTCATTAATGACAAGCAAACCATAATCTAATAATGGTATCAATATTAGAGTTGTGCATTTAATAATTTTTAAATTTAGCGCAGGCAATAAATATTTTATTTTCTTGATTATTAAATGCGGATAGGTTTGAATATTATTTTTCTTCTTCTTGTCTTCGACTGATCTATCGTAAAAATCATTTTAAAAAGTGAGTGGGAAAGCACAATTGAGAAATCGGACTGAGAACAGACTAATAAAACAAACTAAGATAGTTGCGGGGAGTTTTTTTTTATCCTTTTCCGACGAAAGCCTTGGTAGCCCAGTTAATATTTTTTTTTCAAATTGTCAGTGTTTGAATGAGCTATTTCAAAGTCAAAGTGGCATACATATTGTGAGCCCCCCAATAATTCCATCTGATCAAATAAGTTGCTTCTAGCGTTGAAATTAGGTACAAATATTTGATCAAGAAGTCATTTATATGGAGCAGTCAGCAGATAAACTTTGGAAACCATTATGTACATATTTTCAATGAGTTTTGAGTGTATCGTCACAGAGCCATTATAATACGCAATAGCTTCTTATCAGAGACGTAGCCAGGATTTTGGTTTCGGAAGGTTCCGAATTCGGCTTATCATTCTATTTATTACGCTAAGATACAGTTAACGTCTAATTTTCGCTAATAGTATGCCTTTTTCGAGGTCCTTTCACTACGGTTTATTGTTGAAACTAAAAAAATTCTCTAACTAATAAAAAAGGAATTAGCGGTCGTGGCGTAACGTTTCTTAAATTTATTGTGTTCGAAATCGAAATGGGATTGATATTTCCATTAGGGAATATTGACAATTTGGAGCAATGTGGAAGACCAATGGAAATTCTGCGACATGTTCCAAACGTTTTTCAATTTTTTGAGACAACAATTTAAATTAACCCCAATTTAGTGCATAGTTGACATTTGCACAGCACGCACCTTATCGTAATTTGTTTACGTATGCCATGTCTTCTTCCGGGCAGAGGCATACGCAAAAAATAATTTCGAGAGGAGTTTAAGGAAAGAGATTCGCGGTTCCAGGGAGTCCAGCGCGGGTGAATATTCTACAAACGCTGAGCACGAGAAATTTAAGAGCTTCCTATTGGAAATTAAAATCAATAGTTACGCTCCTTCGCTGTGCTGATTACGTTAAAGGACATACATATTTAATCGCAATTTAACGGATGCCCTCAGTTTCAATATGAAGTTAACGGCATTTTGAAATTGGAAAATTGTGAAACATAAATCAGAACTAGGCCTCATTTTACGACTGAAGCATTTTCTTAGCCAATAGCAATAGCAGAAACCATCAACATTTGATGTTGACTTTCTTGCTCGTTGTCCATTAGTTTTTTTCATATTCCAACTTTGACGGATGTGAAATGCTGTCTCTTTTCGTCCTTTTTTTAATTTATTTATTTGTCATCAAGATGCTTGTAGTCCCTATGTAGAATATCAAGGTTTTTTACACCATCATAAAGTTGGGGGGGGGGATGTCATCAGTGCCGCATTAAGACCCTTAGGGGCCCCTAGGCATAACACAATTGAGGGCTCCTTTTTTGTGAACTGTCTTCAAATAAAACTCGTAAATTATGTGTAAGAAATAATTTCGTAAATAATAGTTTACGAAATAAGAAAAATATATTTTACTTCGCAAACATTTTCGGATACCTACATAATTCCGAAAAACAAAATCCCACCCGTTCATAGTCCTGCTTTTTACAAAAAAATCCCGCTTTACATTATCCCGACATTATTAAACCTCTCAACTTAAAAATCCCGCTACCTAAAAATCCCGCCTTCTAAAAACTCCGCTGTTTTAAAATCCCGCTCATGGATATTTTGAACTAGAGGGTTATTGAAATCGCGGGATATTAAGTTGGCGGGATTTTGATTAGGCGGAATTTAAATTAAACGGGATTATTGAAATGGCAGTATTATGAATGTCGGGATTTTGAAAAATGGGAATATGATGGGCGGGATATCGTATCCAACACAAAATATTTAAAGTATATATTGTAGTGCAAAAACTTACTAAATTAAATATGGACTTTGTTTTTTTACAGTTTCAAACTTGTGATTTATATCTCTGAAATTTAATGTTTTGGCAATGCCACTATTAATTAAACTTATGGCGTTTAGTCGACTTTGCTTCATTACAGAACGTTTTTCGTTTTTAATTATTGCCAATTTTGAAAAACTTCGTTCTCCCTCACTGACAGGAGGCGTCATTAAATATATCCTTAAGGCTATCGCTACGTTAAATTTAAACAGTTTTTCACTCGAATGTTTGCCCTGTAATACCAATTTTAGATGCTAAAGCCTAGTACTGACATCGAGAGTGAAATTTTTGTCCGCTGCGATTTTTTCAATGTAGATTTTTTACTGTCGTGTACGCACACAGTCTGTTAAAAACTGCTGAATTTATATAAGGCCCATTTTTCAAGTACCATTTTATCATCAATTCCGATGATTTTTGAACATACATATTTCCTACGTGCCTGCTTCTTGTCAATTCATCTGCAGAATAGTGATTCTCTGACGAATGTAGAGAGGGGGCGAAGACCTGCCCTTGAAGTTTTTTGCACAACCTATATTCTTACTACAGAACGTCGACAACGTTTCTTTCAACTTTCAGTTAAAAAAAAAAACTACTAAAAATAACAAAACGAATTATAGAGCAGTTTGTAGTGCAGTTGATAGAGGCGTTGTCTCTACCTCTGAATTGCTTCAGCTTATGACGTAGGCAATTCATGCTAGCAGTTTTGAAACCCACCGAAGCTTACCCGCTTACCGCTAGCAAGGACTACACTAGGAATACTGACCAAAATATGTTTGATAAAGGCGGTTAAAATTATTTCAAAAGTAGAGTTCAAGAAGGAGGAACATGATTAAAAATGACGTTAAAAGTCTGCTTCTCGTTAAAATATTACAAACGAAGGATACTTATTTATTCAAAAACCAACTAATGGCGGCAAACGAAGCTGATGAAAAGGAAGTGTTGGCTAAGTGCAGAAGTCATAAATTATTCAAACCAAGTTCGAATAAGATGAATTGCACCGCTCGGTTGATTGTTCTGAGCTTATTCGACCTTAATTAAGACCAAGCTGAACTAGAGCAATATAAAACATAGAAGCATAGAACTTTCAAAACAACATCTTTTTTTTAACTCCGCGCAAATAATTAAGAAGTGAAGAAGGCGGCCATGTAATAACAAAAATGAAGCTAGCGTGGAAATGTGGGACGTCGGCGAAGTTTGCTAGACGTGTTAAGAACAGAAATTTTCGAAAATTCAGTTTTCGAGACACCATTATTTCGGCGCACATTTCTCTATAAAATTGAAAGTCATGGTAATCACCGTTTGGAAGTTAGAGTCACCCAACGATCCGACCAAAATTTGTAAATTTTGACCTCATTTGTATGATTTCAAATGGGAAATTTCTCAATTTTTTGTTTCAAATCGAAATTTTTGAAAATATCGCCTTTTTTAGGGTTTTTTAGAAATTTTTTTTCAAAAAACCCTTATGAAATCGATTTTGTCCGTCCGTCCGTCTGTTCACTAAATAACTCGCGAACGGCTCAAGCGATTGTCATGAAATTTGGTAGGAATGTGTAGAATGATTACAGTCTTTGGCACATATACCTTAGAAGTTGGTAGGAAGAAGATAACAGGGTGTCCCGAACGTTTGAAAAAAGTCGACTTTTTTAGTTTTCATCCGAGATTGACGTATGGGTATTTAAATCAAAGATCTAAACGCGTACATCTCATATCAGTTAAAACTTTCCAGTTTCGAGTAACGGTAAAAAAGTTATTGGTGTTTAAAGTTAAACTTCCTTTTCGACCTCCGTTTTTCTAAGCCGTTAGAGGGATCGATATGAAACTTTGCACAAAGATTGGTCAGTATGGCCTTATATATGTTAAATATTTAGACTGTTGACTTTTGCTAAGGAAAAGTAAATAACAGTAAATTTGAAAAATTTCAATTTGTTCGTGTGTAGCCCCTCTTAGGTTTTCAAATATGAAAATTCTGCTAAGGTTTTTTAGAAAATTACATATGGAATATGTCTACGAATTTTCACTCGAATAACTGTATCCAAACCGGAAATATAGCCAAGTAAGTATTTGGTAAGGGCCTTTCACAATGCAAGGGAAGGCTCTTAAGCATTTCTTCCATGCATATCTTTTAACTTGATGAAACAATGAACATGAAATTTTGTGGAAATGCATAGAATGGTAATAGTGTTTGCCACAAATATTTTTGAAGTTTGTAGGACCAAATTAACAGGGTGTCCCTGAAGCTGCAAAAGTATACTTGTTCAATACTCATAGGAGTAGTAGAGGAGGAAGCTTGCGTGGGCTCTTATGTCAGGGGACATAATTGAATCATTTCATATAAGTTGCTTTTCCTTGATTAAAAAAACAATAACAGTAGATTTACAGCTAATATTTCAGTTCATATATAAAGCCAAGCCATCCTTACGTTTGCCTGAGTTTCTTTTTGCTCAAAGGCCATCAGAAATCCTAAATCGACAAATACCTGTAGATTTGCCTTGGAGTACTTTTATACAAACTGGGTAAATAGTAAATCTATTTTTGGATTGGTCTACTTAAAGGTGGAACAGGTGGAATTCTGAAACGCGACCAATCCAAAAATAGATTTACAGGAAGCATTTCATTAATGTTGTGCACAATTCTTATCTATTGCTTATAAAATATATGTACAAAAAATATTCACTATGCATCAAAATTCTAAAAAAACCCTCGTATTGCGGATGCAGCCCTCTGTACGCCGGTATTTTTTTGGTTATCCCGTGTAGGTTTGGGTAACGAAACTCCGTATAAAAAAATGCCAGCTGATCCACCTGTCATTTTTTTATATGAAGTTTCGTTACCCAAACCTGCACGCGATAACAAAAAAAAACACCTAATGTTTGCTTCGGATATTGACCCCACAGCAAACTATACATCTGTACCGGTGAAAATTTTCCAGTTTCGAGTAACGGTAAAAAAGTTATTGGCGTTTATAGTTAAACTTCCTTTTCGACCTCCGTTTTTCTAAACCGTTATAGGGATCGATATGAAACTTTGCACAAAGATTGGTCCGTATGGTCTTATATACGTTAAATATTAAGACTGTTGACTTTTGCTAAGTAAAAGTAAATAACAGTAAATTTGTAAAATTTCAATTTGTTCGTGTGTAGCCCCTCTTAGGTTTCCAAATATGAAAATTCTGCTAAGGGTTTTTAGAAAATTACATAGGGAATATGGCTACGAATTTTCATTCGAATAACACTATCCAAACCGGAAATATAGCCAAAAAATGGATCAAGTAAGGGCCTTTCACAATGCAAAGGAAGCCTCTTAAGTATTTCTTCAATGCATATCTTTTAACTTGATGAAATAATGAACATGAAAACTGGCGGAAATGCATAGAATGGTAATAGTGTTTGCCACAAATATTTTTTAAGTTTGTAGGACCAAGTTAACAGGGTGTCCCTAAATAGCTGCAAAAGTATACTTGTTCAATACTCATAGGAAAGCTTGCGTGGGCTCTTATGTCACGGGACATAATGGAATCATTTCATATAAGTTGCTTTTCCTTGATTAAAAAAACAGTAACAGTAAATTTAAATAATTCAGTTCATATATAAAGCCAAGCCATCCTTACGTTTGCCTGAGTATCTTTTTGCTCAAACTTCAAAGGCGATCAGAAATCTTAAATAGAAAAATGCCTGTAGATTTTCCTTGGAGTACTTTTATATAAAAACTGGGTAAATAGTAAATCTATTTTTGGATTGGTCTAATTGAAGGTGGAACAGAATGAAAGGCGCTAGCCTTTCATTCTAGAACGCGTTTATTTAGACCAATCCAAAAATAGATTTACAGGAAGCATTTCATAATGTTGTACACAATTCTTATTTATTGCTTATAAAATATAAATACAAAAAAATATTCACTATGCATTAAAATTCTAAAAAAAACCCTCGTATTGCGGGCGCAGCCCTCTGTACGCCGGTATTTTTAAGTTTTGAAATTGATTGACACAGCTTCTCAGTACCGTAGAGCCCCTTGTGGGACCATGATGCGTTAACTCAGCCGTTTATAGGCAATTTCGAGTCAACGTTACATTGCATAACATCTTGGAGTGTATATAATGTTGCAAGCACTATACATATATTTCCTATCCGCGCATGTACGGAAATTTTGGGCCACGCCAAGATTCGAACTCCGGACCTCTATATTATACTAGCATCGTAGAGTGCGACTCAACCAAGAGAGCCACAGAGCGTGACACAGCTTGAAAATGCTCTAACATTATTTTAAAGCCAACTTCGAAATTAATGAAGTTTTATAATTTGTGCACCACGTAATCTTTAGTATGTGATTTGTGGAAGCTGACGTACCTATAGTAGATCGATCAAGAACTCCCTAGCTCCATACAAACCTTATCCTGGGCTTGGGTACAGAAAAACAAATATGTACGTCAAGTTTGTAGATATTAAGGTATGGCGTCCTGTTCTGGATTTAAAAAAGGACATATTGTTGTCCATTAAAAATTAATGGGTAAATTCTTAGAGTAAAGCAGAACCTACTCTGAAAGTCTTTTTTCCAGTAAAATTTTACTAGGCTGATTCTAGTGCATAAAATCACTATCATTCTAGCGATTCTGAAAAAGTTGAACTGGAATCCACTATTTGTAACTGGATTGAATGTAATATCGAGCGAGTCTCGAACAAGACCTAGAAATCCAGTACAATTTTACTAGTTTTTCAGCAAATAGGTAATATATTCCTAGAAAAGCAGTAAATTTTACTGATGGACTATTAAAACAGTTCTAAATAGTTTTCTCTCTTCTTTTCAATTTGGCCAGTTCATTAGTTGCCAGTCTGTTGTTGAGTTATTGAGTTAGTAGCTGTGAACTAGAGGTAAGTAGTCAAAACCGACAATGAAAACTACCTCTGCATGCTCTGGTATAAGAATCAAATAAGATATTTGTTTAGGTTTTTTTCTTATTTCCGTGGGAAGCCGATTTGCATTTCACTAAATTTTCAGATGATGTTTTTGAAACGAATGAAGTAAAATATACTTTATCAAATTAACTGGATTATCTAGTTAAGTTTAACAAAATCTAGTAAAATTCACTGGATAATTGAACTGAACTATCAAATTAACTAGATTATCTAGTTAAGTCTAATGAAATCTAGTAAAATTCACTAGATAATAATTGAATTTGACTATCAAATTAACTAGATGATCTATTGAAATCTAACGAAATCTAGTAAACTTCACTAGATCATCATTTAAATACAGCTGACTGGTTCACTAGAATTCTAGTTATTGAGTCCTAGATTATCAATTTATTTAACTAGATTTCTATCGAAAAAAATTGCTGGAGTTCTAGTAAAAATTTTTTCACTAGATTTGCAACTAGAAAATCTAGGAGCTAAAATCTATTTGCGGTTTACTGCATTCTAGTTGAAAAAGTCTTACTGTGTACATACAGTTCGTGACGTGTTTTGAGCAAAATTTTCTAGGCGGTCCCAGCAAGGGGGTGGCACTCAGTACAATTTTTTTTTTGTATTTAACATTTGTTAAACGCAAAATTCCATTGGACAGTGTAGGACGAAACAAATTGAATAACACCTGCGAAGCCCATCTTTAGGTATGTATTGGTAGCTAAGCTCGCTTGTATAGAAATATTGGTGTGACATTTTCTAAATTTAGGGTTGCCCACATCCTGAAATAGCACTTGCAAAACGGTTTAGTTGTTCTTCTCTTTTAGATTTACATGGTCATTATGGAGGGTTATAGGTGGGTCTTTGTTTAGCAATTTCTCACGACTTGAATGTGTACGGATAAAAAAAATTTAACACATTCATAATAATGGGCTACGGAGTCACTTATAATGAGTGCCTGATCTTGGTATAATTTATCGTTGGTCTCAGTGTCTCAAGTCTTCACAAAGCGCAGCACGAACTAAGAATAAGAAAAAGGGAACACCTGATATAGAATCAGAACTTTGTGACTATATAACGGTATTTAACTTATGCAATGGCTGGAATAATAACAGTGGAATCCAACAGATCGCACAAAATGAGAAGTTATAACTTTGACATTATAGCTAACGGTGCTTTTAAGTGTATCTAAAAATACAATAATGCACTCCATGTAGAGAAATGCGGAAGTGATGTAACATTTATTTCAAAATGAATTCATTACTCACACTTATTGGAAATGAATTTACTTTATTTAAATTTATTTGTTAAAATCTCTTTTTTGTACTATTATGAAACTAATAATTGAGAGAAAACAAATACTAAATGATAAATTCAAAGTGATAGATGTGCCATACTTTCTCCTTGAAGTCTCAACAATCAATAATAATTGCTCTCATAACAATAAATCTATTGTATGCATTGTTATATGTATCTATGCATAACTAATTTGCATATTATTGCCTTGGGATCACTTTTGGTCTAAAATCACATACCTACAAAATTTTAACAAATTTACTATAGACTTTAGTTGCAGCCCCAATAAAAGCAAATCAAACATGTTTTTAATCAGTGATGATAACAAGTTTATATTTAAACTTGGAAGTTCACGAAACAAAGATGTAAAACGAGTTCTCTTTGAATTACAATCGAATTGAAATCAATATCAGTTTTTTTTACTAATGATTTATATTATTTATTTTTATGTTTATACATTCCAAAGAAGTCACCTTGTCAAAATTAAATGCTTTTCGCCGAATTCCACCTCAAGTATGTGCACCGAAAATCGGATCTGTGTATATTTTTATGAATTAATTTAGCACAAAAACAAAGATTTCAACTATAAGGGTAAATAAGACATTCGATGAGCAGTCACTTGCCGATGCAGTCGCTAAAATGAAAATACATTCTGTATGGTTGAAAATATATCCTTACCAAATCATTTGACTCTGTCATGTTGAATTATTGTATAATTGTACAATTAGATTCTATCAAATTAGAAATTTTCCACAATGCAAAATAATTCACTTGGTTTATTTTCAAACTGTGCTAATATTCTTTAGCATTTTCACTTTTTGGCGAATAGGGGAAAACTATAGGCTATAACCTTTGTAAACTCTCTAAATCTTTTTCTTTTTTAATTCGACACGATATCTAATCACAATTATAAATTATACACGTTCACTTATAGTATAAATTATTTTATTGCTTTCTGTTTGAATCAAAGTCCATGCTGATTTATTTTTGCTTTAAATTTCATTTAATCCACTCAAAATCGGGAGTTTGATCATAAAATTTATAGAAGTTGCGAAGTACATATAAAATCTCGAAATGTATTCAACTGTACATAATTCGCAATTTTACGTACGACTAGTTTTGGTGGCGCAAGGAAATTAAACCGCGAACATACTTCTTTTAAAAACCGCGTTTTAAACACTGCTATGATCCGCACTGATATTCACACAGAAAATACTTGAAGAGCCCGACAAGACAGCGGCATCAAGTTAGACCGATCGCTAAATGCTAACTAACTGATATTTTTAACGATGCCGTGTGGTTAAGACGCTGCTCTTGGTGGCTGCTGCTGTGAAAAATATCGCTAGATTGTTGGCCGGTATATGGATAGCAGGGTAGATAGTATGCATGCTTGAAATCTATCGCGTGTAAGGAAAGTTTAGATTGTAGAGTGTGGCTTCTTACTACTATTATACGAGTAAAGTGAACTCTACTATTCATATCATGCACTCAACAGTACATATTGTTGAATTGGTTTTTATTAAATAGCGCTGCATGGTGTAGGAAAGTGTTGTAGAAGAACCAAAGCATGCGTTCAAGTTGTTGAACCCAACACTTTTGATTGATTTCCGTTGTTTGTATTAAGAAATTGGAGTGATTTTAAGGATTTTTTGTTATCTTTGTGTGAACTATGACAAACATATTTTATTACAATTAAAAAGTATATGTATGTATTGCACATCCTATTTACTCCTGGAAACAGAGCTTATTATCTTGCAAAAGGTTGAGTGTTTTGATTTTTTTAAATATGTTATATGGGTTGGTCTCAGTGGCGATCCTCCGAAATTGTTTGATGTATGTAATATTGTTTGAGTCATTGTCGTGATTACAAATATCATGATGTTTGGTTGACAAATTCGTGTAATAGAAAAACATGACATTTTTCACGACATCAATTTTGACCGATAGACCAGGGGCGTAGCCAGTGGAGAGGTCCAAGAGGTCCAGATCCTTTCCGAAAGGATTTGAAAAATCGTTAAAATTGTAGTAATAATATTATGAAATCATAAATAGTGAACACTCATTCATTTGAGGATTTTCTTTATCATGTGTATATTGGTTTCGTTGGAGGTGGTGGCTGCGATCCTATGATCAAAATATCGTTACGGATATCAATATTCTAAAAACAGAACAGACACTCAGAACCACCAACACGAATTTGCGTGAAACATTTTGCAGTAGATACATGTGAGCTTTAAACTTTCCTCTGCATCGGTCCGGGATGTTCTTGAGGAATTATCGGGGAATGTCATGAAGAATTCCTAATTGCAGGCCGCTTCACGGTCTTGAACATTATTAGAAAAAAGTGAAGTGCCATAAATTATTGCTTAACCGGGGTTCGAATAATTTGAATTATTGTATTTTCCTCATAAATTGTAATTTCGAAATTTTAAATCTTGTAGTATTTCTTAGTGTAGGACTAAAATCAAAATTTTATAGCACGGACATTTTTTGAACGTTGGGCCCTTCCCGAAACTAATTTTTGCAACAGACGGACGAAGATTTTGCAATTATCTTACAACTACAAGGAATCTATGAAGCCATATAACAATGAGCAAGGACCTCAGCATGATGAAAATAATGTGCTGGCAACAATATTTCTGCAATTTCGAAACCATATTAATGCATCAGTGAATCAGTGCCTCTCGGAAGTAGGACCATAAAGTAAGTAATTGGAATAGAGATGGAACTCCATATACATAACATTAAAATCTACTGAAAAACATTTTACCTTTGAGTGTGTGCTGTAAGTAACGTGGACACGTAGATATCTTCCTGTATGTAACCGTTACTTACAGCCCACACTCAAAGGTAAAATGTTTTTTAGTCGATTTTAATGTTATATGGAGTTCCATCTCTATTCCAATTACATATTTACTTTATGGTAGGACAACTGAAACTGGTAGAATCAAAATTAACGTTCCACAATTTTTTTTACTAACTTATAGATATTGACCGTAAGAGCTTCAGTTAATTTGGAATTAAGTTATTCGGTACGTAAGCATAATTAGGGCAGAGAAAAAGCCTCTCTAGTGGATTTGAGCTCCATAGATCAATAAACCACTGCGAGGCTTGGGCCGGTTTTCAACTGGTTTGAAGCTGTAGTGATGTTTAGTAACCGAATGCGTAGGGCCCTTTTTGTTAAAACCCCTACCGAAATATTTTTCTTCGTACGCCCTTGTTGGTCTTGTTGATAAAATTCCAAGTTTCGACCTTTCACGCCGATTTGGAGAAAGCCTAATATGTCACGAGGCTACCACAATGATCTTTCTTCATTACCGTAACTCCTAGTGGAGCATGGTGCGTTGATAACTACCGTGTGTAGTCATCAACGTTACAAAGACAATTGAATTCGGAGTGTGATACGGTTGTCAGCCATACCACTTCCTAGTCGCATTGTTAGTTTATTATTCTACGATAAGAATATTTCTTATCATCTTCTTCTGAATAATAAACTAGCGACGAGTCGTGCCAAGTTTGGAAACTCGTTTGTCTATGAGTGTTTATTTCACAGAGTGTCGACCGAACGATCACGGCCACAGAGCACGACAATGATGCAATGGTCATATCCATCCTGTTTTTGGCAGGTCAGTCCTGCTTTTTCGACCTTAACCCTTCTGTCGGCACCTACTACAATATGCATATTCTATACCCAATAGGTCTGGCTGGACCTATTGAGAAAATTTTTTTATTTTTTATATAAAGTTAAATTTTTATCGGTATAATAATTCTACCCATTCTTCACAGCCATTTATAAACAATAAAAGCATTAAAATCTTTTTTGTAGATATACTAGAAGCGTTTTTAAGAAGACATATTTTGAGGTGGTATTTGTACAAACATGTTTCTCCCTTTTTTTCTTCTATTTTTTCTTCTCTTTTTTCATTGCGTATCCGTACAGAAAGTTTGATCAAATTTTCCAAGTCCAATATCTTTAAGGAAATATTTGGCACTCTGTTGGTAGATTTTATCGCGATATTAGTCTGCAGATTTGGGAAAATCGATAGATAGAAATAGGGAATTTTCAACCGCAAAAATCATTTCATTCTAAATTTTCCGTAAATATCTCAATTAAATCTATTAAGAAACACCATCGTAAGTCAATAATACTTAGTTCATACTATTACAAAGGAAATAAAACTCTTTTGATTTTCCTAGAATCAAATCTCAGTTAACCTGCCATCATGCTATAGCTTTTACCCCAAATGTTCTGGTTTTGTCCTGATTTGTCTTTTTTTTTGCACGACAACTATGGTCATTTCACCAATCAGACATATTTGGAGAAAACTGCACTTATAAAATACAGAAATTTACAAATATGATGTACCAGAATCCAGAACCCTTATTTTGTAAGGCCCTTGGCGACTAAAATTGTTTTTATTGTGTCTATGTTTGGCAAGAGAATCGTATTATGGAATTTGCTGAATAAATAAATATTGAATATGACTATCAGGCGTCCAAAATCTATGAAGATTGTAGACAGTTCCTTGAATGCTTACATGTTGTTCAATCAGCCTGGTGCGTGGACCCCCTTGACGAAATACGAATCCTGACGTTTTGGATAACGATTACCAAATAATTATACCCTTCACTCGTATAGTAAAGGGTATATTAACTTTGTCATGAAGTTTGTAACGCATTGAAGGAAGCATCTCCGACCATATAAAATATGTATATACATATATGATCAGCATGACGAGCTGAGTCGATTGGGCGATGTCCGTCTGTCTGTCTGTCCGTCTGTCCGTCTGTTGCTACGCGTTTTACTCGGTCAGTTTAAAAGCTATCGAGCTGAAATTTTGCACACATGCTTCTTTTAATTGCAGGCAGTTTGTATGTTCGAATCGCTAAAATCGGACCGTGGGGTCATGAGGCTGCCATACAAACCTACCCCCCCCCCCCCCCCCCAATTTGGTTTTTCTAAGAAAAACTTTTTCATGCGTGCACCAATTTCAACCAAATTTCACACAAATGTGTTTCTATTGATAAGACAAAACATATGTAAGAATGGATCAAATCGGACTATGGGGTCATGAGGCTGCCATACAAACTTAACCGCCCAAATTAGGTTCTTCTAAGAAAAACTTTTTCATTTGTGTACCAAATTCAAGCAAATTTCACACAAATGTATTTCTATTGAAGCCACAAAACATATGTAAGAATGGTTGAAATCGGACTATGGGGTCATGGGGCTGTCATACAAACCCAACCCCCCAAATTGAGTTTTTCTAAGAAAAACTTTTTGATTTGTGCACCAATTTCAATCAAACCTCATAAAAGTGCATTTCAATTGATGCCACAAACATATAAATGGAATCGGACAATGAGGTCATGGGGCTGTCATACAAACCAAACCCCCCAAATTGAGTTCTTCTACAAAAAACTTTTTTTATTTGTGCATCACTTTCAACCAAAACTCGTAAAAGTGCATCTCTATTGATGCCATAAGACATGTGTAAAAATGAATGGAATTGGTCTATGGGGTCATGGGGCTACCATACAAACCCAACCCCTCATTTTAGATCTTCTAAGAAACATTTTTTCCACACCAATTTCAAAAAACTTAATGCGTCCTTGTCAAAACAAAAAAAAAGTAAAACGAATGGAATCATACTATGGGACCATGCTCCCGCATACCCCCAATAAAGTTTTCTGAGTAAATATTTTTATTTTCCCACTTAACCAGAAACACACAAATATTGTTTTATCGACGCCACAGAAGGAAAAGAATGGGGAAGGATTGAACACAAGTCATATGTTCGCCAAAAAAAAAACTTTTAGCCCGAGGAGAGTGAAGGGTATTCAAATTTCGGCCGCGCCCGAAATTAGCCTCCGTCTCGTTTTTAACTTTAATTGTTACAGATCGTGACGAAGCTACACAGAGAGAAGTGATTAGTAAAAATTAGCTAAAAAGTAGGTGATCCACCTAAAAACAATGAGCGATTTTCGGCCTCCTAATATGAATAGGCAATTTGGCTAAATTAAAATGGCTAATAATTCGATTCTAATGTGTACACATTTCACCGAATATTTTTAGGTGAACATAAGATTAGTGAAAAAATCACCTAATTTAATTTAGGTCTCATGACGAGAAATTCTAGCCAAACCACCAAATGCAATTAGTTGAATTGATTACATTTTTGTAGTTTTTTCACCTAAACAGAATCGTGGGTTTTTCTTATTTATTTTTCATTCACCGAAAAACTTTTAGGCAGGGTGACGAGACAATCTAGTCGAGTAGTGGATTGACATTAGCTGAAAGAAACTACATCGATGTAGTATTTTTGCCTACTCCCAGTGGTTGCTTTTTCATCGTTTCCACAAATTTTGATTGAATTCAACTTTGATGAATTCAACTTTATTCTGAAACAAATACATTCCGATCAATGAAATAAAATGAACGATTATATAAATTTTTAAAAGTTTATTATAAATTGGTAAACAAAATAGAAAAGTAAATACATTCGGTTTCTTTATTTGGTCATATGTTTCAAATGATTTTTATTTTTTACTGAAAAACAATAATATAATCTAATAATTAAAATAAATAAATAAATAAAATAACGGCACTCCACTAAATAAGGAAAACATACACTTAAAGTCGTCCGTTAGTTCAAACAAACCCCACTCGCGAAGAAGAACTTCGGTGACACTATCACTGTCTAACAACACTGACTGGAGATCCATCGCGACGAAATCGAACTGACTTGAATTGAGATTGTTAATCATACCAAAACTAATAGTATACGTACATGTATAGCGAGTGCACATTGATAAATGTGCAGTTATTATATGGAGACTTTACCTAATTTACGAGCTAAATTGCTGGCTTGTTAGAAAATCACCTACTTAAGATTAGGTACTTATACCATTGACTACATTTTGCTGAAATATTACCGAAAATAAATAGGCAATATATACCACAATCGACTGTACGGCATTATTCAGACCCCTTACCTAATTAAAGTCGGTAATAGACTCACTATTAGAAAATTATTCACCTACAAATTTTAGGCAAATTTATCATTAACTAAATGTAAGTGAAATATCACCTAAATAAATAGGCAATTTTACCACTATTTTATCAACTATTCCTGTTTAGGCAAAGCACCTAATCACGTAGGCAACAAAAGTAGAGAAAACACCTAAAATGTAGCCAATCCACCTATTAAACGTTTCCCTAATCTCCATTAGGTAAAAAATTCATTTTAATTTTCTCTGTGTAGGAATGCATCCTAATGCATAGTAGGGAATACAAAAAGTATGTTAAAGCGAGCGAGGGCATAAAATAAAATTGTTCTCTGATCACACTACCAGGAATAAACTATTGAATTTGTAAAAAAAAATCCCACAAATCTTGATATTGTTGACAAATTTGGAAGGTACGGATAACTAGGCAGTCGAATTTTTGTTCCATTTGTATTTCTGGTTGTTTTTTTTCGCGTCCTGATTTTTCACTGGCGTTGTCCTGCCAAGCGATGGTATTTGGTGCATTTGTCCTGCTTTTTCCTATTATAAAATTTATTACCAAATGACCACATATTCACCTTTCTTTCGTAAACGATATTTTTTCTTTCGTTAATTAAACGGAATTGAGAAAGAATAGTAGACGATATTCTAGGAATTATGTGGAGAACCTGCGGAAAGCAAGGTTCTGTTGATACTAAACAGGACCCATTAAGTATCATAAACTTCTCAATGTTCTCATTGACAAAATGTCATAAGCATGTAAAGTACCAATGTATGTTTTAACGCAAATCTATAACAACCAAAGGCGTAGCGTAGATATAGGATCTCGTTTAGAGGGGCAAACCCAACATTTTTTCAACACCTTGAGTCCGGAATTTTCCTAGGAGTTTGCGACAAAAATTAAGATTTCCTGTCAGTTTAAATTGCGGGTTCCATTTTTTTTTTTAGAAAATGTGTTACACACTTTAAACCCATATTTTAAGAAAGGACAATTGAGAATGATCTTCGTTACATTTTAACGATAAATGACCTCTTGCACGTGTTTAGCTTTTACCTCTTGATTACATCCAATTCGCCTACGATTCACTTTTTAGACAGTCGATACTCAGTATTATTTCAACTTTTGAATTTCAGCACTCGCCGAGTCCTTTAGTTAGCTTTTTCCTATAGAGGTTGATAGCGAGTTCGGATGGAGTAGGTACAGTGATTTTTCCATCGTTTTGTGAAAATTTAGAATCGCGCCTTTCCACGGCTTGGACTCACCGTTTCCAAGATAAAGCCAAAAACCCAACAAATTGCGCATTTAACACCCCATCTGCCCCCCCCCCCCCGTTCACGTCAAAAACGTCACCCTCTTCGACGTTCTCTACAATGTTTTCGTTGATTGGACTAAAAAGGGTATTTTTACGAGTACTTTAATGAATGAATCTTGGCGATTCCGATTCTCATGCGATTCCTTGCCACATTACGATTTTTTGCTGTAGGGAACTTTCAATGCATTGGCATATATTTTTTCACGTCATTTTCTCAAACATCGCTGCATCAGTAAGGTGGCAGATATTCTGAATAACATTGCAAGCGAGCATGTGAAATTCCCAAACGAAGAGGAGGAAATGGACATAAAAGCCATTTTTTTTTAAATAAGTGAATTCCCAAGAATTTTTAGGTTAATCGATGGTACACAAAGAAAAATCATTGCTCCGGTCGAGATGTGGAGCAGGCGTATGTTTGTCGAAAAGGAGAGCATTCGATAAACGTTTTGGTGAAGTACGACTCAAATTTTTCTGTATCTTAAATTTAAAATCCAATATGACGAAGGTGCACGCTAATTTTGGATTTTATGTGTCAGCGGTTTTCCGTTGCAGCAACGCCATGTAGATATAGAAGACAGATTAAAATGAATCTGTCGGGGACGATGAACTCAAGTAACACATTACAACAATAGCAATAGAAATTTGACCGAAAATTGGGATAAACTTTGGAAAAATTAGGGGAAACCAGGATTTTTGCATGAGCCTTCCTTTCGGGGGAATACGAGTGCTGTGCTGTAGCTGTGCTATAAACGCTCGAAGATTTCCAAAAACAGGTTTTTCTGGTTTTTTGAATAAACTGTCAAAAGCCGGTTCGCAAACTTCTAACGGTGCCAGGAGGTCAAACGATGTTTTTAAGAAGGTTTCATGAAAATCGCTATAAAGGTAACTCTCTAAATTTTTTTTTTGTATCGAATTCGTAGCCCATACAGCTCTGCAATTTCGTAGCTATACGTGCACCCTTTAGCGTGCTACGATGGCTCAAACCTTAAGAAACGGGAATTTGTGGGATTTTCGTGAATATCTCTGTAACGGGAATATGCCGTAAATTCGTCTATGAAAAATCTGTATCGTATGTGTCAAAAGTCCCCATTATTCCCCATTATTGGGCGGGCACCGAAGGTAGTTATGAAGGGCAAAACATCTTAATTCACGGTTTTTGGGGAATATATCTTTAACGTAAATGTGCACTAAAAATGGTAATATGACGAATTTGTAGCTTGTACCACGACTAAATAAATATCCAATATTTCAGATCAGAATAATGGCATTTTTATTGCTATTTGCTTGTTTTTTCTGTAGATCCAAATACGATGTCAAGGCATTTGATCTGTACCTGTCCGCCAATGGGAGCTACGTGCGTTCAAATTTAAGGAATCGATTAAGGGGAAGGGAGCATATATGGGAAAAACATCTGTAACAAATTCGGACGTCACGTCAATAAAATGCCAAGATTTCCAGTTAATGCACTCCCTGAGCATGGGCGTAGCCAGGATTTCGTTCAGGGAGGGGCTTGGGGGCTAATTCCAAAAGTTGTTCAACTTCATGATCGTATCCAGAATTTTTTTTCAAAGGATAAACAACAATTAAGGTTTCCCGTCAGTTTTGTTTATTGTCGACCCTTAAAGTATTGATAGAAAAGGTGTTAAACATAATATAGTGTTCAATTTTAAGAAAACATAAAAGTGACAGAAAAGTGATGAGAAACCTAGTACAAGAGATTGCAAAATGTGGTGGAGAATTCGTTTTGGAACAGAGTCGCAATCGCGAAAATCCCCAAATCCTTTGCTGTTTTTTCTGTTTTTTTGGCCCCTAACTCTGAAACTTTTTATTTATGTGAAAACATGATTGCGCGTCAAAAAAAAAATTATAAATCCGTTGAGCAGTATTACTACAATTGAAAATTATGAAATAAATTTAAAGATTGAACGGTTTTTCATTTTTGGTCGCAAAAGTTGCATTTTTCTTGTACTTTATGTATTTTGGGGTACTGAGGCCGAATCCGTAGCTTCCCATTCCCATCAAAATTTCGTTGCGTGAAAACATGATTGCGCGTCAAAAAAAAAATTATAAATCCGTTGAGCAGTATTACTACAATTGAAAATTATGAAATAAATTTAAAGATTGAACGGTTTTTCATTTTTGGTCGCAAAAGTTGCATTTTTCTTGTACTTTATGTATTTTGGGGTACTGAGGCCGAATCCGTAGCTTCCCATTCCCATCAAAATTTCGTTGCGAATCAATTGTAGCGACAGTTTCGGAGTCATAATAAAAAACGGAAAAACTCCGAAAATTTTGATGATTTTTGCGGTTTTGGCTCTGTCACGCATCGAAATTTCGGTGGGAAGCTTCACAAACAAGTTCAGCACAAAAAAAAACATAAGAAAAAAAAACAAAATCCCCTCAAATCACATAATGACACTTTTGATCGTTTTTTACCGATAAACTCCTTACTCCTGATTATATTCAATTCGGTTGCGATTTCTGCTTTTTATTCCGTAGCTCGTTTCTACTCTCGGGATCATCGCGAAAGCAAAAGTTTAGGGTGTCACTAATTTCAGATTCGAGATACTAGGCGGCGAGGTGCTCCAGGATCTTTTATCAGAGCCCCGAATATAAAAGGCCTGGAAAGTGCGAGCATAAATCTCGACTTCGAGACTGCACTAACGTGCGGATGCCAGATTGTTAGTCTCGGAATATCCGAGTCACTGAAACTGCAATTTTTCGATTTAAGTTGGTTATTTGCAGTAAGAAAGTTTTCGTGAAGTTCCAGTACTAAAATCGCATTTACGCTTTAAAATATCGCAGTCCACCTATTTTTTGTACAATAGTATGCACAAACAATTTACAGTGATCATCGTTTAGGAGGGGGGGGGGGGCAAGCGCCCCACCAAATTTTATTTAGTTTTTTTATTGAATATAATTAGTAAAATAAAAAAACCCTGAAGTCAATATAAATAATAATTATTGAAAATATCGGCTAAGACTTTTTCCCAGGAAATTGTACCCCTGACATAAAAGTATTATGCATCGTATGTAATGTATTACCGTTATATAGATTACTATTTGACCTTCTTGCAACGTTCGAAGTGCGCAAATCAATATTTGACAGTTTATTATGACAGAAATAAACACAAGTGCTACAAATTTGCCATACACCACCTTTCAGCACATTTTACAGTTTTCGAGATTATCAGAAAAACAAAAACCCTTTTTGGGAGGGTCCTTGAACCCTCTGTAGCATCGCTAGCATCACTCGTACAGACGGGGCTTTTTGGGGTCTTGTTGAGGACCTCGAAAGGAAGGCTTATTCACAAATCCAGCCTTTCCCTATTTCCTGGAGTAATAACTGTTTGATCGTCACTGTGGTTGATAGTAATATTACGGTTGTGGTTGAAAGTATTTTCTTTCTCAAATTAAGTTTGTTTTTCATAAACTTGAGCACATATGGTTCCTGAAAATCGTGTGATTCAGTTGCTCAGAAGATCGAATGAGACTATAATGTACTCGTACAAAACTATAATCAAATAGAAGGACCAGTTGATAAAAATTCAGCAATAAAATTCTCCTGGTTCGTGGGCCTACATTTCCTTTGACTTTTTTTTTTATTAATTTTGACAATTACATAATATGCCTACACATTCCGCTAAATATTAAATTAAATTAGAAAGGCAATCCTGTCTCAACCAATACTAAATACTTTCAAAAGAAAAAATCTGCGCGCTTGTAGGAAATTTCCTAATAAAATTGTTAGATATTTTCTAGATTTAGTCAGTTTCTCTACAGTTGCCTCTAATTTTCAGTACAGCAATTTAATGCATGTTGAACCGGTCTGCAAAGTGCACTACACTGTCCGATGTTAAGACTTACTTACGGATATGTATAAGCTGATCGGATACTGCATGCAACTATTGCATACTAGAAAACATAAACAATTTAAAAAGGGTAATGTACATACCCATATATACAATCTTTTACTACCATATCGTATCGCCGGTCAGTTTAGTTATAAGCAAAGTGATAGTATCCATTCTAGGGGGTTTAGCTCCATGTTGCAAGAAATAATCTTGTAAGGCAACTTGTCTGGAACTCTCATTTTACCATCCTCATACGTAGCTGAGTCGCAGTACTTGACGGTAACTTTATACGTAGTTGATCTTGCGTCTTTTATTGCGAACTATACAACAGAGGTAAGCGAACTGTGTTGTGATAGTCTGATAGTATACCATCCGACGAAGACTTTTCTTGCAGCTTACCACTATGCTAAACGTCTGCTAAGCGATTTCACCAGATAAGAGCATATATAAAAGACTGAACTCTAGTAAGGCAATGAACGTACTTGACACATATTTTGCTATCGCTGATTCCAACTTTGAGGAATTTCGTGACATGATAGATTTTATATCTAACAGTTGGTGGTATAGGTTTTTTTTCGTTTTGATTAGCTTGAATGCATACTTTTTTCATGGTGACTGAATAGCAGAGTGGTAAGGTCATTGATGCGACTCTGATATGTGAGACTTCTCTATTTGCATAAGCAAATGATACAGAAATTCATAAAAATAGTTGCTTTAAATTACTATGTTGCAATAGACTCCGCAGACGATATTCAGAGATTAATATTGGAAAATTAAAAAATACATACAAAAATTGATTTTCAATTCTTTGAAAATAATTTTTAAATTAATTTAATATGTATTTCAAATGCACATTGACTTTCAATTATCAACAGAAAATTAACATCTCCTATTCCATCCTAAAATCTGCTATTTACTAGTTTCTAATTATACTTTAATTTCATATTGTTTGCATGCTTTCTCCTGAATATTTTTTAATTGAAAACTCCCTGTATATTTTGGAATTTCTTATTTACAATCCACATACATTCACCGTGCGACAAGCGTCTCAAATTTAAACATGAATTGAAAACAGGAGAGAAAAAAACTGACTTTGATTCTACACAAAGAAAACAAGAAGCTAGTATCTTTAGTAACCCCTTTTCTAATAAATCTGCATGATATCTGTATGCATCTTCTGTATTAAAGCACAACATTACTGATCGAAAAATATCTCCGACAACAATATATGTATGAGTTTTCAGCTCATTACACACTATTGCTTTGTGCGAGAAATTTTCTTTAGATCAACTTACAACATAAATGACTCAAGCAAGACTATCATTTCTAACAGCTGCTGCCGGCTCTTTTCACATTAAAGTAAGCGAAACTGGTGAGGTGAGGGAAATTAATGATTAAATAAAATCTTTATATTAAAAATAAATTTTTTCCTGCTCGCATGGTGTCGACTAAGGTGGCCGCAACTTTTACACGGCAAAAGTACCTCATAAATCTATGGGAATAGTATTATACTATTCGTATGAATGCGGTAAAGATGTTTAATGAAATCCAAGTTATGGAAAAAAATAATTCCATAAGTAACATGTCATAAAAGGTAATGGGAAATTGAAGAGAAAGGAAAGCGCAATTGCTAACAAATACTTGCCTGCATCAGTATTAGAAAAAGTCAAACATCTCCAGTTGAGATTTTAGAGAAAGATCTAGACTAGATTATATACAAAACATAAAGTCACATTCAGACGAGACCATTCAATGTGTCTGTTTTTCTGGAATTTTTTTTTCTGACGTAAATGTAGTATGGTGTTCAGACGGCAGCATTCGATAATCGAGCGTGATATATTCCACTTTGTAAAATTGCTAACCCATCCCCATCTATGAAAATTATCATCAGAAAAAACTGGTCCTTACCTTACCCTTATTACCTTCAACTATGTCTGTTTCCTCATCTTAATAAAATCGTTTTTGCTTTGCTACCCCTACTGGGGACTTCCTTCATCAGGTCGACTCAATACGTTCTACATATTATCCAAAAAAGAAACCTCAGTTTACGGTCACAGTGAGATTCGGATTACGATCTTGCGTTTAGAAGGCGAGCGCACTAAATACTGTAATGCGCCTAGTCTATACGTCAACCCAACTGGTATTTTCGGTACTTGGCAACAGATGGCGCTAGTATCACTAGCGAGACAACTTACTGGCCGTTGCTAGAAAGTACATCACCGAAGTTTCCACAACAGTGAAAATAGGTAGGTATATAAGGGCGTCGACTTGAGTCAGTCAGTCAGTCTAGTTTTAGCCGTGAATAATGTCGAGTGGATAATTAGTGAAGTAATTAGTAAAATTGTAAATCGTGTATATCCGTGTGGTTGTAATAAATGGTGTTACAGTAAAGCGAGTGTTATTCATTATCGTGTACGCGAAAATCTGTCGAACCCACTGGAACGTCTAGAAAAGACGAAAAATATATAACAATACTATACAAACCACTTGTGCTTTTTTCACATACATATTGGATGCATTCGTATTTATAATATCGTGATGGTGAAATCTCACATCCGATGGTCCCGTCTGAACGCGGTTCTAATACAACAATAATAATGTATCTGCGTGAATGGTGCAGTATGACTTGAAAGAAAAAAAAATGCTGGAGGAAAGTATGAATGCAGTTTATAGTAACTAGATCTTGTAATCAATCTGACAAAGTCAGTGGCATACCTGCAGAAAAGCATTGTTCGTAGTTTCAGCCATTCACATTGGAATGTTTTTTTTAGATGGATGAAAAGATAAACGTTGATAAGTTAATGGCCTAATGAATTGTACACCGGTATGCGAATCAGGTCATAGGCGCTCTTTTATAAGGAATGTATTATTTGTAGATTTGAAAAATTGTGGAACATATGACTAGCTAACGTTTTTTTCACATTCCCCAACAAGCTGGGAAGTCATCCTTATCGATTGCCGCCACCAGGGACGTAGCCAGGGGAGTTCCGACCCTTACCGAAATGGTTTAAGGAAAGTTTATTTTCCAAAAATCGGAAATTACGAATATTAATTAATACACAATTCTAATTCTCTGGACAAAACCCTTAAAAATAAATTGCGTGGAATCTATGTGTAAACCTGCATAATATTTTGTGTCAAAAATTATTATTTACTCCCATTTTATTTTTTGGAAATATTTGCAAAACTCCCCATCGAATAGACATATAAGCTTGAAGCCTTAGACATTCCGCTGCGCAAGTCTATTGCTACAACAATAGAAAATACAATAGATTATTCTTATTCAGAGCTTTGCTTTTATCATGGTCACTGTCTGGTCGGTTTTCTTCGACATTACCACCACGTCTGTCATCCATACATTTATGAATCACATGTGACTCATAAACGTTAACGGGGTGGAATTCGGTGTGCACATGTAAGTCAAACACATGCAGTGAACATGATAACAACGAATTTATTTATACCATATAATTATGTGGTAGTGTAGTGGTTAGTGCCCGCACCTTCGGTACACAGGGTCATGGGTTCGAAACTCACCGTGAACGAATTCAGTTTATGATGTTTTTCGAACTCACTATGATCTCACTCAGATTTTAAACGAGTACCCGCACTGCTGAGCGTGCTGTTGATCTCAACACCTCAACAAAAAGGCAGTTAGGATCTTGGAAC
The DNA here is from genome assembly GCA_949715475.1 of Microchrysa polita. NCBI lineage: Eukaryota > Metazoa > Arthropoda > Insecta > Diptera > Stratiomyidae > Microchrysa > Microchrysa polita. Next base: position 133,315,228 of record OX454415.1, on the reverse strand, counting down.
TTGAATGTCACTAACACATCTGCGGTCTTAGTCCAATGTTGGATTGTCGCGCCTGTTATTTTTATTTATTAATTTATTTTGAAGAGGAATACGTTTTGCATAACCATTTATATGCCGATAACGAAATATTCGAACGAAGGTTTTTTCCCTTTTGAATGTATTTTTAAAGGGTACCAGTATTATTTCTGAACCCCACGTCATATCTCGCACTCATGTCACTTGTCCCTCGTTGGAATTACACATTTTTTTAATTAAAAAATTTAATAAGTTTCGTGAGTATTGAGCCATTTTGAGTCGCGTGAAAGATCCTTGACCTTCAACGAGAGGCAAGTGGCATAAGTGCGAGATATAACGTGGGTTTTTGAAATGCAAGTAGTTTGCACTTGACGATAGCTGGATTAAACGGAAACTTATTTTACTCATGAGTTAATCGTGAAGCTGAATTGATATAGGGAGATCCGCCAACGAAATCCGTAGATTAAGAATGAAGAGGGGAATCCCTTCATGGGCCGTGCAAAGAATGGTGGTGTAAACCTGAACAGGACACAACAGCACAAATTCCATTTAAATTTGACAGGAGGTTTTATATACAGTAAATGTGCTGTTCTGTCCTGTGCTTGATATAATAAAACCTAATATGTGTGTGGCTTATGGGAGTATAAGAGTTTAGTCTTTTGCTGCCTGGTTAAGAGAAAAGGCTCGAGGTTTAACGAAGCAAAATAGTGGCGAAACTATGTAGGGGTTAGGTTACCCTGTACTTAGTTTGCGGAACTAATTTAATAAGACTTAGCCGAGTTTTGAATACCTTGGTGTATCAGGTTTTGGTGGTAATAAGCGACTTAGCTAGCAGGATAGACGGATTGTTATCATGATTACACTTAATTCGTGGGCTTAGCAGTTTAATTATGATTCTTCGAAAAAGTCGCCAGGCATACTCCAATCTTCCCTAATTTTGAGGTGTTGGCGAAAAAATCCAGTTAAATCTAGACCAAAAATTCAATAGAACGATAGTACTCCTGTGACGTTGTACCCCTCCCGAAACAAATCCTAGCTACGTCCCTGGCTGCCACTATTATTGTAACTAAAGTTATAAGCGACATCATACTGCCCGAATTAGGTTTTAAGAAAAACTTGCTGCTGAGGGAAGTAAGGTGCTGACACATTTTGGGGTGAAACATCGGTCTGCCTCCGGCCTTGGTGCATCAGGTGCAACTCTCATTTATATTGCATTCTTTCCGTGTTTCTGCGGGTGCCTATCAACATGGCAACACCAACCTTTTTCTCAGTTTTCGAACTTTTTGGTAATAGGTTGGACAAGTTACCTCGGATGTAGCTTCTATTAATAAGCGTTTTTTTTGTAACGGGCAGGTTCATTGTCCAAGAAAAATGCAATAGGATCAATATTTTCCTCTTCGGGGATAGCTGACTGTTGAGTCATCAATCTCCAACGCGATATTCTAATTTTGAAATTTATTTTCATTTGTACGCCGTGAAAGATATAATTTAAAGGAAATTATCTCAGCAAAAAAATAAAGGTGATTCAGACTATGGACAGGATTTGTTAAATCCTGGATTTAATCAACAATTAGTACGTAGGTTATGTTAGGTTAGGTAATGAGGCCGCTTGAAGTGAGACCAGCGCACTTAGACCAATGATAGGTCCATTGTGATACCGCCAATGAGAGCCTTAAAAATTTAAATATTGGTTAGGAACCAGCGTGTGCTGGCAATATACCTAATTTATTGATATGTATTGGGCTCACATCTCTGAGATCATCCAGATCGTAAAAGTACCTACAACCAAGAAACCTTAAATGTTTCTCAGCCAAAGCCGAGCAATCACAGAGAAGATGATGTACACTCTCCTCTTCATCTTCATTCTCACAGCTTTTGGAGTAATTGTGAAGAATTTTGAGTCTACTGGCGAGCTCCCCGATAGGACAATGCCTCGTTATAGCCCCTACCGCACTGCGAATATGCAACCGGTCCAATGACAATAGCATGGTAGAGCGGATATAATCTAAGTTTGTCCAGATCATCTTCGTTGTAGTACAAGTGCCCAAGTAACAATTTCATCCCTATAATACTTCGTAAAATATTCTCTTCTAACATTAATAGGGGCACTTTACAGGGTATAACCACTAAATAACAGTCCAATAATGGCATTTGGCGCCGTTTTTTAATCCAATAGAACCTTATTGTAGCACTAAATTATGCTTCAAAAAAGGCGTACGTCATTTGCTTTATATCATCATTTTCTGTCATTTAAAGAAATTGCAAAAAAAAAATTGAAAAAATTTCCGTAGCTAGCATCGAACCCGTCTCTGTTAATTGGCCGTCCTACACGCTACCACTCAGCCAACCTCACATATACACTGCGTTTCACTTGAATAGCACACTCTATACATTAAATTTATTTTCTTAATATCTTTAAAAAAAATGAAGACAACAGATATTTTGTATTTTTTATTTGTCATCTGATTAATTAGCTTTAATTTGAAATAAAAAGAATTCGAATTTTTCCAAAATGTAATCTTAGAAAAAAAAAAAATGTAAAACACCAATGAAAAAACACATAAATTCTGTTTCACTTGAATAGCACACTTTTTTTAAAACTTATTTTAATTAACTTTTTATGCAGGGAGGATAACTTATTATTGTTCAGAATACAAGTTGAGATCAATTTGAATTAAAATCAGCAATTTTAGTAATGGGTTGAGCCTCCCCCGTTTGAAATAACCTCCTAGATCCTATTAGGCAAAGAATCGTACAAAATTTTGATGTAAGCAAGGGATATTGTAGCCCATGATTGCTGAATGGCTTCAATTATGCCAATCTTTGTTAAAAACTGTTTGCCAGATTCATAAATTTTTCTGACCAGCCATCCCCAAACATTTTCTATTATGTTTAGATCCGGCGAGTATGGTGGCCAGTTCAAAAGAGTTACATTTTTGGACTCGATAAACTACTTTACGGCACTGGCAGTGTGTATTGGTGCATTCTCGTGTTGGAAAGTTTACGGCAATGGTCCAAAGAGACTTTCGAATGTCGCAAAAGCCTTTTCTAAAACACCTTGATACGACTTAGCATTCATAGAGGTGTCTAATAATTGGAGTTAACAAGTGCCGAAGTAGGATATGGCTCCCCAAACCATAACGCCGCCAACTCGACTGTGCAAACGGTCCAACTGGTGAGTCTCCTTCCTCAAATCATAAAAATAACAGTTATATCCGTCGGGCCCTTCCAAATTAAATGTCTTCTCATCAGAAAAAACAACGCGATACCACTCTTTGGTCCATGACATGTTGGTACGACAAAAAGTCAACCGAGCTTGTTTACGAGCGGGGTGAAGTGGTGTTTTTTTTTAATTTTAGACGCTTAAGGTGTTTCGCTTTTGAATTAGCACGCCATGCAGTTGTTTTACTCGCGCTGAGACCAACTTTTAACCGAGTTTTGACCACAGAATCATGTGAATTCGATGCTTCACACCAAATAGATTGCTTATCTGCATTAGAGAGAACACTGCTTACTCGACCTTTCATATTTTTTCATAATTTTCACCATTTTTAATAAAATTGTAAATCACGTTTCTGCTTTTTCCATTTTTTTTTATATTTTAGTCACTGAAAGGTCACAATCCCTGTAAGTTTTTATTTTAACTTGTTCTTCGCTTGTTAAGGCTTTACCACGACCCAAATTTTTTTTAAATCAACGAATTGTATTTAAAATACTCAAAACGACTATAAATTGTGACATTGTGACCACGTGCACCCCGTATGTGAAGCTTAAACCCAACTGTGCTATTCTAGTGAAACAAAAAATCTGCTCTCTTTTGAAGCAAATTGATGAAAAAATGTAACGGTTAATTTCGAGAGCACAATTTTACTTTCGGGGAGCCCACACAAAGAAGACAAAAAAAAAACTACTAGCAAAGTCATAAGAATATTGGTATATATGCAAATTACAATGAAAAAACGGAATGTGCTATTCAAATGAAACGCAGTGTATGTAGTCAGCATTGCTCGTAAACACTACAAATTCTACAATACTTTATCGAATCTTCTGCAATGCACCCTAAATCTGTATATTTATCAATAAAATAAAGTCAATTTCTGCGCAGAGATCACCCTAATTGGTTTGGAAGATAACAATGAGTGCGTACGTGTGGGTTTCATGCAAGATTTCAAGGATTTCTAATGTAAAAATTATGTATTCCAGAGCACAAGTGTCAATTCATTAAAAAATCACAAAGTCCATCCTTCTATAAAACTACGGTGAACAATTTATTGGATGACCATACGAATGTCACACTAAAATGACACAGACTGTGCTTTAGAAGAATATATGTGTGTGTTAACTTAGAGAGACTATTCCATGTGTGTGCTGTATCATCCAATAAACACAAGAGTTGAGTATTTAAAGGAGTATCTTTTTTGGTTAATGTTTAGAGACAGTTTTATCGAAGTTTTATACCACCATCTTTAAATTTATTCTATAATAATGATAGAAGCTTTCCGGAAAATACTTTAAGGATGATTTATCGGATCAAAATATTACTTTAAGCGATGTCACACGATAAATGAATTTCGCGGTACTAGGTATATGATTGCTACAGTGTGAAGTGCTTCTTTAAAGCAAACGAATTGTTGCTTGGATGCTACCATTAGTCCATCTTGCGTTGGTTCTGCGCTCAGAATCTGCTGTAATTGCCAATTTACAATTGATAAACTGGTGGTTTAATGCTTCCGCGGTCGACTTCAACTCTACCAACTGAAGAACTAGCTAAGCTAGATGATCCGCACAGCAGTTGCCTGCAAATCCACAGTGACCCGGTATCCAGCATAGTGTTATGTTAGAAAGGCGACCCATCTCTTTAAGCACAAGGCGGCACAGTTTTTGATGTGATCAGTACCGACTCGATCGAATTGCAGCCTGACTGTCAGTATACAGAGTGACGTCCCTTTCAGTTACAACGTGACTACCCAACCAAATTAGCGATTCCATAATCGCAGAGACCTCCGCTTGGAGGGCACTAGAGAAATCAGGAAACTGGTTTGATGCTCCCACAAACATCTCAGGTGCCTCAATGCCAGTTTGAGTAGATCAACTTCTTGGATAAAAGGCTTTCAATGTGTATCAAGTGCAGTTACTGGTATTTTATCAATTTTCAACCTTTTTTTTCATTATCCAGCTATGTACTGTGTTCACTGCATTTATGTCTTCCGCGAAAAAATTGCCATAAGGCAAGTCGAAGGCTGATTCAATTAATTTAGGATTAATATATAATTGCGGCTTGATTGATTGTCCGACGACACCTTATCCTCGTGAAAGGTTTGTACTAACATCGGCATTTCACGTGAACCCCATACAAATACTTACTGTCAAAAATTTGGTAGTCGTGAAATCGAGTTCTCATGGCGGTACTTACTTCGCATAGGGTTTTGACGTTTCGCCAGCAAAAACAATTCACTTAAATATTTTTTCACGGGGAAAATGTGAAAATCAATCAAACCGCGAGTGCAAATTTATCTTAAATTGAGTTTGAGATAAATGTGCACTCGTTCGCGGTCTGAATGATTGTCGTTGACACTTTTTCCCCGTGAAATAAAGTGCAACTGCATTGTTGTCGCTGGCGAAACGTCAAACACCGGTGTGGAGACTTCTGTGTGAATTCAGTACCACCAAGCGAACTCGATTTCACGATCATCAAAATTTTAACAGTTTTTGTATGGATTTCACGTGAAACGAAGATGTTAGTACCTACTCTTACCCATTTGCATGCATGCATTGTTTTCGCTGGCGAAATGTCAAAAATCGGTGTGGAGTCTTTCGTGTGAAATGAGTACCACCAAGTGAATTCGATTTCACGATCATCTAAATTTTGACAGTATTTGAATGGGTTTCACGAGAACTGACGATGTTAGTACCTCCTCTAAGGAATGTAACGTTCAGGATCTCTTCTCGTTCTACGTTGATTTTCGAACTCTCGGGGTAAAGACAAATTTGCAGAGATGAGATATAAGTCTAGAAGATCATTATACAATATTACAAACTATTCCGTATTTATTACATGTAATACTAAAACGTTCAATACACAACAATACATATACATATTAACATTATAAAAAAATTCAAAATGTCATTACTGGCTTTTCATACCAATATCAAAATTATAAAAACAAAAATTTGTCACAACTAAACTATACAAAATTGCACTTTTCGAATCAGCGCCAATCAGTAGTCTTCATTGAGACTAGCGCGATTATACAGAGCACGACTATGCTCATACCTATACGGATTGATCAATCCGAAACATCCTCGTTTGTAGATTAGCAAAACGCCCATTGCAATCGGCACGCCAATCAGCATTCCAACCAAAATTCCGACCAAAATCGTACCATCATTTTCTGGATGATTGCCATACAAGTCCGGACAACGAAGCACGTTTTTATCTTCGTAGATTTGCTCGAACGTTAATCCAATTAGGTTTTTCGGTGATGCACACTTGATATTGCGCGAACCGACCGGATCGTCTTGACGCAATTGCGGATAGAGATCGTGAAGCAGCCATTCATTCTCGCATTGACAATCCCATGCATTTTTGCTGATATCAAGTTTAACGTTGTCCCATCGGGCTAAAATACAAGAAAAAAGCAAATTAAATTAAATTTAGGTTATGTTGATATTTTATGGTTGGTGGGTGGATGCATCAAATGATCCTTTCATGCAAGCGACTGTTCTACAGGAAAATATTCGGCAACGCACGCTTTAATATACATAGATTAAATAAGTCAGTTGCGATACCTATCTACGCTAATCAAAATCCAGCTGTTCAAAAGTATCGACCTGGTAAGAAATCCACCCGTTGAAACAAAACCACTTCTGACAAATCCAACCATCTAACTACAAAACCGCGCCCCCTTACCGCAGATCAAAGAGGATTTTTATCGGTATCGTACGAAATCAATATGACAAAAATTTACTGTCCCGTATAATTCGACCTTTTTAATTGCTTAAACGGAAATCCTTATTTTTTCCTTCAAAGCCGATTTTCGCTTGAATTATTTTTCGAAAACGCTTTTCAACGGAATGGTTTTAACCCAAGAGACTGGTCTCTGGTTTGCAGAATAGTTACGTTAGAACGAGTTAAGTGGGCACTAAACTCGTTCGACAAATACAAATCCGCCGGACCTGCCGGGATTTTTCCTGATCTCCTAAAAGAGGGAATGGAAGCCAGGTGAACCCTCCCATGCTGAACCTATAAGAGTTTTCGACCTATCCTCAGAAAAAAGAGAATAAAGGAAGTAATATTGTGCGAGAGAATTGAAGCAATTTTGCTGAAGAGTTTGGTTAGTATTAGTGCAGGGGAAATTATGCATAGGCGCCGTATAAATCTGAGTTCTTTATGAGGGGGGCTTGGCGGGAAATTTAAAATGTGTGATTAATTTGCATTAGGTGGTCAAAGCCCGACGTCGGGCCATCGACACTAATGATAATATATCTGATGCTGAAAGAAATTAAATAAGGAAATATGAATGTATGCATGTCTGTAAAGTTATCTACGACATTTTTTGGAATAGAAATGATGTGGAGTAAACCTGAATATCTGCTCCTAGCGTGGTCCATCCAGATAGATGCACTCGTCAGGTCTTGCATATTCGCGTCTATCTGAACGTTGTGATCTTGTCTATGTTTGTTCCCACATTGAACACTAAAGAGATGGATATAAACAGAGGTTATGATCACAATGATATTATCCGTATGCCGCCCAATATCTGATCAATTACTTCAAAGCTGCCTACTAAAGTGTGAACAAACAACAAAAACAATCATATGACGTCATTAAAAGCAAGAACAATGCAGTGAAAAAATTGCGAACATTACCAGCATATGTGTAAGCTATGAAATGTTGCCGCTGCTGCTGCTATTCAAAGCAGTAACAGCTCGCGAGTCAGTTAGTAATTAAAACGAGGCTAATTTTGGGCGCGGCCAATATCCCCCTTTAGTGCGAATATATTTGTTTGTACATATTTTTTGTAGTTTCGATAAAGACACACTAATATAAGGTTTGATTGGAATTTAGCTAAACAAATTTTAGGGGAACCTAATTTTAGGGGTTATGGGTGGTTGGCGCATAATGATCCAATGGTCCGATTCTATGCGACTTTGACATATATTTTGTAGCTTCCAAAAAAACACATTTCAGTGAGTTTTGGTTTGAATTAGCGCACAAATAAAAAAAAAAAAACAATTCTTAGAAGAGCTTAATTTGGTGGTTTGGGTTTGTGTGGCAGCCTCATGACCTCATTTTTTTGTGTTATCTATAGGAACACATTTGTGCCAAATTTGGTCAAAATTGGTGGACAAATTAAAAGTTTTTTTTTTAGAAGGGCTTAATTTTGGGCTTTGGGTTTGTATGGAAGCTCCACGACCCCATCATCCGATTTTATCGATTCAAACATACAAACTGGCTGCAGCAAAAAGAAGCATGTGTGCAAAATTTCAGCTTCATAGCTTTTAAGACGGCCCAGTAAAGCGCGTCGCAACAGACGGACAGACTGACATTGCCCAACCGACTCAGCTCGTCATGCTGATCATATATTTATATTGTCGCAGATGTCTCCTTCAATGTGTTATAAAACATCATGCCAAAATTAATATACCCTTCGGTTGACTCTACGAGCGAATGGTATAAAAAAAACATTAAACTGGTTGTATGTATTACATAATTTCGGGTTTCAATTCGCGAATTGCACTGCAACAAACAACATTCATTGAAAGGAAAAACATTGGTTTCAAACAACAGTCTTGATTATAATCACTGCAAATCACGTTGTACAAGTCGATATTGTTCGATATACATACATCCAGTTTAATGTTTTTTTTACTATGAACTGTCATGTACCCTATGAACAAAAAAAAACAAAAGAAACTATGTCCCCCCCGTTTCATCGGCGCTAATGCATATACAACTTATTTTGGACATTAATTTGATGTGCTGGTGCAAAAATCCCCGGTCATATGTTCGATGGGAAATTTCAGATTGACAAGTAGGTGCAATGATATATCGAGCATATGGACCGGGCGGGTAGAGTGCAGTAGAGGGTGTGTAATCTCTCTC